>CM021731.1:137828775-137924598 GCA_011075105.1 Heteronetta atricapilla | reverse complement strand
TTTTTTTTTTTTTTTTTTTTTTTTTTAAAAAAAAAAGGACCATTTCCTTCCTTTTTCCCCTCTTCCTTTTCTCAAAGTGTTTAACAGAAAATTAGAAGATCCAGGAAGTAAAGGGACTTTTACTGAATCCCTAAGCATAGGAAAAACACTCAGTGGTAGCTCATCAGAGAGGTTAGCCAGAAGTAGACACTGCAGATTTTGGAACTAGCCCTTCCCTTCCCATTTGTGTTCCTGCACTATGCTTTTTTTTTTTTTTTTTTTTTTTTTCTGAGCCGTGCACTGAACTGCAACCATTGTAAGAGATGGAATGGATCATTATTCTGATGCATTCTAGTCCAGAGAGCAGAATGAGAAATAAAGTATTGTGAAGAGCAGGAAGGAAATGGAAGGAAAGTTAAAGGCTATGGAAAACATTTCTGAAAGTAGAAAGGACTGAGATAACTTTGTTTTTCTACATGTTTTACAGAAGAGATACAGAAGGTGGTTTGTATGATTGCATGTCAATTAAATATAGTCATATCTTGACCTCTATTACACAGAGAGTGATAATTAACAATCTATATAAGAATTAAAATGTAAATCTTCAGGACTTTTCTTATAGGTGAAGTGCATTGAAAAGAAGGCTAAAGGCACATTTATGAAATATTTCTGCAGACCATGACTACTCAGTTGGCTTTATATCAATAACACCTGCCTATTAACAACACCTTCACAATGAGAACATAAATTACTAGCTGTGATGTCCTACAAGAGATAAAGCCCAGTGCACTGGTGCACTTAGTAGCATGGGGTCTGATGTCTGATGTTGCTGTATATGACAAAAGTTGGCGTCCTCAATCCTCTTCTGTTTGGGAAGGAGAATGCAAGCAGGAAAGCTGTAATCGTGACTATAAGTCTGATATGTGGATACTTCATTGTAGTGTCACGTTTCTTCTCCAGCTGTGCCTGAACTTAAGATATGTGATGAGGCACCTTCCTCTGCTCCTTTCTTAGCATTGCTTAGGGTTCCTCTTTATATACATACACAGAAATATATCTATGTTTTTTGATCAATCCCACTTAAACTTTCTTGCGCCATCTACCTTTAAAACTTAGGCTCCCACTTTCTCTGTGGTGCTGTGGAAAGAAAGATAAAATCTATATGGATTTTCACATGGGTTTTTCTGCTATTTGAGTGCTTTCTGCAGGAATGAAAAGTGCAGCCATTAAAATTTCATGATGCACTTCCAAGAAAAAATGTTCTCTGTTTAGTAAAATAATTAAAAGCCTGCATGGTCTCTGCAGTAAATGGCTATGGAGGGATGAATGAGAGTGCAGCAGAGGAAATGTGCTTGCTTTAATCAGCATTACATCAACCAAGTGGGATCCATGCAGGAGAACTGCTAAAAATCTATCATTCAATAGAGCTGCACCATTTCTAGACCCTTGGGGAGATCTCAGTACTACTTTGCATTTCAGACACACTGTGGTTGGGTCAGACCAGAGTAAATCTAAACCATATCCCTCCCCAGGGTGCTTATATCATTCTAAATAAATAAAAACTTCCTGCAACTGAGTATAATATATCAGAAACCCGCCCCCTGCTCTGTCACCCTTCAAGGTATTTCTGTCAGCCACTGTGCTATTTTAAGCTCCTATATAGGTGGCAATTGCTTGGCTTGGCACTGCACCTCAGCGACATGAATGCAGCATTTAAGCAGCAAATGCTGGAGAAGGGGATTGCAAGGCAGCTATAGCACTCTATTCTTCCGTACAGAGAAAAGGATTTATTTTGAGATCCTTTAGCAATTCTCTCCTCTAGACCTCTCTGCTCCTCTGAATGTGGACAGGTTACTTTGGGCATAAGATTGTATGTGGTGGGAACCAGAATCATACTGGTGGCCCTGAGGAGGCTTGCAACAACAACAGATGCCACCATCAGATGTGTCTGAAGATGCATGAAAATGGGCGAAGAGGTTTGTCATCCAGCTCCCCAGGGTTCCTGGACGTAGTCCTGAGGCTATCTTCTACCCTGGCCTATTGCAATATTCAGCTACCTGCTTTCTAACTTTGCCTGTTGTTGTGTTCAAACTAATGACAGACAACATGCTCCAGAGCTTATGTATTATTACATAATTATTCACCACAAGAGCTGCTTCCAAATATCTTATGGATGCTACTGTGACAGTGTACAGCACAATGAATTTCTCATGCAAAAGCACTGCGTGTGTTTAAAACATGGGTGTGGAGAAGGGAAATACAGAAGAAGCCAAATTCCCAGCTCTGCACACGCCCTGCTGGAAAAACAATCACTTCAAAAAGCTGACCAGAGCTGCTATGAGAGGCATTTAGCTTGCTTAACTTGCAGAAAATCTATGCCTTCTTTGTGCACGATGGAAAATATTCTGCTCTTTCTGTAAGCATTCCCAGCTTGCCTACAAATAGGACATGAACCTGCAAAGAGCTTTGCTTCTGATGTCAGTAATCACTTTTACACAATCTAATGGTTAAATTTTGGTTCAACACATGAACAGTCCTATTAAAGTACATCTCCACATAAAGTAAAAGTAATGATTAAGTACAGTAGTGCTTGACACTGTTATAACAAGGCTCAGTCTGGTGATGTTTCAGATTTCAGGTAACAGCTTAAGAAAGGTTTTGGTATGGTGTTTTTTTTCTAGTCTCTCATGTCACAGCCTACAATTTTTGTTTTGGGCTCAGAAGCAAAATTCACAGTAATTGGACTGCAGCAGAACATGATGAAGATTTTAGGTCTGCTTCCCCTCTCCATCAGTGAGAATTGGCTTCAGCAATCTCTGCATCCCACACTGCTTGTGGGATGCTAATAACACACTGCTTTCCTGACCCTCATGAGGAGGGTCTAAAAAGGATCACCGATTCCAGTCATTGGTGAAAGCTGTGAGTGCTATATGGTCTGTACAGTCATACTGTAATGCTTAAAAAAACTGCATGGACAGATTCTGGGATGAGATTTTACTTACAGATTTTCCAGCAAAGTCTCTGTCAGTTATTGCATGGACCTTTGTGTGCAGTGAACTGTTTGTCTGAAGGGGGAGGAAATTTTCCACAAAATATGTCGGTATAGTATATGGAGCACTTATTTATTATTAGCTATTGGAACTTTAAATTAGGCATCTATTTTCAATGCTGCCCCTGGCTATGTTCCCACTGCTGGTATAAGATACAGCTCTAACATAATGCCACATCTCTTAGCTATAGAGGGGAGTTAGTTGCTTGTATGCAGAGAAGAATTCAACATCTCCGGATGGAAAGTTCTTTATCCTTTATTTTTCAACAGTGCCACTTTTAATGGCTTTGTAGTTCAAGTGACCGAAGTGGTAAGACTCATTTCTAATCTCAAGAGCATGCATGCATTTCTCAAAACTTAGGTGGTAAGCAGAAGTGTTATGAATTCACAGAAATACCCTGTTCATCCTAATAGTCTAGTATCTGTGGCCTAGAGTAACTGTGTATCTGTCTCTTCTGAGGCGTCTCAAGACCAGGTGCAATGCCTGGTCAGAGACAGAAGCAAGCAGCTAGAAAGGGAAGGATTTTAGGTGGTTACTGCATACACGATTCTAGAGGATAGATAAATATCTAGAAATTTGGTCTGTACAAGCAGGTAGCTTTCGTCACCCGGGTGCTCTGAAAAAATCCTTTTACATGAGACCCTTTGCTAGCTATAGTGGCACTTTTTTTACAGAAAATTCATAAAATTCAGACCTGGATAAATTATTATTGCAGGCTGTCTGCTGAAGAAGTAAATATTTTAAAGTTCATGGTTTAAAAGTCTACAAAGACTTGCTGGAGTTATGCCTTCCTTCGAGCCATTCCTTATCTCACTACCTGATTCTCCTGACAGCCCTCTTGTACTCTTGCAGCGAGCACTCTTTTATGTAGATCAAAATACAGTATTCATAAGTTACTCCAGAACAGCTCCAGTTCTGTGTGTGTGTTTTTGCCTGATGCAGCCAAACGCTTTAAGATATACTCAAGACTGTGTTGTTCACGGCAGGAGCCTGGCTTATTATTCAGCCAGCTCATGCTAGCCACAAGGTGTTATTTCAGTCAGTATGCCTAATCAGTGCACAGGCTGAAATAAATTAACCAGTCTAAACTCATTAAAGACAGCAGTACCAGTCTTAAGAATATTTATGAATTCTTAAGATCTGCTTCTTTCCTCCAGATTTAATATTTGCTGTTTGCAAGTACTTTCTAAAATTACCTTTGGCACAAGTATTTAGTTTGCTTTTGCTATGAAAACCATTTTCTAATGCCAACACGGGTAACTATTCAGGGAAGGGAATATGTTCCTTAATCATTGTTTGTTATTTCTTTTCCATTGTTAATTCCACCCTTTTATTTTTTGTTAAAAAGAACTTTTTAAGAACTATCCCAGTGGGTAGAGGTAATAACCGTCTATATCATGTAGCGCCCAGCTCAGTGTGTGAGCAATGAACAAAGTGTGCAAAGACACCAGGGGCTGATTGTTTTTACATAAGTAATTCTGTGTGTATTTATGGAAATTGAATTGATTAGCAAAAACCAGCCTAATTTGCCAAGTTCTATAAGTGCAAAATAGGGCTACATGTTCTGGGGAATTTGTTCACAAAATTTCCTACTGCCTAAGTACTTTTTCTCACTCTTAGACTTAAAATAGGTTTACATTTGAAGAAGACTGTGCTGGAAAACAAATTGCTTCAGGTTCTTTACAGAAAATACAAAAGACTCATGTAATATTTGTGTCAGATTTATCACCTTTTAGCTCTACTGCCCAATCAGGATGACACATCTAAAACCTTTATCACTGAGGGGTTTTAGCTGCAAAACGTTTTATAATTGCAAGTGACTCCTAAATAAAAAGTGCACGGAGGCTGATAATTCTGTCTTGCTGTGACCTTTCAGGCTTTCATATTTGTCTTCATTTCTTATCAGAAGACCAGTAAACATCCAGAGTGTTTTCAAAGCATGACTTGTGCTGAAAAGTCTTTTTTTAGATCAAAGAAGTCAGATTCATAGATTAAAAATAATGTTTCCTTTTCTCTTTTTCTGTGGCCAGTTTGACCTCAGGATCCTCCCATTGAAAACTCTCCAAATTAAGATCTCTCCACAAAAGTTTTAGTTTAGCTGAAACAATAAAAAGTGCTTTGGTAGAAATGGCCTATTAACTTCACTAAAACACCTGTGTGAGAAATATAATATCCTATAGTTTGTAGGTGATACAGACAAAATGTTTAAAAGATGAACATGAAAATTCAGAAGTCTGTATTTTTTTTTTCCTATAGCTTACCTCAGGACATACAGTAATGGTATTTTTTATACAATACATTTTTTCACAAGAAAGATTACAGAAATCTAAGAAAATCTCTCTCGTGTCTTTTTATTAGCCCTATCTGCCTCTTCTTTCTCTTCATTGTTAATATGCTTGACAAATTGCAACCCTCTCTTTCCATCTGCCCCACAAAAAAATCCCCCTACTTCAGAAATCCTTTCACACTTGAATAGGAAGGGTATTTTAAAGCAAAAATTAGAAATGAGAAAATTAGTTATAAGATCTGAAATTTTTGGACTACAGAGATATTTCCAGAGTATGTATGTTTTTTAAAAAGTTTTCAAAAACATTATGGAGAAGAAGAAGTATTGTGCTTCATTTTCCTTTGGAATACAGATTATAATAAATGCTGCCATTCTTTAAGGACACAAACAAAAAGCAATTATGTGAAAGTAAAGTAAGTGTATGGTCAGAGTCAAATTGCTCACTGATCTGGACATTAAAAATATCTATGTGCACATAAACTTGACAACTGATCAGAGGATATCATTGGCACACAGCTCCCTGCATTTCAAGTATTGTACAGCCATAGCTTCCTACTGAACCCACTGAAATGGCATTACTGCACCAATACATCACTACCACTCAAGCGCAAGAACATTACTGATCTGAACATTATTTCTGTCCTTCATTACTCATTCTGCACCCAGGTCGTTGTTGAGATGGTGTGATTACAGAATGTTATGGTTCTAGACTCACCCTTAGAAATTAGCCATCAGGTTTTTTGTTTGTTTGTTTTTGTTTTTATTTTCTTTTTTCAGGGGAGGTAGCTTCTATTTCCAACCTCATTTTATTTCAAATGATTGGTTTTATCTAATTTTGTCATCAGGGCAATCGTAAGTGATTACAGAGACATACTGTATCTAAAAGACCAAGATAAAAAACAAACACACTATTAAAAAAGAACCACTTTCCCTTTGATCAGCAACCCATAGAAACCTGCTGACTTCTTTCAGACATTACAGCACTTTTAATTAACTTACTACTGGCTTTGCTATTATACAGAACTAAACCACTGCAAGAATGTTAAGGCGATAATAAACATCTAATTTAAATCCACTAAAGAGAGAGAAAAGTAATTTACAGCAAGATTCCTGTCCTTAGTTTACCCTTTTGTGTCAAACATTTTGAGAACATTTGGGAACTGACATAGTTTTCCTTAGGACAGAAAGGAGTCCCACTGGAGGGAGCAGGCTTATTTATTGAAATGAGAAATATCTGTTCTTTGCTGCCTAAAATCTTCTGTCTGTCTAAGAAGCTGAGATAGTACGAGTTTGCAAGATTTCCTGATTTTTGTGTCCTTCTTTTAGTAAATTCATACCCCAGATTTAGCATTGTAGTAACATTTTATTCTTGTGAAAATAATTTTTCAGGTTTTTCAGTGTATGAAACTCAATGCACTGATGACTTCTAATCTATGGATTTTCAAAAAAAAAAAAAAGCACAAAAAGGTATAATTTGTACCTCTGGTACTGAGAAAAAAAAAAGTCTCATTACTCAAGCAAGTTTGGTGTTTACCTTTTGGAAAAAAAAAAAGAAAAAAAAAAAAAAAAAAAAAAGAAAAAAAAAAAAGAAAGAAGGAGTTTAGAGAAGGCCTAGGAAAGAGCACTGAAAATAATCCAGAAATCTAGAAAGCCTGCTTCTCTCAGCAGGGGAATTAAAAATCCAATTTTTTATTATTATTATTATTATTTTTTTTTTTAAGAGTAGTTTGAGAGGTGACTTAACCAAGCTTAGTCCATGCCTCCACAAAGAAACAATTGCTAGTGGTGCAGTGATGTTTCATTCACTGAACCAATGGAAAAAGGTAGAAATTAATGGATTTCCAAGTGCAAAGAAATGTGAGTTTCTGTCCACAACTCTAGCAAAACAGAAACACATGATAGAATACAGGTTGCTTCATATCTGTAAAAAAAGAATGGATACAGTTCTGAAAATTACACTTTAATTTTGTCAGATCTTGTGGCTGTGATGCAGGCAAGTAGGCAATAAGATAAGACATTCACATTCTGACAATACCTCCTACCACAAGACTGTCACTCCAATTCAAGCGTTCATCTCACTTGTTAATATTTAAATTTAAGCTGCACACTCAGAAGGAATATGATTGTCAAACATGACCTTCAAAGTGCATTAGGTGTTTTTTCTTTTCATAATTTTATTCTGATTTTTCAATGGTATTTCTATACCTTGGCAGGCTAAATTAAGGTTAATGATCTCTCCTTAAACACTGATTTGCAAGGAGGAAGTCCTTACAGGGTGCTTCCAGATTTAGCTGCAGGTGCATTCAGCAGCATCCCTCCCAATCCTATCTTCCATTCATCTGAATCAAGGAGCATTTCATTTCATACCACTTCCCTTTGGCTGACTAGCCTGGACCTGGTAACTTGGAAACATTCTCAGATGCTCTGGTTAGGGCACAGCCATTGCAGTTAGAGAACAGAAGCTTGATCTGCAAGTACCTAAGCATACTTACACAGTGTCTGCTATGTGGCACAAGCAGGTGACTACCCTGTTTTCCACTGAGTGGCAAAGATCCTTTTGGCACTGATGCTGCTAGATATTGGCTAAAGAGAGACATCTCTTTGGCTGGCACCAGGCAGTGCCCCTTTGGGGAAGCAGCGTGAGGGATAAGAAGGCAACTCAGGACACATTTGTTGCATAGCTCTTTGAAAGCTTCGAGATTTTTTTGTAAACCCTTTTCTTGATTATGAGTCATGCTAATCCGCTGAGGAAACAAGAGCAATCTGCGTGATTTGGGACTAGTCTCAGCTAACCAAAGCAGTTTCAATTTCAGATTGAATCAGTTCAAAGAGGTCTGAAAAGACTTGCAACAAGATGTGCCATGTAAATCCCAACAATGAATAAATCAGAGATAATTGTGAGCTGTGTCTGGATATTCTGAAGAGGAAAATACCTAAATTAATCAAGTGCAGTATTCACTGAAAATTATTCTTTTCACTCCTGATCATGAAGCATTGTACAGAGAGGAGCAGTCTGCCCCTAGACCTTCTGGTCCTTAATACAAGAGGTTTTCCAGGAATGGGTCAGGGTGCACTTTTACCCTCGCTCCTCTGCCCCTGTGTTGTTAGCTTAACTGCAGAACTGCTGTGTTTCCCAATGCCGTGTTTATAGATTTCACTGCTGCTGGCCTAAAAATAACACTCTACTTGTGCTTTCAGCTCTTCCGTATCACTTGCCATAGCACCTGTCTACAAGCTGCTTGCTGAGGTGGAGGATGAATGGGCTAATCCAAGTTCCATGGTGAGACACATCCATGGACTCTACAATTAAATGTATTTTGATTTCCTTCTCTTTGTATTTGCTGTTGTTTCAGAGAAAAGTGAAACTGTGATGCCCATGGTGATTATGGGTTCTTGTCTGAACAGCATGTTTTCCTGTTCAAAATTTAAAAGGAAGATTGTTGTTTTCAAAACCTGATGAGGATGCCATGATTATTTCACTCCAGCAGTTTCATTCAGCTGAAACAATGATGAAACCATACAAACATTGGCTCAGAGTCCTTGCTTGTATACATTAACTCAAAAATGATAAGAGTTCAATGCACAAGAGAGCAAACGAATGTGATTAACTAGGTGTCTTTGTGTCTGTAACCACTTATAAACATGATAAAAGTAAAAAAAAATAAAATAGTTTCAGCCCTTTGTTATTTGTAGCAGTTTGGTATTGTAATGGATGCCTGTTAATGTCTCCAGCTCTGTGATGCTGGACTGATAAACCAGCTTTCAAATCTGAGTACCAACCTGTGCTTCCAAGCTATTACTGAATGAAATGGCTACCTTCCTTCTTTTCATTTCAATGGGTCATTTGACCTACACAAACAAGTTACAAAACCAAAAGTTTTTACCTTATAAATTTGTTAGGAGGAGAAACACATGTGCTGTGTAGGTAGCTTAATTTGTACAGCTCTCCAGCATGCTTCATTGACTCCAATCCAGTTCATACTCCACTGAGTATGAAATAAAACCAGAAGAAAATTGGCATTTACTATCACCTTTTCTCTTCAGAGGCCAACAGGGTATCCTAAATATCTCTGAAGACCCTGTAGTACATTAAAAGGACATTCATCACAGGCATGAAATCACAGAAGACTTTACACAGAAGGTTTTAGTACTGTAGAGATTATCTCTGGTATATACTACTTCCTCTTGATAAAAAGGAGCACTGGAAAAAAAACTAACTGTGGATTTTATGTGAGGGAAGCAAGAACAGAAAAGAGAAACAGTAGGTTGCCTCTCTGGCAACACACCATGTTTCATATTGGTGGTTCAGCCATGAGGGATAAAGCCTGTGGATGCAGAGAGCCAACCATGAGAGCTTTCCCTGCTAAGCAAAGCTCTGTTCTGCAGCACTTCATGTCTGGTGTTGGTGGTCCAGCCATGTGGGATCAACACCGTGAAAGCAAGGAGCCAGCCACAAGACCTTTCCCTGCAAAGCAAGCCTCAGCCATACAGGAGGGAAGCCTGTATGCTTAGAGTATTTCTGTTTCTCTTTCTTGCTAAGTTTCAATATTTTATTTGGTTTGGATTGGTTGAGTATTTCTCCTTCAGAAGCTCTGGCAAAGCCATTTCCAGGAGTCACATCTGTGATGAGCTGCCAGACATCCCCCTGCCTGAAACCACCTGCATCAGCCCCAGCGAAGGGGAAAGGATTTGGGAGTTTGGGGTAGTTTTGACATTCAGAGAGTGACAGGAATATTTACTGGCTGTTAACATAGATTAAAAACAGGAGAGTAAGAACAAGAGCCCTACCTTAGAAGATGGAACCAAAACTAGGGAAGTCATTCCTCTTCCATACACCTTGTTAACCTTGTTATTCAGAGGTTTGCATCCAGCTTGCTCCTGGCAACTACAAAATACATAATACAATTAATAACAGTTCATTGTCACCAGCTGCTCACAAGAAACAGATGCAATTGTGGAGCCATTTAGTCAGCATTTCTTCCTGCCCAGTTATATTTCATCTTGAGCTGAGGATATTTAAATAATAAATCATATATTGGACTATGAAGTAGGACAGATATAAATCAAATTGTTCTCCTTAACTATTGTGGTTCACTAAGCACGAGGTCCACAGTTAAGCACAAGAAATTTAGGAGAAATACATCGGTGAGGAAAATTCAGTTTTGGCTTCATTCATCTGGAGGCATTTCCTCTCAATAGCATCCCATGTGAGCTATGGTGCTGTGTTTACAGGGAAGAAAGTCCTTTGCCCTGCCATGAAATGACTGCCTTGGCATTCCATCTTGGGAATATTCCTGTAACATGTTATATTCCTAAATCTTTTATTTTCTTTTTACAGCAAGGAGACAATAGCACAACCAATCCTGGGACATCTCTCTCAGGTTTCTCTATAGAAATTTTCATTTGAAATATTGTGGATTCCCTTGCCTGAAATGTGATGTAACCCTGGAATATTTCCTCTGCAGAAATATTTGCAGGTTTCTAAAAGAAAATAACAGGGATTTCTAAACCTACTGAAACTACATCACAGACTCACAGGGTGGTTGAGGTTGGAAGGGACCTCTGGAGATCATCTGCTCCAGCCACCCTGCCAAGCAGGGTCACCTAGAGCACATTGCACAGGATCACATCCAGGCAGGTTTGAATATCTCCAGAGATGGAGACTCTCTGGGCAACCCATGCCAGTGCTCTGTCACCCTCAAAACATATTTTATATGTGTCATTAATATTCAAGGTAAAAAACGTCCATTTGCCCAAAAGCATATTGAGAAATATAATGATGTCTGAATGTTGGAGCCAGCGAGCAAGGAATTTTTCCATTGGCCACTGACCTTTGTGTAAGGATAATCAGAACAGCTTGGTAAAGTGAGCCTTGGATAAACACTTTGAGAGACTTAAGAACTCCCATATGATGCAATTGGCAGGAAATTGATAGGCTATTCAAATATTAAATCTTAAATGAAAAACAAGTGGGGAGCATTCATAATTTAAAGAAAAACACATAAATCCCAAAAGAGGAAAGAGAAACTATTTTAGTCACATTTTTTTTTTTACTTCAAATTAAGTAGTCATACAGTGTCTAGCACTATGTCTGCAACATACATCACAAAAATAAATAAATAATAAAATAAAAAATATGACAGTAATACTTTTAGACAGTCTTATTTAAAGAAAGAGAGAATTGGAAACAAGCAGTCACAGATAGAGATGAGCATAGTCCAGGTAAAAGATTATGGCAATGAGGAAAAAAAAAAGATATCAAGACAGGGGAGTTAAAAGTGGCAGCACTGAAGGTTGCTTTTCTTCAAATCCCCATCCCATGGCCAGTCAAGGAGATGCCTTAGAAGGTGTGAGGTGCAGTGGGTCGGCATCATGGCATTCCCACAAAGGGATCCCCCCGAAGCTGAGTGCAGGGGATCTTGTCCCCCACTCTGCTACCTGCTGCCTTTCTCTGGGACAGGACCCCAAGGCATCCCAGTTGGCCATCTGCTTCCACAGAGCTTTTGGGAATTTTTGATCAGATTTGTTTGAAATCGACCAAAAGGTTCTGACAACACTGAGGAGGCAGGAGAGACACAGGTAAGCACAGGTAAGGCAGTGATATAAAACAACTAATTACCTTGGGAATGCAGGCAAAAAAAATAATGTCTAAAGGAATAATTTTGTTAAAAAGCTTTTATACATACTTTTTTTTTTTTTTTTTTTTTTTTTTGAGCTTCTTGGTCTTGCTAAGGTTCTGGGGGGAAGCAAAAGCAAAGAGTTTCTCCTCTTCTCTGAAGCCTAGTGAAATCAAAGGATCCTGTCTCCTGCCTACTGACAGAGGTGCTGAGCATGGCCATCTTCCAACACATTTCACTAAAGCTTTTCAGGGCATTACAACTGTACTTTTATGCAAAAAAGTAGGCACTACTTTGTCTTTTTTTTTTTTTTTTCCTCTGTTTTACATCCCAGCTTACCCAGAAAAACAAAGGTTGTGCAGACCTGTGTGTCTATGCACATTTTCCTCATTTGAGAGAAGGATGTGGGTCTGAAACTTTCTATTACTTTTATAAAAGCCCATAGCCAGGAAGTAGAATTGTGAGGGTCCAGACATTTACACATTCATCGCACAGTGACTCGCTTATCTCATCCTTTTGTTATCTTGCCACTTTTTGAGAGGCTCCAGCTGACTTCTGCTAAGAAAGACTTAAAGACTTTTTTTTAAAAAAAAAAAAAAAATTTGCTAACATCTACATTTCAGGGAAACTCTGGACATTTTTGAGCATCTCAGTTTAGTGGGCAGGAGACACTCTACTCCACTCTGGAATAATGATTTCAACAACCGGGAGAGAGTGACGTGGCAAGCCAGTGTTTTACTGGTCATGGTCAGACTTAGCATTAAGCAGGACTGAGAGATAAAGTGATTTGTTTGTTTGGAAACACACATTTGCAACTATGGAATAAAGTTACAAAAAAATACAACAAAGTTATTAAATTTACGCTTAGCATTAACTAACTTCCTGTGCTGCTCCAACACTTTCATTGCTTTCTGGGTCAGCACAAACCAGTCTCTGCAACCCACTCCAGGCTTGGCATGCTCTGGGGAGCTTGCCAGTACAGTATTCTCCTGTCCTGGCTTAAGTTGAGATGGAGTTAATTTTCTTCACAGTAGCTGGTATGGTGTTGTGGTTTAGATGAAGTATGTATATAATGTTGGTAAAACCAATGCTTTGTCTTTTCTTATGAGCAGGCATAAGCCTGAGGATTAGTTCATATCCTTCTCCCTCCTTCTTAAGGCTGCAGTTATGACTCACATTTCTATTGTAAACTTTAAGCACCGGAAACATGATTTTAGCTATCAGTTATCTTTGTTTCATTTACCGGGTCCTTTAAAGACAGACAGACAGACACAGCACTAGGTAGATAGATAGATAGATAGATAGATAGATAGATAGATAGATCAATACGGGATTGATCAATCCACTTTGTCACGGGACAAGAAATGTACAAGATTTATAACATTTTTCTTCATATGGTCATTGCATTGACTCTACATATGACAGTAAGCCTAAGGGATGACAAATATTACCTGGATGCAGGAGTGGAGTGCATCCTCAGCAAGTTTGCTGATGATACTGAACAGAGGGGTGCTGTTGACTCCCTGGAGGGATAGGAGGCCTTGCAGAGCAATGTGGATAGGTTGGAGCATTGAGCAGTAATGAACAGCATGAAGTTCAACAAAGGAAAATGCCGGGTGCTGCACCTGGGACAGAGTAATGCCAGACACAGGCACAGACAGGAGCCGAGTGGCTGGGGAGCAGCTCAGCAGAAAGAGACCTGGGGGTGCTGGTGGCAGCAGGCTCAGCACAAGCCAGCAGCATGCCCTGGCAGCCAGAGGGCAAACCCTGTTTTTTGGGGTGCATTAAACACAGCACAGACAGCTGGTCAAAAGTGGTGGTTCACCTACTGGATTTAGTGTTTGTGCAGCCTCACCTTGAGTAGTGTGTGCAGCTCTCAGCTCCACAACATAAAAAGGGTGTTAAGGTACTTGAAAACATCCAGAGGAGGGCAACAAAGCAGGTAGAAGGGCTGGAAGGCCTGTCCTGTGAGGAGAGGCTGAGGACACCTGAGCTGCCCAGCTTGGAGAAAGGAGGCCGAGAGGCGACCTCAGTGCTCTCTGCAGCGTCCTGAGGAGGGGCAGCGCAGAGGGAGGTGCCGGGCTCTGCTCCCTGGGCACCATGACAGGACACACGGGAACGGCACAGAGCTGTGCTGGGGGGGCAGGCTGGGATTAGGGAAAGTTCTTTACCATGAGGGTGGTCAAACACTGGAACAGGTTTTCTAGAGAGGTGACTGATGCTCCATGCCTGTCAGAGTTCAAGAGGCATTTGGACAATACCCTTAATTAAATGCTTCAACTTTTTGTCAGCCCTGAAGTATTCAGGCAGTTAGTTGGACCTGATGATCTCTGAAGGTCCTCCTTTACAACTGAACCATTCTCTTCTATTGGTTATTTGGATGGCACAGCATCCCCATAGATATGTAATAGCACGTAATAATACAACACAGGTTAACCACTCTGCAGCTAAGTAGTTTTACATCTTTAGTTAAAATGCAAATGCACAGTAATGGAGACACTTTGATGCTTGTGGGCTTGAACAGACACAGACCCTTGATTGTCTATATAATAGTAGAATACATACTTGAGCATTAATTCTGCTCCTTACTGTTGTTTGGACAGGACAGTGTTACCAGGCTGGTACTTAATTGGATTTTAAACATATCATTTAGGCATAGTAGATGACATTTTCCTCAAAAATTGGCTAGAGAGGTTTACACTTTAAAATCTTTGAAAAGCATAAACATTGCAAATTATAGTCTTATACAACCATATAAGGGATAGCTATAAATGCAGCTTAATATTAAATTCATACAGAAAAACAAAACAAAACCAATGACCACTGGATATATGTGCACAAGATAGGGCACTTTCTGTGAAAGGACTTTCTGGGACAGGGTTATGCTGTGATATTTATTATTAGCTGTTGACCCCATTGGCTGATCATGACAGCTCTCATGTCACTGCTGAAATCCTCTGAAGGAGAAGGTTTTAGGTATATATAGATATTAAGATATTATACTATAATTAATTTAAACAATGAATCAGCTATCTGATAGCTGACTGATTATCTCATTGAATTATAGAGAAACAGGTTCAGGGTAACTCCTGCTTGCTAGCTGGGGTGCTCACCAGTTAATGTAAGCAGTGGATGTCACGTTATCAGAATGGTTGGGCTTAGTTTATGTGTCTGCTGGAGTGGGCTTCTCAGGACATACAGACACTAGGATGCCTACATATGTGCCCCTTGTCGGCTTCAGTTTCAAGGTGCTGAGATACTCAGCCCAACAACAGTGTCTCAAGCCATGCAAAATTCAGTGTCCCTGCACTTGAGATTTTTTGTGAAGACCACTCTTAAATGTAGAGTCCTATTATTGTTGCTGAACTTTCAAAACTAAATTAAAAAAAGTACAAGAATTTAAAGGTATAGAGTATGAATTCAAGCATTTCACTGAAATGAATGAAAGGGTGGGCTTGAATGAGTGGACCTTCACAAATATCCAGAAATGGGATTTCAAGAAGTGTACAATTAATTGTTATATGAATTAGCTATCTGAATGATGAACAGTTATATCTTTATTAATAACCACTGGCCATCATATTGGCTTGGGGAACTGTTGCTGCATGATGAAAAATTAAAGTGGATCAAAATTCTACTGCTTGCAGATGTGTCGTGCAGATAGATGGGGACACAGAACAGTTTTTTTTTTGTTGTTGTTATGGACCAATGTCAAACCCTCCAGCAGCCTACTGTTAGGCTAGTGGAAAGAAAACCCTGACAGATGGCTGGGCATTACCTATGCTGTGCTGTAAAAGGTATGGCACTGACTGGGTACTTCTTTCTGATAGTGCCTATCCCCAGCACGATGCCAGTCCCAAACATCTCTGAAGCAGCACTGTGGAATAACACAGCTGCTAGGAGGCAGGCAGGGCTAACAGACCCAAATCAGCAGTTGCTTGCTAAAAATCACCATTTCAGCCTTCTTTTGAAGGAAGGCAGCCAGGTAAACCGTTAGCATGAAATGTGCTGTACCCATACTTAGCACAGCGTGCTAGTGACTTGGCGTTCCAGCCCTGAAAACAGAGCAGTGTCTGAAAGTAAAACAGCCATGCAAATTTCATGAGGAGGGAAACGACAGATTTAAGCACTCCACATCCAAAACTGGCTCAGTGCATTCTTTCACTTGAAAAAAGACGGAGGTTGGAAACTCAGACCTAGCACAACAAAGAAGCAGGAAGCCGAATGAGACTGGAAACTGGCATTTTCTGAATGTTCTGAAATAACAAGATCCTATCATACCTCTTCCAGGGACATCCTGCAGGTAATTACACACAGTCTGTAGAGTGCTCCTACGTGGCATAACCCTCTGTATTGGATTTGCATGGCAAAGACATGGTAGCAGGGGTGGTGCAGGGGTGGCCTCTGTGAGCAGAGCCCAGCAGCTGCCCCATGTCAGATCCAAGCCAGATCCAGCCGGCTCCAAAAGGGACACGCTACTGACTGGAGCTAAGTGCCATGCAGCGACGCTGGGTGGGCATCTGGGAGAGCAGATTTAGAAAAGGAAAAAACTACTGCACAACACCATCTGGGAGAAAGGAGTGAGAAACAGCACCACAAGGGCTGCACCAAGGTGAGTGCAGCAGGAGGGCAGGAGGTGCTCCAGGCAGGCAGCAGCAGTTCCCCTGCGGGCTGTGGAGAGGCCCCTGGTGGAGCAGGCTGTCCCCCTGCAGCCCATGGGTCCCACACGGAGCAGATCTCCACGCTGCAGCCCGTGGAGGAGCCCCCGGTGGAGCAGGTGGATGTGGCCTGGAGGAGGCTGCGGCCCATGGAGAGCCCCCGCAGGAGCAGGCCCCGGGCCGGAGCTGCAGCCCGTGGAGAGGAGCCCACGCAGGAACAGGGGTCTGGGGGGAGCTGCCACCAGTGGGGGACCCGTGCTGGAGCAGTTTGCTCCTGGGGGATGGATGGACCCCATGGTACAGAGCAACTGTATGTGGACCTTTATTTAAGACTTCATAATAAGCTTCCTAAAAGGTTCAGGTTACAAAAGAAAAGAAAAAGCCAGACACTGTCAGGGCAGTGTTATTCCCTCTCTTATACAGCTCATCGGCAGAGCAGAGGACCGACTGGGCAGCTTGCTCAAGGCCAGACATCAGTACTATGACTGGTAGTTGTTGTAATGGAGATCTTGAGAATTCCTGTCCAGCACAGCCACATCCCAGAAAATCAACAATATCATACAAATATATACTTTATTTCCAAATATTATCCAGAGCAGTGTGTGTGCATGGGCAGCACTATCCTGGAGCCTCTGAAGATATCAATGAGAAAAACAGATCTAGGAAAAAACAAAAACAAAACCTTTTTTTTTTTTTTTTTTTTTTATATACTCTTTGTTTTTATAGTCAGGGTTTATTTGTTTTCTTTCTCTTCTTGGTTTGTGTTTTCCCTGGAGTACTTTCTTTTTCTTCTTTTGTCTCTGCAACAGAACATTTAGGTTTCAATAGTCTCTAGTATGTGATTCCATCAATAGATATTTTACTCTCAGTGACTGAAAAGTATCCAGCAGCAACCCATCGATCCTGTTTGTGGATGAGAAACTTCAGAATATTGGTCTTTCAGAGCATGAGTAGTTACCATGAAAAGTAAATACTGCTCCTAATTTGGCATCATTTTTTTTGGTCACATGTACACCCAATTACAACTTGTAGAAAAAGAAAAAAGGGATTTGTAGATTAAAACCTAACAAACTTGAGGAAAAATTAGGAAGGAGGTTGGTAAGATCCTACAGGCTTTATTCTTGCACTCAGAGCACAGAAACATGTAAAGGTTCAGCGGCTTTTAGCTCTGCTTTCCATCGCTGTCTTTAGTATTCCTGTCAGAGAAGTACCATTTAGTACCATCCCTCTTCTCCTATGTCTCATTTGTTTGCCATCATTTTTAGCAATGCAAGTCTTGTTGGTAGCTGTGAGAAGAGGACAATTTGAAAACTTGTGAAGAAAGAACAGTTTATTTCCATTAGACTGTCTTTACTTCTGTCAATAAATATTAGTTATGGAGGAAAGAAGGACACTTTCCAAATGTATTGGGTTTACGTGGCAAGAACTTGGTAGAAGGAAGGTCTGTGGATGTGAAGGTCTGCAGGAAGGTCTGCAGGGGTGGCTTCTGTGAGCAGAGCCCAGCAGCTGCCTCATGTCAGATCGGAGACAGCTCCAGCTGGCTCCAAAAAGGACCTGCTGCTGGCCAGAGCTGAGCCACTGAGGGACATTGGTTGGGCGTCTGGGACAACAGAGTTAGGAAAGGAGGAAAAAGTAAATCCTGCTGTGCAACAGCAGCTGGGAGAAGGGAGTGAGAACCAGCTCTGCAGCCCCCAAGGCCAGTGCAGCAGGAGGGCAGGAGGTGCTTCTGGCTCTGGAGCAGAAGTTTCCCTGTGGAAAGCCCACGCAGGATCTGTTTGGGATGGACAGCATCCCATGGGAGGGACCTGACGTGGGGAAGGGGCAGAATGACCATGAAGGAGCAGCAGAGACGAAGCATTAGGGACTGACCACAGCCCCCCTTCTCTGTTCACCTGCGCCACATGGGGGAAGAATGTAGAAGAGGGTGGTTGGAGGGGAGATATATTTAATTTGCTTTTAGTTTCTGATTGCTCTAGGCTGTTAGTAATAGGCAATAAATGATATTAATCTCCATATTGTGTTTTGCCTGTGACAATAATTGTTGAGTGATCTCCCTGTCCTTATATCAGCTGTTGAACCCCTTCCATTGTATTTTCTCCCCTTTCCCCTCTGTGGAGGAGGATTAAGAGAGAGGTTGTGGTAGAGTCCAGCTGCCCAGCCAGGTAAAACAACCACCCTAAAACATACCAGAAAAAAAAAAAAAAAAAAAAAAAAGCTGCATCAAGGTTACACCCTACTGTTGCTGTTCCAGCAGCAAAGGGTATGGTCGACAGTAGGGGCCTGTGGAAATACATTGAGTTCTTCAGAAAAAACAGAAATTACATGTTACAGAACTGCAGGAATGCATGCTTCCTTCCATTTTTGCCGTCACTGAGGCCTTCTTGAAAAGAAGTTATGATAATAAGATACTTGAGTCTCAGGATGTCTTATGGAGAACTGTAATGAAGCTGTCTGTTCAAAAGCTTATGTGGCCTCTAATTAGTTCAGGTTCACCCTGCACCAGTGAGACACAGCTCTGCCAACATTTATAGACCACAGCTTCCCACCCTTCTGTCTGAAAACTGGGGACCATCAGGCTGCCCACATATCTGGCTGGGCCTTTATCTGCATGGCTCCCTTAAATGCCCCCATCCCTTAAATGTCCCACCAACAGAGCCGATGTCTCCAGGGCAGCCCCGTGGTAGCCCCAGAGGGTATGGTACTGTAGGTGGCACTGAGGAGGGCAGCACTGATCCCCCTTGGGAGCAGGGCCAGGGTCTTTTTGCCCCTCGTCTGACTTGGCTGCCAAAGTTTAGAAGAGGGAAACTCTTCTAAAGGGCTTTGGACAGAAAACAAGACACCTGTAGAGGTCTCTCTTCACTTGGTCAGAGAAGATTTATCTCCGCTCCTCCAGCGCACTTGCCAAGACAGTGCTCTGTGCTCTTCTTAAGAAAAATAAAGAACATCAATAAGGCTTTCAGAAATATAATTTTACAGGTTTAGTTAATTCATATAGAATCCTTACTATTCAATTTCTTCTGCCATTTTTGGATTGATGAATTCACAACATACAGCACTAATTGTCAGGCAGCTACATCTAAACCCTGTAATAGCTAGATGCTCTAACAGGAATTGACAGCTGACACATATGGAAAGTGTTACTTACCATGGCCTGAAATTGAGGGAATTATGTGACAAAATTAAATGCTTACATGTTTCCAGGCAGAAACTCTTATTTTAGTAAGGAACAAAGAAATACTATTACTGCACAAAGATTTACTGCAGGTAAGTTTGATCAGGATTTTATATCTACAATATACCACTTCAAATTATGTCACCAGGTATGCACGTAAACACATTCATCTTGATGGATGTCACAGCTTGCTTAATACTGCCAACAACACAATGCCTTTTTGCAGCAGCATCTTTGGGAAGAAATGAAAACACCCAGCTTTTTAAATCTTTTCCACATACAGCCATTTACAAATACTTCTTTGTACAATTAAGTTTAATTAAGCATACAGTATTCACTTAAGAGAATTTTTCTTCCATCATCAGGATTTTGAAAGCAATTTTATCACACTAATTTGTTATTTCTGATCCCCCGCCCGCTGTAAACCTTGTTATTATTTTCCTGTGAAGGCATTCATCTGTCAGATATTCTTCCTAACAAAATCTGGAGCAATGCTGTGCCTTGTTGAACAACCAGTAAATTTCATAGGTAGAAAAGGTCTGTTGCTTTAAAAGGAATTCTCATAGGTGGACTACCCACTAATTAAGCAGAAAAAGAGGAGGAATTTGGTACACATTAATTTGCTTTGCTTTCCAAACTGCCAGGTTAGCAAGGACTAGGTAATGGCATAAAGTTGCGTGCATTTTCAAAATATTTTTCCAGCAGGGGGATGTAGAATTCTAGTTTTTTTTATGAGTTGCAAGAATGGTGGGACAATTATTTTCCATGTCATGAACACCAGAATGGTCCTATTTAAAAAAAAAAAAAAAAAAAGAAAAAAAAAAAAGAAAAAAGAAAAAAGGCAAGAAAGCTGGTCTCAGGAGTTTCCATATCTGAGCAACTGTTAAATTGCTTCCCTGTTTGTAATCTGAATAAATGATGACCATGAACACTTTTGAATTACTTACCAGATCACTGCCTGGGAAATGACTGGGGTAAGTATTCCTGAAACTATTCAGAGCAAATTATGGGTGAAAAAGTGAGAGAGCATACACATGATTTAGAAACTATTTGGCCAGTATGTGGCTGCCTGAAAACAATGCAAACTGTATCTGCAGTTCCTTTGGAGCATGGTTTTTCCTGGTGCGAATCAAGTTAAAAAATAAGGTAACATGACATGTAGCAATTAAAGAAAGAAAGGAAAAAAAAATAAAGTTGTTGACTAGGCACTCTAGAGCCTTTAGACCAACAAATATAATTTCCCTTGTTAAAGTAGTTCAACGCCAGTCGCAGGGGGAAATCTGAACCCAGGAGCCCATCCAAAATAAAATACATTTGTTTAAATTTTGAAAAACAAATTGAACATCAGTTCCTGTCATTCAATTTCATCTGGACGTTGACAGCCTACTCCAATGGGACCAGCCAGGATCCCTTGTCTTCAAGAGTCCACACCATCTGCCCCCCTCAGGAAGTCACACCATTGTGGTGGTGAAGACACTGTCCTACCTGCTCCTCTGCACTGACATGAGAAGTGAAAGCTAGCTTATCATTTAGGACAAATGACCTAAATCCATTTAATTCACTGTGGAGACCTGATGGAGCAGCTTGAGGCAGGTGGGAGCTGAGCTGTGGGATATCCCAGAAAACAGGGTGGGGTCTTCACCTGCCACCTGTGAAGGACTTCAATTTCAGCTGGTAGCAAGTATCTTCTGGTCACCAGCTTCGGTTTGTCCATCCCCCAGCTGGTATGAACCAACAACATTACACTGAATCACACAGGCTGCAGCAAAGTTGGCCTCTGCTCAGAGACTGGAGCATAGGTGCAGCTTTTTGAGTCCTTCGCGTTTGCCACCCAAGCCACCAACCTGGAAGAGAAACAGACTGGGTTAATTCTTCTTGCAGTACTAGTTCCCAGCCTGAATTCCCTCTTCCTCACACTTCCCTCTATCCAGTCCCTCACCTGCCACATTTTCTTCCTCACCCAGAGATTTCAGGCACACAAAAAGAAGCTTTTGCAGAGTGCAAAGATGATCTTGTCCTTTTGCCCAAAAGCTGCTTTATAATTCCTGCTATGTGTCAACTGAGGAAGGAAACATTTCCTATTTAATTGTAGAAAATTGCATTCAGCGATACAGAATCATTTCACAAAACAAAGTGCTGGTTAAGCCAATTAAGAGATTCTAAATTAAAAAAGAAACAAGCTGTTGTCAATATACCAATGTCAGCTCTCTCCGGTGCTTGGAGTTATCCAATAATCAGGCGCTTTCAGGGGGTCCAGTCCTGCATCTACTGAAGTCAATGGCAAAACTCCCAATGATATCAGGGGAGCAGAATCCAGTTACTAATCTACAAGCTGCTAGTTCAGTAAGAGTCATAGTAATTACGCAGATGGCCATATAAAGAAGTTCAGCTGAAAGTCATTTTGCATTGAAAAAAAAGAAAAAGAGAGAGAAAGAGAGATAAATATAGAAGAGAAATTCTGTTGTAATAGAAAAACTACTGAAGTCTTAGATTTCAGAGATAGCAGGTGATAAATCATTTGATATTGTAAAAGTGGTGGACAAATTGTAACAGATATCAAGATAGGCTTGAAAAAAAGCTCTGTAAGAAATTATACCTTCATTTCTGTATTAAGATAGCATGTAACTAAGCCTGCAAGATTCCGAGTTTTAAACCATTAGAAGTGTTTGATTTCATCAGGGCTGTGAAGTATATGAATTAGTATATTTCTGATTTATTCAGATTTGCTTTCTTTGAAATATGGAGCTGGGTTCAAAAGAAAGGGAATTGCAAGAGGGAAATGTGTGTAGATCTCCAGGCTAGGAGGAGCCATTTTAAATTGCTGCAGGGGAGTTTCAAATTAAATAGGGAAATAGTTTTTCTCCAGAGGCTGTGAAATCTTTACTAGTAGTACTCTTTCAGAGTGGGTGTTAAATAAATGTTTTTCAGGAACGTCAAGAAGAGAAGCAGATCCTGCCTTAAGAAGGGAAGGTGGACTTGAGGATCTCTTGAAATCCCTTCCAGACTTCTTTTCTGTGATTATTTGATTTTTATTTTTTTCAAACTGATAAATTCCTTGACTCCCATATGGCTTCTGTTTTACTTATAAGAGATTCATAAAACAAATATTCCCTGTATCAAATTTATTATAGCAGCGCCTAGTGACTAATGAAGAACAATGCTGCTATGCTGAGTGTTACAGTAGACAAATGCTAGATAATCAATGACTCTTTGGTTTGGATCTAAAAATCCCTTGTTATCTTGCTCAAGTGGTGAATCACCCTCATGCCATGCACTATATACTACATCTTTTTGCTTCATTTGGAGATTTTTGTTTAATTTCTTATTTTCTTCCTCTGTAAGTATTTACACTATAATAAGATCAGCACTTGCCATGGTTTTGGTTAGTGATACAGGTGTGAGTCTATTCCCTGAACATGACCCACCTGCACTGAAATGACTGTGTTGAGAGGTTCTTTATTTCTTCTCTGGATGGAAAGGAAAGGGGTAGGCAGTTTCAGGTGATGGTTTATATCTTATGTAGCCTGTTTTGCCTTGCAGGGGTGATTGTCCCTGCCCTGTGTACTCCACAGGGCACTTCAGATGTTGCAACTTGTAACCCAAGGATTTCAACCTAGTATTAACTTTTTATCTTTTTAAATGGAGATCTAGTCTTTAACATGCCTCTGTAAGCTTTTTTTTTTTTTTCCATTCCTTCAACATATTTGGTGGGTTCTTTCTTCACAGGTGGTGTTTGTATTGTCACTCTTTTCCCAGCAATGTCAAGTGCAGCCTTTGTTTTTACCATGACTGTCATGAATACTCCACCTACAGATGTTTCTGCAACAAGTATCTTGAATAGTCATCTTTCCACTCATTGTCATTTAATTTCACTCTTTTCCATACCCAAAAAGGATGTGCAAAGGTATCTGTCAGGCAGGAGTATTGGACTTGTGACAGAACTCTACCACCATGCAAGCGTATGATGCCAAAAAGAGTTTTTGCTCCCAATGGGGCCTTATCCCTGTGTTAATGCCAGCAGTGTGCCATGAATTTGGTATTTTCTTAAACTATGAAATGGTTGTGATGATCTTCCACAATTGCTTTGACATTCAGAGTTTGATTTTGCTGTAGGAAATGGTTCATGGATAACCCAGTACCTCTATCAAATTTGATTGTGTGCTTGGTTGTTTTCCTTTAGAATTCCTTCTCCACTGCTCAGAAGGAGGGTTTCCAACTGAGACTCACCTTTTCTGAAGTTATTCATTTTTCCTCTTGTGGTCCAATACAGTGAAAATGAATGCACAGCCTCACAGAAATTAGTCTGCCATGAAACACGAGAAAACTATTTCATCTGCCATGAAGTGATTCACAGACATCTTTTAGCAATGCAGGCCAGTAGAAAGAGGACTGGTCAGGGGTCACAGACATGTAATAACACTTAAGGAATTGATTAGCACATCCAACAGATTAAATCAACTAAGATATTTAATATATTTTTTATTGAGTTGAAGTTATTGAAAATAATGATTTGCTTAAAAACAATAAAAATCTAGTGATGCCAAATGTTATTTTCCCTGCCTCCTACCAGTATGCACATTGTGCAACACAGAACTGGTTCCTTGCAAATCAGCCTGAGAAAATCTGCAGCAATGCTTGGAAACTAGTGTGTTTACTGTTTGCCACAGTGGTTGAAAGACAGAACTGCAAAGCATCGTGGTCTCAAACAAAATAAAAGCAACCCTCTATTTGAAGAGAGGCAGTGGGAGCAAAATACTCAGAACGGATCAACTGTATTCAATAAATATCAGTAAAACCATAGTGGGCATCTGTTGATAGAAATGTACATCTGGGCCAAGCTTGCAGCACGTGTTGATATGGTTTCACTGCTCTTAGTGGCTGAACTTGGAGTAAGGATATTGCAGTTATACCTGTCCATGCTGCGATCACACTCTCGAAGGCACCATAAAGCCTTCAATGATAAAGATAACGAGCCATCGAAATAGAGCGGCTGGAAAGTGTGAAGCATCTTTTGTTGAACGTCTTTAAATGGAAGCTGAATAAAAAGCTATCAGGAATGATATGGTTACAGATGATCATGCCTTTGGGCAGATAGATGAAGTAATTGACCTCTTGATGTCCTGGCCAGATGCATTTTCTTTTTTTTTTTTTTTTTATGATTAACTATATAATCTTGGATTTTCATTGGGCAACAAACCTCTGTTTTTCTGAGGCTCTTTTACTGCCTCAGTGCAGCGCTGATGCATCAGTCTTCAGAGTCACGTCTGAGCACTACTAATGCCTACTATTAGGTTTGCTTGCAAAATTCATTTCTAAAATAACATTATTCTAAGATTGCTCCGAACATAGCATGTCACCTCACTTCTTGCCACTGGAATCTGTAGATCTGTGGCTGTCCTTTGATCAAGAGAAGGCATTAAAATGTGAAGAGCTATTGGCAATGATGACAGCTCTGTATTCTCGGAATTTAATAGGAGAAATTTCTATTGTATAGGATTTTGTAGGCTGGTTAGGTGTGCAAACTGCATGCAAAGAATCCCGTGCTTTATACATTCTGCACATTTCTGTCTCCAGCCTACCTACAGCATCTGCCTGTTGGCTTCATCTGGTTTTATAACAGGAATGGAGGTTTAAACTACCATTAGGGTATGAATCTAGCAGATTTAGCTTTACTGAGTTCCACAGCACTTGTTCAACTGGATTTCTGCTTCCTATTGTAGTTAATGAAAACTGTTATTTGGCTTGCAGTCCAGTAAACACTTTCATAGAGCAATCCTGATGAAACAGATCCAGGGACTCTGCTTTCTTCAGCCATAGCCATCCATGTATAGGCATTTAATTCCTCTTGACTTCATGGGGAAGAGTGGCCAGCCTGAGAACATTGTGGGACAGTGACTTTGGAGCATCTTCCATGCAGACAGCAAGGGCACGTCTCTATGGGGCTAGCTCTAGGCAGAGAGACATAGGAACCCCTCTGTGAGTTTCTTCCCATAAGGGTGTTCAGCCAAACAGGGCTGAAGTTACACTTGGTTATGTCTGGCTTATTAGGCAGGATATTTATTATACTGTGTGATTTCAATGGAGCCTTTGAATATAGAGAATGTGTTCCTGTCTCAGATTTGCTCTTTCCCTAGGCATTTTAAATAACTGTTAATATACAAATTTAAAATTTAAGTTAATATGGTATTTAGGATGTAACACTCACTCCTTTGTGGTTTAACCTGTCATTATGTCTGATTATTCCACTACGTTATGAGCTTACTCAGAGTAGAAGAGAAAAACATCTTGTCTTCCTGATGAGGCGAAGAAGAGGAAGAGGAAAATAATTACATAAAGGAGAGCGCGGGACCCATTGTGCCTCCGTTACACTGCACTTGCATTGCTGCTATTCCAGGCATTTCAGCAAAGTTACTCTGAATTTGCATCTGTGTCACCAAGGGCAGGGTTTGGCCCACACTGTGTAAAGGCTGCATCCTGTTGTCATGGCGATAGAAGTTCTAAAAATTGTAGAGGAGCAGAGCACCAGGTTGTTGTGATAAATGATGCATTAAAAGTGACTGCTTTCTCATAGCTTCTTACTTTTAATTGATGTCTTTGTGTTTGTGTGTAATCTATTTTTATTGATGGGTGCAATTAGCCATGATGCTGCTGTAGCAGTGTTAATGTTCCAGTGGCCAGATATCACATGGGAGATGACCAGGTTACATTTTATAGCAAGATGAGTGGTTGGTTAGCTTAAAATTATGCGACAAACTCACGTTCTGTGCTTTCCTATTGATTTCTGCAACAGCTGTCATGCAGCGGCGGGAATCAACCTAAAGCTAATGCTGTCCCAGTGACAAGAAGGAAACCACATTTTTGACATCTGAAACGTTCTGTATTCTGAAACAGGCTTGTGGGGAAAAGACATGTTTCAGTGAACTCTGTACCTTTTTACTTTCCACATTCCTGCAGGGAGACTGTAACTTGTATAATGCTTTTTGATGGTCTTTCTGGTCTGTGCTGGGCTGAACTTTGAGGCTTATAAACCCATCCCAGCCAGTTTACAAATCATTGGGTTAGGTTTGCTTGATTAGCTCCATCCCTGATGCATCAGCTTTCCAGCAATCACGTCTTTAGGAGGAGAGACTAGACTCACTTTCTCCTGGGGAGTTATGGGTGGCACGAAATAAGAAGTGAGCACAGAAGGGAAACACTGAAAAGCTAAAGGCAGTGGTTAAAGAAAGCTAAATTTGAGTTTTAATGGTATAGCACATCATTGTGCATATAAAATGAGAGGCATTCCTCTCATTTAGGTTCCTACAAACTGGGGTTTGCAGGAACCTAACTTCAGGTGTCTGCATATAGGTGTCCATGGGTGTCTAAAATCTCAGCATAGACAAAAGTGTGGGGTTTCTTTACCTAAATGTGACACCTATTGCCATTTGAGATATTCTGGGATATCAAAGACATCT
The DNA here is from genome assembly GCA_011075105.1 of Heteronetta atricapilla. NCBI lineage: Eukaryota > Metazoa > Chordata > Aves > Anseriformes > Anatidae > Heteronetta > Heteronetta atricapilla. The sequence goes on along the minus strand of CM021731.1, from coordinate 137,897,381 downwards.
AGGTGGTCTGGGAGGTCTGTCCACTTTTGAAGCAGTATATGCCTAAAATGGCACCAACATTCAGGCGACGGCATCTTCCCATTATCTAAACTGGAAGAATACATTGCTCAAATATTCAGCTGATGCTGTATTAATCTGATGCCTACTGACTGTAATGAGATCTCAACCACCAACTCACATGTAGGCACCTATACAGTAAATACATTGCTATCTGAAAATGGCTGTGAATTTCATAATAAATTACTATTTTTCAGCTATAAACTTAACCTCGAAGTAAGGGAAAGCAAGGCTTTATTTATTTGTTTATTGCTTTTAATTGAAGTCATATCACGTTATCTCCATTGAAATCAGAATAAAATTTCTACTCATTTCAGAGGGGTTAAAAGAGAATACATGTTCTTTATTAATATAGCTCCTTAATGATAACATCAGGGTGACTATTTTTCCAGGTCTACACAGCCTTTCTTTGTTTAAGCTGTTTAAACAGACAAGATCTCAGGTAGTATCTAGACTCTTTATGTTGTCATAAAAGGGAGAGAGAGGCACCTCTACAGGGTCTCTTTCCAGTTACTAATTAGTGTGCCTCACTCATGACACTCATAATACATATTTAAGTCCAGAATAACTCGTTGGTGATCAGAATTAGGCAAGATGAATTGCCCTGAGTGATTGCAAGCAACCAATATGACAGCTGTTTGGGTATCCCCATAACACCAGTCTATAGGAAAGAGGGAATAGATGAGATCGACTCTGTGCTTACTGATGCCTGGAGAAACATCTGTAAAACATTGACAGGAATTTCTATTGAAGGGTTACATCACATATAAATATATATAAATTAATTGATAAACTAGGTTTTTGGAGAAAATCACTGTTATGCCTTTGGTGCATACTGATGATTGGAAAAGGGATGTGATCAATCTGTGAGGTTGGGTTAGTTTCTGTGTTTGTGTCCTGCAGTGATTTTGATCAGCACATTTCAGGATACAGATCAGGATACAGGAAAGCACTAGGCACTGAACCTCAAATTCAGCAGGATTCATGCACATAGAAATTATTATTATTATTATTTTTACTGTTTTTTTTCCTGTGCTAAAACTCAGGTGTTTGCTAATCAGGGGCTAGGTTCCTACAAACTGTAATTTGCAGTATGACCCATAAGGTTGTTCTGCTTTTTAATTGCTCTGCTTACCTCATTCCCTGGTATTCACAGTAAAATGTTGCTGAGCTAAGAGGGAGGTTAACTACAGTAGCTTTTTAGTGCACCTCAAACACTAGCTGTCTTGGAGGAAGTTTATTGTTGGAGGGCAGGCTTTGAACACCCCTCAGCAGGCAGTTATGTCTGTGGCTATGCTCTGGGGCTCATGGATGAAGCTGCCACCCCACCTGTGCCCTTGCTCTCTGCCAGAAGTTACTGCCCTGTTGGAAGAACGGCAGAAACCAGCAAGTCCCAGCTCCTCAGCCCCTGCAGTTCCCAGGTGTGGTCATCAGGATGGTGCCTGTGCACAGCCCCTGCTGTCATTACCAGGGTCTATGTGCTGAGCCCAGCCGGGGCAGGTGGCTGGGAAAACCATGGCAGGTCAAGTGGGAATGTGAGTGTGAACAGCTCTTGGGAGAGTTGCTCTGGAAAGATGCTGATAACAAATCTATCAACCCCGTGGAGCTCAAGTGTGTGATTTGAGCTGTTTTTCCCTGAGACAATGTGTGCATGCTCACATATTCGCAGAAATAACTCATGCCTTGGAATGCAACAAAAATGAAAACTACATGGCAGTGAAAATAATAATGGCCAGGGGCTGCTGTAGGATTATTATTTTTAGCTCTTAAACAGTGACAGTACTTTCTATGTTGTAGAGTGATGAAGGTAAAATGTAAGTCCTGCTCAGATTAAGTTGCTGGGAAGAAAATACATAAATCCATAGTTTTAATGAAAAGGAACAGCAGAAGAGGGTGCAGTCAGAGGTGAAAAAGAAGAAGAAGAAAAAAAAAAAGTAAAAAAAAAAAAACAACACACTTAAAGGGTCTGTTTTTATTTTTTCTGGTCAAAATATAGGATGTAGATTGAAGAAGTTAAATCTCATAGGAAGCTAGTACTGGCCTTTACGACACTAAAGCTGCTCTCAGGTGTGCAGAGCAGGCAATGGCTGAGCTTATTTTTACCCATGGAACTCCAAAATATGGCAAAATTAAACAAAGCCCAGAGAATACACATAAAGCAACAGAACGAACTGCTGCACATTCCTCCTGTCTTCACACTAAATTGCACACATTCTGATAAATCTAAGGTAGTAAATTTACCTTCTGATGTCTTAGTGGGAAGCAGCTCACTAGCTAAGGTGCTGCAGGTGTAGCTGAAGAGAAGGGACTGAGAAAAAAAGAGCAAGACTGGACTTGGCTAAAACAGCCTTCTGCAAGCCGCACCTCAGCAGCAGTTCTACTGAAGTTGTGTTTTTCAAGGATCTTAGTTCAGGAGGCTACAAAGAATGCAAATAGGCTGGAGTGGTTAGAAAAGTCATAATGTTCCCTTCTCCTCTGGCAAACAGTCAGAAAGGAGAAACGGACCTGGAATGGAGAGAGGACCTCAATGTTTCTTCTGTTCTCTGCATAATGGAAGGCGTTGATCAGGGCAGGGGAGTGAAATACTGCCTTGGCACATGGAGTGAGCATCTGAGCTGGTGGAGATCCCTCTGTTGAGAGCACAGGGACAAATTGCGTAGAAAAGAATAAAAAGAAAGAGTATATAGTATTTGCTTTTATGTTTGCAGAGCTGTTAAAAATTCATGGCCCTGTTCTCCAGGAAATTCATCAAGCATGAATGAACTGAAAAGTGTGTTTTATGTTTCGTATGTATATCTTGAGGAGAAGTGGAGGGTGGTCATAACTCATGAACTAAAACTGACTTTGATGTGATGAGCATACTGCAACGCTGCGTGCACTTCCATGAAAATATATGTGAAAATTAAGCAAATGGAAGAGCCTTTTTAAAAGCTCTTGCTGTCCCCTGGGGGCTGTTGTCAACAAAGAAGGGGTTCAGCTGACCTGTTGCTTCTCAGGCTGGGTTAGTGCTGCAGACCAGACTGGAGGTAGAGGGTATGAGGGTGAGAGATGTGGCACACTTATTGTTCTTTGTGTGAGGCTTGTAAAAATACACAGATAGAAAATGGAACTAGACGATTACTGAGACCCTCAAAGGATGTGCATTACACCTACTGATGGGGGCAGAAGCTGATGTAACTTCCTCTTCATTGCTAATATCATGTATCATGATACAAAAATCAGGCAATTAGTTACAGCACACGATATGGTACTCTCCATACGAAACCATGGCCATTTAGCAGTTGAAGCTATCAAAATGCATAAAAGCAGGCAATGAAATATATTAAATTTGTACCACTTCAAATTAGATTTATATTTCAAGAAGACAAACTGGGATCGGTTTGCTGCCAAAACAAAACCCAAACCCAACAACTACAACAACAAAAAACACAAATCCAAAAGCAAGCAGAATATCATGTGTTACTAAAATAGCTGGGAATTGTATATTTTACTAAGTTGTGTGTTCTCCAGTAAATTTTAGTTAATGAAAGTATTAAGAGCATTAAATATTAAAAAGCCAAGCTATATAAATGATGGATACTTTTGAAAACAGTAGCACAAATTATTTTGAAAATATCAGTAGTAAGATACTTCTTTCAGTTATTTCAGTGAAAACATGTAAGCAAATAATTTAATTCAATTTCTCATTGCTAGTTACCAATGGCAGTTGAATGTTCTCTTGTTGACTTTTGAGTTTACTTTTTCTTCATATTTTATTCATGGACTCTCTAGATTTGTGCTGGTTGTGTTCTTTTCACATACAGTAAAGGTTGTCCTTCATCAGAAGCTGCTTCAGAATATTTATTTTGTACTATTTACCTTAACTATCATTTTATTCTACACTAATTGCATCTTCTTATTTTCATAATTTGTCCAATGTCTGATTTACTAATCTGAGAAGATATCTGATCCCAACCTTCTCCAGTCTTCTGAAAAATAGCCTTAAGACTTGGCTGCATCTAGAGGAAAGCAGGGTTTTGCAGCAGTCATGACTGACTCTTCTTCACTCAGAACTGATGTTTCTGAAAGATTTTTATCACACAATGTTTGGTCCCAGGCATTCAGAAGAGGAAGTCACCCACCTGACAGTCGGCATACATCCCCTCTGCTTGATGGGAAGAACAGCACACCATTTCTGTGAACAGTTGGGTAGAAACTGTCAGTCTGGAGAGGCAGTGCTCTGTATGAAGGTTATGTGTTTTTATAGGAGATGTTCAGAAAGTCTCTGAATAACCTGCTGGCTACCAGCTAGCACTTAGGGCTTTCTCCTTGGGGTCTAATTTTTTAGAGATTTACTTGTGTGTTTAAGAAGATCTTGAAGACAATGTTGTAGTAATGTACTCCAGAATTTCCACCAGGATGGTCAATCTCCCTGAAGTATCATTCTGAGATCTGCACATCTGTGTTTCTTTCTACACCACAAAGCATCTCTCTTTTTCTCCCACAGGACTGATATAATACCATCCAAGTATGTTGGAGACCGACCATTGGATCCATCATCTCCTGACAGTCAGGGTTTCAGTGGTTGTGTTCATTTAATTTCATTTACTTGAAGACATAGCAACAGAGTACTATGAAGGATTCACTGTTTTGTGCTATTTCCTTCAGGCCTGATGGAAAATGTTATCCTCCTCCAGGCAATGGAGAAAAGATGAAATATTCAGAGAAAAAAAAAAATTTATCAGGAGGACTGGCAGGTATCCTCATTGCTTCATAGGAAAAATAATAGTTGCTTTATGACCTACAGTGGGACCCTAGAAAGCTGGAATTGGAGTGATGGAAGAACGGCACTCAGATGCGGTGCCTAGGAGCGTGGTATCACACAGGCAGAGCGGAGAAAAGGCATGAGGGAGCTCTGAAATCCACACCCCAGCACCGATTCAGCTGGGTGGCACTGAGAGGAGCTTCCTCGCAGCCAGCCCAGCCGTGCCGGCACGTATCTTGCCCACGCACCAGCTGGGAGCCCAGCTCCCCTGCCTCACCACTCCATCTGCCGCTGCTGTCTGGGGAGGGCGGGCTCGCCTTCGAACGTGTGCCCAAAAGGCTCTCTCTTACTTGTAGTCATTTTCAGGAGAAAATTAAAACTGGGGGATGCTGGGGGGGGGCGGGGGGGGGCGGCAAAGGAGAGCTGGGTTGGGTGTCCTGGGATGGCTCTGTTCCCAAGGGGAGCCCTGGTGCTGCTGCCGCCGCCTGGATTTCGGGAAGCAGAAACATCTGGGTGGCTGTACCTGGAGGGTCCTTCACTGAGAGCTGAATTGTGTTTCTTCTCCCGTTACCATGGAGATGGGAAATGCTCTTCTGCAGAGACCGCAACACTCAGGGGACCAGGGGATCTCAGAAAGATCTGAGATGGCACCTCTTTTTTTTCAGACGTAGCACATGCTTCTCTAAAAGGAAATTAGATGTTTGGTTCCTGCATATTCCTTAAATGTTGGGTGAAAACATCCTGAGAGCTGTATGTTTCTCCTCCTGGATATCCATCTTTCTGATCAATAAATTCTACAGCTGGTGATGGGAGGATGATTTATGGCATGGTGCGGTATCAGAGTTACGCTGCTTTGTTGATGTATTGATGCAATATATTATGGAGGCAATATCCTGCAGTGATACATTGATTCAAAACCTGGTTGTAACCACCAGCAGCATTTGGAATAATCCTGTCTGCCTTTTCTCCTTTCTTTTTATGTCTGTCAGATGAGAACTTTTTGGGTGCTGCCATTATGGCACCGCTGGCCTTTTCAAAGAGAAGAAAAATCTCATTTTTTTCTGAGCATCATGTTTGGACCAACTTCAGTCGATGTACTGAAGGTGCTGGATGCTGTTCCCAGGTAGGACAACCCAATGGTGTAGATGGGCTCTGGACACCACCTGCTTTGCAGTCTGATGGACCAGGTATCCTTCGCAGCCTGGTTAATGGGGGCTGCCAATGCCTTCAAAACAGAAGAGGCTGCCTGAGCTGTCCTGTTGTTTCACAAGCATGGTCTGTGTTTACTTGCTCCCTTCCTCTCCCCTCCAGTGATGAGCAGTGTTTGTTTTCAAGTGGCTTTGCTTTTGCCATGTTCACAGTGAGTGAAGCGCATTGCAGCCACTGGAGTATATCGAGCAGTAAGACTACATTAAGAAAGCCTCCTAGGGAAACTAGCGTACCACAGTGTTGAAATTAGACAACATATTGTACAACACAACCTCGGATATTCAGATGAACATTTTTCCTCGAGGTCCTGTAGGCACATCCAAGTTTGAGCAGCAAAGAGTACAAACAGCTGCAATCCTCATGAGCCAGTGGGCACACTGCTGTCACCAGCTACTGAAGTGTAAGTCAGTGACATCGGCGCACCTTGAGCAAAAAAAGTCTGCTACCCAAACAAAATACCATTTCTCACCAGGGAGTAGAGCAGTGGGTTAGAGGAGGAGCAGGATCTTACTGCGGAGTGCCAAAAGGAGGTCTGCAGAAGGGAATTAAGTGTTCAGATATTTTTCTTCAAATGTTTTTTTTTTTTTTTTTTTTTTTTCTTCTGGCTATCGGCACAGATGTGCTGGCATGCTCTGATGTAAACTATTGCCTGCTGAAAAATTCGAATGACTTCTTTTTTGGGGGGAGAAAACAGCAATGAGTTATATGCGATAACTGTTCAAAGCTTGTCATAAATCCAAGGAGCCATCAGAAAACTAGACTACCCATATATCTAAGTCCTCAGTGTGCCCCTCAGACACACTGATTGCTTTGGAGCAGATGGAGAACTGAAAAGCCACCCAAAACACCCAAAGCTAAAGGGAGCACCTGGCACTCTTTCCAGGGAGTACATAACCATGTGTTTTTGAACTGTGTGCTTATAGCTTGCCAGGGAGCCTTACAAGATGCAGCTAATGACATTAATGAATTTCGCTCCTTATGAGGTCTATCTTAAAAAAGAAGCCAAGAAAGAGGCTCTGTTAGAAATCTTTTTTTTTTTTTTTTTTTTTTTTTTTTTTTAAGTAGGACACAAAGCCCCAATTCAAAATGTGGTCTAGAAAGGGCCCCATTCAGATGGTTTACCAATGTTCCCTACAAGGGCTGCAACTACTGTCACTCCCAGTTTCAAGGTCGTGCTAAGAAGTTCATGTGTCTCTAGGCTGCTGGGTCTCTAAAGCCCTGAGACTCCCACCCAAAAGGAAAGATTATAGAATCATAGAATGGCTTGGGTTAAATATCTCCTCTAATTCCAATCCCCATGCCATGGGCAGGGATGCCACCCAGTAGATCATGTTGCCCAGGGCCTTGTCCAACCTGGCCTTGAACACCTCCAGGGAGGGGGCATCCACAACTTCTCTGGGCAACCTGTGCAAGTGCCTCACCACCCTTTTGTGAAGAATTTCCTCCTAACACCTAATCTAAATCTCCCCTCTTTAAATTTAAAACTATTCCCTTTTGTCGTCTCACTTACTGCCTGCGTAAAAAAAAAACACCTTCCATCTTGTTTATAAGCACCATTTAAATAGCGAAAGACCACAATGAGGTCATCCCAGAGCCTTCTCTTCTCCAGGCTGAACATCCCCAGTTCTCTCAGCCTTTCTTCATAGGAGAGGTGCTCCAGCCTTTTGATCATCTTCATGTGCCCCATCTGGACCCGGTCTAACAGCTCCACATCCTTCTTGTGCTGGGGCCCCAGACCTGAACACAGTGCTCCGAGTGGGGCCTCATGTGTGCAGAGCAGAGGGGCACAGTCACCTCCCTCACCCTGCTGGCCACTCCTCTGTTGATGCAGCGCAGGACACAGTTGGAATTCCAGGCTGCAAGTGCACACTGCTGGTTAATGTCAAACATTTTGTCCACCAGCACCCCCAGGTCCTTCTCTGTAGGGCTGCTTTCAGTGAGTTCTTCACACAGTCTGTACTCATGTCTGGGATTGCCCTGACCCAGCTGCAGCACCTTGCAATTGGACTTGTTGAACATCATTAGGTTCACACGGACTCCCTTCTTAAGCTTGTCCTGATGGCAAGGAATGATATTCCTTCTTTCTGTTGTATTAACTGCACCACTCAGGTTGGAGTCGTTGGCAACCTTGCTGAGGGTGCACTCAATGCAACTGTCTATGTCCCTGATAAATATATTAAACAAGACCCATCCTAAGATGTCCCTGAGGGACAGTACTTGTCACCAGCCTCCACATGGACATTGAACTTTTGACTGGAAGTCTCTGGCTGTAGCCATCCATCCAGTTCCTTATCCACTGAATAGTTCACCTTTCAAATCCACATCTCTCCAATTCAGAGATCAGGGTGTCATGTGAGACCATGTCAATGAAAGATCATGAGTTCCCCTTTTTACCCCATAAAATAAAAATGAATCAAGGAACTCAATGCTTCTGTTAAGGGTGATAAAAGGTCTTTAGCTGCCCAGATTGCTCAGAAACCACAGGTAATAGAACAAAGTAGGTAAATTAGATCACAGAATCACAGAATCATCTAGGTTGTAAGAGACCTCCAAGATCACCGAGTCCAACCTCTGACCTAATGCTAACAAGTCCTTCACTAAACCATATCACTAAGCTCTACATCTAAACGGCTTTTAAAGACCTCCAGGGATGGTGACTCCACCACTTCCCTCGGCAGCCCATTCCAATACCTAACAACACTTTCAGTAAAGTTCTTCCTAATATCCAACCTAAACCTCCCCTGGCACAACTTTAGCCCATTCCCCCTCATCCTGTCACCAGGCACGTGGGAGAACAGACCAACCCCCACCTCGCTACAGCCTTCTTTAAGGTACCTGCGGAGTGTGATAAGGTCACCTCTGAGCCTTCTCTTTTCCAGGCTGAACAACCCCAGCTCCCTCAGGCACTCCTCATAAGACTTGTCCTCCAGACCCCTCACCAGCCTCGTTGCCCTTCTCTGGACTTGCTCAAGCACCTTGGTGTCCTTTTTGTAGCGAGTAGCCCAATACTGAGCACAGTACTCAAGGTGCGGCCTCCTCAGATGTCACTAAGCACCTGAAATTCTCTTCAGTAAAAACTAGTTTTACATCCAGTTATCAAGCAGGGAACCATTCACGGTACTATTCATTTCCTGGAAATTTTAGGAGTGGTTGAAGAATTTGGGTGCAGACGTCACTGTCTATGTCTATTTCTGGATATGTTGCTGTGCAATTAAACTAGAACTCTTCTTTTGCTCATCTGAAGGATGGAATAGCAATAAATGTGTATATACTTCACAGTATGTCTCGATAAAATTCCATGTTGATTAGTTCCTTGGGCAACTGGCCAGTGCTCTCTGCTAATTGTAGAAGACAGAACATTTATTTTGTAATAGACTCTTTAAAAATCTATCCTTGCACCTTAAATTAGAAGATATTAAATGAGAGTAGAGCTGATTTGTGTTTTGAAAGAAGAAAAAGAAAGCAGTACTGATGCTTCAGCTTCAGAATGTGTGTAAGTTCCAATCTATTTTATTTTGGTTTCTTTAGATTTCCAAACTGGAGATCAAGTAAGAATTTACCACTTTTCTGAATGCTTCCATTCTGGGAAATGGCCCTCAGTGGCAGAGCACAGAAAAGAAATGTTGCTGACAATGTATGCTGAAAACAACTTTTAACAAGACAAGAAACTTCTGAAAGGGTTTTTTTTTAATTTTTTTTTTTTTATTTTTTGCAGAGAAACTGCATAACACTAAAGATACTGCTTGTCTTGACGCATTTGTGTGAAGTAGATTTTTACTTGTACACTTTCACTTGTTTTGAATGATAATTCTCTGGAGCTTGATGTACTATGAATATTTTTTTCCACAGTAAATCCTGCTTAAAGTGGAACAAACTTACATTTTCAGCTGTTAGAATTAAAGATTCTTGTGCATTCGCTGAAGACTTTTCCTGAAGTCCTTGCTTCCTTTGAGCAAAGATTCAAAGAGACTCTAAATAGCAGGGCTCACTAGTTAAACATTGATACAACTCAGCCTCAGATAAATCTACCCACATTGTTCACTAAGTGGTGTGCTGGAGTGTAGTGGTGAAGAACAGCATCTTCTGCCAGGACGGCAGAAAGCTGCTCACCAAGAAGGATTTTTGCCTTTACTACAATGGCTTCCACCAAGATAATCAGCTAAAAGAGGCCACGAGACAACCCTGATTACGTCTCAGTCATTGACAGCCATAACAGCTTGTATATACTATTAAGCAGTTTGTCACACATCACAGTATGCATTGAAAATATTGTGATAGATGCAGCTACTACTGTATATGGAGCTGTCAGAAAATGGGAGATGCAGGGATTGTGCCTTCACAAATACAGAAGTTCCCAAGACTGTTTCATCTAGCATGTTTCTTTTCAGTTGAGAAGAAGAGTAATTGTTATGAAATTTTTCAGTATTCTTCTCCCTGTGGATATTTTCACCTTGCTTTTCCCCTGCCTTAAGAAGGAAAGAGTAATCCAGCTCGTTAATTCACCCCATGTGTTTCTAGGAGCAAAAGGTCATTTACACATATGTGGTCTTCATGAAGACAGATTTTCAGTAGTGAATAAATGGTGAAGGCAGAACCACGTAAAAGAAAGCTTGCTGAGTGGTGCTTTGTTGCAGAACAAGAGCACTGAGCTGTTGACTACAAGAAATGACTTGGATTCAGAACAGTTCTCAGTGCTAGAGCTATAGGATTTTACATCTTAGGATGGGCCTCGGGGGCTAACATCATCTATCCCCACCCAAGTATGTATATATTGCTTCTGATGAGTATTTTTTAACCTACAGAAACATAAACTCTACTGTCTCCTTAGGCATTCATTTCTACTCTTTTGCTGTCATTGTCATTAGAACACTTTTTAGCAAATCCAGCTTGTATTTTCCTTACTGCTACTAAGACCACTTACTTCTTCTTCTATCCATCACAGAAATGGACAGAATAATTTCCTCCTGTTTTCAGCAGACCTTGAGATATAGTCAGACTACTCTGACTTCTTGTCCGTAGGCTAAACTACCTTGTTTCTCTCATTTCTTCCTGCCAGCTTGGTTCTCTTGACCTGTGATAGTTTTGTTACACCTTTCTAGACTCTTTCCATTTAATCTGTGTTATTCTTGAAGAATGTATATGGAAACCAGATACCTTACTGTTTAAGTATTTTGCAAAAGAAAATAAAGAAGGTAAAGATCAGCCCTTCAAAGCCAGGGAGTAGCAAGAGTGGCTGCTCCTCAAGGTAAGGGAAGGCAGGTGCTGGGCCATGGCCTTGGTGACAAGCAGGGGGAGCACAGCAGGTCAGGCAACACCAATAAGGGTCAGACAACAGCCCAAGATGCCAAGAAAAAAAGTCTCAGTGATGAGATAGGTCCAAGGCCAAGCTAGAAGTTAAGTCTGTAGGTCAGGATCAGCAAGGGACGTGGCAAGGTACAGGTATGGCTGGAACAGAGCTCAGGCAAAGACCAAGGAGGAATGCCTTATCCTGAATGCAGCCCCAGAGATAAAGAGAGTTAAGCCCCTTTGAAGGCTCAGTCTCTCACAGCTCTGACTCAGGAACACACAGCTGCCCCAGAGCAGAGAGATGGCCTTGATGTCAGCCAAATTCTGAGGATGTTACTGTTCTCTGACTGCCTAAGCTTCTCCAGTGTAAACCAGTTCTCCCCAGCAGGCATCACATGTAATTTTAGTAAGAATTGTCTGTACTGCCTTATGTAGTTTGGGGCTGATGTTGGGAATAAGAATTCTTAAGTATATACTTATAAGTATATATATATATACTTATATATTCTTAAGTGTATAGCCCGTAAGTATATACGTTCCACTTCCTTTGGAGTCTCAGCAGATGCTTTCCTTTCAGTAGTGTGTCATTAACATCTGCTCTCTGAGCCATGCCTATGGTACAGCAAGTGATTTGGGCTGTTGTGAGGGGCTGTGACAAAAGCCTCACTAATGTGAAATTGCAATCTGTCTACTATTTCTGCTTTTTCTCTTATCTTTTTGTTGTTGTGGTTGTTGCTGAGGGTGTTGGTTATCACCAGAACAGGTTGATAGATGACTTATTCATGCAAAAATAGAATCCTTCATTCCAAGGACTGATTTTTAGAGAGCGCTGTCAGAGAAAGAAGTGTTCTTATTTAGCCTTAGAATATGAAAAAAGTATTGGACTTAAACTGGAAAATTTTAATTCTCTTTCTCAAAGGCAATGATTATATATAAGCCTCCATATAATCAGTCATGAGCACATCTCCTGTTCACAGCTTTCCTCCAGAATGAAATACCCATACATAACTAATATGACATGGAAAGACGTTAAACAGGAGTCAGACTTTGGAGATTATTATTTAGAAAACATAAATCCATTTAGCCAAACAGATGGATATTCCTGTTGGACTAATCAAGTGAATAGGATTTTGTACCCGACAGACTTCCACGTATCTGCAATTTTGAAGTTTGTGAGCATCAGCCTTGGAAAGGTAGACGCCTTGACTATGCTTCTTCATATTTTTCTTCTAGATATACCTGCCTCTCCTAAACGACCATGCACTGCTGAATGCTTACCACAAAGAAGGATGTGTGCATTTAACCCAACAGTTAATCTTTTCAATTTAGCAAAAGGTAGATCAGTCCTTATACCACAGTCTCCAGGTCTCAAGATATTTTCTCATTCCTTCTGTGTGATTCCTCATTTACTTTACTTTGTGAGTACTTCCTACATTGCACTCCATGCTGTGTCCTCAAGCAGCAAATTCATTTATATGATGCCAAATTTATGTAGCATAAAATCAATTGATGGTCTTCAGAAGCTGCTAAACCAACCCAAGACTTTATCAGCATGCTAATGCCTTTGTACCTGAGTTTGGAAGGAGCATCAATATCCCTGTCTACTGTATTGCAGCATGAAGACATTCTCAAACTTTCTACAAATATCCTGTTCTTTAAATCAGAGGAAAATTGGTTGTGTTCAAATTTCCCTACATAAACTGCCTTTGCAAAAACTGTTCAGTGATTCACTGCTATGCGCTGAACTGCAGTTATCCAGCTACTCCAAGACGTAATTGATAGTGACTGGTTCCCAAAAACATTGGCATTGAATCATACTCATTGATTGGTGCCAGGACTATCAATTGACAGCCTCTTAACGAAATAATTTTATCCTGTCATGTTTTGTGTCTGAAACTTAACAAAGACACTGAAAAATAGTATGGCATTCAGAGATAGGTTACAAGAATGAATCAAAATCTGGAAAAAAAGACATGTAGTGAGATACTAAAAAGACACTATGAGGCAATATAATCACCCACTGTAAATATCTGTGCTGGAACATAATATAGTGCTGGTACATAATATACTACTCTTTAATCTAACAGAAAAGAGATACCAAGGAACAAAGACTTGCTGTAGCTAACATGATTCAAATGGATATGATTAGAAAGGTATAGTACAATTAACATTAAAGCTATTTGCCAAGGTATATAGTATATTATCAAATATTAGAGATATTTTCTAGTTTTAACATGAGCCCCCAGGCTCTTCATTGGACCTGTGAAGTTTTATTTCCAGAGCAATAAAGGACATCATATTTGATGTCTTATTCCACAATCCTATTTTAACCCATCGGTCTTTATTTTATTTTTTTTTTTCCTGGCTTTAGTCAGTTAATGCAAATGTAAGCAGTGGAAATAACCAAATTTTTTAGTATGGAGTAGTAACAATTCTGGATGTTTATTCTTGCAGGTAATATATTTCTATCGGTGTCCATTTTACTCCAAGAATTATATTTAATAGGGAAGATGAATTATAACAAGAGCTACTCCTACAGTTAAACCAATTTTTTGTAAATGCACACTGGAACCAGAAAATATTTGTGGAAAAAAGAAGTTGATACATTTTAAACTTCTTCTAAGTCATCAGCACAAGATAGTCAGGTGGTATGTGGCTGCCAGTGGAAACACATATGTCAGTTTAAGGTCATTGCACTGCTGCTAACAGTAATATAAAATAGGAATAACCCATGTCTTTTTCATTTACTGTATTTTATTTTATTTGCATCTAGGGAAAATGCATAAGGATAGAGGGTTTATGTGGCAAGATTTTGGTAATAGGGAGCTGAGCTGCACAGGTGGCCTTTTTGAGCAGCCCAGGTGCTGCTCCCGTGTCAGACACAGCAACTTCCAGCATTCTCCAAAACAGAGACCCACTGGCCAGAGCCAAGCCCATTGGTAAGAATGCCTGCAACTCTGTGATAACAAATTTAAGAAAGGGTAAAAAACACTGCAGCATCTGTAAGAGAGAGGAGTGAGAACATGTGAGAGAAGCAGCCCTGCAGCCCCCCAGGTGAGTGCAGCAGGAGGGCAGGAGGTGCTCCAGGCAGGCAGCAGCAGTTCCCCTGCGGGCTGTGGAGAGGCCCCTGGTGGAGCAGGCTGTCCCCCTGCAGCCCATGGGTCCCACACGGAGCAGATCTCCACGCTGCAGCCCGTGGAGGAGCCCCTGGTGGAGCAGGTGGATGTGGCCTGGAGGAGGCTGCGGCCCATGGAGAGCCCTCGCAGGAGCAGGCCCTGGGCCGGAGCTGCAGCCCGTGGAGAGGAGCCCACGCAGGAGCAGGGGTCTGGGGGGAGCTTCATCCTTCATTCATGGAGCAGTTCTTGAAGAGCTGCTTCCTGTGGGCAGCCCCCGCGGGCTCAGTTCGGGAAGGACGGCATCCTGTGGGAGGGACCCCACAGGGAGCAGGGGCAGGGAGGGACCATGAAGGAGTGGCAACTGACCACAACCCAAATTTCCCATTCTCCTACACTGCTCAGGGTAAAGATTTAGAAGAGCTGGAAATGAAGGAATGAATTTGAGCCTGGGAAGAAGGAGGACTGGGGGGAAGGTATTTTTAGTTTTGTTTTTGTTTCTCATCACCCAGCTCTGTTTTCGCTGGCAATAAATGAAATTAATCTCCCCCAAGTCTGTTTTGCTTGTGATGGTAACTGACGGGTGATCTCCCTGTCTTTATCTCAACCCATGAGCTTTTTCATCCTATTTTCTCCCCTTTTCCTGTTGAGGAGGAGAAGAGAGAGAATAGCTGGTTTGATGTCTGGCAGCCAGCCAAAATTAACTTACCACACTTAGCTACAAATTTCAACTTCTACATATGGAAGCTTTTTAATGTAGGGCATTGCAACATATATAATTTCCACAGGTGTAGTCAAAATAGTTGCAATTACCAATTCTTTCCATGCCTTTGCATATTCGTGTAAGTTCAGTGTGTGTTAAGCCAAATCACAGCAGAGAAACCTTTAGAAAAAGCTCAGTAGGATCAATTTGTCTTTGCAGTATATCTCTAAATTTTAGCCAACTTCCCAGTTCCCTCACATCGGGCTCGATGGCTGCTGTGTTTAATTAGGGACGTTAATACATTTCTCAGTGTGAATTGCCCTTATGACTTTTACCTTAGACACTAATAAGTTGAGTTTGATAGCAGGAAAAAGAAAAACCCCAAACATTAGCACCATTAAGGTTAATAACCCAGTAGTTTACCAAGGAAGCTCCACACCTTAACTTGAATTGATTATCTAAACAGTTTCATTAAAGGATGCTAGCTGAATCAAGCCCATTGTTTCACAGAGCAATGACTTCGCTGTTCTATTTACAAAGCTAAAATGTCTCTACACTTTGAAACTGGCCTGTGACTCCTATCACTTTGTTAGGTAATATATATTAGGGAGTGGGAAGCATTATGTTTACTCCAAAAAAAAAAAAATAGAGAAAAACTATAAATGTTCAAAATACTTAAAATAAGATAGCTAAGGAGAGAAAGAATCCAAGGATATCCATGAATCTTCACAATGAAGAATAACAGAACTGCAAGTTAGCTTATTCATTGAAATGAATTCAATTTAGACATAACTATACCCTCCTCTTACTGCAAAATTCTTGTAACCCTGGATTCAGCATAGAATTCATTCTGCAGTGGCATGGGAAAGCAGAGAAATATGTAAGGATTTTTGAAATGTTGAGATATTTTTACAAAAAGTTAAAATAAATATTTCAAATTTCCTTATGTAGATACGTATATATATATTTCAGTGAAATGCATACAGACATCTCCCACACACTGTTTGGTAACGTCTGTCACATGGGGAGGTTAAAACTGCTATCAGAGCAGAGTGCCTGTTCAATTCTCAATGCAAGGCCCAGGACATCCTGAACCCAAGATAAAGTGGTGGGGAAGGGGGTCACTAGAAAGCCCGTATGGAGAGGTGGGGCTTATGGTGATATCTGGTCCATCAGCATTTGTATGCTTCAGGATTAGTGCCTATGTGCTCTGACACATCAGGACAATTTAGCTGCCTGTATGGATAAGACAGAAGGTAGACTTACACAGGGAAGAAGTCAAGTGGTGAGACATGGGTTTAGGGGTGGAAGGAGAAGGTAAAAGGAAATGTAAGTTAGACAGGTTGAGCAGCAGAGCCACAGCAATCAGTAAACTCCTCTTTGCATGTTAAAATTCAATGGCTGGCGAGGGAAAACCACTGTCAGAAAAACACTAATGTTAAAACTTACAGATTCTGAAATACAAGTAGCATAGCCTCCTTAAAGCCACCCTTTTACAAAATGTGTCTTAATTATACTTAACTCACTGGATTTTATGACAGACACCTCCGACAGTCCTTGAAACCTGCAACATCATTCTGTTTGTAGAAATGACACCTGCTGGGAGGACATGTGAAAACCAAAGGCATTTAATGAAGGATCTCCTACAACCCCAGAACAACAGAATTTTTGTCTGCTTTAGATCACATTACACAATCTTCTTTATCTTGTTTCCATTTGCATAAGGGATACAACAGTCTGAAAACTGACCTACTTTCCCTGCAATATTTGCTTTGCTTTTAATTATAGCAATTATATTGCCCTGATCACTGGCATAGTCCCCAGAAAGTTGACTTTTTTCTTAATGTTATTGTTATATAGATTACACAGATTCTTTGCCAGCGTGCTGCCCCCTAATTATCCAGCTGAAGATGTTGCCTGTGCCACAGACAAGTAGGAGAGCTTCATGTGGAGGTCTTTGAAGATTTCTCAGGAGGCTGCTATGCAGCAATTTTTATGCATAGACTCCTTCAAGGGACAGGTAGAGTTGTATGTTTCTTCTAATCATACTCTTAATTCTTATATTGTTCTTTCCTCCTTTTCAGTGCAGCCTTCTTAATGAAGGGTAGTATATAATACAGATACAACAGCCTGGAAAACATCAGATGCTTGGCATGTCTCAGCTGAGTACCACAGAATTTTTATTTTCTTTTTTTACTGTAATAGATGTGTTAAGAAGCTTTTTTTTTTTTTTTTTCATTACAATGTTATGTCTTCTAGTAACTAGTTTGATAATTAATTTCTGACTTTATTATCTCATTTAACCTAAGAAATAACCTAGAATAATTATATTATTATTCAGCAACAGAAAAAAAATGTATATGGTTGAAAAGATTAGGAAGGTGAACCATGTGGTATGTAATATCAGAGAAGAAAGGCATAGAGTTCTTCTGTGTCACAAACTGACCCAATATTTCCTGCTTTCACATTAATGAATGTTTGGGCTTAGAAAAGCAGATATTAGCAAACATTACTTCTGCTAAAACTTTTTCCTAAAGAGAAAATATTATTTCATCACATAACACAAATAAATCATGGGGGAGATTGCATGATTTGGTTGATGGCAAACTGTTTTAAGAACTTCCCTCTGGTACAAAATGCTGCTGTTACTATATCAGAACTCTTCCTCCTTCCTTGGTCTTAGTCCACAACTCAGCTCTGTCCTGATTCTTTATTAGAGTATCTCATTCCAGAAATGAACCAGGGGGTGTTTGCTGAGTACTGGATAAAAACTATGTCATGTGTGGAAAACCATAGAGACACCGGCAAGCCCAGACAGGGAGGGCGCAGCTAGATACTTGCAAGAGACATTGTCTTATTGTCCTTGTTTAAAGGACAGTGTGGAAGAGACATCCCCAGGGTGGCTCCCTCTGCCCATCTACTTCCACACTACCATAGCAGTTTTTGCACCTCCAAGTATGCACCTGCCCTCATAGCAGGTCCCAGGACATAGACTATATACCCAATGCTCCCGGCTAGAAGAAGATCATCTTGGAGGGCTGAAACACATCCCATGTCATTTCATAACTAAATATCTGAAATAAACTGCATGCAAAAAATAGAAGGAAAAAAAGTTGCTGTGGTTGATGGCTAGAAGTATACCTCACACAGCCAGGGACTGACCCAGGGGACTGTGTTTTACAGGGTGGACCTGGCTGCTCTTTCATGGAGGGGATTTCAAGGCACTCTGTTCTGAATTGCTTCACGCCACTTGGCCAGGCGCTGAAGATCATTTCTGAGAGCCAACAAATTTTGTAGCGTAGATGCAGCCATCAAGGAGTTCCAGCTGTATCCCTTCCCCTTTTCCAGCTTTAAGTCTTACACAAGATGAGCAGGCCCCACTTGTATAATGCTATTCTTATTCTGGGCAACCCCTGGGACAGATCTCAGGTACACCAAGATACCATGCTTGGGGACAGCAGGTGGCCTAAAAATGCCAGGTCACATCATGCTTGACACCTCCTGACAAGACCATTTAGGTGTCTCCTTAAGGGATGTCCCTGGCCTCCCTATCCCCATGCCTACTGATGTAGAGGCTTTCATAGGCAGATGAAAGGGGCATTTCTGGTTAGTACGAGTGTCCCACTAAACCATCTAGTCTTATGACTTGACAGACAAGACTTCTGCCCATTCTGCCTTCCTCTCATTTTAGTTTGCTTTTATTTCCATAAATGCATGCATATTTCTCTACTTGTACATGTCATGAGACATGCTTCCCCTTATTGTTGGACCGGCACAGCCAGTCCCTTGGTTTTTCAGAAGTGATGTTATATAATAAACATTCAAACCCTATGAACATGACAAGAGGCTCCTGACAGTTATAATTATATTCCACAAGGCATCAAGTTCTTTTTGTGCTATGGTCATAATTTTTTTATTTTTTATTTTTACAGCTGAAAGGCAGTTTCGTTGGTTGATTTCATCCATTTAAAAACTGAGGAGGTGAATTCCTTTGGGGTGCTGTGAAATGTTGACCATCTATGCAGATGTAAATCAGCCATGGAGATTAACAAGGAATTGAGAGTACATGGCTTTCTGTAAATAAAGCAGAGGAAATACCTTTTTAAAATAGTGCTTTTCTTCACAAGGTGCTTAGGTAGTGTCACAACATATGTACAAATTTGGGATAAAGTCTGTTTCTATTGCAGCTCTCTTGCCAGAAAGGAAAACAGAGCTATTACAGATTCAGACCCCGCAGTTACATATTAAAAATCCTGTGAAGATAATTGACATAGCAGAGGATTTTCCTAGTGTTAAATGTTAAAATATGTCATAATAAAATATGTCTACCTATCCACAAAATTTGGTTTTATTTAACAAGTTTCTATGTGCGGATCATCTTTTGATTTAATGGTAATTTCCCTTTCCTTACTTAACCTGTTTATGAGCAATTTAAGAATCACTAAATTTAAGAATCACTCCCAAAATGCTGCAAAAGTTTTGTTTCAGTCTCATTAATACAGTCTAAATTTAGCCCATATTTTAAATATCATAGTGCTCACTTTGGTCGAGCCTTATGTGTTTAAGTGAGAAAGGCCAATGTCTCATTTATTTATAGATATGATTACATTTTCTACTAAAATAAAGTTATTTAAGTCAAGTACTGGTAGCCAAACATACTTGACAACACCATTTAAGATGGGGACATTTTGAAGAGAGATGAAAAGTTGTGGTGTTCTCAGTCTGGACTCTTTTATTTCAGGAGCACTCTTTTGTTGCAGATGTTGTTATTTCAGCCTCTTAACATGGTATTTCACTGCTGGAATCACTGCTTTTTGACCACTTTACCCGTGGGCTCACCTGCATTTGACTTGTCCAAGTACTCATCACTAGAAAACCAAGCAACTTTCTTCAAAACAATACATTATTCAGAGGCAGAAGAAGTGTGATCAACAGTGTTGCTTTTGTAGTTCTTTTCAGTTCAGGGAGCTCTGCTCAGCTGAAGCCCAAATTCACCAACCCTAGTAAGGAAAACATAGGAAAGTCCTTACGTCAATGTCTCTCCGGCAATGATGTCTTTGAAAGTTACTGCCTACACACATTTTATTTTATTTTATTTTATTTTATTTTATTTTATTTTATTTTAGTTTAGTTTAGTTTAGTTTAGTTTAGTTTAGTTTAGTTTTAGTTTAATTTTAGTTTTTCTAGACTAGAAGATCTGATAGATAAGTGACCCTCTGACTCTAGGCATTGGCCTAGAGAGAGAAGAAAATTTTGTTAGCCTTGACTGGGCTAGCTAACCAGATTCCATTTAACAGCTACTTTGTAAACAGTAATTGATAACATTCTCTCTGGGTTTACTTTATCACAGCTATTATTTTACTTCCCCCCCCCCTTTTTTTTTTTAATTTCACTTTAAGCTTTATACTTTTATAAAAGTAATAACTGCCTCTCAGTTGGTACAGGAGTTCTGGCAGAAGTCAGGCCAGGGTGAGGAGAAGAGAAAGGGATGAGAAGAACAACATTGGGGTTTTCTAGCTTAGCATATAAACATAAAAAACAGCTCTTGACTGACATGACACCCAAAAGCAAGAAAATAGTGTAGATTCTTAAGTGTCTTTCAAAGGGAAAATGGTATATCCTGAAAAGGTTTAAAGAGAGATGGCCTTAAAAATTGCTCTGCATATGCCTGTCTAGATTTTGACAAGAGAACAGCTGAAGACAGTTCAAAGAGGTTCAAAACATTTCTTTCTTCCTTATATTTTCTGAACTTTTAATGGATTCTCAAAAAAAAAAAAAAAAAAATCCTGGAAAAGGAGAAAAGGAAGCTGGTTTTCCAAATTTACTTATACTACATATTCTAGTTCACATATTTCTAAGCTCTTGCCTGGTTTGAGACTGTGCTAAAACAAATGTTCTGTAAGTTACTTGAAACCCATGAGCTCTGTTTCACTCTGTGTTGAAAACCATCCTCGAGTGTGCTTTCCAGCCTGTATCAGAGATTAACCTTCTCTGAAGAAGATTTTCATTTCCATGAGCAGTAAGTTCCTTTTGGCATTTAATGATCCTGCTATTTTTGCTGTAAGGGGAGATGGAGAAAAGAGGGTTAAAGAGATTTATTAGGGACAGCAATAATTTGAACCAAGTCTCTCAAGTAACAACAGTTTTCAAGAGAACAAAGCACATATCCAAACAGGATTTTTCTGAGATGCCTCCCTACTGTGTGGAGTGATTTCCTACAGCCACTAGCAGCTGGCAGAAGGGTACTGAGTAGAGTCCTATCTCTATAAGCCCACTTTTCCTAAAGCTTCAGTGTTTGCAGACGGTTTGAAGCAATGCAGATAATAAGTAGCTAAAAAATCTGGAATGATATGGGTTGCTGTAAAACTCTTTATTGCATGTTGGAGACAGTTGCATTAGTCATTATTGACATTTCTTAGGCAGCAGTAAGAAAACTTTTACAGACCTTCACATCTCTGTGTGAGTCCTTGAAAGTTTTAAAACAGGTATTATAATCCAGTAAGGCCAGATTTTCTTCATTCTTTTTCTTGTACATTTCTTATGCCTGGTATCTTACGGATACCAGAGAAGGGATGGCTACTACTATAGCATGAAGTTGCTTCTGACAATGATGAATGCAATGGCCATTTTCTGGGAATTAAAGCTGTTTCTTGTGCTTTTGATGGGAACATACAACATAATGTAAGTAAAACTTGACAAAAATAAGAGCTTCTGTCTGGACAAAGTTAGAAATAAGTCATGGAAAGTGCCTTTTTACGTGGGGCTTTCTTCTAACCATTCAAATTAATGATATTAAATTATTGAGATTGGTCAACTTTTACATTTTTCATCCCTCCCATAGTAAATAAGGTGACAACACAAACATTCAGGGAAAACGTTAACAAATTTAAACCTTTGCAATGCAGATACTGCAAAAGGAGACTTTCTAACAGAGTGATAAATATTAAGATTAGATTAGGAAGGCAGACTGATAGCCTTTCAGTTCACACCTCCTGAAGCCCACAACACTTTATCCAATTTACTCTCATCACCAACTCTCTTTATAAATGAAGAAGCCACATGCCTCAATATTTATAGGTCAAAGCTGTAGGTCAATTTAGTGACATTACGAATACTATAAATCAAGTCATACCATGAACTATGAAGGAAACCAATTGTATAACAGTAAAAACAGAGATAATTTATAGCCAGGTAGAGAAAAAAACTTAGAGATTAATTTTTTATTTCACCTAAAATAAATGTGTCCAGAGAACAGGAGGAGTACTGCTGGCATCCTCAGATGAAGCAGAGCTTTCTGTGGGCCACCAGGAGCCATGAGATGAACATTTTGCATGATTCATTTTGGCACTTTTTTTTTTTTTTTTTCTGTTTTCCTGTCTATGTAGTATACCTGTTATGGAAATAAATGGTGGAATTCTATTCAGTTTTTCCAGAGGACTTAGAAGGAAAGCACAACCAAAAGACCAGAAGCAACAAGCACTTATGTGATGTGGTGTAGTGTTTTTGGAACAGTTTCTTGCAAGTTCCTTAGCAGATGAATAAAAACTATTTTAGGGCATTCAGGTTTGCTCCAGCCCTTTGCAGGCTCACCCAGAAGCTATGACAAAAGGAATAATTTAATGTTGATCTTCCTCTGCCTCTGGACTGTGTGCACCCACTCACTCTGAGCTACAGGATCACTGGTAGGAGAATGAACTACTTGATTTGAAGGGAAGCTTAACAAACCTAAATGTCCTTAAAGATGCCTCCCTTCCTAGGTATAAGTTTATGGAAAAAACAGGGGCAGCTGAATTCCAAGCTCCTCCTGAAAACTCCATTTCAAACCTCCTTTGGAAGAAACATCTCCCCACAACAGAGCCAGTGCCTGAAGGAGGAAGAATAGTATTTCTTACAGACTTCTCACTTTCAACAGCCTTTGTCAAGTTGACATAAACATGTGAAAGGCATACATCTGTCCTAGGTGTTTTTGTATGAGGTAAAATGCTACAGGAATCATCTTGATTATACTAAGTACTGCCTGGATTTCTGAGCCACTTGTGTTGCTAGGGGTCCTTTGAATTCAGTATTGGTCTTAACCATGATTTCATGTTTGGCTTCCTGTGTCAGCAGTCCCTGTTGGTAGCAGGCATGAAATGTTAGCAGGAACAGCTATATGACAGTTCATTCTGGACACAGCATCAGCCACAAACCTACCCATCTCTTCATGAACCTTCATGGATGGTCATGTAGTAGCATACCTATGTCTTGCTGACAACTGTTTAAAAAGTGAGTGTCATGGGAATCTCATCATTGTTTTTGCAGCAGCTGTATTGTGTGTTTTTGGAACTGAGCCTGGTTCTATTTTTTTCTTCTATTCCCTTTATAACATCAGATTTAATTATCATGATCAAGGTAGTGCTTTTATCACCCTAAAGAGTGATAATTGTAGTTAGAAACCTACCATATCTGGAAAGGATAAAAATGGAAAATTTGCTTCTATGTTATTTGTCCAAAGGCCAATTCATTTCAGTGGGTTTGGACACTAGATTTTAGAATACTAACTGCTGCTGGCCATGCTTATTTTCAGAATGTAGTGAGGTCTGGAAACATTTAAACATCATATTTGTTTATTGAATGGCAAAATCAAGCTGAAGGATGTCATCCTAATTGGTCACAGTGGAATCATGAGACATTGTGGTTTTCAAAGGAAACTCAAAGTTGATCAAGTTTAGGTAAATGTATGCAAGCAGGGTACGTTCTGTCTTTGTTTAAGTAAGAAATGCATAGAGCATTAAATATGAGGTACTGAATAGCCTTTAAGGAATGGAGCCTTCTGTTTCCAAAGTGAATCATGAATTTTGTAACTAATTACGTGCTAGTTATGGAAGGGACCCTTGAATTAGAATTCATGCCTGGCTAATACTGAAATTTGTTTATGTTCATGAAATACAACATTAGAATAAGAACAGCTGTATGGTTATAGAGAACTTAGGGTACTCAGCTCTCACATTTGAAAGATCCTCGAGCTCTTTTGCAGGCCACATCAGCAATGAACCAAAATATATCTGAGGCTATTGAAAACCTTCATTCTTTATTCTTTATATATTCCTTCACTCCTCAGGCAAAGAAGTATTTTGAATACATGGTGATTTGAGTATCTATGTAACTGAATGCATGTTCAAAGGTTGAAACAAAGGGGAAAATAAAAGGGTGATACAAGAAGAAACTCAAGAACATCAAGCAAAACAATAGGCAAAGCAAAATCAAACAACAACAACAACAACAACAACAAACCACAAAAAAATAGTAGTAAGCTCTTGTAAACCACAGAGTTTTCTCCCAAGCAGAGCTAGGAAAAGAACATGTTGCTGAACCTTCCAATGCTAGGCTGGACCTGTGTATGTCAATACCAAAATGTCTCAAAGGTAGCTGAATAAACAGCCAAGATACTTCTGTTTTATGCACACTGTTAATTCACAGAGAAGGAACTGTCTGACTATTAAACCACTGAAATCAAAACTGTACGATATTTATGGCAGGAGTTTCAAGATAGTAAGTACCCATTAACAGCAGTTGATGTAACAATTGCCAGTGTTGATTATTTCCATATGTGACCTGTGCATTGGGAAGGGATGGGCACTGTTTGAGTTGGCAGATGACACCACACTGAGGGGAGAGTTTGATGTGCTGGTGGGTAGAGTTGCCATTCACAGGAATTGCAACAGGGTGGAATCATGGGTTGAAAGAAGCTGTGAAATTCAATGAATTAAAATACAAAATCCTGCACCTGGGACAGGAACACTCCTTGCAACACTGCAGCCTTGGAGTGAGAGACTAAGGAACTGTTCTACCCAAAGAGACCCAGAGGATCCTGGTGCACAGCAAGCTGAACATAGGTCAGCATTATGACGACTGCAGACTGGGCTGTATGAACATATAGCCATCAAGTCAAGGCAAGTCTTGCTCTCTTCTTCTTGGCAATTGTGAAGGTGTGCCTGGGATATTGTGTCCAGTTTTGGCTTCCCTGTACAGGCAGGACATCAATAAGCTGAGGAGATTGTGGAGGGATGCTGTGACAGCTCAGGTGCTCGAGCACATGATGAATGGGGGGGGGGGGGAGACTGAGTCATCTGGACTTGTTCAGCCTAGAAAAGAGAAAACAGAGAGGTCTAACCACATTTTCCTTTAGTATGTTGTTGTGGTTTAACCTGGCTGGCAGCTAAACAGCACACAGCCGTTTGCTTAACCTACCCCCTCCCTCTCTGGGATGGGAGAGAGAAATGGGAAAGTGAAGCCTGTGAGTTGAGATAAAGACAGTTTATTAAGATAGAAAATAATAATAATATGTACAAACAAGTGATGCACAATACAATTGCTCACCACCCGCTGACCGATGCCCAGCCCAACCCTGAGCAGCCGGCCCCCCACCCTGGCTAGCCACCCCTATACATGATGTTAGATGGTACGGAATACCCCTTTGACCAGTTTGGGTCAGCTGTCTTGGGTCTGTCCCCTCCCAGCTCTTGCTGCACCCCCAGCCTGCCCGCTGGCAGGCCTGAGTGAGGAGCTGAAAAGCCCTTGGCTTAGTGTAAGCATTGCTCTGCAGCAATTAAAACGTCAGCATGTTATCAGCACTCTTCTCATCCTAATCCAAAACATAGCACTCTACCAGCTACTAGGAGGAAAAATAACTCTGTCCTAACTGAAACCAGGACATATGTAGAGAGGGTGTATAGGAAGAGAGAGACAGATATTTTCCAGAGGTGCAAAGACAAGGTGCAGGAACAAGAGGTAGTCGTTACAAGCTGTGGTAAGGGAAACTTCAGTCAGATATAGGGGGAAAAATTCTTCCCATGAACGTGATTCAGCACTGCATGAGGTTGTCTCAGGATGTTGTGGAACAGGATGGAGATTTGCAGCACATGAGGGAAGAAGAAGGCTTTGATCCACCTCACCTAACTTTGAAGTGGAACATGCTGTGGAACAAGGGACTGGATGAGGTGGCCTCCAGAACTCCATTCCAACAGAAATTGCTCTGACTCTAACAAAATCAAAATGACAAGTAACATTATTACCAGAGCAATTGAGGATCCTGCAATAACCAGAAACCAACAGAAGCTTCTGCAAAAGCAGGGGAGTACTTAAAAAGACCATGAGGAGAAATTACAAATGTGTACTAAATAATGATAATCTAAGGAAAATGGATGGGGAGCTTTTCATCTCATAACAAAAGCAAGGACATTCAATGAAACAAGAGGTGGTAAGCTCAAAACTAATAAAAGCAGAGTTTTCTTCATTATGAATTATTAGATAAGCGTGGACTTAGAATTTTAAAAGATTTATACGAGTGTTTAGAGAGTATAGGAAAAAGTAAAATAAGTAGAGCTGTATTAGTTAACAGTACTACAAAAAGAGAAGTTAGAAAACAGGTAAGATTTGGATTTTGGATTTAAAGGAGTTCTAACTGTCTGCAACCCACATAAAGTCCATATCAGGGAAACTTGGACCTCATTTGTTTGCTGCTGAGGATTGTCCAGCTGTCCCAGACAGGAATTCATATTTTAGGAAACTCAAAGCAATCCATTTCAGAGCAATGGAAAAATTCATGCAAGTTTTGTAAAAAAGGATCAAGCTTTCCCTGTAGAAAAAATAATGATATTTTGATAATATAATAATAAATATATATTTAATAATATAAATAATAAATATTTATATATATATATATTTATATAAATATAATAAATAATGATATTTTATAATATAAATAATGATATATTATAATATATAATAAATAATGATATTTTATAATGATATTTTGAACTATGAAGTATATAGACAACTCCGTATTAACATAGACATCAGCAAGGAACAATCAGAGATGTTTTCTCTTATTACTTGCTAACACCAATGTTCAGAAATTTTCATTTTTCCATTAAATAATTGATTAGTATGAAAGACTGAAATCTCTTTTTCTCTTAAGGTTGTGCTGAGACCTTAATCCTTTCTTATGAAATATGGACACAGGTGTTGCCAAACTACACCAAAATGACATATACTACTTGCCAAAATGGCCAGAAGAGGCACTTGAACCTTTTGTCAGCATGTGATTTACTTTTCCCAAAATGAGCTGAGTACCCTATCCACAGAGAAATACTGCTGCTGACTCCACCTAACCTCTAGGGCCAGGACAGTTTACAGACCCTGGAACTGGGTTTTCTGGCCACAGGTTCCAGTTATTTTAAGCTTGAGCTTTGATTAAATGGAATCTAGGTGTGTGGGCAAGAAAAGATAAGGGCATGCTGCCACATTCTCTAGGACGCCTCAAGACTAGCACTAAGGGACTGATCCCTGGAGCACATTTATCTTGGGGATAAGACCAGTCTCTATGAATTAGTCCTTCCTCCAATATAAAAATAATGTAATTGTTATTTAGTTTATCAGAGAATTTAAAAACAACAAATTTACATAGGTGTTTCTATCTGAAGATAGCACGAGGGGAATTTAAATGAATAAGAGGGTCATACAGATGATTGATGTACCATCGCATACATAGCTATTTCTTCATTTTCTTGTACAAAGAACTGTATGAAAGAAGTAGCAAAACAGAAACCACTAACAAGCAATTAAATAAGAAATAACAGGCATATAAAAGCTGACAGGCACTAGTGCTAGATTCCAGGTATATCTAAACCAGAAGGCAGAGAGTTCTGTTCTGCTTATTTGCCACTACTACAAAAAGCAAACTAAAAAATGAAGTCAAGTAGGCATTAGCCCCACAGCACAGCTGTTTGCAACTGACCTTAAGATGAAACACCACAAACATCTTATTGAATTTCATGATGCTTTCAAATATTCCATCATTATCTATTTATTGGCCTCAGCTAAATGAACAGCCCTGGTATTCTTAGCACACTTCTACTGCAGATTATATAAAAAATGAAATTATAAGGAGTAATTAATATCCAAATTGATATAATAACTATGAGATTCAGAACTCACTAAGATACTGGAGTAAACTGCTTGCAGGATTTTTCATAGTTCTTGTTCTTTGAACTGGTGTCTGAAATAGTTGCATTTCAGACAATGAAAGAATGATAGAATTCAAAACACTCAAAGATTCTCACATCAGTATTTGGACCTGTTCTGACTTTTGGGAATACCACATTGGTTTATTTCACTGTCTAGTATAAATTCCCATACTTTAGGAAAGGGAGCACTTCACAAGAAAAAAGCAAGAAGTTTACATATGCATTTACAAGTACTGCAAATTTGGCTGGAAATTAATCTATGAACTCTCCCACCTCGCCTATAAATGATTGTTCAGTAATACTATGGTCTTGAGAGCACAATCTTTAAATTTGCCACGTACTTCACCTAAATAAATACAATTTTTCCTAACTAGTATGTAATTTAAGAAGTACTCTATACATACTGTTTTTGAAATACTAATTTCAGGGAAACACATAGCATTACTTCAAGCTGAACAAAATTTCTCAGATTTTTCTATTATTTTTTTCCTGGTTCTGGAATCGTTCTGTATGAGAATTAATCTATAGTAACTACGTTTGTTCTGCTGAAAGACAAGACAGTGCATCAGTTAATTTTATAGCAATTTCTTCAGCATTTTGTTTAATAGTCATACAGAATCCTTTCTCTTCTAATTTCCTGTGCCCAACAAAACTATAATGTAGCATACATTTGTTTTACTTCTGTCATGCCCTCATTTGGTCCTTATCAGTCTTTTTTGATTCTCACTGACTAATGAGACTTTTGATAAACTTCAGGATGCCAAAGGTTCCCAGTTCTTAGTGAAGATGCTCTTAGTTTTACAGTCCCTGTCCTTGTGGTGAGCATTCCCTGGAGAGAAATGTTTCGGGCAATTGGAAGGCTCAACACTGGGACATGTAAATGTTTAAATTATGCCTTGTAGATCAATGACAAGAAATAGGACATCTATTTCTGGTAACATTGTAGATTTATAGTTATGAGTCAAGGCTAATGCAAGGTGAACTCCTCCCTTTATGATCACTGCCACAAATGCATTAGCTCATCCGTGAATTTAAAAATCGACCTCCAGACAGTTAGGTGGCAATTTGGCACCTTGCTTTGATTGTATACAATTTAACAAAAGAACATCCAGCACTAATTCAACAGTAATATTGCTTCTGCCTTTCAGGAATGATTTATTCATTTGGGTATTGTGTCCAAATCACATTTTCTTAAGGAGGGGGTTTTACTTTGTTTGTTTGCAGTTTATTGTATTACTTCTCAAGGACACAACAAAAGTAGAATTGTTGCTACTGATTATTAGGTTACAAGCATGCCATAAATGATGGTCCTCTGCACAGCAAATCCACATAGTAGGGCTGTTGCTGTACTATGCTTTCTGACACTTCATAACCTACCTCAACAAGAAGCCTCTGTCTAAGCTATAATCTGTGTAAAACAGACAGGGTCTTTGAACACCACCACTACAGACCCCAAGGGATTCACAAGATCTTTGCGCTGCCTTATCCTTGCAGTTGTAGCATAAGTACCTGAGCAATTCTCAGAGAGTAAAGGGCCTCACCTTGCCTGTGCTGAGCTCCTTTTTATTGCCATAGCTACTGTCTTGTGTCATTGTGGTGCCACTATTGTCGTTCACCAGCAAAGAAGGCTTGATTTTGTCTAACCCCTTCAGTAAGCATATGCTCTTTCTGCACTTTGGGCACATCCTGGAAAGGTGATTCAACATTTCTGTGCCGGAGATCCCACCCATACTCATACCCTAGAGTAACAGGCTTTCCATTCCCCACTGTTGCCTGCAAGGATGATGTAATGCATGACTATCAGTATTATTTATGATGTTTTTATTGTCAGGGCATAACTAAGTATTTAGGCAGTTAGGCATTTATGAAACTTAGGCATTACATTTATTTTTTCACATTAACAATATGCTTATTGTTATTTTTAAATCATGTAGCATAAGTGTTTAAGTGATTAAGTCTTGGAGACTCCCTACATTACTGACATTTCAGATGAGTTACCTCCCTAGCTATTAAACCTCTTGGCTTACTTTTTCTGTTTGAGATTTTCACTGGATTTAGCCACTTGCTGCCAAATCCTGTAAAAATTCATGCCTATGTGGTTATTGGTACTAGGACTGTCTTAAATGTGGGCACCCAAGTATGAGCTAACATTCATTCTTGTCATGCTTTGCAGCCATAGCCTTGCATGGATACATGATGGAGAGCATTTCCAGGATATTCTCCAAAGAAGATGGTTGCCTGCCCTACTAAGGAGGTCATGTAGCTCTAGGTCTAAGATGTGAACATCTCTGTAGCTGTGGATCTCACAGCTACTGAGTGAGTGTTCAGTTCTCCCAGCATCACATATTGGGAGAGATGAAACATCTGGACCTGAAGCAACCACCTGTGACAGCAGGTGCACTTTATGAGAAAGAGATCTTCTTGGACTTAGTTTTGTCCCTTCTTTTCCAGGTCAGGCAGATAAGTAGGCCTATCAGTGAAAAAGCAAGCAAGCAAACAAACAAACAAAACAAAACAAAACAAACAAACAAACAAAAAACAAGATAGCATTGCCATTGAACCCCAGCAAATCAGCTGTCAGTGCTGGATGATATAAAGAGGTCAAGCAGACATGTTGTCGTTTCTCCACAGGCAGTGTTAAGGTTTCCAGAATAACAGCAAAAAGTGCTCCAGAGGTCTGCTGGGGCTATCACCACGACACATGACTTGAAAACCCAAGCTATTCATAAATATGTCAGCTAGACGTATTTATGCTCATTAAGTAAGTCTTGATCAATCAAAGAAGTGTTTAACAGACATCAGTGCAATATGGCTGATGTCTCATGTTTTAGTGTCTCAAGAAGCTGGGTGATCCAGCAATTTGATATACACAGTGAAGGCAATCTGAGGCTTTCCTCCCAATGGCCACATGTGGGGTATGCCCACTGGCATTTCATCTGAGGTCATTAAGCATTTATGGGAGGCTAACTGTCAAGACGGTTCAGCTACCCACTTGGCTGGATAGCTAAACAAACAGTTGCAGACTGGTGGTGGAAACAGTTTAGCTGGAAAAGTGACAAGATACCACTGCTCATACAGTTTGAATGCCAGCGTGTTCGAAGATGCCCTCATTATGGGAAAAGAGGAACACTGCAAGAGTTCTAGTCTGGAGCAGGGTAATATTTCTGGTGGTTTTGCAGGGCTGGCACAAGTTATTTGAAAGGAAGCTGCACCCAGGATAACTTGGCAATCTCTGACTTGGGATTGTATTGTTGCTGTCTCTTTCTCCAATGGCTGCATGTGAATAGAGAAATGTGAGACTATTTTAGCCAAAGATCACTTTTCTTTCAGTGATGCATTGACTAGCTCCTTTCCCAACAATGCTGTTTACGTGGCAATGTGAAGGAGAGCCCAATAAGGATAGCGATAAAGTTTAATTTCAGTCAGCTGAATTCAAATCCAATTGGCTGATTTAAATAACTGGTAACGGTGCCATCAAATGTCACTTTACTCAAATTTTCAGAGAAGTGTCATTGTAACATCCTTTGGTTTGGTGCAAGGCTCTTTTCCTCTATTTCTCAGTAGATTTCATTCTTTATTAGCCTTGGCAGGAAATCTTTGGATGATTTCCATGCTGAAGATAAGTCACATTAAAGAGCCTTCTCTTTCCCCTTTCTGCTCCCTGCCATTTCTCAAGACATGCTCTCATACTCTGTAGCCTTCCAGTAAGTTAGGGAACTGAGATGCAAAACTTTGCCACAGAAATGCACTTGTATTACCTTGTCTTTGCCTTATAGTTCCACAAGCAAAAGTCTGAAGTCTGGTTATGGACCAACAGTATGAGAAATTCTGCAATTACTATGGAACTATGGAATTAATATTTTGATTATCTCTTCCACAATTCTAAACCAAGACCAGTGTGAAAGGGAAAAAAAAAAAAAAAAAAAAAAAAAAAGAAACTCTAAAATATTTCCATCTTTACTTTTGCAGCAGATGTCTCTTCCTTCCCACACATTGTTCAGCTTATATCAGGCAATGCCACTTCTACATGTGTAGCATCAACTGCAAGTTTAAGAGTTTTTTCATTTTCTTGCAATAGTCTTGAATGACAAGGGGTTTAGAGTGGAGAGCAGAAGAGCAATTGAAGTGGAAATTCTTCTTACTCCTGAAGCAAATCTCATTTGAAAGCAGATAGTGGCCGTCATTGTAGGAAGTAATAATTATAAGAATATAGCATGAAACAGTTGCAGTAATCGCCCATGTGTTAGGCACAAAGGTGACATCTCTGTCCTGTCCATGTCCTATGGTGGGATTTTCTCCTTGTTCCCTTTGCGTTCTTTCTTAAACAGGTCTTGCAATCTCTGTTCAAAATTACATCGAGCTTCTTTCTAGTCTTTGGCCTCCAGGGTAACTGCTATGAATGCCTTTTGGTCTCAAAAACTCATCTCAAAATTGTGTCAGGAGAGAGGGCAGCTCACAGAACTCTGTGTCTCAGAGAAAGGGAAAATATGATGGTGAAATCCCAGACATGACATGGGACTTGAATTGCAAGTATGTGTTCCTCAGGTTTATTATTATTATATATATATATTTTTTACCCTGAAGCCAAAACTAATGAAAAGTTATCTATCTAAAACTTCTTGGAAAGGACTTTGAGCTGATTTCAGGAATAGCACCCTATTATGCTTCTGAATAGCCTCATGGCATGGGTCTACTAAGGATAATTGCACCTCCCAGACATGTGCTATGGTAATCTGGATTTCCTAGAATACATCTTTTATGTTAAAAGCCAACTGTTAAAGCTGAAAGTGTTTATTCTCTGAAAATGTAGTTCAATTTTGTCTACTTGGTATGGATGTTACATTTCCAGACTCCATAATCAAGCATTTATTAGAAATGCAATTGAGTTATTTTAACCTAGAAAATAATTTAGTAGACTACAAAAAGTGCCCTTCTAAAGTGGGATCAAAGATACACTGTTTCGTATTCAGGTAAAACTCTCACTGAAATCAAAGAGTTTTACGAAAGAAATACAGTTCATGCATAGGCTCTGGCAAAGTGGTAGCATCACAAGGCTTCTGGTTTAAGAAGGTGATCTGCCTGAAAGGGAATTAAGGATAAAGTTTCTAAGTCCCCACCTCATACAAGATACAAGAAGATTGTCCTGGATAACACTTTTTCTCCATCTTTTAATTTTTACTGTCAGGTAACCCATAAAATAGCATTTTGTTATGAAGTCATTGGGCTTGTATTTCACTGGGGACTGCACTAATTTTAAAATTGTAGTGGCTGCATTTTCAGATTTGTCCAGCTGCTACCACATCTTACGTTTGAAAAGTCTCTGATACAAAAGACACTCGTGTTGTTTTTCATACAAGGACTAGGTAAGCAAAACTTGAATTTCTGCCTTGAGAAAAATCTGCTAAAATTTTTTTTCACCCTCTTATTTATTCAAAGGTCAGTCTTCTTTCATATTCCTCCATCAGTCCACTCTGAACATCATAGCAATGACTGAAGATCTCAGTGGTCTCCTCAAGTATAATACATTTGGAAATTTCACCACTATTTGTAAGTAATGTTTATTGAAAAAAAAAACAACTGCATTGGAGTAACAGTAGAAGTTGAATTTATTTCATGGATCACAAAGTTGTAGTATGGAAAGTATTAGAATTACCTTTTTAATGTCTCATCTTGCTGTACTGCTTGGATCAAGACCTCTTGCATTAGCTGTACAAAGAGGACAAGAACAGAGATCAACATGACCACTTCATGTAAAAGGTGGAGAAGTGCTGTGCCGTATTTCATAATTCTAATAGGTAAATTCACCATCCTTACATAGCTTCATTTTCTTGTCTGCCATCTATAGATATAATACATAGGTGGACAAAACTCTTATCAGAAAGTATATCCGGATATTATTAGCCCTTAATCCCAGCAGACTACACTCCAATAAAATCAAATGTCTTTCTAATCAACCAAAGCTAATTAAATAGTAGCTTTTAAAGTCACATTGATTCAGCTTTACAGTTCCCCCATTTTTGTAACAAGATAATGCTAAGCTTAACTTTTTATACAGCTACAGAAAAAAATGCTTCCAAGAGCTATAATTAAATCAAAATAAGAAAATCCAGATAAGCCTTTTGTTCATTTTTAGAAGGCTAGAGGTGAAGGTACTGATCATAGAATCATAGAATATCCTGAGTTGGAAGGGACCCTTAAGGATCATCAAGTCCAACTTTTGACACCGCACAGGTCTATCCAAAAGTTCAAACCACATGACTAAGTGCACAGTCCAATCTCTTCTTAAATTCAGTCAGGCTCAGTGCTGTGACCACTTCCCCGGGGAGCCTGTTCCAGTGTGCAACCACCCTCTCTGTGAAGAATCCCCTCCTGATGTCAAGCCTAAATTTCCCCTGCCTCAGCGTAACCCCGTTCCCGCGGGTCCTGTCACTGGTGTTAATGGAGAAAAGGTCTCCTGCCTCTCAACACCCCCTTACGAGGAAGTTGTAGACTGTGATGAGGTCTCCCCTCAGCCTCCTCTTCTCCAGGCTGAACAGGCCCAGTGACCTCAGCCGTTCTTCGTACGTCTTCCCCTCCAGGCCTTTCACCATCTTCGTAGCCCTCCTCTGGACACTCTCCAACAGTTTCATGTCCTTTTTATACTGTGGTGCCCAGAACTGCACACAGTACTCGAGGTGAGGCCGCACCAGCACAGAGTAGAGCGGGACAATCACCTCCCCTGACCTACTAGCGATGCTGTGCTTGATGCACCCCAGGACACGGTTGGCCCTCCTGGCTGCCAGGGCACACTGCTGGCTCATATTCAACTTGCTGTCTACCACGACCCCCAGATCCCTCTCTTCTAGGCTGCTCTCCAGCATCTCATCGCCCAGTCTGTACATGCAGCCAGGGTTTCCCCGTCCCAGGTGCAGGACCCGGCACTTGCTCTTATTGAACTTCATGCGGTTGGTGATCGCCCAGTTCTCCAACCTATCCAGATCCCTCTGCAAGGCCTTTCCACCCTCATTCGAGTCCACAACTCCTCCAAATCTGGTGTCATCAGCAAACTTGCTCAAAATACCTTCTATTCCTACATCCAGATCATTTATAAAAATATTGAAAAGTACCGGCCCTAAAATGGAGCCTTGAGGGACCCCACTGGTGACTGCCCACCAGCCTGATGCAGCCCCATTTACCATAACATTTTGGGCCCTGCCCGTTAGCCAATTGCTCACCCATCGGATGATGTTTTTATTTAGCTGTATGGTGGACATTTTGTCCAGTAGGATCCTATGGGAAACCATGTCAAAAGCCTTGCTGAAGTCCAAAAAAATCACATCAGCTGGTTTCCCTTGGTCCACCATACGGGTGATCTTATCATAAAAGGAAATCAGGTTAGTTAGGCAGGACCTACCCTTCACAAACCCATGCTGGCTGGGACCAATGACTGCTTTGTCCCCCAGGTGTGCCTCAATAAGTTCGAGAACCATCTTCTGCATGATTTTACCAGGCACTGACGTGAGACTGACAGGCCTGTAATTGCTTGGGTCTTCTTTCTGACCCTTCTTGAAAATCAACACAACATTTGCCAGCTTCCAGTCTACCGGGACCTCTCCAGATTCCCAGGATCATTGAAAAATAATTGAGAGAGGTTCCACAATGACGTCCGCCAGCTCTTTCAGCACCTGGGGATGAATCCCATCCAGACCCATGGACTTGTAGGGATCCAGGTGGAGTAGCAAATCCCGCACACGTTCAGGGTCGGTTGGGAGTTTGTCATCCTCACCGTCCTGGTCCTCCAGCTCGGGGCGAATCATAGAATATCCTGAGTTGGAAGGGACCCTTAAGGATCATCAAGTCCAACTCTTGACACCACACAGGTCTATCCAAAAGTTCAAACCATGTGACTAAGTGCACATGATGGAGAAGAACATTTTATTCTGCCTCAATAAATTTCATACCTAGAATTCCTCCATTACTTGAAAAGAAGTTTTATTGTACGATGTGATATGGTGTAGTCTAAGGTTGACACAAAATTTAGGAAACGTTTAAGCTTGTTTCCATTGGAACCAGAATCTGTCTTCACATCATTTCGGCAGTTGTTTCTTGGGAAGTAACTAGTGAGGCATACTACCTGCTAGCAGAGGGAGCAGGGCCTGATGTAGCAAATTTCACTTTAGTTCCCTGACATCATAATTAACTCGTGACAACCTTTGTCCACAAAACGGGTTTGTTGGTTTGACAGGTCAACACTGCAGAGGATTCATCAGCAGAGGTATTTAGAAATGTGTGTTATTACCTTAAAAATTGAGTCAATAAATGCGGACAGACAGGGAAACTTCTGTGCAGAAGACCAGTGACTTGCTAGCTTGTGAGAACAGGGAGGTTCTGATGATGATGGTGCAATAAAATAGCAATTTGCATAGGGTGTCAGTAGAGCAGAAACAGACACTGCACAGTTTAATGGATAGATCCTCCTCTCCCTTTAGTAAAATTTTTCTTCACTGTAAATGAAAGTGGCTCTGTGATTCTTTACTCTGATTGGCTTCATAAGTCTGTTTCCAAAGAGGTTATATTCAGAATTAGCAAAGAAAATAAGGGAGACATCAAAGAGCAAATCTCTACAAATGTCAGTTGTGTAAATAAAAATAACATATAGATAGATGCATATTATGTATTAAGTAATACATAATCTAATGTATAGTATAAGATATAAATGTCTAATTCATATAGTGTTATGTGTTGTATGATGCACAATACGTCTTTTTATCAAGTATCATACATCCTACGTTATATTCCATATATTCTATATTATCTTGTTCTATATTATATTTATATGTGTGGAAGGAAACCATCAGAAAGTTTTAGGACCAGAATTAACAAAGAAAGAACCAACATAAACTTCAGCCCAATGTGCAAACAAGAGGAGGTTTTAATTTTTATTTATTTATTTTATTTTTTCCCTCTAATATTTCTTTTAACCAAGAAAAGCTAGGAAAAACTGTTTTTGGTCTCAAAAAAAAAAGTCACAGCAAGGATTAACCACTCAAAAAAAAAAAAAAAAAAAAAGGAAACCCTCAAAAAATAAAAAAAAGTAAAAAAAAGCATAAACAAAAAAAAAAAAAAAAAAAAAAAAAGGAAACCCTCAAAATCTGTAGCAAAGTAAAACATAGCACAATCAAGACATAAAGAAATAAAGAAATGGTGATGTTCTGGCTAGGGGTGCTTATAGGAAGGGTCTCATGAGCCACACACAGCACCTGGGCACTCCATCTGCCACAGGAGTCCAACTTCACCCATGGGAGGTGTCTCCTTCTACAGCTCATAGAGACAAACTGGTTTCCCTAAAGGTGAGCCAAAGCAAGATCACAGAATGGGTGATCTGAATCGTCCTCTGGGAAAAAGCCTGTTTCTGCTCTGTGATGAACTTCCCAGGCACGTGCTCCCCACATCCCACAAATGCCAGTTTGTGCCATGGCTCAACACAGGGGAAGAGCTAGGTGCTTGAACAGGGGATCCACAGAAAATGCAAAGCAGAGAGAGTGTCCATGAGAGAGCTGAGGAGAGGTGGGAAACATACTTCGGTCCTGCAGGGCTCTGAGAACACACCTAGAGCTGTTTGGGACAGACAGTGTCAAACCTCATCTACAGGTAGGTGCTTAGTACCTTTCCTTATAAAATACAAGAGCAGTCAGACCTTTCTTTTAAGAGCCCTGAGACTGCTGGAGAACATTAGAATTTCCTTTGTACCTTTTTAAAGGTAAGATCTCCTTTTGCCCATTCCTTTTTAAATCAGCATTTACTGGATATTGGAGATTTTAGTCCAAATTCAGTCCATGCTTGCAGGGAGGTGGATGTTTCAAGGAATGCTCCAGTTTCCACCTATTAGTGTCCTGTAGATAAAAGGGACCTCTTTTTTTTTTTTTTTTTTTAAGCGCTTCTGATTTATAACTTGTACTTACATGTTCATTAGAGTAAAGCCCAGAACACGAGTCCTCCTTCACACAGGATGGCTTTAGCAATTAGTTTGTAGAAACATCCACTTGTTCTCACTTGAGTATGATTCATTTTGTAGGGTAGTGGAGCAGCAAGGGGCAGGACTCCCACACACACCTGCATGCACAGCGCTTCCCCTAGTTTGTGCATGAGCACTAGGAATGAGGAGCCCTCGCCCATGAAAACCCTCAGAAACAGTCTAATGAGGAGGCAGAAGAGACTGCGCTGGTCAGCACTGGCTTGGCCAGACACATACACTGACCAGCACCTGCCTACCTTCCATCAGCCCTTTTCCCTTTATTTTTTCATGCTCGTTCCTCCCCAGTCCCCTTTGATCCCTCCCTCTCACCACCTTTGTTCCCTCACTTAAATATCCCATTCAAAATGCTCTTCGATAACATCCCATACTGAGTCTCATACCAGCATGCACTCATACCATCACCCCATATGTGAAGTGACCTGGGAAAAGTTTCTCCCATTGACTCATGTTTATGGGTTTCACCCAGACTGTGGGTGGTTGCTCCCCAGCAACCAGGAGGGGACAGGGAAGGGGGCTTCAGTGGGTCCTGAGGGGTTATTGCTCTCCACCTCCTCTCTCCCCTCACTTCCCAAACACTCCTTGGGGCCTCCCTGCTCCTTTTCATGCATGGTTTATCACATAACCTAAAAAAAAAAAAAAAAAAAAAAAAAAAAAAAAAAAAAATCCGAGTAGAGACAGCAGGTTGTGGAAGAACACCATGGCAATGTCTATTTTGGGAAGTCCTCAAATGAGCTGCTCATTGTTCTGCTCTCTGAAGCAGATAATCAAGGGTCTGGGGGCTGAGACCCCTTCCCAGACCAGGGAACACTTTTTGCATGCCAGTTATGCACAGATATTTAGTTAGACCCCTGGCAAGCAGTTCGCCTACTAAGGTTTCCATGAGGATCTGGACTGCTTTGGGATCCTTCTGGGTGTGGGAACTGCTGAAGTTCCACCAGACCCAGGACACCATGTGGGAGCAGGGTGAGCTGTCAGAGGGAGAAAATGCTCCAGAAGGCAGTGAAAGAACTAAAAATAAGTGTGTTTTTGTTTAACCAAGAAAAAAAGCAACCCCTGGGCATTGTGAAAGCCTGCTATCAGAAGGCAGGCTCTGATAACCTTTCAGTATTGATTAATCAGTTGCTGTATTCATTTGAAACAAAGCCTACGGCTTGTTTAGGAAGTGACATTGCTGCAGCTTAGTCATGTCCAAAATACCATATCGCTATCAAGGCTAATTTAACACTGATGAGATCAATAGGGTTCCTAAGGCTAGTAGTAGATGAGAAACATGGCTCATTACATGCTGCTCTAGTTCTCCATGGGAAAGAGCAAAATCATGTAGTAGGGTGAGAGGAGAAGGATGCAGGGATTGTGGAGCTCTCAAAAACAGACAGGTACTTTCTGCTTGCTTCAGCGAGCCACCTCAAAGTGACATCTCTCTGAAGAAGTG
The DNA here is from genome assembly GCA_011075105.1 of Heteronetta atricapilla. Lineage (NCBI taxonomy): Eukaryota > Metazoa > Chordata > Aves > Anseriformes > Anatidae > Heteronetta > Heteronetta atricapilla. Next base: position 137,857,815 of record CM021731.1, on the reverse strand, counting down.
TGACCAAAATGGGAGAGGTTCCTTCCTTTCCCCAAATGAAGTGTGCCCCTTGACTGAAGTGTCCTTTTCAGGGTGTTGTTTTCAGTGTTTTCTCGCTTTTTCTTCTCACTCTCTATTTATTTAATCCTACAAACATACAAAACCTGAGCTTTCCATACAAATGTCTCTGTGCGATACCATCATCTTTGGTGGTATCAAGGCTTATTTGTAGCTGCTTCTAGAAATTTTCCTGTAAATATTGCCTCCTGGTACAAAGCTTTAGAAATAGATGAAAAACAAAACAAAACAAAACAAAAACAAAACAAACAAAAAAAACCACAAACAAACAAACAAAAAACACAAACACCTGCACTCTTGAAAGCAAGGTGTGATGATGCTCACAAACTGCAGTGCAATCCAGGCACCTGGTCAGCATGCCACATGTGCCTGTGCTGTGCAAGGGGAGAGACAGAGGTGTCAGAAAACATCGAGGCAGCAAGCTTTCTGTTGCAAGCATAAAATCTATGTGACCGGTGGGCATAGCCAATATGAGACACTAAGGGAGAAGATGAAATCCTGGTCCTCTCGGGGAGTTAGCTATCTTTGCCAGCCCTGGCTGGAAAGCTCAGATGCTTGGAGGCAGTAGCTGTATTCTTTTGTTCAGAGAACCGAGCAAGATAAGGGGAGAGTGGGAGGTAGATCCTCTCTGTTTCTCATGGCTGCAAAAGGAGAGAACCTCTGTTCATTTGGTAGTTTAATAATTGAAATAGCAATCTATATAGCAGCTCAATAGAGACCTCAGCATGAAAGTGAGAGCAAACAAATCCCCTTTCTCCCAGAAATATTTCAGCTTTACATCCCAGCAGAATGGCCCAACAGCAGTGAAAGCATTGCACGGCTGCATGTGCCTTCTTCCTCCAGGCCTGAATATATATATATATATTTTTCTTGTAAGAGGCACCTCTACAGTAAGGCAGATTGGGAATGTCTCATCCTCCTGTCTCCATCTTAAACCATCTAAGAATAGCCCATGTAGCCCTTACTCCTTCTCACAATCGTTGTGCTCTATGACAAGACACTACCATCAGCTCTTCCTCTGGAGTGCATTTTACTAATGCAAGCTGTTAGCGTATTACATCTATTCTGACAGTCAGATGGGATGGTGTTCATTTTGTAACAATAAAAATAATGATACTAGTAAATAAAATAATGAATAGGGTTATATAGGAAAGGAACATAGTACAGAGTGACAAAGTACTCTTGGTTGGACCCAGGTATGGACTAGGCATGAAGCTGCTCAGATTTGTCAATGCAAGAGCATTCCTGGGACATGTCAAATTAAACTGCAAGTGCTCAAAAATGTTTGGAGGCTAAAAGTAGGTTGAATTCTAGTACCTTGTTGGCTAGATGAGCAAAGATGATCAGAATGATAGCTGAGGACTTCTGCTTTTTTCAGAGGATGCTGGCACTTTCTGCACAGGTCCAAGGGTATAAGTTGACTGCAAAGAGTCAAAGGAGTATTCCCTTCTGGGTTGCAGGTTCATATCCAGCCTGTCATTGCAGTGATGAAGAGGGAACTTCACATGGCCGCTGAGTGATTTATTTGGGAAGTGTTTATTTATACATTCCTATCCGGCACATACATCATTGACACTCATATTTCATGGTGATGGGAAAGACACTGTGTGTAATTATCTCAGCCAGGCAATCATTTCCTCCTTTTAGAGAAAAGATGAAAAGTTTTTAACTCAAAAGTATGGCAGGCCCTCCTACCCAGAAGCATTACTCCTTTCTATGGTAAAAATGTATGTAATGTATGTAGTTCATGTAAGAAACTTTCTGCCTGAGAAAGCTAGCTGAAAAATGCATTGGGATAACAATTTGTTTTCATTGCCAAACAATAACAAGAAATGTAACAATTCCAGGCAATCTAATATGATACTTTTTTTTTTTTTTTTTTTTTTTTTTTTTCTTTCTTGTGGTCTTTTTTTTTTATTTTTTTAAAAAAAAAAAAAAAAAAATTTTCCCCCCCCTTCCCCCCCCCCCCCCCCCATATTCTATTTAATCTCTCAGCAATGAGAGATTAAATTAATTAGGAGACTGGCCCAGAGATAGGAGGTTGGACTTGGTGATCTCAGGATCCCTTCCATCAGGTTAGATTTACCATGCTGGGAACGAGCACAGCACCAGGGCTCTGCCTCCCCCATTAACCCTTATCTCCCCTCTCCTCCCAGAGGCTGTGGAGCTGTTCTGAGGGTAGCAGGGGCTCTTCCTATAGCCATCTCATCAAAAGCAGTCCCATGGCCTCTGAGCCCCATGTCAGCATTAGGGAAGTTGCCCTTGCCTGAATTATACCTGTAATGGTGAGCTGCTGTCTGCCTACCCCTGCTCCCAGTGGTGCAGTCCCACTAGCTGTCAGCTCATGGGATCCTTCCTTACACATGACTCCTGGCTTCTCCCTTCCCACCAGACTGTGTATGTGACTGCTTTTGAAGTCTTTTCTCTTAATGGCAGATCTCTTTCAGGACAAAAGCATAAATAGAGTTTTAGATGAGCGGAGTCCTGCAGACTCCTGGGTGCTTCTGAACACCACAGCCATGGCACAATATTCTAAAAGAAAAAAGAAAAAAAAAAGAAAGAAAAAAAAAGCCCTGCAAAAGTCAACTTCAAATTGAATCTAGGGATGAATGCAGGAGTGTAAGGTCTCATCCTTTCAGTAATTTCCATGGGAGCTAACTTGCAATCAAATAACACAGTCAAAGTTCAATCCAAAGAAAATGTGCTCAAAAAAAAAAAAAAAAAAAAAATGAACAGAGCTCAGCTAAAACTAGAATCAATAGAGTAGCGAACTTAATGACCTGTTCATCTTAGTATCAGGTAATTGAACCCAAATGATATTTAAGCAGAAAGAAAACTGGCCTTACTGTTTGTTAATAATTACTCATATTCCTGTAACAAGGCTACAGAAGAGTTCCCTTAAATGCATGTCATGTATTAGCATTAGTGCCCTGCTCCAAAAAAGGGTATCTGATCAACATTATCCATAAGAGAAGAATCAAATCTGAATTAAATATTTAATGGCTTCAACACATACAGTTGAATTACTGCAGGACAGATATATAAATTACAAAAGAAAAAAAAAAAAAAAAAGAAGTATGAATTACATTGGACTGATTAGGGAAAGAAAAACTTGTTTTAATTTTAGAAGAAAGCTTGCACACTTGCCTGAGATGGCACTTTTCTTGATATTCTTTGCAACATCCTGCTTATTTCTCTCTTTGGAGGCTAGGAAGACAATGCTGAATCATGGTGCAGTGGAAAGAATTACTTAAATTGGAGTGGGTTCTACTTCCCTTCCCCGTTTTCTCCCCCCTTGCCCTCCCTTTTATTTTTTTCTTGCACATGGACAGTTTTATTGGGAACACATTGAAGCTCTCTGAGGTTAGTAAGCCTTTGGATTGGTTGCAAGGGGGTTTCTGTTAGGGTTTGTTCTGCAATTTCTTTGTGTCACTGGTTGAGCTTTCTTTACCCTTTTGGAAGAGTAACTGAAGTCTTAACAAAGTGAGATATGCTCACTCAAAAGTAGTCAGGATATCACCTCATAGCTGGAAGACACTGTTCCTTAGCTGAGATGTAGCAACTGGCCATGATGGCTTTCAAAAGCCATTGGAAGATAAAGTAAAATCAATTATTTAAATGAACAGTTGTCTTAATGGGACTGTATGTGGAATATCAGTTTTCAGCCGTCTGTGACATGCAACATTTCACATTTTGAATCACATTAGAAATACATGGCAAGCAAAATAGATGTTGTGAGTCTGGTTAAATCAACAGTGGAGGAAGCAAACCATTTTACTTCACAGTATTACAGACAAGGAAGATACCACATCCTAGTCAGGGAAAAAAAAAAAAAAAAAAGAAGCTTCTTGCTAACGAAAGCAACTTTTCCACCAATGCTAATTCAATTGCTTGAGTTTATGCATAGATACCTATACAGGGACATCAATATTTTCATTACTTGTAGACCTCAGAAATCAATCATTGTATTTGCAGCGCAACTTACCTGTCTTAATCAGTCTTTCAAGGTCTCCTTTCTCTGCTTGTCATATAGATTAAATATAATTAAAAGATAATACTGCTGAAACCAAATGACTGTAGTTGCTTAAAACTGTTATTCCATTAATGTATGTGTTCATTTTCCTCAGTTGGTCTTCATGAAATTCAATGTATGGAGAACTGACTTAAAGGACAAGTTATTTATCTGTTATTTAACAGAACAAGTCTTCAAGTCTTATCAAGTCAATTTTCTATTACACTTTCTTTTTGGTGTGCTGAAATTTTATATCATGTTCTTTTCAGAAGTCTTCACATTTCTATAAATATTCTGATCTATGGCATGAGAATAAGTCATTACTTATTTTATGAACAATTATCCATTTAGAAGAAACTTCATTTATCTCTGCATTATTTTATTATTCAGGATTTTGTTTTATATAATACAGACAACATCCAACAAGAGTGTTTTACAGCATAGTTCTCAAATACAAACCTGTCTTTATGAGACACTTCTCTCTATATGAGACGCTTCTGTGGTAACTTAATTAGCAGAAAAAAAAAATAATAGAGAAGTGCTGAAGAACCATCATACTTCAAACCTGGGCGGAAGTTACCTGCAGAATGGCTACTCTGATTTTTCTCTGAATGACAAGGTGGAAATGAGTGAGAAACTATATGTGGCATGCAATTTGTTTAAGTGAGACTGTGAAATGATGGATGTCACCATTCCCAGGAAAGGAAGGTGTAAGGTAAACAGAAAAATTTGGAGAAATTCACACCTATTCTGAAGATACACAGAGAATTGACTGGCAGATTGTGTATTTGGCAATATCATCTGACATGCTTGGGATTTCACATCCAGTTCCATGGGACAAAGACATCATAATATGGCTGAGCAAGAAATTGACATTTTAAATTGTGCATTTGTAGCTTACACAGTGACATATTTTATGTATTGGATCAATATTTTTTATTATTTTATTTGAGCTGATTACAATAGTATTGATTTTTTTTTCTCTTGTCCTGTTTTGTGTACAAACATGCTAGGTCCCCTCCCCTTCTGCATTTCTTGAGTATTTCCAGTTCCTCTCTTGACCAGTATCCTTTCTCTCCTATTGAAAGTCAGCAAAAGCAGCTCCTTGTCCCATGCTAGCCAGCAATGGACTGGAAAAAACAAACAACACCCCCCCCCCAACCCCAAACCCAACAACAACAAAACAACTGTGGGTTTTTTGTTTGTTTGTTTGTTTGTTTGCATAATATGTGAGAAATCTGTCATTTTTTTATTTCCAATAGGAACTTTTGGTCAGTAAAAGGAAATGTCAATAGTCTGCTGGTTTGGGTTCTCAAGAGCAGTAAGTTACATATTAAATAATTATTTTTAGTTTTTTTCTGCAACACGAGGTAATGGAGCAAAATCTTGCAGGTTCTACATTGGAACTACTTTTTTACATCAAAATCAGTCCATGGTTTTTTTTTTTTTTTTTTTTTTTTTTTTTTTTTTTTTGTAATACTGGACCTAAGAACCATCTTTAACATAATTTTGTCCACTACTCATACTTCTGTGAGAATAATCTATAAGTGAACCAACATTTGCTGGTCAAAAAATATCTCATTTTTGAAATATTTCCAGCTACAGCTATTTCCACTTTTCTATAGACAGTTCAGACATCTGCAAACCCATCTGGAAACAGGGAGAAGCAGGTGTTATGTGACTAGAGCTCTCCCAAATGAACCATTATAATGGAACCATTTATTTTTACCACGTAACCTATACAGTCTCCAAAAGGATCGGTAAGCTTTTGACCATCAAGCCCTCATGGTCCACAAAGAACAGAGCTTCCAAAACAGTAACTTAAGTAAACTGCTATAAATTGTAACTTCTAATTCTTTGTTGGAGACTTGAATTCATAGAGGCATTCACAAAATAAGCAATTACAACAGGTTAGTGTGTTACAGACCTTTAGAAAAGGTGTTAGGGTGAACATTATTTGGGTTATAATGCTGCTGGTAGTACTGTGCAAATGTTTGCACTAGAAAAGTTGCATGGTATCAGAAATAAAAGCACTGTACAGCACCAAATCTTCCTGTGTTGCTAAGAATAGTTACCATAAAACTGATGTTCACATAGGCTGAAAATCTTCAGTCACAAGAACAGCCATCTTTGGTTTCTTCTGGTGAACTTGAGATCTCCAGTCCGATCAGTGAGACTTACATATTTTTTTGTATGCTTCTTATATGAGTTCTCTTTTTTTTCAGGTGTTAGATATAAACACTGGATTTGAAATCATAGTTTAAATCATAGCTTGGATTTGAAATCAGAATTTGAAATCACAGCCCACATCATTAGAAATGTTGTCGTTAATTCAGACAAAGCCCAAGTTAGGAGTCTAAAACACATCGGTGAGCATAAAATCTTCTTATATCTTATCTTAGCTAATTAGTTGCACTAATCACAGTCTGTCAAAATAACATTTCTCTAAAGACCGGGAGGAACTGGACATGTGAAGGACTGACAGAAGTTCTGTGTCTTGATACCTCTTATGTCAGTGGCTCTGAAAAACTTGACCTAAAAGGAAAAATCTCTCCATCTATGAACAAATTTTGAAAAGAAACAAGAAAACATTAAAAATTGCAAAGAGAAGTACCAAAGCAAAGAGGCTCGTGCCTTGATTCAGTGATTTTTTTTTTTTTTTTTTGAGCAAATGACTGCAGTGGAACTAATGAATGCATCGATGTGCTCTGCTCCTTTGTGCCCTGAATGAGATTGCTGTTGCAAAACAAAGTGAAGGCTTTTGTGTTTGAAAACACAAGAGAGCTCTGTGGAGGTGGATTTCTGCCCTCCAGTGGTCCATCCCACAGTTCAAGCCCCGAGGGAAGACAGTCTTACTCTTGTTGCTTCTGAAAAATGCTTTCTTGCTTTCTTCTAAAAATAACAAGGAAGAGCTTATGCTCATTTGCTCCATCAATTCTGTTTTTCACTTCCTGCAGCCTTTTCTTAGTTTCAGGGAGTAGAATCATAGAATTCTAGAATCATTCAGGTTGGAAAAAAACTCTAAGATCATCATGTCCAACTTCTAACTGAGCACTGCCAAGTCTAACACTAAATCATGTCCCTAAACCAGCACCACATCTACACATCTTTTGAAGACCTCTAGGTATGGTGACTCAACTACTTCCCTGTGCAGTGCGTTCCAATGCCTCACAACCCTTTCAGTGAAGAAACCATGGGTTTGGAACCATCTTAACTTTGTCCGACAGCATGGCGAATTGTGGTCTGTGGCATGGATTTTGTGACATTACGAACAGTAGATGTGATGGAAAGTTGTCTAAAACAGAACGGATTTTGAAAACAAACAAAAACAACAACAACAACAACAAACACACCACTCAACAGTTTTCTGTTTGTCCATAATGCATGAAGAAATATTTTTATACAAATCATTTACCATAGGCATAAATTAATGTCTAGCAACTCTTGTTGGGGAGAGAAAACAAATTCACATGAAGCACTTTGATGTATTTGTTAACTGACCCCTTTCCTACTTCCGTTAATTAGAATTTCAGATCTGGTAGAATGTATCATTTGTTTCTGATTGCTATATACAAAAAGAGGAGAGGGAGAGTAATTTTAGAACAAGATTTCACACCTGGTCCATATATAGCTAAATAGTCCACATTTATTTCATAGCTAGTTTGCAGAGTGGATTAAGAAAAAGATAAATTAACTGCACCCTTTATCTGACTTTTCAAAATAGTCAAAGCCTATTTCCATAGTGAGATGGAAACAGAACGAGAGAAATGTAGGTCTAATTTATTTCTCGTTCTGCTTTCCTTCTCACACTGTTTCTTTAAAGACTTCCTGTCATCTTTATAGTATTAAGAAAATAAACAGAGAATTAGGATTCATGTATATATCCTCCTTCTGGGGAGAGGATAAAGACATATGAAGGGCATGGACTCAGCATTGCCACTGTCTTTCTCAGTGAGAAGGTGAGTTGAACAGATAATAATGTCCTTCCTTTGTAACACCATGTTGTGCTAACATAAAATGGACTTGAGCCAACTGCACAAGTCCCCCATGATGTCTACCTTTTTCTTAAAGAGCTGAGGCACTCTCCCACCTATTTATCACACAGCTACCTTGCATTTATTCCTTGCAATAAAACCATTCACTACTGTGGACTATTTCATTTGATTATTTCTGTTTGCAGCCACATGCTAATTCTGAACATAATTATTAGCTTCAGATGTGCTACTCGTAACAAATGGTTGCTGTTTCAATCTCCCATTGTTTCTTGGTTCCCCTGGGCTCTGCTTAGTGACAACAGAAACCCATTCCTCCTGAAAAAGGCGAAGAGAGTTTCAGGACATCTCAGCAGAGTACACTTAAAGTCATTCCCATTACACCTCGATTATGCATAAACTCTCAGCATGGTGGTCTTTGAAGGCTAATAGCAACACAGTGCAATCAGAGCAAGGGGAAACTTGTGAAGCCTGTCTCCCACCCAGTGAAGAAGGGTCAGGAGAAAAGTTGCTACCAAATGGACCAAATACTCAGGATAAAAATAGCAATGCAGACTGTAAAAAGCATCAGCCCACACTGTCTGTCTTTTTTGGGTAAGTCAGACAGGAAAGGATTAAGGATGACATGTCTTGTAGGTAACCCAAATATGATGAAGACTGCGAAATGGTGAGAAGACTGATGGCAGAAACCACTAACTCATGTTTAAAGGTTTTACTTTAGTTTTTGTAATTTGTGGACAGTTTAACATGGGGGGGAACCCACAAGATAAAGGGTTTTTGTGAATCTGTTTTGGTCAGCTAGTAGAAAGTAGTACTGCAAGATTTTAGTTCACTAGAAATGCAAAGTGCTCTTAATTACACACACGTCCTGAGAGATCTTTGCTAGTTTTTTAGCACCAGCTTGTAACATAGCATAGCTGGGTAAACAGGTCTTGGAGATTTCTGAGAACCTGTTCGGGAAGCTTTGTCACCAGCATGGTTCCTCTCTACTTGAGACACCTGTTGTATCTCTCTCTGGATCTGCTTACATCACATCATCTTCCAACAAATGTTACTAAAGTCTTGTCGAAATATTTGCATACCAGGTATTGCAATATCTAACAGGAATGATGACTCAAACCTCTACAGGACTTGCTATCTGCTTTAATCCAAGCTCCACATGTCAGACACTCAACAGTGACATGAGGACATTTCCAGGGGAAATACAGCATCCTGCAAATTGTCTTCACAGTCTTCCTGTTCTGAGCTAAGGAGATTCATTTGTGAGGGGATACAAGGGCACTTGAAACCTCCTACAGCACAGAGAGGGCAAGAGCAGAGGGAAAGGAAAGAATTAATTTCACCTCTGAGTTAATCTTTCCTCAGCTTTTGGCACTTTACTGAGAAGCCAAAGTAAGAAGGGTAGTCACCCAGGCTTAGTAGAAGGCTGAATCCATTCTTAAGTGCTGAATAACCTCTGAAGGAGCTCATTTCTTTTCATTGGCATGACTGGGAACTTGGGCTCCTCACAGAGGAGACTAAATTAGATGTCCAATAATAAATGGAAAGGGGAATCATAGCCAAGAAGCCTAAGGACAGAAAATTTATCATGGGTTGATAAAATGGGATGGAAAAGGCTTTTGTAGAAAAGCCGCCCTTACAAATTGGTTCAGGGACAATGAAGTTAGCTTGTAGAGATGTTCCCCTGTTTGAACTGATTCTACGTCTGATATGGCTTTAATGTGCCTCTTTGACATCTCTTACACCTCAGGCTCCTGAAATTACAATCCCAAAATCTCCACTGAACACACATTTCATAGTTTGACCATTTCAGAAGATTTGTGAACATAAAATTGCGTAACATAACATAAGCCTTATAAGACTTAGGCCCTGAATTTTGACCCAGTATAACCTGAGGAACAGATTTTTGTGTCATGATAGTAGATTTTCTGGAAATCTCATATTACCAAGCATTCTCAGGAAAATTTTCCTTGTTGTCAACACCTGACTGTTTTAGAGAAACTGATAGGTTGTCCTGCACTTTAAGATCATTAAAAATATTTTGTGACACCTGTCCTTATTAGAGCAGTGTAATAGACATATTCTCAAATAAAATCCTATCATGTTTTGTACTGCTATTTACTGCATAAAGAATTCTCTTTTCAAAAATGTTTACAAGTGAGATTTTTTAATCCAAATGATAGCTTTACTAACATTTTTATTGCATATTCATAACCATTTGTGTCATGATGCCAAATGCTGAATTAATTATTTCATGAATACTTAGCATGACACTTGAAAAAGTGTGATGAAAATACTGGCTCTAGACCCTATTTTAAGAATTTTTATTAGCAAGTAATGGAAGTACCTCAAGGAGTACAGTAGTTCTGGAGACCACATAATACACCAGAAAGAAGTGGAGCAGCAAAACGTTATAGTCCTTAATATCCTTCTAAAATGTTGAGGAAATAAACTCATTTGGAGGTACTTGTTCTTTAATAGCTTGAAATAAGGAATGGGTTTTAGCCCAGAATCATAGAATCACGGAATGGCTTGGTTTACCTAGAGAGGCTGTAGGGTCTCCTTCTCTGGAAATATTCAAAAGCCACTTGGATGGCATCCTGCACAATGTGCTGTAGCACACTGTGATCCTGCTTGGCAGAGGGGTTGGACTAGATGATCTTCAGAGGTCCTTTCAAGCCTTGGCCATTCTGTGATTCTGTGGGTTTGAAGGGACCTTAAAAATCATTTAACTCCAACCCCTTTGCCATGGACAGGGATATGACACACTAGATCAGGTTGGCCAATGCCCCATCCAGCTTGGTCGTGAACACCTCCAGGGATGAGGCATCCACAACTTCTCTAGGCAACCTGTTCCAGTGATTTACTACCCTTACAGTGAAGAATTTCCTCCTAATGTCTAGTCCAAATAATCTATCCTCTTTTAAATTAAGACCATCCCCCCTTGCCCTATTATTATCTACCCAAGTAATATATTAACTTGGATATAGAGCCATTGACTGCAATTCTGGCTGTGGCTATCCAGTCAATTACTTATTCACTGAATGATCCACCCTTCAAATCCATCTCTCTCCAATTTGGAGATCAGAATGTCATGTGGGACTGTGTCAAAGGCCTTACAGAATCCAGGTAGATGATATTGGGCAGTCTTCCCTTGTTGACTGATGCAGTTACTCCATCACAGAAGGCCACCATATTGTTCAGGCACGATTTACACTTTATGAAGCCATGCTGGGTGTCCCAGATCACCTCCTTGTCCTGTGTGTGCATTAACATTGCGTCCAGGAGGACTCATTCATTCCATGATCTTTCCAGTCAGAGGTGTAATTCCCCAGGTCTTCCTTCCTACCTTTTTTTTTTTTTTTTTTTTTTTTTTTTTTTTTAATGGGAGCGATGTTCCCCTTTTTCCACTCACTGGGGACTTCTCTTGACTGCCATGATTTTTCAGATATGATGGAGAGGGTCTTGGTGACTACATTAGCCAATTCCCTCAGGACATTGGAATGTATGTCATCAGGGCACACAGACTTGTAGTTGTTAAGTTGCATCAGGAGGTTCCAAACTTGCTCTTTGCTTACAGTGGGAGGGCTCTGCTCTTCCAGCCCCTGCTTAGAGGTTCAGGGACTCTAGAGATGTGGGAAGCCTGACCACTAGTGAAGACTGAGGCAAAGTTGTTAAGTACTTCTGCCTTCTCCACATCTATTTATACCAGTTCTCCATTTAATTTGTCAGAAGTGCTACACCCTCCCTTAGGTAAAGATTAAATAATAATAATAATCTTTACAAAAAGTATAGAAATGCTAGATGAAAGATTCCACTTTTCCACCATGCACCTTCTCTGTCATCCATTTTTTTTCCTTTTCTCATTCCTTCCATGGGCTATTTCATATAAGCATTGCAATTGGATCCTGCAAAATCTTATTCAATCATGTGAATGTGAATAATGCTGTATTCCCTACAACAGAAGGTGTTTCCTAGAGCAGTTGAGTTTAGTTCACTCCAGTATCAAGTTTCACAGAAAGCAGGTCTTCCACCATTTCCCACAGGAACCGTGTCTCAGTCTAATAGACCTTAGGCAGCATAACTTTTCTTTCTCTAGTGTTGTCCCACTGCTCCTGGTTATAAGCCTCCACCACTGTGCAAAAATCCCCTTCTGACTTGCATCTATGGTAAGCACCACCAGTGCTCAAAACACAAAGTGTTGATTTCTATGTGTCTTTATATTTAGGGCAAGATTTTCTGAATGGACTCCATCAAGATAATCTTTTGAGACTGGAGGCTAGTATTCTCCTAAATGCTGAGTATTACCTCAGGTGTTGCTTGGATCTCAGCAGTTTGGCAAACACAGCATACAGCTTTGGGCTCTTTCTTATTTTCAGGCAGCCACATCACTTTTAGCTTTCACTCAATAACATCTGGGACTGATGCTACAAAAGTGGACAAAAACAGCAAATATTTGACCAAGTGGAAACACAGTGAGAGTCTCTGTCATTTTTCATGCTCTCAAATTTCTTTATCTATCCCACACTTCTAGCTGTCTATGGAAGAGAGCAACTCAAAATCAAAAGTACTACATAGTTACATTTGGGAATGTCTCTTGACCTGGTTGTTCTTTTCTTTCCAGAATAGATACTTTCCATCTAATAGATGTTATTTATTACTTGAAGACAGGTACAATACACCATTTTTCATTCATTTTCCCATTTTCAAGTGCTGAGAACTGTAAGTTTCATAGCTCACATAGGTGTCTCTCCTGCCTCTAATGGTTTTATACCACAGTCACAAAGGGATAGTACTTGAGGTTGTGACATCAAAGGTGCTTAAGGCAACTTCAGATATATAAACTGTGATTAATGTAATGAATTTATCCAAATTTTAATGCCTTTAAGAAGAAGAAAAAAAAAACTACAATTTTAACAAACAATTTTCTTCTTTAAAATCTTGGCATTTGAACAAGAATCCTTAGAAGAAAAATATAGGTGTATAAAATTAGGAGATAGGTCTTAATACAAATAGATATATTCCATGGTGAAAATCACTATCTGGATAAGCTCCTCCTGGGCTGGTGGGCAGACAGGGGGAAGAAGAAAAGGAAACTAGACACTGCCAGAAGGCATCTGTGAAATTTCCAGCACTGAGTGATTTCAAATCAGCACTTGCATCAATTCCACTGACTTGTATACTATCAAAGCGTAACATTAAAAAAAAAGTATGAAGAATATAACTTGAAAGGTTCCTGCACCCTAGAAAAATAAGATGTTTAGAAACAATCTCAGTAGTTTAGCTCAAGATCCCTCATCTGCCGATGTCTGGAGTGTGAACAGATATTTTTTAAAAGTCGAGAATTTGATACTTCTAGTAAAAATACTCTTCACTTTCAAACTCTTCAGTTTCAAAGGTGATAACAGCAACTGTGAATGAAATCCTGTCTGAAGCCACTAGTGCTGTTTTTTTAACAGTAACTGGTATCTCAATGAAGAAGAGACTGTTTTTTTCTGTGTCTGGGGGTGAGATCCTCCAAGAATCTGAAGAATCACATTGATTAAAAAGAGGAAAAAATGTATTTAAAAAGGAATTGGTGGCTTGCCAGTACTTGAGCAATCTGTACAGTTTTTCCTCTAGGCCTTTTGCTACCCTAAAAAGGAAACAACTTTCTTTGACTAGCACTGCCCCTCTCAGAACATCCATTTCATCAGGGATCTTGAGGGACCCCCTATTCTGAAAGGTGTCCTGCACACTTGTGGTTTCAGCTGCATCCCCCTGCTTAGCATGAACCATGACTTCCCCCAGGTGTGCATTTTTCATGCCTGCATCTGTCTGGGGCTGTACCTGCAGCCGAGGGCATATGTACTTGCTCCATCTGGCTGGCTGTGGTCATGGGTGTCCCAACACTGTGCAGCTGTGCCTTCAGAAGCTGCCCCAGGGCAGGACAGGTGGCCAGATGCCAGACAAACCACTCTTGCACCTGATGCCAAGCCCTCTGGAGGCCCTGCAAGAATGCTTCAGATGGGGGCTGTCAGGAGGGACTCCACACAGGGCGTCGAGGTGGGAGGAAAGGACAAGTGCAATGCCAGTGTGTAACAGTCCTAGTGGACAGCAGTCTGGCCACAAGTCAACAATGTGAACTTCTGGCCAAGAAAGCCAATGGTGCATTCAGAAGGATGTTGCCAGAAGGTCAAGGGAGGTGATCCTACCCCTCTACTCAGCCCTGGTGAGGCCATACCTGGAGCATTGTGTCTGATTTTGGGCTCTTCAGTAGAAGAGGGACATGGAGCTACTGGAGCGAGTCCAGAGGAGGGCTACCAAGATGATGAGAGGACTGGAGCACCTGTCATACAAGGACAGGCTGAAATAACTGGGCCTGTTTAGCCTGGAAAAGACAAGACTGAGGGGAGATCTCATTAACGTATATAAATATCTGAGGGGAGGGTGTTGAGAGGATGGAGCCAGTCTCTTTTCAGTTGTGCCCAGTGAGAGGATGAGAGGTAACAGGCACAAACAGGAGAGGGCACTTCTTTCCTGTGAGGGTAACAGAGCACTGGAACAGGTTGCCCAGAGAGGCTGTGGAGTCTTCTTCTCTGGAGCTATTCAAAACCCGCATGGATGCCATCCTGAACCATGTTCTCTAGGTGATCTTGCTTGGCAAGAGGGTTGGACCAGATCATCTCCAGAGGTCCCTTCCAACCCCATCCATTCTGTGATTCTGTGAATATGTGATTCTGTGGGTGCATGTGTTGGGAATGAAGGAAAATAAAGCCATGCAGTGATTCTTTTGGTAAAGAGCTGCCATGATGTCTAATGTGGTTCTGCTGGTTACAGGCTATGAAACCCACTGGAGAGCTTTTAACACAAAAAGGGATGCTGCTTGGCATCCCCCTTGCCATGTGGTTTGGGCCTTTTCTCTTCATATGACTTGTCAGGATGACCGATATATTAAACAGACAGTGTACCTGGCTGATCATATACAAAGAAAATGGACTGGGAGAACATAATTTCCCAGGAAGCAGCTGGGGATGACATTATTAGCTCCACATTATTGTGGGCAAGAAACAAGTACCTGTTGCTTAATAAAATAGGGGTTAATATTAGCTACTACAAGAAGAGGGTACAGCTTACAATAAGAAGCAACAAGCTGCTGATGGGCTGTGTAATAGGATTACAAACCAGTAAAGAAAAAGTAGCACTTTCTCTGACAGGCTAGTTTAGGTAGAGATGAGATAATTATGACCAAATAAATAACACAACAATAAAAATTCAAAGGGAGGACAGTGACAGACAGAGGCAGGCTACAGTGCAAAACTAATGAGCAAATTGTTGCTAAAATTCAACTTTCTCTAGATGCAAAATGGAGATTAATTTGCTTTGTTATAAGGCAACAGCTATTAAAAACCTCACAGACCTATAGATATATTGCAGTGTAGAGAATGTGAAATGAGATTTCCATGTCAGATTTGTGCTCTCACAATTATGCATGAGGGTTTTGCATATTATTTGAGAGGCTGAGACTATTAATGATTAAGAATAATTTATATAGCCTTCGAAGTTACATCCTCTTTTACAAAACTGATTAAGATGTGCTTACTCTCTTCTTTCCTCCCTCTCTTCTCCCAGTCTCTCCTTCCAGATATGCCAATCAATGGACAAATACTGTTTATTCCACTCATGACAGCATCCAATTGCATTTTTAGGGCTGTATATCACATCAACCTGCCAAACTTTGGAGGTTGGCAAACCTCATTATCAGAGCAGAACAACTATGTTTAGTTGTTATCAGGTGTTCAGAAGCTTTTAAGAAATATTGAATGTACAATGTGGCAAGGAACTCAGCTATACAGGATCTGTCAAGTGAAAAAAGAATGTATTTCAACATCACATTCTATCTACATCACATCACTTCCAAGTGCAAGGTACTGCACCTGGGTCAGGGCAAGGCCAAGCATGAATACAGGCTGGGTGATGAGTGGATAGAGAGCAGCCCTGGGGAGAAGGACCTGGGGGTAGTGGTGGATGAGAAGCTCAACATGAGCTGCCAATGTGCACTTGCAGCCCAGAAAGCCAACCATATCCTGGACTGCATCAAAAGTAGTGCAGCCAGCAGGGTGAGGGAGGTGATTGACCCCCTCTACTCTGCTCTTGTGAGACCCCAGCTGGAGTGCTGCGTTCAGCTCTTGGGCTCCCAGCACAAGAAGGATGTGGACGTATTAGAAAAAAGCCCAGAGGAAGGCTACAAAGACGATTAAGGGGCTGAAGCACTTCTATGAAGAAAGGCTGAGGGAGTTGGGGTTGTTCAGCCTGGAGAAGAGGAGGCTCCAAGGACACCTTATAGCAGCCTTCCAGTACCTAAAGGGGGCCTACAGGAAAGCTGGGGAGGAACTCTTTGTCAGGGAGTGTAGTGACAGGACAAGGGGTAATGGCTTTAAACTAAAAGAGGGTAGATTTAGATTAGATGTTAGGAAGAATTTATTTACTCTGAAGTTGGTAAGGCACAGGTTGCCCAGAGAAGCTGAGGATGCCCCATCCCTGGAGGTGTTCAAGGCCAGGCTGGATGGGCCTTTGGCAACCTGGTCTGCTGGGAGGTGTCCCTGCCTGGGGCAGGGGGTTGGAACTGAATGATCTTTAAGGTCCCCTCCAACCCAAACCATATTATGACTTGCAAAGTTTTGCTTTATGACAGACCAGCCTTTCAGACCTTACCAGACAGGCTACAAGAATCACAAGATAATTTAGGCTGGGAGAGATCCCTGAAGGTCATTTGGTCCAGCCTCAAATCAGAGCAGGGTTGGTTTTCACATTAGTGCAGTCATTGCAGCCAGCAGTTATTTACAAGACCTCCCAGATGAGCTGCAAGCCATCTGCATCTGGATGTTCCTTCCTCCCTGCTGTGTCCTTGTGTCCAGATATTCATCTTTTGAATTGTGGTTTCTTTTGAATTTGTGGCCTTTTTTTTTTTCTTTCTTTGTCTTTCCTCACCCTTGATTTTGTTTCACTGTACATCATTGTTGAGGTCCTCTTTTGCTCTAGTAGTTTTAAGCCCACCATGCCACCTCTTTTAAAACCTTTCTCGTTATGCTGGCCACAGCTGTTGTAAACATTATTTCTGCTCCATTCCTTTGTCTTTCTTTGCTGTGTTTCCTCTAGGCTCTGTTTAGATAGGAAATAATTTGGGACAGTGTCTGTCACATCTTAAAACCTCTGTAATGTCATAGGATATCATGGTGTCATCCAACAAACCAGTAATAATGAGGATAATGACTTATTTCATATCTGTCAAACTTACTTTGTCATGAACTTCATTTTTAAAGACACAGAAAATGAAATGTTTGTCTTGACTTTCTGTCAAAAACATAAAATTTCAAGTGGGTATGAATTTCACTTATTATCATTATTTTCACTCATTTATGTAATCAATCTTCAAAAATGTTAGATATGCAAAAGCACATTAAGTGACATGTTGTCAGTTCATAACTAGTTTCATACTGTTAAAATAGTGATTTGTACTCTGTCAGCTGTAGCTCTCACATTGTGGGGTCTTGCTAATGCCTTCACTTAACTGCACTAGCTTAACAGCAATGCCTGCTGATATAGGATTTACCTGTTTTCCCTGTTTTCTCTTTGGAAATTGTTTCTCTCTCCCCATCAGTTAAGAAAAAGAAAAAATGAATGAAATGTTGTGAAAAAATGAAATCATTTTCTTGCACTTAAGAAAGTCTTTTTTTAGAGTATTTATTTTTTCAGTATCCATTGGTAGATGGTTGTCCCTAAGCTGATGTGGTTTTCGGAAGATTTTTATTGTAGGAGTACACTTTCAGAAGTATCACTTTGGCTTCATGGGTGTAATTTCACTGAACTTCATGTGTTTGTTTGTATATAATTGAGAAAATGGTATACATACATACATAGAAAATAATGAGCAAAATAGATTGTTTAGTACTCAAATAAGCTGGCAGTCTTCATAGCATTATTTTAAAAGCTTGAAAAAAAAATAGAAAAACTGTAGTACAAACATTTCGTAGCCCTTAAGGATGATTTTGTACTAAAGCAGGACACAGTAACATCTGTCTGATAATTAAACATTCATCACTGTACAAAATACTGAGGAAGAACTTCAAACATATATAAGCAATGGCTTACTTTAGCAGATGAAAGCGGATTTTGCTGTTTTCACATATCTGATCAGCCATAAAGCATCTTACATAACAGGACGTAGGTACATTTCATTCTTTCTATTGTGATTAGACACAGGATCATCTCATTATACAGCTGAGTGAAACCAGAAGAGGCACTTCACATTGTTATACAACTCACAGTTGGAACCCTTTTTTTTTTCCTCTTGTTTCCAAAAATATGTGTAAGCACAGTACAGAAGACCTGGAAAATCTCTCTGCAGTCATCACACAGTAAATATTGCACATGTGTGAACTAAGTACTCGGTCACTTTGCCAGTTTTTTTCATGAGAATGTTTAGAGTTGTATGCACTACCTATTTGAAGTCCTTCAGCAAAAGAATGTTGCTGGCAAACTTGTTTCGGTACAACAAATTGATTTTTTTTTTTTATGGTCTCATCTGGCCTTAAAATGCTTATTTTGTTTTCTGCATTGCTCAGGATTTGTGCTCATCACAATCCTTCTGTTTCATTAGTTTTGTCGTGTGATTAGCCAGGTTAGTGATCTCAGCTCTGTCCTTCTGAGACATTTGGGTGTCAATTTCTAGGCAGGATCCAACCTTCTGTGACCTTTCAGAAAAATAAGGCATCTACATATGGGCTGGGGGATAGGATTTCTGGTGCCTAATTTGGTGAGAGCCTGAAACTGGAAGTCATGATCATTAGTAAGGGAATGGGGAGTGGAGCATCCCAAACACTGCACTTAGTTCCAAAGTACTTACTTACAGCAAAGCCACATCTACATTAACAAATTGATCAGTGCCAGAGAACATTGCCAGGTACTGGAATGAGACCCATTGTACTGTACTGCCCAAATTCCTGGGCACTGTTCACTACGTGGCCAACAACCATTCCTGAAGTGTGGTAGACATGCAACTACCTATTTTAGGGCACTAAGAGAGTTAATAATATGTACTTGGGCTCTTCTGTGCTCTTTGGCCTCAGAGATTCACGATCGTCTTTTAAATTACTAGTACAGATAGTCCAATGGAAATGTAATCAATGGAAATGTAATCAATGGATTGGATAGCATTGGTTCCTTTTAGCTCAGCTTCTTGACTGGTTAAGCAAGAGTAAGAGCTTTCAACTTGTTTTTACAACTTTTTTATTTTATTTTATTTTTTAATTTTGCTTGGCATAATATCCAAAGAATCAGTGCTTAGACCATAAGCATATCCAGAGCATCCTAATACCCTGTTACTTAAAAATGAGAAATGACCAAAACTGGACTGAGAACTCATCTCTCATAATGTTGAGAAATTACTTACTGAAAGGTCCTCTTTTATTTCAGTGAAGCTAGTGATGGAACAGTGACATGTTAAAATAAAGAATGTTTCATTCTTAATATTCTTGTTAAATGTTTGCACAGCTCCTGCATACTAATATATGACTCAGTGATAAACTAAAGATGAAATTGGCATTTTAATTAATATTTTTTTTTTAATGCATATGTGTAGCATTTCATGTATATTCTAAATACAAATGAACACTCTGTTCAGGAAATTAAAAATTAAAAACAGCAATGTCAGATCTGCACAGAAACTAAATAAAACCAGTGGAAGAAAGAACATTATGTGTCTTTTAAAACACAGACATGCTACTAGAGCTACTATAGACTTGTGGATGAAATTAAAAGCCCAGCACTCTATACATACCACCAGGTATATAATTAATTTGTTTTGTTTGTTGTGTGTCTAGAAAAACTTCCACTACTTAGTTGTTAGCTAAACAATTTTTTCAGTATTCCACATCCTTTTGAAACTGAATGTGTTGGGCCCCATCAGTCAATACTGACTGCTCTACCATTTGCTGTGTTTACAAAAGCTGCTCTGGAAGCTGTCTCATGTTGTAGCAGAAGGAGCAGCTTCAGCCTGTAAATCTCTTACTAGCTCACTTCTAAGACTTACATATTAATACATTATGAATTATGCTTTGGGATTGCATAGTGTACTGCTCTCCAGTAAGGAAAATAATTTATCAGCTTCTATAGCCACCTCCAAAATCTCAGCCCAGATGTGATCTGCAGTATATTTACTTGTCATATAATTCACTTGTAACCACACAATCAATCTTCGTCCAACAGGAAAGCCTGAGGGAACATTAAAGGCAATGCAAAGATTCTCCATATAATATTATTTGTCCATTTTGTCCCAAATGAGAATATTAGACAACAAATAGTGGTCCAGGCTTTCTTTGTCTAATTATTGCAGGATGGTTGCTTTTGTTCTTAAAATGCCCCAAATACCCAGGTGGTATAAATTTATACCCTTGTCCTCCACAAGTCTGGTCTGTGCTGTGCCTGTTGCTGCAACAGATAAATTTTCCAAGTGCTGTTAATTAGTGAGTAGCGTCCCACCTCATTGGCCTACAAGTTGAGCTAGCTTTGTGATTTCTTACAAAACTGGTTGCAGAAGTCCCTTGCCTGTTCCTGTATTTCACCTTCCCACTCCAGCAAGGTCTTCATTCTGGATTTGTCTGGGTTGAGGTTTCTTTGGAAGTATTCTGTTGCACTACATGATCAACATATTTGTGGAAATTTTGAATTTTAAATCTAGAACGTGTATCCAAAAATGTCTCCTGTGAATACATACCTCCTGTGAAGAAAAATCTATGGAACAGATTCTACAGTCCATATTAAACCTTCTTTTCCCTTTCTTTCCATTTCTCTGGCTACTACTTCTTCCCCACCTTTTGCCTCCTGCTTCTTAGTGTATTTGGGATTGATTGTTACTCAATAACAAAGAATTAGGTAATTTTAGAATATGTATCAGATTTTCATCCATTTCATATTGTAACATTAAGTTTTCTAAAAAGGAGACCTGCTGGAAAATAAAGGTACCTAGTGCACATTTTAATGCCCCAGCCCTGGATGTATGGCTGAACTAGTCCTGCTGTTGACATCAACATATTCTCACTACATTGCTGGATCCTGGAGAAGCAATATACAACCCACATTACAAAATATGCCTCAATATCATACTATAAATTTGACACTCAACTTCTTTGCACTTCTGTATTTTCCTACTTTGGTTACATCAGCATAAGTAAGAACAGTGGTAGAGCTAGTAAGGACCATTTTTCCAGTGTTTCTTGAACCTCAATCTTTTTTCTTCCTCTTCCCCACTACCTTCTGTAAAGGAATGCATAGTCTTTACCAGGAAAGGGATCTTCTACATCAAGTCTCTCTAATGTCTTCATCATCAGAAACCTTTACCATATTTCATAAGAAATATCTGGAAATTATGGAAAACCTTGTCCATATTGGGCTTATGAGTTATTACTACATACAACTATACATTGTATTATTTTGCCACTTCAAATTGGAAAATGCTCTTGGAAGTTACAAATCAGGTAACTAGAAAGTCACTTTACACATAATTGTCAAAGCAGGCTGAGTTTCAAACTAATAATTCATCTACAAATTGTATCCTAGAGATACACCAGAAACATTCTTTTATTATGATACAGGTCTCTTGGCAGAACAGCACAGTAGTTAGCTGAAAAAAAAAAATAAAATAAAAATCTCTGCTTCATTTTGTTCAGCCAAGGGAACTGCAGCAGAACCTCATTTAAGTATCAGGATCAGCCAGAAATGAAGTGCACTTGATGTTCTTTCCAATCCCATGAACAAAGGCTTGAGCAGCAGCAATGGGATGTAATCAGTGCCAGAAGACATCTTCACCTACATTCAAAATAAAAGCTACACTCAAAATTTCATCAGCTAGATCAGTTTTCTTTCCTGGAATTTGATTGTGAGAGACCAAGAAGACTGGCAACTCATTTGTATATGTGTAATTTTAAGCATATATAAATATAAAAAAGAATAAAACTTGGCTGAATAGGATCACTTTCCTCCCTCATTAATCATGATGCTAGATACACTATGCTATTCTCGTTTTCTTGTTTTAAAAGTAACAGAACTGAATACTCATGTACAATAAGACAGTGCTAAAAAGTGGCTTAATATATATGATATGTTTGAGTTGAAAGGATCCATAGACCCTTACAATGTTCTCTACAACTAGAGAAACTTTTTTTTTTTTTTTTCAAATAAAAGTTCAATCTCTGCTGACAAATAGGAGTCTCTTCTCCTGAGTCAAGGAACAATAATTCATCTTTAGAATTAGTAAAACAGAAAAAAGAGGATAGCTGTATAATGCCATTTTGGTTTAAAGATTCAGAAGGATTTTCAGATTATTGGACTGCATATGTAGATAAGAAGCTTATCTATACACAGATGATGCATATTTACCTCCCTTTTTCTTGGGTTGCCATATGGTTCCTTGTGAACGCTGTGGTGGCTGACACTTTCTGAGGGACCCAGAAATGGAACAGATGACTACTGGAAAAGTAGGAAGTATTTGTAACTAATTTTTGAGTCTCTGGCAGAGTTGTGCCTGTGTAATATTCCCTCCAACTTCCTCCATGTTCTAGAAAGAATAATTGAACAGCAGATATAAGGTTTATGGGAGACAGGTTTATTCAGCTTGCCACAGTGTTGCTACATAGAGGGAGAACTCTAGAAATAAATTACTGTTGAGATTGACTCTTGAAGTGTAGAAGGATAAAAATATGATTTCATCAAGCAGTGTACTTTGCATTTGTAGGGTTTGAACCTTTAGAGTTTACTCATAAAGACTGCCACTCACAAGGGTCATGGGGACCTGTCAGTAATTCTCATTACAAGACACGCTAAACGGTTAATGAATTCTACTGGCAAGTGGTATCTCAGACAAGGAAGGAAAGGAGATGGAAGTGAGAATATAAGCATGATACAGTAGCTGTAGCCAATGATCTAAGTAAAATAGGTAACTCTCTCAATTAGCAAGAATTAAGATCAGCTTGGCCTTTTATCCATAGGTCTTGGAGAGAGGAATGGAGAGACAGCAACAGGTCATCACACAGAATTGGTCTTAAGAAGTTTCTGCTGCCTTGCAGAAACAGATAACCCAGAGAATGGTAGGGATAAAATCATGGAGTAAACTCTAAGCAAGGATAAAGAGTCACAGCATTTGCTGGGGCACAGCAAAAAGAGGCTGTGTCCGCAGATTATATGAGAAAGATCAGAGAGTTGATTTACAGAAATAGAAGACTTTCTTTTCTCTCATCAGCAGCCGGATACTTGTCTGCAGTCATGATATATAGCATATGAAATGTTCCTTGGGAATTAATTTTCTAAAATCAGACCATTACTGAATAAGTAAGTCCATGCAAGCAGTTCCAAGGGGACAGGGATTTTGCCAAGACCCAGAAGAGATGCTTGAAATGCAAGGAGTTTCTCAAATCAGATGTTACCGCATTCATGAACCTTGCCACTGTTGTTGGCAGATGCAGCCTCTTCCAGGAAGTTGCACTGGAACAGACAGCGTCAGGTAGGTGTAGTAGAACCTGAGGACAGACAAAAGACAAACTGGCAAGAGATAGTAAGGGAACTGCCACTAATGCACTGAAATCAATAGCACTCTAAAGGGAAAACATACAGTGCTGCTTTTATTTGTAAAGGTACTTTATTACCAAAATTAAAACTTTGTAGAATAATTGTAGCTATAAAAACCTACCATAGGCTTACTACAGTATTTTCGGCTGCTGCTACTAGCATGTGATATTATAATAACTTTATCAGGCAAATGAAGAGACCCAAAGAGATCAGCCTTAAAAGCTGATTGAGTTCAGTAACATAAAGAGTAACAAACACCTCCAAAATATTCAGACTTGGTATTGAGACAATATTAATTACATGTGGTTTTGTTTTCACTGTGGGAAATCAGTGCTTGAATAAATTTTATTCTATATACACTGTATTTGTAGAGTTTTACATCTTTCACTGAATAGAACTGTGTTCTAGCATGCTCCAAAATACGCAAGGTAAATTGTCAGTTCAGTGCTCTTTGTTTTTTGTTTGTTTGCTTTCCTGGGCTTTAAAGTCTATTGTAAAACTTATCATTTTGCCTTGGGTTTGTAAAAATGATGAGATTTTTTCCCCTCTTCTGAGAGTTTTAAAAATGTATTTGAATGGATGTTACTACTTTTATTTGTGCTGGTTTTTTTTGTTGTTTGTTTTTTTTGTCTGCCCAGAATAATAAATAGGAACTTTTTTAAACAAGTGCTCATACAGATACAGAATAAATGTCTGAAAAGGGAAGAAAAAAATCCTAATTCTGCTTTCACAGTCAACATAATTGCTTAGAAATCCTGGAAAGTGGCACCAGTACACTTCAAAAGCAGGAACTTTGCCTTCTGGCTGCTGAGGCAGCTGCAGAGGGCTGGGACATGTGGGGCAGAGAAGCAGGGATACCTCTCCTGGCAGCTTTTGTCTTCTTGTGGCACTAAGTTGCACTTTCACCTCTTTGGCCTGATTACCTCCATCCGTGTTCACAGGGAACAAAGCTCCCCACCTCTAGGGCAGCAGCTCTCCATTTCCCTTCCACTAGTGAGGCCTAACGGTGGATCTGGGAGAGCGACAGCAATTTTAGTCCATTCTTCACCTTTGCCAAAACCTGCAGGACAGCAGCTAGGAATTTGTTTTTAATGCAGAGCTCAATTCATAAAGTTCCCCTTATGAAGAAGAAAACAAGATTGAAGCCACCGGCAGTCTTATAGCTTCAGAATATGCTCAAAGGGGAAAGCTAGTGCAAACCCTTACAGGGGAGAGACTATGAAAGAGATGCAATGAAACAAAGCATTCTGCAGGAGGGTCAGAGGTTCTTCTGGAGGAGCAGGGAAGATTCAGGTGACATTAGAAAACCACTGGCTGTATCCAGCCTCTGTGTGATTTTAATCAGATGGGGAAAGATTGGAAAAGGGTCAAATAAAAGAAAAAAAAGATTTATTTAAAAAAGACAAAGGGAAAAAATATACAGTGGAGGAGAATTATAATAGAACTGAGTCACAAAAGACTGAAAATAAAAAGAGCTTTTTGAAAAAGATGTCTTAGCTGGTCTTTCTGAGAGGAATGACCACAGAGAGGATAGGAATGAACTGTACTTAAAAGAACTTCAGTTGCCACAGGAAAAACTTTGAAAAATAATTCAGAGCTCTTTGATGTGCTTTATCTTAGAATTGGAATATTGTTTTTTATATAGTGGACAATTTAATTGTAGGGTATTCTCAGCGAGTTCATCTGATGGATTATTGTTTACCTGAGGGGCTATTAAAACAGCATAACAATGAGTACAGTGTGAAAGACTCAATAGCTGCACTTCTCACTTCCAACTTTCCCTAGTGTTGCTCCAAGACAGAGGCACCAAAGCTGCTTCACTGCCTGCGAGCCAGTCAGAACATGCTGGAAGCAGTGTATTTTTGCTTATAGGTAGTGTGCTGCTGTCCTGCTTAATTAATCCATCTTCTCACCAGGATTAATCCTGCTTCTTTCTCAGCAGAGCGTGGGCTTGGCTTCTGAAGCTGATTTGCTCTGGGCATTGCAAGGTGCTGTGCCATGCATACCAGCAGGCACAGAGATCTCTTGCTCCTCTGAACATGGATGTCTTCCCTTCAAGTTGTAAGCACCGGAGAACCATCTGAGGGGAATCTAACCCAAACAAACAAACAAAATTATTCTGGCCAGACTTGGAACATCTAAACTCTAGTTGTCTACTTCTTGATAAGTAATTCTTCTTTATTAGTGCAAAGAAAAAGACACCTGAAGGGAAGGGTTCATCCAATCTACTTCAGACAGTAAAGATGAGATGAACTGCCAAGTGGAGGAGGCTTCCTTCTCTACAGTGACCATAAAGGAATCACAGCAAGCAAGTCAGACATAGATCAACCATCATATTCTTGAATTAGGGAAGATGACTCAGCACAGCAGACTATTTCTACAGTGAAAGAGGGAAGCTAGACACTTCTAGAAGGCAATTTATCCTACATCTTAGAAGGGCGCTTCTATTTTCTAAAGGTTAGAATGGGGACTTAAGCTGGTTGAGAACGGATTTTGGATAGCTAAAAATAGGTGAGATGAATCCTAGGGAAGTTGGATACTTTGTTTTGTCCCTCTATAACTTCTGTAGTGGGAATCTAAGACCTTTCTTTCTTTCGCTTTTTTATTGTTTTCAGGACTGCTGCATTCATAAAAATTACATGTTCAAAAAACAGTTTTATGCTCTATGACCAATATGAAAGCTTTACCAAATATAAACTGATTGTTACTTATTGCAGATGCCTACATGGTTATAAGCATAATGGCATAACATTACTTCCCCTCTTTACTTCATGTATTCTTATTCACTCACAATTTAAAATGTAATTCTGAAATACAGAGAACAGTATAACTGTAAGCTTCATCATAAATATTCTCTTTGTGAGAAGAGATATTGGAGTGCTCTAATGCTGAAAAATGGAAGCCAGTAGTGGGCAGAGATTTACACCCACGTCCTTAATGCAATATGACAAGATAAAAATCCAGTGTCATTTTGGAGATGGGTACCCAGAGGATTCACGAAGCAGTCTTTTCATCTAGTGCACCTTGACTGTTTTCTAACCAAATACCATACTGTCAAAAAATAGAGAAAAAAGACAAACTGGAGGGGGTTCCAGAGAATAAGGGTTAGAAAGGGTGCTAAAAAGTGAAGTGTTGTGTGGTAGAGCAACACAGGGAAGACAAAAGGAGGAATCTAAGGAAGAAAGGCATTGTGAGTTGTATGATGGATTAATCTGGTCTAACATTAACTGTCCTACCAAACACAGTTTTCTGTGGGGCTTCCTGTTTAGGAAAATTAGCATAAACAGAAAATAAGAAAACAGTATCTTGTTAGTATAGACAACCCAAATCCCTATCTGTGCTGCAAGTTACTACTCTATTATCTACTGTGTAATATTTCTTCCTGACAGTGAGTAAACTGATTTTATGGCTTTCTCATTTACTCCAGTGGAATGACTAAGTATTCTCACTTGCTTCTCCATTCTCTATGCCTATAAAACACAGGGATCATCAACTGGCTAACTCCTTGCTTGACAAGGAAGGAGTAGGATAGTTAAACTCCCAAGACTAATATGATTAAAACTATACTCTTCTCCATAAGGCATATATACCATCTAAATTATAAAGGGCAAGGTAAAGCTGTTGGGATATTTCCTGGAAGAAGACTGAGAACTCAGATTTTCCTCTGACAAAGACTAGAAACCTAGAAGAATAGTATGAGGATAGGTTGCACAGTTTAGTCAGCTGAGGTCAGTGCAATGTATACTAGTGTTCCAATTTGAAACTCATTTTTGTGTATGGACTAATACTACTGGCAGTCATCCTGCATTTTTCAACCTCGCCCCCCACACCCCGAGTTGAAGAAGCTGGAGTGTCCTCCAGGCTAAAAACCTGGGAATGACAATAGATTAAGGATAGATCAGGGGCTGATAAGTACTAAAAGAAGAGAAAATAACCACTCTGTAAGAGAAGACAAAGTTGAGTTTCTAGGTTCTTGCACTTTCCTTCAAAACAAGTATTTCCCAAACAAGACCAGTAGAAAATACCAAAAGGAAGTCAGAAACAGTGTTCAAATATTTATGAAACTCTATATGTATTTGTTGTGGTTTAACCCAGCCGGCAGCTAAACCCCACACAGCTGATGGCTCACCCTCCCCCCTCCCTCTCTGGGATGGGGGAGAGAAACAGGAAAGTGAAGCCTGTGGGTTGAGATAAAGACAATTTATTAAGACCGGAAAACAATAATAATAATAATAATAATGTGTATGAAACAAGTGATGCACAATGCAATTGCTCACCACCCACTGACTGATGCCCAGCCTATCCCCAAGCAGCTGGACCCCTCACCCCAGTTAGCCACCCCTATATATTGTTCAGCATGACATCAGATGGTATGGAATACCCCTTTGGCCAGTTTGGGTCAGCTGTCCTGGGTCTGTCCCCTCCCAGCTCTTGCTGCCCCCCCAGCCTGCCCGCTGGCAGGACAGAGTGAGGAGCTGAAAAGTCCTTGGCTTAGTGTAAGCATTGCTCTGCAACAATTAAAATATCCGCATGTTTGCAGCACTCTTATCCTAATCCAGAACATAGCACCCTACCAGCTACTAGGAGGAAAAATAACTGTCCTAACTGAAACCAGGACAGTATTTTAGCAAAATGAAGTCACTGACAATTTTCTCAATACAGTGGAGATGGAGAGTCTACATAGGAATTTAAGACTATAGTGTCTTGGAAGACATTCACAGATTTAAATATGGTTGCTGGTATAAAGACTAGAGCAAAATCATTACAGTACAGTAGTTTACATAAATTTCATGTCACATGGGTTATAGTAAGGTGTGAAACAGTCACATAAAGCATTGGACCAGAAAGTCATTGTAAAGTAGGGCTAATGCAAGATTGATAAATTGCAACTGTAAAAACAAAAATAAAAAATACGTTATAGATAGGATTAACATATGCATATAGATGCTGATGAATGTAATGGACCAAAAAAATAGGTGTTTGGGATAGGATTCCTCTTGGTTAACTTTGTCAGGTAATTCTGAGCTCTTACTTCCTGTTGTTGCTGACAAAGATCTAGCAAACAATGGAATATAAAGGAATATTTACCTGGTCAAAGTTTAGGGTCTATTTTAGGCAGCAACAAGTTGCTTTCTAGACTCTAACGACTGACATTGACTAGATCTCTATTAACTAGAGTGGAGCCAAGCCACCTAAGTCACATGTAGGTATTTGCATTGTAACTAATGAGGTTAAGGTGAGATTAGTTGAGTCCCTGATTCGAGATATCATCCACCTAATCATGCAAAATAAGAAAAATGCAAAAAAATAAAAATGGGGAGGGGGAGAGAAATAGGTTGACAATGTTAAAGTATGAAAAGAGGATGAGAGAATCAAACT
>CM021731.1:137639879-137828765 GCA_011075105.1 Heteronetta atricapilla | reverse complement strand
TAGGTTGACAATGTTAAAGTATGAAAAGAGGATGAGAGAATCAAACTATGAAAAAGAAAAGTTAATTTTAAACTATGGTGGTGGAAAAGAAATATTCGTGTCTGGAATGCCATCTCCATTTTACCAGTCAAGGTTATTTCAGTGGAGATGTGATTATATGGCTAGCTTAGACTTAATTTTTAAATGCAATTATACATTTATATAATGTGCACAATTACATTTTATATAATTTTAATTGCATACTTTTATATTTCTCTTTTTTGTCATTGGCTATATTTTATTAAAATCAAAGTAGTACTACGGCTTCATAAATCTCAGGAATTGTTCTTCTATTTGATTTGCTTGTACTGTGTCCCAACACATTAAAACCTTATGCATTTTTGTAGCCATTCGGAAAGGAAATAGAATCTTTGATGACTTAATAAAATTAATTCAATCATTATTACACCATGAGGGTGCAGAGGAGACAAGTATCATGAAGGTAACTAACTTCTAAAGATAATGTTTGCTTGGTAAAGCTTGAAGTTTCAAAAACCAAAGTTAAACCTCATCAGGTGGCAGTCTAATTGATATTTTTTGTGAATTCTATGATGACTACAGTTAAAAACACATCTTCATATCATTCAAAAATAAATAAAAAAGTTATAAAATATTTGATGACCTCATCAGGGATTCTGAGTGAATTTCTATTGCCTTGGAAGTTGAGGAAGAGCACTGGTGATGAACTTATTCTGTGGGTTTTGCACACAAGGGTTTTTTTACACAAACATACATACACATAGAAGGGTGTGATTTAGCTGATGAAAAGCATAGCTGAACCATTTGAAACCTGCTTATTTTACTCCCCAAGGAAGTTAAGCATCCAGAAGCTGTGGACATGATAAAGAGGTGAGGATTGTTCCCTCCACTGTCCAGCTCAAGCTGCATCTGTGCAAAGAACTTAAGAACTCACTCTACAAAAAAGCAAGCATAAGTCAACAAGGAGGTGGTGAGGACTGCTGTCTGAGAGGAGCTTCTCTGACATCAGACTACCTGAAGTATTTCCATATTTTTTCTCTTGGGGGTCAAAAAAAAGGAAAAATTCCAGCTCCTGAATGAAGGCTCAGAAATTAGGTTGTCCTAGTCACAATCAAATGTACAAACACGCTCTCGTGAATAGCAGAGCATTTTTGACAGAAAGGTTAGAAAATATTAGTACCACAGCTACCACCTTCCAGCTCTGTCTGTAATAAAATCAGCAAGGGATTTTTGTCTGGGAAATGGAAAATATAAATTTGTGTGACTGAGAGGGCACAGGGCCCATGGACACCATTTCCCAGATCACCTTAACAATAGGTTCACTGTTGGATAAAATATCACATTTCTGAAGATGATTTTATAGCACTATATTTCTTTTTCGTGCCACCAACACTGCTGTCAGAGTGTACTGTGTGTGTATATCAAACTGGGTATCATGGGATGACTTCAGATAAGGTCAGACCTGCCTTGTAAAGACCTCAGCACCCATCACCATTACAGACTGTGTCTACATTACCAAATAGAGCAATCCAAAAGGAGCTGATTTGTACAGCAAAAGAGGTGGTGTGGAGTACCTGATGCCCATAGTATATATACATTCTTCCTTACACTAGATTTAGCCTCAGCCCATGGACTGAATGTTCTTCCACAGCTGAAAAGAATTGATCCACTTTGGGAATACATCACCCAATTTAGGTTCATCTGAAAAGAATCTACTTTGAGCACTAATAGATGACTTCATGAAGCACAGTGACTGGAGATCACCTTCAGAAATGCACTTCTATTTATCTGCACTAAAATGATCATGTAGATATAACCACTGAAGGAGTGTTACACCAAAAGCAAAATTGACCGGCAAATACCTCAACCTCTGCAGATACCAGAAGTTAGGTAGAACTTTGTAGGTCACAGTTTTAAACTTACACAACGACATGTTGTCAGAGACATGTTGTCATGTCTCTTTTAGGTACCTCGGTACTTCTGCAAAGCAGGGACTCAGCCCCTCTTGGCATTGCTTCCTCAGCTGTGAGGTGGGAATGATAGCACATCTTTTCCCTTTTTGTTGTGAAGATGAAGGAAAAAGACTTCAGATGGTACAGTACTGAAAAACAAAGTTTGCAAAAAGTTAGAAAGTGTAACTGTACAAAAATGCTTCATTAATCATTTTTAAAAGGCTGTCCAATAGAATGTTCCAGTACAAATTAACCAGGAAAACCCAAACAAAAAGAGCGTAAATTACCTAGTGGAGGAAGCAATACACAGGGAAGCAGAGGATGGTTTGAAGTGTTACAAGTCTCAAGGAAAAGCATTGACCACCATCAGCAGTGACAGCAGCATGAGGTGGGAATTTTGGGCAATACATGCAGGTGAGGCCATGCTATTGCTCTGCTTTTCCTGTTGAGATGACTGTACTCTTGGTAGCTGTGAAAGTCATACATGCCATATTGATCAATCCCCACTGAGAAAGACGTGAGGCCATAGTGCAGAAAACTATTTACTTAGGCATTGCAAGAAGTGTGTTTTCTTCTGGAAAGACTGAAAAATTTCAGCAAGGTCTAATTTGTGCAAAATCAATTTCAAACTCACCTTCTCCCAAACGGCTAATTAATTTTATCAGATCCTGAAGTATACCATCTGGCCTTAGCTAACCGTTATAACAGTTTGATCAGCCTACACAGGAGCTAGTGACCAAGAGTTATACCCAGGAAACACTTCACAGGTTCTGTGAATAATGAAATGTTTAAGAGTTCTCTTTCTGCTGATAGATCAACAATGAGCAAGATTTAACTCCTTGAATTACCAAAGTTACATTCACAGATCTTTTAAGTCAAAAACTTAATACTGCTGGAGTTATTTCTCTCACTGAGATATTTTTGAAAGCGATGTGTCCTTCACCCAGAGACTAAAGCAGACAACCTCTTTGTTAATTTAAATTTACAATACTCATTTGCTAGGCTATCACTTGTTTTCATTTTCCTAGACAAGCAGCTACTGTTCACCAGCCCATACACTTGAACTGCAGATTGTATCTGCATGAAACTCATAATTCAAACCACAACAGCATGCAAGAGCCCATTTGGAAAATGATGCCCATCAGGAAGAGATTCATTTCTCTGCATGAATTTTTGGCAACGCTCTATTCTTCATAATTTGAACTGCAACAGCTCTCGTTTACTGGCATCACAGGTGTACCTTTCTGTGTTCATTTTTAACTGTAGGTGATTAAGGAAAAAAAATCCCTCAATGATAAATCATCTGTTTCATCTTTGCCAGATTTCCTAGTGCTTGACTTAGAGCTTTTTCAGCCTGAGTCAGTCTGACTATGGTATTAACGAGAAAACCAAGCATCATCAACCTCAGATCTTGAAAAGATCATCAGACTGACACTCAGATGAGGAATGGGTTCTGTGAGCTACAACTGGATGTGATCAAACCAAGCACCATGTCTTCATAGTACATAACCTGTATGAAATAAATGCAAAACCATATACATTTCGCAAAAGATGGACTTCATTATCAAAAACATATCATTCCTCCTGGTCTTCTTAAACAAGGTTATGTGAAAAATTTTGTGCAGACTGATTTAGTCACACTTCTTCAGTGCTTTTACTCAGAGATTTCATACTTGAAATTAATTAACATGTATGAGAAAGAACTTTTGCTTGTCTTTTATTCCAAGAAAAAAAATAAAAATGAATATGAAACCAAATAAATAATCTTTACAATTTCCTAGTAAATGATTCAAATGATGCCATGGAGTCTCAAAAAATCAAATTCAGAAGATGCACCAGTGTTCAGGAAGTTACTGAGTTACTCAGAAGCTCCACTGAGTTCAGGGTGCTCCACTGTTGATTTTATTTCTAGATGCTCCAAAGATAGAGTCTCAGGATGATGAGAAAAAAATTGAGGCCACTTCTTTCTTTGAAGGTTTTCTAATCAAACTGTAGGCAAGTATTTAGGCTTCTTTTGATCCAATTATGGGAGTGCTTATAGTAAGGCAGCAAATATCTCATCAACATCTCATCACAGAAACATAGAACTCTTAAGACCTACCAGTACAAAGAAAACTGGGTATGGCTGTAAACGTATTAACAAATATGGATTGGTACCTAAGCAAATGCCAGCACAGCTACATTGACAAGTTAATGTCACCTGGGAAAAACAAACAAAAATATAAGATTATTTT
This sequence comes from Heteronetta atricapilla, assembly GCA_011075105.1. Classification (NCBI taxonomy): domain Eukaryota; kingdom Metazoa; phylum Chordata; class Aves; order Anseriformes; family Anatidae; genus Heteronetta; species Heteronetta atricapilla. The sequence goes on along the minus strand of CM021731.1, from coordinate 137,824,561 downwards.
ACAAATAGATTATGTTCCTATCAGTCCCAGCTACTCAGTGTTGAAAGTCTTTGTTCACTTCTCTTGAAAAGGACATATGTTGTAGGTAAGTGTAGTAATAAAAGTGGGAGAATTAAATCCATAAAAAGAAAACCAATTTTCAAAGAAATGAAGGATAGACACAGAGTAAGAAAAAGGTCATTTAGATTGGCATCCAAACCAAGATGTTCAAAGCTTGTATGGTATTTCAGTTAAAGCTGAAGCTTCATTAAATCACGTATAATTTGCATGTTCTCTTTAAATATCATAAAATTTTTCTCAGGGTAGAAAGGAAGTGGTAATCATAGCATCAAACGTCTTTGATAGAAATAATGCACTGGAATGCCCTTCAAAACAGTAATTGCTGTTATGGTAAGATAAAGGGAAAAATGTATTTGCAATTTGTTGAACACTTCTATTGATAATAGCTTTAAAGACATTTTAAGTAGTCACATTTGAGGCTAAATCACAGGTTGCGTGAAGGAAGATTCGAGGGAAGCACCAGGAAATCCATCTGGATACCCATGGCTTCAGGAAGCTCAGTTAACTGGCTTTGAACCATAGAGGCACATTAGTGCAGCCACTCTGGTCTGGGGACCTGAGCTGGCATTTATGCACAGCACCAAGCTGTGCATACTCTTTTTCTTGGAGAGGCTCAAGAACTTCTGAGGAGATGCAGCACCAATATTACTTTCCACATGGCCATAGCTATGACTCCTGATCAAGCTTTGAACATATTTAAATGCACTGGCAGCAGTAGAGGGTGGGATTTAGTTGTCTAAATGCAGGTTTTCATCCTACCTGCCTTATTATGCTGGCCTCCAGCAGGCTATTTTAGACACCCTGAGGTAGCTATGACATCTGTGCAGGACTGGCAGATCTAACACAGGAGATGCTCTGCCTTTGGAGTGGCAGATGGAGACCAGGGGGTTATCCTATGGCAACTAAGTGGCATTGAAGACCTATGACTGGCTCCTGGAACCCTTCCCAAACTGTCAGACTGCTCCAGAGCAGTGACTTGCATCGAAATATATCTAAGAACTAGCAGGAGAACAGGAGAGATACAAGTACTATTAAGGTGCACTTTTTATCTTGCAATTTTCTATTTGTCATTATCATAAATTCTGGGAAATGACAATTTTTAAGAACATGTTGTTTTGTCCTTTTAAACTTGTCTTCTTAACAAGAAGATAGGTTTTATTTTAAAATACTGGGGAACAGAAAAACAGCATTAATAAAGACATGCTTACAATGATTTGTAATTTCTTTTGCCACCCCTCCCTCATTAATCTTGTATTGTGCACTTCATAGCTACAAATAATCAGTGGAAGATATGAGAAATTTCACTGTATATTTTGGCCTGTCACCCAATAAACAGGATATGCTTGAGTGAAGCACTGAACTTGGGTTTTCCATTTCATAGTTAATTGCTCTAACTACTTACCTATGGGAAGAACGGGGATCTGTAGCCCCTGCAATTGAAAGCAGTGCAACTTACCCAGATCTTAAGAAAACTGCTGATAGCAGCCTGTTCTTAGGAAGAAATTGGGGCTCTGGACTCTACATGGGCAGAGCTTAATAATCCTTACCTGGGATCCAAACTCTGAAGCAGGGTCATCAAGCACATTTGTGCTCGAATACTTTCCTTGTATATGCCAGCCTCAGGCACCCAGCTCCTTCCATGCACTCAGGCAGGGATGTAAGCATGCAGCAAAGTCTGACAACTGGAGTCTGGGCTAATGTGCAGCTGCACCACCCTTTCCTATACTTAGGATCTTTACTGGATTGACTCCAAACCCCCAGCAAGGGTTGGTCTTGTTCCCATTAAAAATAAGTGAGTTTTCCCACGGAAATCAATATAAAGAGAATCAGAGTAATTCTCATTAAGTACAATTCCCATACATTTCAGAGCCCATCATTTTATACTGACCACTTATCAGTCATTATAAGAAATAGACATTGTGGAAAAATCATAGACATGATTGAGCTTTGCTTTTTCAAAGCATGGTTTAAATGTGAACCAATTAACAAAGCTTTTACCTGATGCATTAACAAATCACAATGACAAACAGTTCTAGTTATGAGTCTCACTAACCTAGTCTCTGTTCCTTGGACCTAAGCCTATAAAGTTTTAAAAGAACTGAAGTTCTACAGTCATGGTGTATAAGGGAACATGAATCATTCTTACAGAGAAAAATAATGAAAGGATTTTACTCAGAAGGGTATTTACCTTTATGTACCTTGATGTTAAAGCACCAGAAAGCTTATATGCTGCTAAGATAAACGAAGGGAATTGGATGGCTTCTGAGGACATAAAAGAAGCTTTTTCTTATTCTTCTATGACTGCCAGAAACTTTTTGACTGATATTTTGTAGGATGAACAAAAAAATGAAGGAATCTACAGTTATCTCCAGATTTTCCAATTTGATTTTTAAATGATACTTCATGTTTAAAATGTCTTATTACTTTTATAGTTGGATCTTCAGAATTCTTTGTGCCTGTTCCTAGAGCGTCACAGCTATTTGCTATGTGGAGCGAGCAGCCCTGGTCACTCCATGGCTTTCTCAGTGTTTCGGAAGCTGGATTAGCAAGAAATAACTTAAGTCAACTGAGAAAACAGAAGTGTAAGAATTAAAAACAAAGACACATGTATCAATATAGCCTGGCGTCAACAGACCAGAAGGCATCTTTGAAAACAGGACTCGAGAGTCCTGCTGAACAAAACACTGGCCACAAGTCAGCAGTATGCAGAGATGAAGTCTAACCACATATTGGGCTGCACTAACAAAACCATAAGCAAGCAGCTTGAAGAAAGGGATCCTTTCTCTCTTTTCCACTTGTGAGACTGCATCTGGAGAAATTTGTTCATGTGGGGGCTCCCCTGGACAAAAAAAAAAAAAAAAAAAAAAGACTTTGGCATACCAGGGCAAGTACAGCAGAGGCTACTAAGATGGCTGGGGGAGGCTGGAGCACACAACAGATGAAAAGGTGTGGGAGGAAAGCTTGTTCATCCTGGAAAAGATACTGCTGGTATGTGTGTGTGACTGGACTTTGTTTTTCCTGACCTACTAGAAAAATGTAGAGAAGGCGGAGGCAGGTTATTCTCAGAGATGCACAAGGATGAGGCAAGAGGCCACAGACACAAGAAGAAACATGGAAAATTCCAATTAGATACAGAAAGAATTTTTCAAGAAAAAGGTAGCCAAAGTTTGGAACAGGATACCAGAAGCTGATTTCCATCCCTGGTGATATTCAAACCACAGATGGATACAGCCCTGAGCAATGTGGTATAACTAGACCTGCTGTGAGCATGGTATTGGGCTAGATGACAACTAAGGGTTTCTTCCAACCTAAATTATTCTGTGGTGCGGTGAAAAGAAGAGATGGTCAGAGCATGCCCTTTACCTGAAAAGAGCATTGGCTAGAGTAAACTCTTGTACCTAGGAGGTGGGCAAAACTAGCAGTTGTTATTAAGTTACAGTCCTACTAATTAATTTCCCTTACTTTTAGTGCCTGTTCTGCTGACAATCAGGGTTCTTTGATGAGCAAAGCAGTTTGCAATCAAAACTGGTTGTAATGCTTCTGTGCTCCTAGCATTACTCTTTTCACTTTGCTCCATCTCTTGTTTTGTCTCTGTACATTCATTGTTGAACCTCCATAAGAATAAATGGGACACAGTTTTCAGTTTTAGGTCTCTCTCACTCCACTTCTTAAAGATCCAAATAAGCTGCAAAGTGGCAAATGGACCTAACAAAGAAAGGCTTACATGTAAAAAGGTAAGGCACATAAGAAGAAACACAGGTATTATTACAGTGACAAGTTCTGAATGGCACCCATGAAAGCAGGCTGACAGCCAGAGAGCATTCTTATTCCCCAGAAAAGGAACAATTATTTTATATTGAAGAGCAGAACAATCTGAAAAACAAGGGCTCCTTTAATTTTACATTTCAATACAGCTTAAAAAATGCTGCACAGAAAACCTGGAGCCTTTTTTTTGTTCCTTAAATTATAGCTTGTAGAGTCATTACCATGAATATCTTAATCTTTCTAAATAATCATTGTCTTCTTAATATTCCCTTCCATAATACACCATCAAAATTGAAATTCGAGAGTAAATTTTTAGCTGTGAACTATTTTCCTGCTGAATGTCATGATCTGCAATCTGAATATGCACCATTTTCTTGCTTTTTTCTCTCCTGCAGATGTGTAGGTGAACTGTAGTAATGTTTACTTTGCAAATAGTGATGTTCTTCTACTTGCAAAATGTTTTTTCCCCTCCACTCAGGCTTCCTTAAAGAAACAAAAGCATTTTGTAAATTCATAATATTTGGCTTTATCTGTTCTCTAATGACCTTCAGACATTTTAAGGCTAGAAGGTACTAATAGCCTTGCTCTGTCTTCTAGGAGAGAAGGTTGTTATACTCCATCCTATTGTGCCCAGAATGAAAATGCAGTCTGTATATAAGATATTTATTCCAGAAATAGAGGGCTTGATCTGCTAGTTTGATATGTACCTACTAGCATTTTCTACATATCTCTCTTAGATTAAGGAATTTTTTCATACCTAACATTTTTCTTCCCAGTGGATTCTTAAATATTGCCATCAAGTTAACTCTTCGTTTTCTTTAATGACAAGTTTTTGGTCATAAGTTACTTTATTATGTACTTGTTTTTTAAATCTTGTCTTAACAGACCTTTGCTTCAGTTTCCTGAACATTTTTTTTCCTTGGCCTTTTCCAGTTTTTCATTTTATTCCACACCAGAATTGGAGATTTCTTGTTTGTCTTATTCATAACTGACATAAAGAAGACTTCTATATTCTTGTTCACTTCTCCTTATATATTGACACAAAGATCACATTAATCTTTTATTCACGACATTTCATTGTGGCATTTCCTTCACTCTACCTGAAGACTTTTGAAAATACTTAATTTCTAGGTTTTCATGCCCCTTTTCCTATATAGATTTATCTTCTTTCTCCCTAAAAACACATTGTCAGAGGGCATTTACCTGAACAAATGTATTCTGATCAAATCTGTACTTACAGAGTAGATGCCTACACCTGAACTCCCACTTAAAATACAAAGATAGACATTTCTATGGCCCTATCATTCTTATCCAGAGAAAGGTGTTTACAGTCAGCCAGGTGAAGTCATGCCCTAAATTATGTATTTTTTATGTTGATGACAAATGCAGCTTGGGTGAAAAGATCTGATGTAGACAACTGGCAGACATCTAAAATGAGGTAAGCATGACCCATGATACTTTCTTGCAAGCATTTCACAAAGTAAACACCTGATGGTTCGCTGTTTCTTCCCCTTTCACTTTTTCATATATAATAAAATTAATTTCATTAAAGTCTATAGCAGTCACAAAAGAAATTAGCAGCGATGCTATATTTTCTTCCAGATGAAGCATGAAGACTTGAGTATACAATGTTTAGCAGTAACGTGGGAAGAATCATTGTGTAGCTAGGACTTCTCTGTGTTCACAGAAGAATAGAACATCAAGTGCAACTCCTGGCACTGCACAAGTCTACCCAATTTTTTAGAACATGTGACTAAGTGCATATTCTAATCTCTTCTTAAATTCAGACAGGCTTGGTGAAGTGACTACTTCACTGGGGAGCATGTTCCAGTGCACAACCGTCCTCTCAATGAAGAGCCTCCTCCTGATATCCAGCCTAAATTTCCCCTGCCTCAGCTTAACACCATTCCTGCAGGTCCTATTGCTGGTGTTTATGGAGAATAGGTCACCTGCCTTTCCACTCCCCCTCATGAGGAAGTTGTAGATCATAATGAGGACCTCTTCTCCAGGAAGAACAGGCCCAGTGACCTCAGCCAGTCCTCATATGTCTTCCCCTTCAGGCCCTTCACTATCTTCATCGCGCTCCTCTAGACGCTTTTTTATTTTTTTAATAAAAGGAAATCAAATTTGTTAGGCAGGCCCTACCCCTCATGAACCCATGTTGGCTAGGATTTTTTTTAATTTTTTTTTTCTTTCTAAATATTCCTCTATTAAGGGAATTTAAAGCACTTAAAATCTAGAAAGTTACAAAGTCTAAAGATTCTACAACCAGCAAGACAGCATAAAAAACTCCAGAAATATAAGAAACTGTCCCTGAAAAAGAGACTACATCTTATCTGCCTACTTCTGCTGTTTTCAGATACCCTGTAGCACATGGAACTTGGGTGATACATTTTCCCTAAATCCCTGCTCCATCACTTTAACACCAAGGCTGTAACTCTGATAATATTTGATATACAGGCAAAGCCATAAGGTCACATTCACAGTAAGCCCCATAATTCTGCAAAAATCATAAGAGACCTAGAACCACAAAGCAAACACACAAAATAACATCACCTTCCTGTCCATGAGTATGCTCTAAAAATTACTCACCTGAAGAAGAGCTGCATGCAGCACCTACTATTATATAACTTGCTTTACTCTAAAAGGTCTTACTAGTTGTTACCTCAAAAAACATGCTTACCTCTCTCAACTTGGAAACACATAAGCCCATACACTCTGACCCACCTAAATAACGCCACAAATGGGTGAAAGAAAACCAAGCCCTTACCCTCCCCCCCGCCTCAAAGAACAGCTCAGGCAGAAAGAGCTCTCTGATAGGTCACCTGCAGCTTATATACCATTAGGACCACCTGGCACCCAACCAATCACCAGGGATAGGGGAAAGAAAAAAAAAATATATATATATATATATATATTTTGTATTATTTGTATTATTTTGTATTATTTATATATATATATATATATAAATCAAGCAGGATGAGCAGCAGCAGTGTTGTTTTTGTTTATCTGGCTTAGCTCAACAGTGTGCAAAGTGTGGCATAGGTAAATGGGGCATTTCTAGAAGTAACAGTTCCTTCCCTATGCTTTTGCTTCAGCCTTAAATATTAAAAGGGCAATATGACTAAGTACGTAACTTAAACTATTTCAGCTGGAATTAGCTCAAACCTTTCTTCACACTTTCTTTATGCTCATAGTGAATGAAGATATCTCTATATTAATTCTCTTAGCGTAGGAGGGTTCTGTAGGAGGATCTGGGTAGGCTGGTCTGATGGACTGAGGCCAACTGTATGAAGTTCAACAAGGTGAAGTGCTGGGTCCTGCACCTGGGGCACAACAACCCCAAGCAGAATTACAGGATGGGAGATAAGTGGTTAGAAATTTGCCTGACTGTGAAGAACCTGGGAGTATTGGTTGATAGTCAGCTGAATATGAGCCAGCAGTGTGCCCAGGTGGCCAAGAAGGCCAACAGCATCCTGGCTTGTATAAGAAACAGAGTGGCCAGCAGGACTAGGGAGGTGACTGTGCTTCTGTACTCAGCTCTGGTGAGGCTGCACCTTAAGTACCGTGTTCAGTATCGGGCCCCTCACTACCAGAAGGATATGGAGGTGCTTGAGTGAGTCCAGAGAAGGGCAGTGAAGCTGGTGAGGGGTCTGGAGAACAAGTCTTATGAGGAGCACTTGAGGGAGCTGGGATTGTTCTGCCTGGAGAAGAGGAGGCTCAGGGGTGACCTTATTGCACTCTACAGGTACCTTAAAGGAGGTTGTAGCAAGGTGGGGGTTGGTCTGTTCTCCAACATGCGTGGTGACAGGATGAGAGGGAATGGGCTAAAGTTGTGCTAGGGGAGGTTTAGGTTGGATATTAGGAAGAACTGCTTTTCTGAAAGAGGAGTTAGGTATTGGAATAGGCTGCCCAGGGAAGTGGTTGAGTCACCATCCCTGGAGGTCTTTAAAAGATGTTTAGATGTAGAGCTTAGTGATATGGAGGACTTGTTCCCACCAAATGTCATTAGGTTGTGATCATGGGTACTTGGTAGCTACCAACCCCTAGTGCAGTAGTGAATTTACACTTACATGGACACAGAATCACAGAATGTTTGAAGTTGGAAGGGACCATTGGAAGGGTTGAGGTTGGAAGATCATCTGGTCCAACCCCCCTACCAAGCAGGATCACCTAGAGCATGTTGTGCAGGTTGGCATACAGGTGGATTTTGAATATCTCCAGAGAAGGAGACTCCACAACCTCTCTGGGCAACCTTACCCTTCACAAGAAGGTCTGGAAGAGTTACCTTACATTGTGTGCAATATGTTTGGGACCTGAAATTTAATCTATGCCTTCTAGAAATTGTTGTGAATTGCTGGCTATATAAAATTGCCAAGACACAATCTCCAAATTGAAGCTCCCGATGAAGGCCATATTTTTTCTTTCCATACTTTATAAAGGAGTGTTCAATGTTGTCTCAAAATTATACAGCATATATGCTGTGCTCCAGTACATTCAAACTATGAAACAAGAACCTAGCAATTTGCAAGCTCGCCATCCCTATTTAGGCACCAGACATAACTGGTTCTATTTTAAAAGATGTTGATTCTTGAATGTTTATGCTAGTGATGGGTATAAAATATATGTCTTCTGAAGGACAGAGATTAAGAAATCTGCTATAGTAAATGAAGTGCTAGGAAAACAGACTGCACTTTTACTGGCAAAGTCTCTGAGACTTCAGTGACTTATCTCTCGATATCTCATAAATAAGAGTCTAATAGTGGATGGCTTAGCATGAATGTTGCTTACATTCTTGTGTTCAAACAGACCTTGCTCGCCTCTGGAGTTCTGCTGGGACTTTCATTATCTGTTAAATCCTCCACCATGGTGATAATTTATGTGAGCTGTGGTATGTTGACACTGAGTTGGAGTCATTTCACCTAACTTTTTGAAGCCTGCAGTGTCAATGTCCACATGCGACCATCTCTTCCCTGGATCAGTTCAAAGTGACTAGAGAAAAAGGCTTGATTCTTCTGACTTATTTTAAACATTCATGTTAAGACAAATTAAATCACACACAGAAAAGCCTGCTTTCTCTCTACTGATGACAACTATAGGACATGAAAATCTACAGCGTAGATCTGGACATCTGGTCAGGTGAGTCCTACACAGCATGTGAAACTGTAATTGGAGCTGGCTGAAAGGCTTTTCTGTTCCCTACCCTCAGTGGTAACCGGGATGACAGGAAGAAAAATGCAGATTTTCCTTTGCTTTGAAATATTAACTAAATGCAGCAATGAGTCGAAACAAACCAGCACATTCTCAGTGAAGAATGAAAACTCTTGTAAGACACAGCAAGTCCTCTCAGCTACAGAAATCAAAGGCTGTTTGGTTTTGAGATTCAATATAGAGGTTACATTTTCAGCTACAAGTCTTAATTCAGGTAAAAGTTTATACTCCTTTTCTGTTCAGAATAAAAAGTGTGCAACTGACTTATTTAAACGTTAACATTTAGAATCCAAATGCTCTAACTAGGCAAAATGTCTTCTATATATTTTCAAACTGATTCTGAAAAATGGAACTGAAAAATTTCACAAGATTGTTAACGCAGCTAAAACAGGTATTGAAGCATGAATTATTCAGTCCAGATCTAAGGGAAAAATATTTGTAAAACAAGATATATTATAGGGGGTAAAAAGCACATAGTTTGCATTTACTAATGCATTATGATTGAATCATAAAACATTATTATTGCTCAGAAGAGAAAGACAAGTTATGCCATTGAGCATGGCAGTGATCACATGCCCCCCGTTTTCTATGGGATGTTGGGAGAAGCAGGGGGTCACACGCAGCTGGAGCAGCCATGTCTCTCACATGCCATATCTCTTGCATGTGTGCATGTGTGAGATCAGATCTTCCTGAATCTGCTCTAGAAAGACATTTAGAAATTTCTAGTTGTTTGTTAACATTTTGTAGCTGTCTGTTTATGTGGTATGTTAAATTTCCAACATCAATTATTCGTATATGGTTCATGGACGGCCAGTCAATGATCTGTTCAATATAAAATCAAGATACTGTCTCACCTGTGATCTAACTCGAAGGGTCTGAACTGAGATGTTTGTCCCTGTGATACCAGAAAGGTCTGTAAATAAACACTTCTGTCTATACTGTTATCACCAATGTGTCCTTGTGAGATGTTCCCAAAAAAACCTCACTCTCAGCTCCACAGCAAAAGAGATTCTCTCTTAAAATAAATAAATAAATAAATGCAAACTCATCAGCCCATCATTAAGCACTGACCACAGAGAGACAGTGGGCTGCAGCTACTGGAAGTGCAAGCAAGCAGGTACATACTTAAGACTGAATGGAGCAAGGTAGTTCAAATGTATGGTTCTGCTCTGTTTCTCTATGGGTTTTCCAGGGAGCATCCAGTACAACCTACCATTGCCCAGATTCCCAGGGACTCAAGGAAGTATTTCTCCCCAGGCATGCCTAACAGGTCCTTGAATGACTCCTTCCACCAAGCCTAGGATGCTACCGGAGAGCCCTTATGGATGCGTTAACAGTGGCCTTGTCATCAATATGATCTATATCCACAACTAGAAGTGGCTGACAGCAGTTTTTTTTATTAATAAGTGCCTAGTTTGGGTGCTGAATACCCAGATACACAATATTTATGGCGCCTCTGTACAGCTGAAGCATCCTTCTGGACTGAAGCAGTGATGCGCATAATCTCTCCCACTTTCAGCAAGGCACCATTAACAACCGCTGCTTCAGGATCCTATTTATCATTTTTTATATTTTTTTTTCTCTGAGCACTTATTTTGTACCTGTGATCAGTTTTGAAAGAAAAATGAAACATTAGCAGAAGGATTCACCTTATTGTCCTGAAATTTCTGCAATGAATATAGGTGCCTAGCCAGCAGCCATTCCAGCATCTTGTGGACACATTTAACAGGTAGCAACAGTCTTTTCTAGGAAATAGCTATGATATAATTGTTTTAATAATGTAATAATAATCTGTGGAACTACAGGAAAATTACAGAAGAACAAGCAACTCAAAACTTTATATTCCCTATTTTGCAGAAGGAAACCCTTGGGTCTTTTCTAGCACTTTCCTGGCAGATCTGTCTTCAAAGACCACGTGAGAGCTGTTTAAGGAGTCTTGGTTTGAGGTAGTCAGTGCAATGACCTCACACGACAGTACTGTTGTCCAAGTGTAGCCTTGAAAGAAAACTTCAAACTCTCTTAACAGTGCAGCTGGTGGACAGTCCACGCATGCACACAGTACCTGTCAAAGAAGCAGCATAATTAGTAACAGACCCCTGAATTCTGTCCTCCAAATATAAGCATGTGCTTGCCATTCTGAGGATACTGTTCTTTATCCCCCTCTCGCAAGCATTTTAATGAAAGTAGTTGCAAGACTGAGGGTGCCCACCTCCTTTGACATGTAAAAACATTCTGTTCCCAGCTTCCCTGGTCCTGGAGATTTGCAGGTTCATTTTGATCAGTGCAGATTTCATTATAACGCAATGGCATCTAGGTTTGGTTAGTAACCTTCAGAATAAACACTGCTGGGTTTGACTCTTCATGATCTGTCAGAGAATGAAATTCTGATTTTCAAATCAGAGAGAAGAGGATGAAGAGCTTTGGGGAAGCTGATGGACCTGCATTTCTACACCACGCAGAGTAGGAAAGAGGCTAGGACACAGACTGAAGCATGGAAGTGAACTGGGGCCCAGCTGCAGCTGTTCTGTGCATTACATTTGTCCAGGAGGTGCAATGTTTAGTATTCAGATGCTACATTTCCAAGATACCAGGCTCATCAGGGGAAATTAAGATGTCAAAAACTGTCAATCCAGACAATTAAAAGCTTCCAGTACTGGAGCCCATGGAGTAGGAGGGAGGTGCAGATGGGGGGAGAAAAGGGAGGAGGGAGACTTAATGATTCCTTAAGGGAAATGACTTTCAGTCGTCTCCTTTTGTATTTTTGCCAATTTCCGGTTGACAAATGCATGCACGAAAAGCAGGAATTTTAATAAGTGTTTATGACAACATTCTTTTGAATGAAGTTCATCACATTAATCTCTCATGGGCCATAGCAAAGGCTCTAAATCAATAACCTTTTGTGAGTCTGTAAGGTAAAATAGAAGCATCTGGGGTGTGAGAAAAAGCATAATGCCTGATACACATGACTGAAGTCACGGCACTGTGTAGATTAGTCCAGTGGCTGTCCAACAAATCTTTCCAAATGAAGGTTTCTCCTTGAGATACATACACAAGTATTTCACTGCTGTCTTAAGTGAAGGCAAGATATTGCTGAGATGCTTCCCCACAGCCCTACAGTGAAAATTTTTCTTTCTTTTAGTGAGCCATTCCTTCACCAAAACTTATATGCTTTTACTGTTCTAATGTCAGGCTGGTGCTGCCTTTGCTGAGCAGTTTAATCTGAGTTTCACTGTTTGGTATGAGATTGCTTTTCCAATGTCCTCTGAGGCCTGCATTTCTTCTCTGGACAGCTCAGATCCTCCCTGTTGACCTCCCAGGAGAGTAAGCTCAGCACCATGGTGCAGTTTTCCACCTCTGCCTTCACAGAGGAAACTCAGAGCCCCCAAAGAATCACACGTTTTATACCTATCTGAAGGGCTTCAGCAGTGGTGGGGAGCATGCTCCATGCTATGCACCACCTTTTCTGAGGATAAGGCTCTTTTCCTGGGAAATGAGTTAAGTAGAAAGGAAGATTTGCGTTGGGGAGGGTGAAGAGTTTTGGCTGAGCTGAGGTTGTTCTCCTGGATCTCTTCCTCCTAGTGAATTATTTAACCTCTTATGTTAATGAAAAATTCATTGCTTTGTTTTGATGTAAGTAGCAGGGGAGGTCTGACTTCTCTATTGCACTTACGGATTCAAAAGTTGATAATTCTTTTGTACTTAATTTCAGCCCTGTTTTCTTCCACTATTCATCATTAAGAAAACAAATAATAAAACAAGGTGAAAATACTCATCCGGTACCATCTACATTTCTCTGACAAATCTAGCCAGCTATTGAAGTCACTGGTAAATGCAGTGATACCCACAGCAAACAATATGAAGCAAAAAAAACCCACCACCACCAACAATCAAACAAACAACATATTATTATGTATCCTTTTATTTTATTACCTATTTTAACACCATTACTCCCCACAATTCCAAAGTCCATTTTCATAGACAAGGAGTTCTCAAAAAGAGGAGGAAAATAGTTAAGGCTGAGAGATTCAGCACTGGAAATCAGTAAGCACTTGTTAACACTGTCTGGTGAACCTGCATGGGTCATGTTCCTTTGACTTCATCTGTGTTGTTATTACCATGGCTTCCTGATACAGGCTAGAGTCACCTACCTGGGTGATGGGACAAAATCAGGCACATGTTGTCCCACTTGCCTCATGATGCTGGGAGGAAAGCCCTGTGTGGGAGCTGAGCAGATGTGATGATGTGCTCCAGGAAATCCCTGGGTGGTGGAATCAGAGGGACAGAGTGACAAACAGTGCCAGTGTGAGCATCAACAAGCCTTGGTACAGCCTTGGGTGCTAGCCACTACATATAGCAAAGGAGTATTACTGCTAGATAAGACTTTACAACCTGACAGATAAGGTGTATTGATGGGTGAGGGAATCTGAAGTAACATAAAAGTTTATTGAATTATATTTATGAATCAGTCCTACAGGTCTGGTAAGCCAAACAGTGGCAGGCAGCAGGACAAGAAAGGTTTTCATTTGGATTGCTGCATCCGAGGGCAAATGATATTCTGAAAACAAATATTTACTAAATAAATAAATAAATAAATAAATAGAAATGGCTAAAAAAAGAACAGGTTTAAATTCATTATCCTCCTGCACATGTAAATTTTGTCAAATGAAGCAAAACATAACTGCAAACTGTCAACAGTTAAATCCTAACCATCAAAGATGTAGGTCATTGCATTTTTAAGTGTGGGCTCCTTCCCCAAAATACGAGTGGATTAGATGATTTAAGAACAAGTACTACCCATTCATTCAAGTTGCAAGCCTGCAAGGGGTCTGCGTATACATGACTGATGCAGTGTCAAAGCCATGTAAGTTGCATGCTTTGAATTTCACTGGCTCTTCAGAGGTACAGATGGAAAATAAGAGCTTGCAAGATGTCAGAGAGCGAGGCAAAGAATATTGGAAGGGAAGAATTAACTGGAAGGACTGAAAATACCTTTATAAGAAGCTGAATTTCTGAATTCCCAGATTTCCGAGCCCGGAGTGCAATACAGGCTGTGTGGCCAGAACTGGCTCCACTGTCAGGTTAAGGCATACAGATTTTCCTGAGTGTTTTGCATTAATGAACAGGGATTAATTTCACCAAAGATAGTATTAGTGGTATTTAGAGATCTCATGGGAGCAATCATGTACTGTTCTTGGCAGAATTCTGTCATCATCTAGTTAATAGCTTTAGTTTCCTACACTGTTGACCTAGAGATATCTTTGAGGAGAGATGGATGATGAAATTAATTTTTCTTCTAATCTTTGATTAAAAAGGACAATGACTTACTTGGGCTGATACACATATTGTAAGATCTGTTTCAGAAGAGGCCACAGGGAGGTAAAGAGTATCTTTCAGTTGCAAAGTTTCTACTTATGTGTTCATGGCACTACAAATTTCTCACTGTGGGCAGGTTGTTACTCTGGACTGAACATTAGCTTCGAGACCAAGTTTAGTCAATAAACTACTTTGTCCAAGAAGTAAATCACAATTCATCCTGATAAGTAGATTTTAGCAGTTTTCTGGAGTTAATACAACCTCACATAAGGAATTTCATGAAGTTACATGACAATATGACCACTGCCTTCTATGTGAAGTCTCCATTTTGAGATTGTCAGCTCCTGAGTTTGAAGGTGATAAAATTCTGCTCTACCTCAAGTAGAAACAAAACCAAAAGTCACTGGACAAAATTTTTTATGAGTTCTAAATCAGAAAAATGTCTTTTGGAGAGTAAAAAATAAAATAAAAATAAAATAATAATAAAAATGAAATGAAATACAATAAAATAAAACAAAATAAAATAAAGTAACAAGGATCATTTTAATTCTCTATGTATAAAAATAAACAAATAAAAACAAATCCTACACATATGACACACTAAGTAGAGCACTGTGCCCAAACTCAGTGGTTGCAGCCCCATTCCCTAGACTTTACCTGGAAAATTCATGTTAACTCTAGTGAATGAGTGCAGAGATCCAGGTGACGCTGACCTTGCCTTTGCTGTGTTGTAAGACACTGTTGAATACAGAAACCTCTACTTTCTATACACACTGTCAGACACACTTAGCCAATAAATTTATCAGGGAAGAATTATAAAGACTCTTTTTTTCTTGGAGAATTCTTGACCAATTATTATTTTTTATTTTGAAATACTGAACTTGTTACACTTGTCCCCTTTTTCTTTGCAATAAAGAGGAGAACTGAGGGGATTCTGAGATGAGTCCAGTACCTTAAAGTTTATCAGTTTTATAGGTATATTTTGAAGGTCCAACCCTACAAATACATATTCTGAGCATAGGACTTATAATGCAGAAAAAAAATAACAACAGATTGCAAGTAGCCTAAATGACCAATAAGATTTTAATAACCCTTCAACAGTTTCTCTGCTTAGCGCTAAGGATCCTCCATTCAATGCTGATTCAGTTTTCCTAGGCCAGCACTTAAGTAAGCCACATAAACATTCAGAACGAATCCTTCCCAAGTTTAGATTAATAAATTTATCAATCTCTGTAAACTCAAAGAAATGTCTAAGAAAATGAAGCTCCCTTTGAAAGAGATTGTAATAAATTGTACCAAGATAATGCCTTATTTTATTTCAGAAATAGATTTAATCATCACAAGTATGTCCTCCACTGCTCCTTGACATGATATTTTTTGATTGAAAAGATTCAAATGAAATGTTTTGCATTATATTATTTCTTTCCCTGCACTTTCTTGCAGATGAGGTTGGAATAAACATTTCCCGTCAATTAAAACTAGTGATAAGGACATGTTTACAGGTCTGCCTGACAAGTCCTGAGATGGACGAGATAGACATATGGTATTTTTAAAGCTGTAAGAATAGTCTATATGAAAAAAACTCGGTCCAGGTGTAGATGTGACTTAAGTCATGTTTCATTTAAATCCCATTCTTTGCTTTGCTTCTAGTTTGTGTAACCATTGTAAGTTTTTTGAAAGCATACAAATGAATTGTGATTAACAACATGGTTTGTTGGGTTAACTCCGTATTAATGATCCAGCAATTTAAAACCTATAAACATTTTGGCTTGGTGAATATTCACCAGACAAAATACCAGGTGAACAAATGAAGTTAGGTATCTGAGTTTGTGAAAATATTAAAACTGCATATTATAACATGTGACCAGCTCTAATATTAAAACTGGAATGTAGGAGGTAACTTGTGAAAAGCAGATGTATTTTAGGCATAGAAAAAATATGTGTGCAAATACTGTTATTACTGTATGCAGTCTCACTCATGGCTGAGTAACCCCTGTGTTGATGGCAGCTGCTTTGACTTCAGAATTGGCCACTACCCTTTATGCAGGGGCCTGGACACAGCAGCATTTTCTGCTAGAAAACCCCTGGGCACATATTTATGCCCACAACATCTGGTCTTTTGAGGGATCTTCTTTTGTTGCTTTTTTGTTCTTTTTATAGCAGTGTAGAAGAGGATGTTTGGCTAGCATAATCTGCACCACACCAAGGCATATGCCCAACTTTCAGCAAAAACTAGTTGAGGGAGAGGGTATGTTGCAAGAGCTGCTACAGCACAATTCATTAATCAGTCTTTATGCAAGCTGTTCCACAGTTCACAGCATTTCAACAGCTAGAAACTCAGAAAAGTGGCAAAATATACTGCTGCTCCCTTTTCAGACAACATACATTTTCCATAAAGCCCTTTCCCTTGCAGTATTTCTTAGAAATCCTGTTAACTACAGCAGCATTCAACACTTCTGTTCTTCTATATGTTGCTCTTCGTTTTGCTGATAACCTCAACTTTTCTGTTTGCAGCCTAGTACTTAGAAGAATGCAATGGACTTTGGCCATGGTTTTAAAAGCCACATGGAAAAGCATTTGGATATCTGTTGAAATGAGCAAGAGATTACCAACTGTTATGTTTGATTTATTTTTAATGGAGTGCATTTCATCATACATTTCTATCCAGAAGAGGACGATCATGGCAACAAATCCTACTTAAATCTGTTCTGAGTGTATTTAACTTTGTAGACATGGCTGAAAATATATTTAAAAATTAACATTAGCTGGAGCATTTACTTATGTGCAAAACCTTGCTCCAAGAATAAAATAGCAATCAGAGAGAGAACAGTTATTGCTCCTGAGACTGTGGCAAGGAAATAAATGCACACTGCTAGAAGTGAGACCACACTCACTGTGCTGTTTTCTCACTCACATCTTTACACTCACAGAGCTTTTTGATCACCCAAAAAATATCACCAGCATCAAAGGAAACAAAGGCAATTTCCTCATCTGATAATTGTGGTCTTTTTCATTCCCTGCTGTGTGCTCTTCCTAAATAACCAGTGTTACTGACATCAGCAGCTACTAGGACATGTTGTATCCTTTGCACACCTCATGAAACTGAACTGGTAAGAAATGTTCCCTACAGCTAGGAGACTGACTATTTACTGTCAATTAAAAACATACTTTAATGAGTTTCTTGGTAACATCATTTACCTTAAGAATACACCCTTAAGGGATGTGTTCTGTGTTGTCAAGCAAGTAGTAAATGAGGGCAGCTATTGATCCCTACCCTGTTGGATGCAGAATTATAAAATATGAGAATAATTGTACCAAAATGACATTTGAACTCAACATGCTGGGAGTTTCCATTTAGAATTAAATGTCCCCTCAGCTCACCCAACAGTATGTACATCTAAAAGCACGACTCACTGAAGGACTTCCAATCACAAATTGCCAAAATGTAAAGCAAAATGCCTAGTCTTGAAGTTATGGAAACATGGTAAATCTCTAGCACCTGGTGGAGAGGACAATGGAGACCCAAGTGGTCCTCAGAGCTAGGCGAAAGCATTTAGTCAGAGTGGTTTTAGGGAAAATACAGGATCAGAGCCTTGAAAAGCTTTCAAGAGCCCATCTATTTCTAAAAGAAATTCCATTCTGGAGTACATATAGTTGCAGGGCATAAGCTTGCATGATGAAAAAATGTCTGCTAATGCTTCACTTAATTTTGTGTCTAGTATTTGCTATCATCCATTTCTTGTTCAGCCACTTGGGATGCTCCATGGATTGCTCATTTTCTTCTTATTTTGCAAGTATTGTTTTACATGTTGAAGAATATTTTCTGAACCAAAAACTTCCACTCTGACAATCTTTCTTCCTGCAGATTGTTCTCCAGATATCTGATCACTTTTGTTTCTCTACTGAGCACTTTCTCTCACCTTCCAATTTCTTAAACAAAGTTCTTTGTTCTTTCTGAACAAAGTAGATCTAATACACACACTGTGCCTTAACTAGAATGAATGTTTGCCCATATGCACATTTGAGTCAAAATCTCCTGTTAGCATAACCATCGGTGCTCTTTAGGCACCAACAGGCTCTATAACCTCTTCCTTCTCCTGGGCGTCTGGCTATGTCTGATCAGGCCTGCTCTCCTATGTCTTAGCTTTGTAACCTGGGATCACATTGCCAGGAAAGAGCTGAAGAAGAAAGAGTTGAGATGTTTCACCGTGGGCTTCCCCTCCTTGGAGCTGTATTTGTGTTCTTGCCCTTTTTTCTTGTCTTTGCCTGAGCTATTGCTGTAGGTTTGGCTATACCTGGACACGTACCTCACTGAGGCTGACCCTGATGTACAGGCTTGACTTCCCAGCTCAAACTCAAGCCTGACTGGACACCGTGATCCTGCAAGCAGCCGCAAGGTCACTGACCCTGTGTCACCATCCTATGGCTTGTTCCCTTGCGGCATCCCATAAACAGGCCTTGCTCGGGGTGTGTATGGCCCTGTGGCCACCAGGGGCTCCCTGCCCTCATCAGGCATCTGTCTCTGGCTTTGCCCTGGCAGCAGCCTAGGATTTTATTTACCCAGGGACCCCTTTTAAACACATTCAGTGACAGGATATATATTTCCTGTTCAGTATTATGGGTCTGGCTGTTCCAGGTGGAATGTTTTTCCCATTCCTTAGCCAGCTACATTCAAAATGTGCTAGCTGATGTTTATTCCAAGTTTTTAGGGCCACTGTAACAGAAGAAAATTAGACAGATTTTCAGTCTTATTTTAAAGGAGAGTTGTTAACTATAGCTCAGTCATGAATTTTCTGTAAAATAAAATAATTCATATTACTAGTTGAAGTTATTTGCTATAATGCTTGATCAGAGGGTGTTGCTCATCTCTGACCAGTGATGCTTGTTGGATCTGCTTCGCTTTCCAGGCTCATTCACAAGTGTCAGCCATGTTAAGTCTCATTTCCAATATTTCTTAAACTAGCAGTCATTGCTTTTGCACTATGTGGAACTATGAAGTATATCTTGAAAAGCAGAAAGTAAAATACATTTTTGTAAAAAAAGATGTACAATACAATAAAATTTATTGGGAAACAAATAAAAAGTACAATGCAATTCATTTTAAAGCTCTGTCCCTTTTTCTATTCTTGTGAAGCTGTAATTCTGTCCAGGGTAGAAAACTGAGGTTTCTTTTGTCTTTGTACTTTCTGGGCCTGTACCAGGCCCCTGAGTGTCCCCACAGATCTCACTGTCCCTGCTCAGTTGCCCCAGGGCTTCCTCCACCCTGCCCACAGCCCAGGACCCTATTTCAGTCCTTATATTGTGGTCAATATAAGAAGGGAGGAGGAAAGGACAATCTGAAGAGTTTTTATTTTATTTTATTTTATTTTATTTTATTTTATTTTATTTAGCACAAGTATAGGATAATAGCTAAAGGGGCAGACAGAATATCTTTACTGTGCCAGCCTCACTTTCTTCCTTTACTGGACACATTAACAAATACTGAAAATATGCAAACATTTCATGCCATTTATGTTAATGGGATAGCCATCAGTTACACACAAGCAAGTGATTTTACTTATTTGAGAGCTGCTGCACTTTATTTACCCATGTAGGTCTGTGATACCATCCCCAGACTAGTTCTTGGTAATGGACCAGGTGATAAACTTAGTGACAGTATCAGAACCAGAGGACAGTTAGTGCAATAATCAATGTTTTCTCAGGTATATTAATGCAATTATGACCACCTTAGATATCATTTCAGTCACTTTTTTTTTTTTTTTCATATTGTTGAGAAAATATGGAACAAAAACTTTAACTTTTTTTCAGTAAGAGCATGAGGCAGGAGAGTGAGTGTGCTCTCATAAGGAAGCATATTATGAATTTATGTGCTTATTTTTAATTTCCTGAAGGATATACTTATTTTACCACTACAACTTAGTGAGAGTTAATAACTTCTGTCAACTTGCAAGATGAACAACTTTATGGAAGCACTAAATATTAAGTGTTTCTGATTTCTGCAAACAAGTAATCTTACCAAGATTTAAATAGCCATTTGGGAGAAAGAAAAAATGGCTTGAATGTGTTACTATGGACTGCAGAAATATCTGTTTGCATTTTAGTTAAGGTAAAATATTCCACTAAAACAAACAGTTTAAAAGCATCTTTAAAAATTTTAAGCATATTAAAACCAAGTAAGAAAAGCTATCAGATTATTACTATAAATATCTTGCAGGGTTTACGTGACTTAGAGTACAAAATTGATTCTAGTGATTTGGCAAAGACTGCACAGCGGAATCGCCCCATCTGTACCTGGATGTCAATTTTATTTCATGTAACTAGCATCATTTTAGCAAATGTCAGTGCATAACATATTTCACTCCTCAGCCTATTTGATAGTCATTGCTTCAGTCACTTCCCAATGACCTTCCCTTTTCAATGCAGTCCCCCTGTTCCACTTTTCTGCCAGAACAATCCTGGAACTTGCCACAAAATTATTTTGCTCTTTCCAGTTAATGTGTGGAGTCTTGATTTACCCAATTCTGTCACTTTTAATGGGCAATGAAGACAAAAAAAAGATGTTAAAAAATGCAAGACTTTTGCGTCTTTGTTTATGTTTTTATCCTCTTCCTACAGCTTAGCACATTATGTTTAGACAAAACAAAATAAAATAAAACAACAAAAAATACTTCTTATGAACAATGTCTTCTAAACGTTGTCTTTCGAGAACCTTCCTAAAGTTATGAGCAATATTTTCTTTTTATGAGAAGATGGAGTTATCCATCTCTCCACATGTTCCATTTACAAAACAGTGTTATTTCCTACAGAGGGAAAGAAAAATACTTTCAACAGAGTCTGAAGAAAACTGATCATGTTCTTTCAGTTATGAATCATTTCAGAGAGTCATGAGGATTTAAAATTCTGATTTCTGCCTCTTGTTTTGGTTTGTATTGCTTCTAAAGTGAATTTATATTTCCAATTAATTTAATAATCCAGAAGTCCCTGTATTCTATGCATTTAAAGTTTTAGAGGCTGTACAGCATATCCCCAAGAGACAGAATTCTGCATAGCTCCAGAAATGTAATTCAAGCTGTATTGATTTATACCTTCTGAGGATATGTGAATGAGATAGAAAAGGAAATATACTCTTTGAAAGACAGAACAAATCCTGCTTAAGAAGTTGGCTGAAGATGCTAGCTAATTACTAACAAAGTATTTTTCTATTATACTCATAGATAGAAAGTGTTTAAAAGACAAAGCAAATGCCACCTAAGGATATGAGAACTATTGTCTTACCCTCAAGTTGCCATATATATTTTCAAATATTTTAAAATGTTCCTTTGTGCTTGCCCGATGAGTGTTTCTGACTGATTAGAAACATCTTAAAGAGTTTATTTTCAGAAGGATAATTTTATAGGTTGTGTCCCCATCATAAAAAAAAAAAAAAAAATCGAAAGATATTCAAAGGGCATCTCTAGATTCAAAAGCTGCCTTCAGAAAATCTTAGCCATTCAGCGTAAATTATGGACATCACCCTCAAGAAACAGGAGTCTGTTGGCTCTGTCCTCTTGTCATCTTCATGGGTTTTGTGCCCCTGAGGCTGGGAATGACAAAGTCACAGAAACAGAAGTTGGCAGGCTCTCTCTTCTCCACCAAATCTGAAGGGAGTTCCTAGCTCCATTAGACCTTCAGCCTGAGTGGAGAGCACACCCCACCAGCTAACCCAGGGAGCCCTCATATAGAGCAGTGTTGCCCTGCTCTATTTCCAGAAGCAGCTCTGTCAGATGAGAAAGGGGATTTGCAGAAAAACAGACTGAACAGAAGAGAGGACACTTCCTCTGTGGCTCCAAGGAGCTTCATGAAGGTAGAGTGTGAATGGAAAATGCGTCAACATGAAGGCAGACTAGAGCATGTAAAGCAAAAGCATAAGGCATTTCACAAGTTAAAAGTGTGTGTCAGAAAATGCAGTACCAAAAGGGCTCAACACAGCACCAAGCCTCCTTCTCTGATGTATATATTTTTTCATAAGCTATCCTTGAGACAGTGAATATGGAGGTGAAGAGAACATGTCACAGCCTCCTACTGATGGAAAAGAAGCTCATGTCAGTTGCTGTAAATTAAATTGGGATTGAAGCAGTTTAATTTATGGCATGTATTTAACTGATAATCAGCAAGCTATATATTTGGGATCAATATCAGCACTAGAACAAATAAACCACTATATTAGACAATTACAATTTTTAGTGAACAAATTTCTAAACACCCTTCTGTAACTAATACAAAGAAGTTTTAATGTACACCCCCCCCCCAGACACACAGAGCTGCGTGCACACACCTCCCCACACCTCACAGCCCTGTAGGTTATAAGCGCCCACCCCTCTCCCCTGGGCATGGTGGTCCCCTCCTTGCCCACCTTCCCTGCAGAGGAAGGAAGGCTGCTCTGGCTGTATGTGACCCCCACCACTCCCAGCACCCCATGGACCCCCATGCTGGTGAGGAGCAGGTGCACCCCAAGGTGTGGGTCCCTCCACACTGCACCCACATGGTCAGTCCTGGTGGGTGATGATGGGGACATATGAATGGTTTTCTGAACATAAACCCTTTAAGATGTTTCTAATCAATCACAAATCTAATTATGCTGGGTGCATAGTTCTTTTCAAGTGGAATCCTCCTTTTCTCTATAGTGTCTTAGCAATCTTTTGGGTACTGCTTAATCCAGCTCATGGTTGCTTTAAGTAAACTTGTCCCTGTTTTATTCTTCCTTAGCATTACCAGATTTGGTGCAAAATCACTCTCAAACAGTGTTGGTATTGTATTCACAAACACTGTTTACATTCACACATGTATACTGTCAGCTGTTGTTGTCCAAGACATGCTAGCAAGAAGTAGGGGGCTGAGCATTACCCCATACTCCTTACCCCCAAAGCAGTAATATAGGGTTGTCAAGGCTATGAAGACTTATCTCAGTGTAAGGAATGGAAACTGTTCTCCCAGACATTTTCATGCACCAAACATAAATAGAGCTTGAAACAGTCTATATTTCTTTATCCTTTTTTGGAGGCAGCAGTAGAAGAGATAGGAAGGTTTGTACTATATATATTGTTTTAAGCAGTGTGAGAAATGTTAGTTCTCATACCCCCTACGCTGTCCCACAGACTTATGAGACAAAGGTTTCCTCATTTGTGCTGGCTATTGCCAAACCCACACAACGTGACACACAATGGTGCTTCCCTGCTATATGTTTAGATCAGGTTTGTACCCCCCCTTATAAGATATACCTTATGGCCATCAATTCCAGTCTGTCATGGTGCCCTGCAGCAAGAGCTTGCTGCCCTGTGCCGTGCTGATTTGACTTCTCTCCATGTGCTGGTCTCTGCTGGGTTTCTCCTGGCTGCTTCACGTTTTCCTCAGAAATGTGGAAACAGCATCTAAAAGATGTTCAGTATGTGGAAACAGAAGGGAAACAGTAAGAACCTTATAATACTAGGATAATAATAATATAAGTTTATTTGGGATTCAAATTATTCTGCAGAAGAGGGAGAAATTTGTAAAACCTATTCTTTATTGCTGAAAAATCCTTAGCTTCAATGGTCCCTTCATTCCCTTTCACCCTGTTAAATAAGTGCTCCCATTCACTGCTGTCCCCAGAATCTTGGCTCAGGAGGGAGTTGCATCTGATTACAACACACATTCCTTATCCTGATTTAATATCAGGACATTAATATTTAATATTATAAAATAATATGAATAAATTCACACTAGGATATTTAAGTGGGCCAAATTCCCAGTGACATAAACTGGCTGAGTTAATGAAAAAGTTAATCTACCCCAGTTTTGGCAGCTAAAAATCTAAGCTGGACACATGTAACACCTTTAAAGTTGGTTCAAAGAATAAAACATAAAAAATAATAATAATATAATAATAATAATAATAAAAAAAAAAACAACAGCTACTTCCAGAAGCATCTTAAAATAGTTGTCCAAGTCAGATCAAGTGAGCCATCTCTGGAAGTGACCATTTTTCTCTAATAACTGTAAAAGAAGCCTGCTGTGCCTGGCTCAGGCTTAGCCATATAACATGGACACCTCTAAGGTATAAAAATGCTGCTTGCTCTTGCCGAGTTTGTGGCCTCTGATGGTGTCAATGAATGTTAAAGAGGCAAAGCTGGAGAAATCAGGTTACCAAAGAAAAAGAAATACCCCATCTGCACCCTTTACCCTGGTTATCAGAATCGTAAACAATAGTACAGGTTCACAGCCACTGTTTTGTTGGAAATACTTCTGCTTTGAAAGTTGAACATCCATGAAATGTCACTCATTTCCACATTTCTTTTTTCTTCCTCCATTCTCCAGGTGTCTCACACAGAAGTTCCTTCCTAAGACTCCAGATTTACAGCACTGTGAAAGGAGAGGGTTTCAGTGTGGTTTGTGTCAGTCCCAGTTAACAAAGACACGTCATGCACCAAGCAGTGTTTATTCTCAGCCTCTTGCTTTGCCAGTCCTGTAAAAATACAGAGCTTCTTTAGCTGTTGGGATTCAGCTCTGGTGGTCCAGCCTTTAAACAAACTGAGAGCAGCTACTTGTAGCCTGAGCCACTTCTCAAAAGTAGCGTCTTAGTGTCTTATTCCCACAGGATACAGAAGGCTTATTTGCCACTTGCAATCCAGTAGAGAAACTGCAAAAGCAGCTGGGGGCTGACTGCACTCCACAAGCAGGACATCAAGGAAGTGTAGCAATACAGAAAACACTATGTGGAAAGCCGAGTATGTGTAAAGGTTTTTTTCAGTTTTCTTGGGTAACTGGTTTTACCTGTATGAAACATTCACAGTTCTGGAGCCTTCTGCTTTGTTTACAAATACAAACAAGATTTATCGTAAATAAAAAGGGAGCCATATCTTTTTCAATTAAATGTCTAAATCAGTGAAGGAAATGTTTTTCCTTCAATACGCTAAAAATATAACATTTTGGCACAATCTCACACTTAAGGCCATCACTTAAGTGATGAAGTCTCATTCTGTAAGAATCCCTTGCCAAGTAACAGAGACTCAGCAAAGAGACTGCTGCTGTATTTAAGAGTAAATTCACATCTTAGTATCTAGGCAAGCAGGGGTTTCCAAAGCAAGCATTTGTAGATTCAAATGCCAGGGTTCCGTTCTGTCTTCAGCCCACTGAAAAGAAATCCCCGAAAAGAGGCAGGATGGGGTTAAGAAGACATTCACATATTTCAGGATCTCCAAATTCAGCTTTCCTTTGCACAGGGGCCCCCTGCTCTGGGAACTCTCCAGGGGTATGCAGAAGAAGCCAGATCCTCTCTGCAACATCTGGCCACTATGGGGAGAAGTCATAATATGCAAACATTGCAAGTGCGGGCAAATGTTGAATTTATGTATCCCCCAGTGAAATATACTTTACTGTGGAGGACAGAGTGCAGGGGAAAGCAGGAAGAAATGGCTACAGTATAATGGCTTTCTGAAGCTTGAAGATGGCATGGTAATAAACAGACCTCCCATTTGTTTAAATTACACTTGCAGAACTACCCTAGGAACTGCTCTTATGAGTATCAAAAGGTGGCTTAGACCTGAGGCAGGATGTGCATATATTTGGAAGGAATGCTTAGTAGGTCGTCTCAATCAGGGTACATGTATTTTATAATCAATACTGAAATATGATCTAAGAGATCTCCAAAAGGGTAAAACACTTCAAATCAAAGTAGCTACGTGTGACAACTTGGAAGCTAATTTTTACATTCCCATCTCTTGATTGTTAGGAAGTTAATCTTAAGTGGCAATGTTTACAGTTTTCACAACTGTAATTGTGTTAATGATGGGTTTGTGAGAGGAAGTTCAGGCTTCATATGATTGATATTTTAAATAAATTTGTTTAACATTCAGTAAATTACAGGTTTCATTTGCCAAGTATATCAAGAAAATAAAACTGAGATAACTTATTTCCCTAAACTACAATCTACAATCTGATTAAATTAAAATTTGAGTGCTTTGATTCCCATCAGTATTTAGTCAACACTTTGAGCATGTTTCTCTCCTTTTTCCTGGTTCCTTATGGAAATGTCTTAGAGATAGGCAGTGAGAAAATGCTTGGCCACTGAATTCAGCATCACCTTTCAGAAATTTTGGATGTTCAGTGCAGCTTATTAGAAACACTATTCTTTCATAAAAATTGTAAAATGGAATGGAAATAACCATTTTCACTTCAGAGTGAATAGCAGGACAGGTATCTCATACATTTGGAATTGTCTGGGGGCAGATAATCTTGTTCCCATCTATCTATATAATCTGTAAATGTCAGTTTTGTCTCCCCACCTCCTGCTTAATGCCTCAAATAAGTAAGGAAAGTATCAAGGCTGAAAAGCAACATGTCCTCAGGCCTTCTTGGTGGCAGGGACTGTCTCTGGTGATCCCATGACCTCTTGAGATATATCACTGCCATTTAAGAGAAGATCCTTATTCTGATAAAACCTACTTCCAAGGACAAGCATGGCACCATGGCCATGTCTGTATGGTCTTTTGTGATCCACAGCACAGTGTGGATCTGAGCCAAGGGTGCCTGTAGGAGCATGATCTGAATTAAGGTCCAACCATGCATACAAGCTGGGGCAGCATGTGGGTTGCTCATGGTTCAGAGTAAATTGAGAGTTTTTGTCTAGGCACTAGAGAGGATCATTCTGAATTCTAGCTTAAGTCTAGCTGATTCTAGCTTAACCTTAAGAAAAAAAAAGTCTTCATACATTTGCAGGCCTTCCTTTACTAACGTACCTAGTGACCATGATGTGTGTCAGGACTTCCAGCTCTGGGAGGAAGAGGAGAGGGTGGAGGAAGAGAAAGGAGAAAAGATAGTAAATAACCCATCTACCCTTTGCTCCTCAATCTTAACTGTTGAAGAGAAGACTTTATCAAAATGTCTTTGATTCTTAGCAATCCTTATTCTCCCAGAAGAGGGATTTTTCCAATTAATTAATCTACTGTCTGTGGTGATTGTCCCAGGAACCACTGATAACAGTATCACAGACAGAGGTTTTGTCACAGCTCTTTCCTCCTCTCTATGAGTTCTTAGATTTTCCCAGCCCTTTATTTCAGGCTCCTCCTTGGGTCACACTGGATTTTGTGTTCTGATATTTGTACGCATGCCCAAACTCTCTTCATTTGGCATGTGTTGCTTTCACTTTGCTCTCCCTTCATTCCTACTTACTGATGCATTTCCTAGTCCAGCACCAAACAAACAGATTGCCCCTCACAGCAGATTTTCCTCAGGTGCCCCAGCTGAGACTGGTACTCTGCAGTGACTCTACCCTGAGCTGAATTACTTCGTGCTCTACAAACTCCCCTTCTTCTAACTACCTCTCTCCATACTATTGTGATAGTGCTGGTACAAACTCCATCCAAGGTAATTACCCTTCTTTCAATTTTCTTTCATTACTGTAGTTGGCCTGTTTGCAGAATTTCTGCACAGGGAAGTACAAATCTACCCTTCACGACACATTACGGTAATTAGATGTCACAGCCTGCATCTTTGTGAGTAAGCTCAAACAGACAATGTCTACATCATAGTAATATCCCCGGCACAAAAAGTGTAAAAATAATATGCATTTATTTTTATGAATCCTGATCTTTCTTCCACTGCTTATTGTTTTATTGTTTCACAACACCTGGAATAAATGGTCCATACAGCTTATCCACTAGTGAATGCAAGATGCCCCATGACCACACTGTTTGAAGACTGAGTTTTTTTTTTTTTTTTCTTTCTGGCAGCTCCAGCTATCAGGTGGAGTTTATCAGAGGTAAAACTAAGCTGTGGATCCACATCTCTTTCCTCCATGACAATGTTTCTCTGCCTCATTTTGGCCACCCCTACTGTCTTGATAGCATTTAAGTTTGTAATTCAATCATAGTGTTTCTATTTTCTAGCTTTTCATGTTCTGGCCATGGATCAATATTGTTGATTCCTTCTGCAAGAGTTCCTTTACACACTATGACTCTCATCCAGGCTTTCAATATCTTACATCTTTATTAGTACAAAATTGTTTTCAACTGCTTTGGCAAATCCGTCTCTTTGCATATCCATTCAGACTGCTGCTGCAAAGTGCTGTTCTATGAGTCATTAATTTTGATCATATTACTCTTGTCTTGGAAGCTTTTCACTGTCTTTTTCTTTTCTGTTTTATCAGATACAGGCCACTTGTCATGCCTTTCAAAGATCTTAATATCTGTGCCTTTCCATTTCAGCTCTGTTCACTATGAAAAAGATTCTTGCAACTGTTTTCAGCCTACAGCATCATTCAAATTTTCCACAGAATACTCTGGAAACCTTTGCAAAGTCACATGAAGGTTGTCCTTCAGTCTCTCCTTCACTTTCTCTTTCTTTGAGAAGATAGCACAGAACTTGACAGCATCTAACCTAATGATGCACTGGAGCCAACACATCCTGCATCTTCTCAGTATAGCTGTTTCACTTACCTGACGTGTTTATCTGTTTTTCTGCATGCAGCACACAAACAGTTCAGAGAAAGGGCTAATTTTTTGTTCTGTTCTTGTATTTACCAGTATTTACAGACTTAGCTCTCTTCTGTGATTGGGCTTCCTAACCACTGTGTATTACTGCCAGGCAGCTACATGGCTTTTTTAAAGGAACATATAGATATGTTGACATAAAGCCAAATGGGAATGCAACTACATTGGTATAAATGTGATTTAAATGAATAAAATCATTTTACTTCCTTTAATGGTATAAGCAATTCTGGCATAAATACTTGGCAGATATGAAACAGAATCTTTTATTACAGTTAAATTTTCAAAGCTGCAAAACTTCCTTATTTAGAAAACCTTAAGGTCTCTCTGACTCATTTCACCAATCAGACACTGTAAGGGTGGAAATGAGAATATACTGGTGTGAGGTGTAACAATATTATGACAAGAGGGCTAGAAAATACACATGTAGATATTTAGAACACAAGATGATACAGGCAATTCTAACTGGGCTTTAGCTTTCCTAACCAGATCCCTGGCAGCTTGAATTTCCCATTCCCCACCAGCCCCTCCTTATTGGTAAGAATGAGGTCCAGCATAGCACCTCTCCTTGTTCACTTCTGTATCACTTAGAGAAGGACGTTATCATCCATGCATTCCAGGAACCCCCTGGACTGCCTATGCCCCGCTGTGCTGTCACTCCAACAAATATCAGGGTGGTTGAAGTCTCCCATTAGGACCAGGACTTGTGAATGTGAGGCTGCTTCTATTTGTCTATAGAGGGCTTCATCTGCTTGGTCTTCCTGATGAAGTGGCCTGTAGTAGACTCCCACTATAATGTCCCCTGTCCCTGCCCTCCCTGTAATCCTGACCCACAAGCTCTCTGTCAGCTCCTCACAGGCACAGTTCCATGCACTCCAGATGCACATTGACGTAGAGGGTGATGCCCCATCCTCATCTCCTCAGCCTGTCCATCCTAAAGAGCCTGTATCCTTTCATTCCAACATTCCAGGAGCCATCCCACCACGTCTCTGTAATGCCATTGAGGTCATTGCCGATATGGTCGTGCCATATAGGTAATGCCAATGAGGTCATTCATCTTGTCAGTTGGCATGTCTATGAAATCATGGTCCCCACTTCCCTAGCACATCCATAGATTGTTGCCCTCAGATAATTACATTTATTGGAAAAAAAAAAAAAAGTTAATATTTAGAGGTATGACCTTGTCTTATTTTATGTTTTAATTATTTTTAGAGCTTTAAGTTCTTAAATTTCCAATCTCCCAAAGAAGCATTCCCAACATGAATACATTAGGAAACATTACAGGTGCATATAGCTTCTTTGCCATGACAGTTAAATGCTAAGGTGTTTTTTCTCACAGTTGCAGTGGGCTTAGGCTACCAGAAACTAATTAAATCTGTTTATTCATATGCCCATCCCTTAAGTGTAATTTAATGGAATAACCCAATCAGTCATATCTGTTTAAAGAACTGGATTAAGAGTTGTGACTGTCATGCTGGCAGTAAGAGTTGTAACATGTGTAATTGACTTGATGCAGATACCAGGTTTAGGAAGAGCTCAGGTGAGGCTGCTCTTCTGAGTCTTACCTTTCACAAGAAGAGGTCCTCCCACATGTCCCTGCACAGAAATATAGCAGGGACTACACTCCCTCTGGATTATATAATGTAATCAAGAAGCTAAGGCCCTAACTGAGCAACTCCTCTGTGTTCCACTCAGCACATGCTCAAGTTATAGGCTTCTGTCTTTCTCATGCCATGTCCTAATTAGTTACATGACAAGAAATGATATACAGCAGTGGTTAAGGAAGCTGAGAATTGGAGACTGTCATAAGCAATGATTGATAAAACCTTCTGCAGGGGTTATGCCTGCCAGTGTAATGGGGAAAAATGATTGGAGTAAAAATCTATTTACAGCAGCTGCTCCAAGCCTTCTAATCTCTCCAGTTTTAAAAGTGACATGTTTGCTATGAAACTGGGCCAAATCACTGGAGAAAGAATTAAGCCTACAGAGGTGGATCCAGAGCTTGGTTACGTACTAGCTAAAATGACACTTTTTCTCCATATGCATATGGGCTGGGACACAGTGGCCCTGGATCCTATGTCAGATCAGCATCTGTTTGGAGCATAGCATTTTTTTTCCAGTCCAATCTTTCATCCAATCCATTCATTTTCATCCAATCCATTCATCTTCTTTTTTTTTTTTTTTTTTTTTTTTTTTCACCCAGTCTTTCTGGATTTCCTTTAAAGTTGACAAGTGGTTGGGCACAAGGCTTGATGCATGCCAAATCACACTTGTGGTGAATCCAGGACATGGCTTCATCATCCAAGACTAAAGTGCCCACCTTCCTGCAACAATTGAACAGTCTTGAACCCACCTCCACCTCAGACCAGCATACTTCATTCACTCTTCCTACTAGAAAATAGTAAAAGCATGTCTCTGAATCTCAGAGGGGGAGATGATGAAATGATAAAATGAAATCACTTTAAACGTCAGCATCCTACAAGCACTTAATCAGATAGGGCTAAGTAGACTGCAAAATTCAGCAATATAAAGGTAGCAGATGTTTTTACTCTAAATAGAAATATTATGATAGCCAAATAGTGAATGGCAACTGTCCATCTTCTTTAATGCAGGATTTTTTTTTTTTTTAATTTTTGACAGCACTAAATCATTTGTTGCCTTTTCAAAATGCTGTCGCGTAAATGCCACTTGCATTATGGCCATTCACAAGAAATGTCACTTCAGCCAAGCAAGCTTATGGCTGCAGCTCTGTCATTTTCCATACAGCTTGCACAGTGAATCAGGCACTGTGATAAAGGGGAGCAGAAGGCAGACGAGTGAGGTAAGTGGGGAGACAGCATGCTGAGAAAACTTGGCAAGATGATTTTCTCTCAGCCTTAACCAAGCTGACAAATGCAAAGAGAACGCCATTTACATGAAAACCGTGATCAGCTTGCAAATAAAGTTTCATGATTCACAAGCTGCCTCTGTCCTTCTGCAACGATGTTTCTGAGGCTATGAAATATTGCATTTTGAATATAGTGACATTTGGGATACAACAACACAGGGAGTTGCCTGTGTTAAAAATGCTTGCAATTTTCACCAGCCCAAGGAGACCAAAATGGTTTTGTCATCACAGTTACACCCCTACTCAATGCTGCATCCCCCACTCATCTCCTCTACGCTGTCCAGACCCTTTCCAGTGCAACTGGAGCTCCCAGAAACTACTGCATTTTTTTTCTGGGAGCCAGAAATTTTTCTGAATGGGGCAGGGATGTATGGGCATCAGTGAGATTACTTCAGCCCTGCCCTTCTAGCTAGTAATAGCTAGTTTGAGAAAAGTTTCTGGACTAACTGATGAGCCCAATGCATAGAAGGGATTAGCACCTGTTTACAGCTAACCAAAAGGAGTGAGAGTTGAATAAAATAAAATGCTGGCTCAAGTCTTTTCCAGCTCCCAGCAGCATAACTACAGTCTGTCTAAGAAATCTGAGAGAAGCGTGCACAGACATGTTTAATTTGCAAGATTCTCACTGAGACTGGTTAATCGCTTGGGCTTTCTTCAGCGTCAGGAATTTACCACCCACGTGGGTTAAGCAGACTTTCTGAGGTCATGTCAATCACACAATATCCAGTCAAGTTAACTGAATTCCCCTAGTTATGTAAGACATTACTAGATTTGTTCTTGCAATATTTTTATTCTCCAAATAAACTGGCTGGTGAATGGACTTTGGGGGCAAATAAAGAACCTGTCACCAGTTTTAGCAAGAACAGAATTTTAAATATACATGACGTGAAATCCATTCTACCACCTCCACCCCTGCCTACCTGTAACCATCATCCTAAGTGAACTGGTGTCTAGAGGCAGATGGTTGAAACATCTTGTATGTCTGTGTCACAGCGTCACAGTGATGCTGGAGAGATCACATCAAATAGCCCGCCTCCTTCATGGGAAGATGTTCTGGAAAGATCAAGGCACCAGTGACATGTGTACACTCAGCAGAAAGGCAGAGCTTCTATACTGAATGTCTTTTACACCATGAGCAGCTTTGGTGTACAGCATGGCTTTCTAAAGGACAAGAACCTGAACCTTCTTCCAGATCAACATCTTCAGGGACTAAGTTAGAAGGAAATTGTACACTGGATCAGGCCTTCAAGGAATAGCAAAACAAGCCTTCATTCAGAAAATTACACCTCTATATACAACTGCATTTTTTCTCTCCAGTCTTCACAAGCACTACATCCATCCATGATACAGATATCTCAGGGAATTTTTACACATTCATTTCATCTACATTTTCTAGCATTCTAGTTGTAGATTGAGATTATGCTTACAGTTTTTTTTTGTTTTTCTTTTTTTTTTTTAAATAATATTTGTAAAGCAACCCTTTCATAAAATGATCTGTCTTTTTATTGCATGCACTACCTGAAGACAAACGGATAACATATTAAACCATCAGAAATCTTTCAATATATACAGGAATCATTTATTCATTGTGTTATCACCATTTGTTTAAATTTAGGCATGTTTATTCACATCTGTGGTATCACCCTTGCTTGAGTTACCTCCTGCATGAATAATTTTGGGGGGCAGTGTCTGACCTCAAAAAAACTTGAAAATAAAAACTGAAACTAATGATTAATTGTAGCTTTTCTTCTAACTAATGAAAGTTTAGAGTGGTGAATTAGATACTGGCTTTGTCATGAATGTTTTCTGAGGAAACAGTGCAATACCAGCCTCATACACTTTATTTATTACCTATGCAGAATTTATCCCAGGTGTGAGCTTGGTAGTATTTCATGGAATGCACCCAGCTTCATTGATCAGAAAATGAGAGCCCATAATCCTCAGAAAATAGCCCATTATAATCCTGTTAATGATATAGAGATAATAAAGACCATTTGGAATTTGTAAGCATATATATTTTGTTTATCACTGTGACTTTTAGCTTGCTGTGTCGGAGACAAAAAACTGGTTTCACAAGTGGCTGTCATTCTAAAAAGCATGCTTTATATTTCTGTAGTAACTTTTCTTAATCTGGCAGTATCAGAAAACCTAATTCAGTAAACTCTTGTAATCCTGATATTTGCATGGTAGATTCAGCCCATCTGGACATATATAATACATTCTGACTTTCAGGACATATACAGTATTACACAACTTCTGAACAAATTAGCTACTACTCAAAAATAACATTATTCATAATAAAATCATACCATTTTATCAAACATCATTTTTTTAACCCAACTACCACTGAGTAGACGATATATTATCATGCAGTGTAGTTGAATTCTGCCTGAAATATTCTAAGAGTAAGCAAAACATTTATTTTTACTTTATCAAAAAAAAAAAAAAAAAAAAAAGCATGATTGCACTTACTTTGCATTCCCTTTAATTTAGTCGTAGTTTATTGTAAAGCCTGTGCATCTGCAAGACAGGATCTAGCAAAGCTGGTTAGTAAACACATTTTGAAAAGTTTTCCTGGGTGCAGCTTAGCAAACTACTTCATCCAAGGACAAAACAAGATATCTTAGGAGAATTAGATACTGAATGTAGTTGTACTGTTCAGTATGAATAGCAAAATTAACAATCACATATAAATTTACCATTTAAGATTGTGTAGTTGTAATGCTGCATCTTCATTGGAACTATAGTATTTCCGGTAACTTCAAGGCATTTTCAAAACCAAAGCTTCCAACCATTAATTTCTAAAGGAAAATGCTACTGTTATAAGCACAGCCTTACATAAAGACCTCTACAGATGACTTGAAATATCTTTCCTAAGAACAGACATTGGGTGTCGCCAGACCTTTCAGATTGGAATTGCGTTATAACAGGCATCTGGGATTCTTCATTCCAACCCTAGAAAGTCAAGTCTCAGACTGATTACTGGTTCTGGTCTGAGTGTTTCCTATCTTTGTATGCTTTCTGGAAGAAAACCTACATTAAGAAAATAAATGGCAGAAGACTAGTTTATGAATAAATGGCTTTGTGAAGCAGGCATTAAAAACCAGAAATAGCCCTCGCAGGACCAAATTATCATGCCATATGGAAAAACATAAGCTTTATCAGAACACCAGTTACTGAATCTGTGTCCTTTCCTCACATGGGCAGTTCCTTTTATGTATCTAGTTCATGCATATGACTTAAACACTAGTAAAAGCACATCACAGCATTTGTTTCAATCTTAAATCCATGGCAATTAAGAATAAAACAATCACAAACAGCGGGAAAGATCCCCTTCTTCTCTACTCTCCATCAGACCCAAAGGGATACATGAAAAGTTTATGCCCACACAAAAGAAACAGTAATGCTATTTGGTGTTTAGGCTTTCCTTACCAAAGAGAAACTATCTTATCACTGAAAAAGAGAGAGGAGCTTAACAGATGAACCACACAAATCTGCATTTGCCAAAGTGTACTGTCTAAACTCCATTTACCATTGCACATCTCAATTTCATTACTATTTGACAAGAATGACAAATTTTATTGAGAAACGGAGAGATACTCTTGGCTGTTCTGTCAACACAGTGCTCCAGTTTACCTCCAGTATAATAGACAAGGCGTCGATGAATATCCTTAAGTAAATTGCTAAATAAACTCCTGCCTTCTTGAAGCTGATTGAAATGCCGTGACATGGTATAAACTACAGGCCAAAATTAAGCTAAAAGCACATTTCACAGTCCAATAACTGCTTTTCTTGGGGACAGGGAGGTGTTCTTTATACTGTGTTTAGGAAGGATCTTTTAGTCTTGACTGGGAGCACAATAATGCAAGCTATCAGTAACAGCAGGTGCTTAGTGTTGGCTTGGCTGTATTTCCACAGTGACTGCTTCCATGGCACCTCTGTGTCCAACTGTCTTGGAGCAGATCATTGCAAAATCAGAAAAAAACATTTTTCAGCTCCTGATAAGAAACTGAAAAAAAAGCAGGGGGAATGGAAAAATGTTTGGAATCAACTGTATCAACTATATATCAACAATAACACAAGAAGGGCCCTGAGACATGCAAGCAGAGTTGTTCTAATCAGTGAGAGGGTAAGGGGCCAGACATCAGAAAAACATCAGGCATACTTTGTGACCATAAATATTACACTTTATTTTTTGGCCATGAGATTTGTGAAAAGGACTTGAAAGTATTTATAGGCAAATAACACCACAATGTGGCGCATCATGCTGGCCTGGGAAGATAGCATGCACCAGTTGTAACAAAGGCACATTTGACTCACAAATTAGCCTTCTGGTCCTCAACACAATGGAGGCAGAACAAACTCCTATTTACACTATAAAATAAAGCGACTGTTTCTATGCTCTGTTAAGCCATAAATACGGTGCTTTATTTACTCCTGCTTATCTGCTCTCTCAAACTGTTCAAACACACTTATTTTTGTTAAAGTTTCAAATTTATACTCACCAGAGAGTAAACAGAACCACAAGATATCTAGGCTTGTGGAGTCTCAGATATGTTGTGCAGTACTTTCTACAGAAGTACATGGTTTTGAGGTGGATTCAAATGGATATATAATAACCTCACAGTCCTTCAGTTGTAGGACTTCTATAAGAGCTCAGGCAACAATAATTAATCATGCACAAAGAGATACACAAGACTTTCTTTGGGAGACAGATATAGAAAATACCTCTGCCAACCTCAGCTCTTTCCTGCAGTCACACATTTATCATAGTACCAATTTGAACAAGTTATAAATAAATCCAAGCATGTAGTGCTTCAGGATGTTCTGATCCATGAAGCTCAAGCCCTTCAAATGTGGTAATAGTTCTAACAAAGCCTGAAATACTCACCATGACTGCATGGTACACCATGGTATTTCAGTATTTCAGTTTGTTCTGCCTCTGTGCTCCAAAATGAACACACCCCTAAGTACTTGAAGATTACTTTTCTCCCAAAAGCAGCTGAAAAAAAATCACGAGAAACATCCTTGAGTCTGTTACACACACACAGGCACCACTTCTTGCTCAGGATGCTCCTCCACCTTGATCTGTCAGAGCTGGTAGGTTCTTCTGGGGAGATACCCCACCTGCATGCCCTGTTCTTCTGTTCTTGACTACTTGTGCAGCAAACATCCTGGGCGTGCTGGGCATCTGAGCCATGTTGACTTCTATGTTTATGCTGTGTCATTGTAGACAAATTAGTTTCTGATGCTTGTGAACAAACCAGTTCCAGGCCCCATGCTCTCTCCTCCTCAGGACAACACACACCAGTGTGCGTCAGCATTCCTTCTGGACTTCAGTTCTCTAGGCCAAATTATTGTCCTATGCTTCAGTATCTGCCTGAGTTTACCCAGAACAAACAAAACACCAGAACTGCCACTCACATTTGCTCTGTTTGGGCAATGTAGTGAGCAGCAAGATGGCACAACATTTGCCAGATGGCTGCTCAAGCAATTACCATTACAACCTAGCTGGGCAGCTGCTAGGCTCTCAAGTCTCCCAGCCCTACGTTGTTTGCATAAATACATATTCTGCCCCACTGCTGTACCTACCTGCTTACTAAGTAGCTTCAAAGCACATCTATGTACATGGCTTGCTCACATAAGCATCAGTTTGACTCATGACACTGTGTATTGGGTTAACATGGCAAGGGTCTGGCAGCTGGGGGACTGCAGAGGTGGCCTCTGTGAGCAGAGCCCAGCAGCTGCCCCATGTCAGATCTGAGCCAGCTCCACCTGGCTCTGAAAGGGACCTGCTGCTGGCCAGAGCTGAGACAGGGAGCGCTGCTGGGTGGGCCTCTGGGAGAGCAGAGTTGGGAAACGGAAAAACTGCTGTGCAACAGCAGCTGGGAAAGAGGACTGAGAACATGTGAGAGAAGCAGCCCTGCAGCCCCCAAGGTGAGTGCAGCAGGAGGGCAGGAGGTGCTCCAGGCAGGCAGCAGCAGTTCCCCTGTGGGCTGTGGAGAGGCCCCTAGTGGAGCAGGCTGTCCCCCTGCAGCCCATGGGTCCCACACGGAGCAGATCTCCACGCTGCAGCCCGTGGAGGAGCCCCCGGTGGAGCAGGTGGATGTGGCCTGGAGGAGGCTGCGGCCCATGGAGAGCCCCCGCAGGAGCAGGCCCCGGGCCGGAGCTGCAGCCCGTGGAGAGGAGCCCACGCAGGAGCAGGGGTCTGGGGGGAGCTGCCGCCCGTGGGGGACCCGTGCTGGAGCAGTTTGCTCCTGGGGGATGGACCCTGTGGTACGGAGCCGTGTGGGAGCAGTGCTTGGAGAGCTGCTGCCTGTGGGCAGCCCCCGCAGGCTCAGTTGGGGAAGGACGGCATCCCGTGGGAGGGACCCCACGGGAAGCAGGGGCAGGGAGGGACCGCGAGGGAGCGGCGGAGACGGAGAGTCAGGGATTGACCGCAGCCCCCATTCCCTGTTCCCCTGTGCTGCTCCAGGGAAGGGGATGAAAGAGGGTGGAATGGGGGAAGGTGTTTTTTTCATTTGCTTTTAGTTCTCAGGGCTCTAGTCTGTTAGTGATGGGTAATAAATTACATTAATCTCCCTATGCTGATTGTGTTTTGCCAGTGATGATAATTGTTGCATGATCTCCTTTTCCTTATCTCAACCCCTGAGCCCTTTCCATCTTATTTTCTCTCCCTTTCCCTTTGGGGAGAGGGAATGAGAGAGGTGTTGTACTGGAGTTCGGCTGCCTAGCTGAATAAAACCACCACATCCAGTACCTCACATGAGCATCCTTGTCACATCAGGAGCTGCTTTTGCATGTTGTGACACCGGTATTGAAACTGGGAGATATCTGAGCATCTCACTGATGACATGTATACAAGAACTACTTCATACTTCCATTTTTTTATTGCATTTTAAGTCTTTTCTCCAACTGTTTGTCCCTGTAAACCTTTTGTCATTACAGCCACATTCATCCTTATCACACATTGTTAACATGCCAATGTTGTCTAAACCAGAAACCATGGAAAAGTAGTTTAAGACAAAATATAGAAACATTAGATCATTTGGCCTTTCCATTTTTCTTCAATATTTGGCAATAATTTATATGATACAATTCATCTTAAAAACTTTTAGAAAACAAACAAACAAAAATAATCAAACAAACAAACAAACAAAAAACCCTGCCTTTACTGTAAGGTATTTAACAAGTGTTTTGGTACTATTTCACCACAATAAGACTTCATTTCTTGAGGGAAGTATTCTTTACCATTGCTCTTCTTAGTCAGGGGAAACTTGTGGAACTTGGGGTCAGCAGGTCATTCTGTTTGGACAAGTGCAAGATCTATTTGTCTCTGGAAACAGTGATGGTAGAAACCCTTCTAAACCTCCTTGCAGCTCTCCCACCTAATTTCTCAGTTAATGCATTGACCCCTTCACTTAGAACTATGGTATGATTATGAGGCCTCAAGTATAAACTAAAGCACAGCCCCTTCCCTCCTTCTCCCACACCCGATGCACTCGATGACTAGAATTGCTTGAGGTTAATTAGTCCCCCAACAGACCTGCCCCTGGGCAATTGCTTCAGCTTCCTGCCTCTAAACCTGTCTCACTTTCTGCCTCTTGACTTTCTTTTGTGCCTTGTTGGTTAGTTAGCTTTCCTCTTGATAGAATATGAATGTGTTAAAAGTAATGGCAGGAAGTGCATCTGCTGGAACTTAACCAAAGTGTCACCTGTCATCTCCTTACCTCCTGTGGTTCTGCACTTGTCAGTGCTCCCAGACAGCCATGGCAGCTATGAATTTGACAATTAGTGTTTCATGTTTCAAAAACAATTATGAGCAATTGGCAAGTAAATCTTTATTCTAAACACTGCCTTACAAGCTGCAGCTCTGCTAAGAGCTCAGTTGAGACTTGAAGTTAGATCATGGTGTATAAGTATTTCTGGCAGGAAGGAGATGCCTATGAAGACATCAAATGTTCAAGGCGTTCCTGCTTCATGATTTATGATTAAACAATGTGTGTCTCCAGAGCTCGCACAGTTGCAGGCAGCATTTTGGCGGTTGTCCTAGTATTGTCTAATTGCCACACGTCACATCAACATGTCAGGTATTATGCCCTGTGTTCCCTATGAAGAAGGGCTGATTCAGGGAGTCAGGACAAACACGCCAAGGGACATGTTTTAGTTGGCCCAAAAGAGACTTTGTTACTCTAGCTTCAGGCATTTTGGAGAAGGGGGGGCAGAGTTTCATGTTACCCCAGCAAACTAGGTATTTTACCAGAAGAGAAGAGCCGGGGTAAGGGAACTTACTTTCTTAATGCCAAAACAACACAGGACTCTTTTGGTCGTTGGTGCATGAATGTGCAAACCCACATTCAGGGAAGAAGAAGTCAATTTCAATTAGTAGTTTATGAAGCTTTTAGGTTAACTGTTAGCTTATTCCCTAACTCTGTTTTGTCCTGCTCAGGCTGGTGTCTTCCAGATATTTTTTCTGTAAGGGAACTATAAACCTCCCACTCAGCTATGGCTTAGTCTTTGTCCTGAGCTTTTATTTAGCTCTACAGACATAGCCAGAGTGAGCCAGGCTTTGATGCTACTTGCTCAGCTCTTCTGCCAGTAACAAGCGTGGGGAGCTCATAGAGACTTGCGGAGAGGGCGGAGAAGGAAGGGAGGCAGTTGTACGGATAAAAGCACGGAGAACAGCACTTTGCGTTGCACTTAGAGAGTGTCTGGCTCAGGGATACTACAATGCTAGTGGATTGGAACAGATCACAGGCTGATTTTGACAGCCCCAGTAAAAAAATGTCAGAAAAGTGTGCTTCAGTCCAGTGTGGGGAAGGGAGAGGCCAGGAAGCTTGGGGCTGTCAAGTCAGCCAGGAGGAGAATAAAGGCCAATTCCTGGGGGACACAAGCTCTCTAGAGTTGTTTTGGGGGGGGGGGGGGGGGAGAAAAAAAAAAAGGTAAAGCCTAAGAGTTTCCAACTATATTAAATCTGACAGGAAACTACGGTTTGACAAGGAGTATAACTGGGTGAGAAAAGGTTGGGATTGCAGGTCCCTGTTGGACAGAGCACAGGGGACAGAAACTTGCTTGAAAAGTGCTCTGCAGAGCAAACTGCTATGCTTAGCATGTTGGTGATCCTGTTAGGCATTTCCACAGGGTCTCTGTTACAGCTCTGGTTGCTTGTGAAGCTTCCTGGTAGCCCTGGCAGGTAGAGGAATCTGTCCTGGGCAGTCAG
Organism: Heteronetta atricapilla; assembly: GCA_011075105.1. Taxonomy (NCBI): domain Eukaryota; kingdom Metazoa; phylum Chordata; class Aves; order Anseriformes; family Anatidae; genus Heteronetta; species Heteronetta atricapilla. Next base: position 137,783,604 of record CM021731.1, on the reverse strand, counting down.
CTTCTCCCAGACCAGACACAGAAATGTCTGTGTCTCTCCATGTGTTCCAGAAGCCATGAACGTTTCTGAAAGATTTTGTGTAGTCCTGACGTGCTATGAGGAAATCAGGAGTTAGTATGGATCTATAAACACGCTCAGTGGGATCAATTACTCCTGGCATGTGAATGATAGGATCAATGTGTATACATTCTGAGTAGCCTTTGCCCCACCTGCTTGGTGCATAGGGGAGATCATTTTAAACAGTGCAAGTAGTCTGCCAAGTAGATTTTTCTACCTTTGCTACAGTTATGACAACTGAGAAGGGCCAGAGGAGAGACATCTGGTGGAAGAGTATGGATGGAGAGCAAGCTTGCTTCTAAAAAAGAGGAAATGTTTGGACCAAGCTTGTAAAGACAAAAGCTGGGTTAATTAGAATATTTTATCCTGTCATTCTGATGTTCACAGAAGCAAACCAAAATACTTAATAGTGCCTTTCAGGGTCAGACCATGCTTTGCTTCACTTCACTTTTAGCTGCATCTCCCAGTCATTGTTAAGTGCAAGCCTCCAGCTCACAGGGACATTAAGTTTATTCAGCAGAACTCAGATGAGACCATATTATACATGTCTGGGTCCCAGGATCACCAGATGGTTTCTGCTGAGGACTGACTCTGATACTTCAGCGTGATCATCCATTTCTGGGAATTCAGTGGGAACCCATCCTCTGCAGTAATGCCGGTAAGGTGTCACCAAATGAGGTACATCACAAGATGTAAAACATCAGCTGAATTTCTTATTACCAGAAGGCATTTGGGGCTGAAGTACAAGTGCACTGAAAGGTGCATCATGGAAGAGTAATGTCTTGAAACAAACCCTTCCAACAGCCACAAGTGACCAGTAGGGAGGTTGTGATATGGATTTGTGTTAGGTTTCTGCTGAGTCTACAGAATCGGAGCATTGATTTCTTCAAAGACCTTAGAAAATCTCTAATTTAAAAAATCTTGAATTGAATCTCCCTCAAAAGCCAGACATCAAAATTACAGAAGTTGAAGAATGTATTTGTTGTGACTCAAGGCTGAAATCAGTACCACAGTCTCAATGACATGAGAAAAGAGCAAAAACAGAAGCAAAAAAGAGAAGACTGACTTAAAAAGAAAATCCAGCCTATTTTTGGAGAAGGCAAATATTAAAATGAGTCCTAAACCATTGCATGTTGTAGACACAGTGACACATTCACTGTCCCAGTTTGCTTCTTTGTCTTCCTCCTCAGGTTCTCCCAACTTTTCTGCCTTCATCCTGCCACCCCAGCACTGCTCCTCCTTGGGCCAAACAGCACAAGCACCAGCTGACCCCCAGTATATTCACTCACATTTAATGTGACCTCCAGGCCACTCTTACTTTGATATTGTTAGTAAGTGTAGTGTAGCTGAATGCCCTCAAATAAGTAATAGCACTGGAGGGTGAGACACAGCCACATCAGTGAGCTGAGAAGCTGGTGTTTCACCATTCCAAGAACCAGCCTTGAAGTAAAATAATATGAAATGTATATGTGTCACTCAAGATTTTGTTCTCCAGGTTAAGGTAGAGGTTACCTTTTCTTGGAACAATTTGAGGGAGTACATAGGAAAAAAAAAGATGACCTCCAATTGTCATGGTTTAATTAAGAGGTTAAAATCTCAAGGATAGACACCACCTCCAAAGGAGATGCTTCTTTGTTTCCTCTCTCTATTCACCCTCAGGGCTCTTGTCTCATTCAGGGAGGTTGACAGTAACTAGATTAGTCCTGACTGTACTCTCTCTGCCCTGAAATTCAAAATCTGTTTCTCCTTAGATCTGAAAGACTTATTTTTTTTGATGCTTCCAAGCTTGTAAACCAAGGAAAGGAAGGCAGGCCCTCTCCTGGGCTGGTAGCTCTCCCTAACTCATCAGTTGGCACCAAGAGTCGTGATCTTATGGCTCATCTGTTCTCTGAGCCTCTGCTGGTTCATCCAGCCTCCTTGTTCATCCACTTTTTGTCCTCTCCTGCTTCAAAATCCTGTACTCCTGTGACTCCTGCTCAACCACCACCACCGACAGGCCACTACTTAAAGAGGATACACCAGAACAGATTTTCTTGTATTTATTTTTAGGAAATAAACTGAGAAATTTCAGAAAATGTCTTCCATTTGGTCCATGGCTCCTTCTGAAATGGCATGATACTATTTCCTATTGTTGTCCTCCTAATTTTTTCTTTATTCACTCCTTGTTATAAGTTAAAATGGAAACTCATTTCTTCTTCAGAAATAAATGGAGAAACAAAGCAACAGAAGGATGAATTATAGCTCCATTTCTTTAACACTTCATGTGCTCCAAAGAAAAGAGAGCCAGGCTTTCCCCAACTCTGCATCACTGGGACGAGTAACTGCCAGAGGCACTACAGGCTCCTCTAAGGCTTTGCAATACTACTAGAAAACAAGAAGTCAAATGAGAGCTTCCTCAGGTCAGACCAAGTCCTCTAGAGTTACTGTAGTTCTTCTCTTCTTTGTAAAGCATTTCCTTCCTTTCTTCTTCTGTATCTCAGTTGGCTGGTTGGAAAGTCTCCAAAACTCAGGTTGTGGGGTTAGTGAACTGCAGGGGAAGGTCCTCCTATCCTGTCTGTAAGATGAGTTATTTCCTCTGATGGAGGGCAGTATTTGTCAGCTCACAAAATCCTTCAGCATGGTGCAATTTACTCAGTATTAGTGTAATACTCAGTATTTTACTAAGTATTAGTGACTCTCAGGGACCTTCAGCAGTGTAAAGGATTCAATTTTGCCACCTCTTATGAGTTTGTCACAGCGTTTGTGAGTTTGTTTTTTGAGGAAAAGTGACAAACTGTGTTTTTGTTACCCTTTGGCCTTAAGAAAATGCAAGCCTTGAAGCCTTCCAGATGTATGTAAAAACTCAGTTGGAGTCAGTCAGAAATGTTAAGGCTGATTGGAAAACAGGTCCTAAGCCTGGGAGCAGTCCCCAGAGCTGGGAGGAGGGTCCGGGCTGATGGCCCAGAGCAGAAGACTGGGTGTCCCAGGGTGAGGAGGTAGGAAGAGGGATGGGGAGCCCACAGAAATGAAGTGACTGTGGTTGCTGGAAGAGGAGATAGAGTTTGGTGAGGAGAGAGCAGGCCTGAGGTAAAAAGATGTTGATAGTTTCCATTTTGGGGGCTGATGTATGGAACGACATGGAGAATTATAGGCCCAAACTCTGGGCGTTGCTGTTCTCCAGCTGTCAACTCAGAGCTACGACAGTGTGTGCCTTACCAGGTCTGGTGGCTGGTCCCTGGAGATGAGGACACGGCACCCTCACTGCTGCAGGGCCTCTGCCGGCCCCAGGCAAAGCAACTAAAAATTTCAACCCTGTGCATTGCCCAGATCTATGCTTACAGGATGTTACCTAAAAGAGGTACCTAAAACAGCCTTGGATGTCTCTTCTATTTGTGTGGCTATTAAGAGTTTAAGCAGAGCTACTGTCAAACAAAAACCAAGAAACCAACAAAACCCCAGCAAATTCAGAGTGCTGGTTGCAGACTTAATCATATCAAAGATAAGCCATGTAAGAAATAGGTGGAAATCAGTCTTTGATGACATGTATACTCAATGTTGCCACTGTCATATGGAAAGGTCACCTCTAAACATGTAAGGACTTTCTCATAAGGCACATGTAAGGACTTTCTCATAAGGCACACACAGTAGAGGAGGGGTGTTAAATTCAAATTACATAGGCAAATTTGCAGTTTTCTCAGCTCTGGAGTGCTTTTTTTGGCAACAATAGTTGTGTTTTTTTAGCTCCATGTGTTCATTATAAGCCAAAGCTGAAGTTAATGAGAGGCACTACACACTGAGGTGCATAATGACATCTTTTTTACTGCAGGAGTTTGGAGCATTAGTGCTCTTTAAACAGTTTATAGATTTTGCTTAAGCTGGTGTTGTTTATTATTCAGCCTTGCATATGTTTGAATTTAAGCTTACAGAGCCTGTATAGTTGGTATGTGTATGTATGTAAGTATATGTGCATGGATATAATGAAACACTGTTCCATCAGCTTCCTCAAGTGACCTACAAATGGAACCCTGTTACTGTTTTGTATATAGTATGTGTGAATGGCATACATGTTCCTATGCTAAAACATGCATATGCAGAGAGAAAGCACAGAAGTTTTTCAAAAAAAAAAAAAAAAAAAGGTTGCTTTTGCATTCTGCTGTTTGTGTGGCTGTATATCAGGAATGCATCAACATGCTAGCATTTTTTGTAACTAGGTAACTCATCTATTTCCACAGCCTTTTGACTTCTAGGAACCCTAATTGGCATGCCATTAGGAGCAGTGCTAGTTTTGCTTCAAACAAATATAGCAGACTCTTCCAGTATGCATCATTAATGACTGCATAGCACACAAAATCGTTCTCCATGAAGAAAAGACAGATGGCTTCTTTATGTTTTTAATATTGCACTCAGTTAAATCTTGCACTTGCTTTTTATTCAATAAAATCTTTTGTCTCCTCCGCACTAAGATGTATTCTAGCCCTTATAGCCTCACAACTTATTAGATAAATAATTACTGAATTTCCATCTATCACTGAAGGCACAGATATGCTATGGATACAGATGGGACTGGAGCATGTTTATGAAACTGATAGATCATGTTTAATCAGTGGTTTCCTGGAGTGACCTTCAGAGATATAAACAGCTACTATCAGGTGTCTGAGTCTGAAGCCCAGCCTCCTATGAAGAAAACAGAGGTAGACAGGGCATGTCCAGAGGGCAAATTAAAGGAGGAAAGTCATTAAGGTGCTCTAAATTGTTCTTTGAGGAGAAGCCTACTTCTGAAGATTAGGTACACTGCCTAGGGAAACTGCTGCAACAGTGTGGGTACCTAAATAGAGTCCCACATAAATACAGGCTAAACTCCCCTCTCCTGCAAGGAGAGGGGGAAGCATCAGAGGGCAGACTATCTTGGAAAGGGCTTTGGTTACAAAATGGCTTTAGCCCTAAGGGGCTAAAGCATTTTAGGGGCTGAGCATCTTGTGCCTCTCCTTCAGCTGTGGTAGCTCAGGCTCACCCAAACACACACTTGGCCCCCTCAGCTGGGGCTGAGCATGACTGACTGCCATTTTAATGTAACATGTAATAGGCCAAAAAAGAAAGAAAGAAAGAAAAAAAAAGCTGAGGCAAAGACCCCCCTCTGTAAATTGGAGTGCAAAAATAAAGGTATGCCATGTGTTGCTGCTGCTTTCCCAAGTGTGGTGGTTTCACCTTGGGGGACAGTTAAACTCCACCGCAACTGCTCTTTCCCTCCTCCTCCTCACAGGGAGAGGGGAGGAAGAAAGTATGATGGGAAAGGAAAAGGCTCATAGGTTGGGATAATAATAAGTTAAATAAGGGGAAAAGTAGGAGGAAAACCAAACCAAACCAAAACAAAACAAAAAGAAACACCCAAAGGCATGGAAGCAAAGAAAGAGATAAAACAATTACTTTCTGCTTCCAATCAAAGAGCGATGTTCAACAGTGTCCCAGGAGGGTTTTCTGGGAGGACAGACATTTTCATAACAAGAGCCCCCCCTCTCTTTCCCCTCTTCCACCTTTTATTGCTGAGTGTGACACCACAAGGTAAGGAATATCCCTTTGGTTGGTTTGGGTCAGCTTTGGTTGGTTTGGGTCACCTCCCCACCTCTGACCCACCACCTCCCCACCTCTGGCCCACCCCCAGCCTTCTGGCCCTGGGGCCTTGGAGGGAGTCCTGATATGGTGCCAGCAGTGCTCAGCAAGACACAATTCTGGTGTGATATCAGGGCTGTTCTAGCTACACGTGCAGAGCACAGCACTGTGTGGGCTGCTGCAGGGAAAGTTAAATCCATCCCAGCCAGACCCAGTACACCAGAACAGAAAGCTTCCAGCCACACTCTGAGAGCAGGCCTCAACAACTAAAGTGTCATTGTGTTTGCTTCAGGTAGCAGGCTCCTCTGAGGTGATGAAGGCAAGAAAGTGACTCCTTTACCCCATCCCTCCTGGTGGTCCCTGACTCTTTCTCATGATGTGACAGGACACCTGTCTACACTTCAGACCTACACCTCATGGGATTTGATTCGCTTCCTTTTGGGCCTGCCACCCACTGCTGGTACCGCACAGGTCAATGTCTGCTCCCCCTGTTTTTAAAAAGCTGCTGGTCTATGGTGAGAGACAGCACATGTGGACTGAAATGGGGAGGAGCACGCTGTGTTTTCCAAATCTTGGGTGACCTTTTGCAGTCTGGTAGCCATTCTCTAGACTGTTGAGGGAAGGACAATACAATAAATAAATAATTCACCTTCCTTCTCATCAATAAAAGCAATAGCATGAAAGTAAAGGATGGAGCTCATTAACACCCCAAGCGAGCAAGGTGAAATTGAAGTAAATCCCTTAGAAAACCCTGCTTTGCAGGGAGCAGACGAGCCTTGTTAGGGAAGCCTTGTGCAGACCCTCACTTGGGCACTGGTTTTACTATGGAACAAAGTCAATTAGAGGGACAAATGATTACAAGCCCAAATATTTCTCATTGCTACTTGCATCATGAATGGTCCAACTTTGGCCCTAACTAGTGTTTGGGTTTCCTTGGATGTCACCAAGAACAAGGACATCAATGGCTCAACCTGACTGCTCTAGAAGCAAAAAACTGTGATCCACAACCAGAATCATTGCTTTCTTTTACAACAATGTAACAACAACTTATGATAGTTGTATGATTTTTAAAATGTTGGAAAAGGGCACAACGAATTCACATTGCTATTTTTGCAGTGGATTCAGAAGTTTTTGTTTTTTTTTTTTTAAAAAAAAATCAAATCCAGATGAAGAGGAAGCTCAGGCCATCTGTACTTTCAGGATAACCTGGACAACAGCTGTTTGTCTTACATCAGTGATGAACATTTTATTCTCCTCTGTGGTTTGTCATCTGTTTTTTGTTTGTTGCTTTTTTTTTACTCCTATGTTCTTGCCCCACTAGGTTTAATTTTTTCTCTGAGTTATGGGGGTATAAATCAATAGTGAATCCAGTGAAGTCAGTGGTGTTTTGCATGGAGATGACATTTTCTCACTGGAGAAGAAGTCTTTAAGCATTACTTCCTGATGCTGTCACACAGTCTTCTGTAACTGTGCAGAGATGCGGAAAGTAGTGATTTTCTGAACCAGCAATTTTAATATTTACTTACAAAATGCAGCCATATGGTCATTTGTCTCTTGGTCCTAAGGGTCCATATAGCTTTGCATGCTTCCTCTCCAAGGTCACCACAGATGAAGATCACCTTGGGGACAAAAAAAAAAAATAGCAACAGCAACACTCACTTCAGCTGGGTGGGAGCAGATTTGCTCCATTCCCACAGTAATGTTGGGAACTTCCATTCATTGGGAGTTTTTTCATTTTGAAGTTATGTAATAAGAAGAGCATAAGTGTGAGAAGGAAAGAGATAGAGGAAAAATTCTGTACAATGCCCTAGTAAAATATGCATTCACTAGAAATGGTAAAAATGTCATATTGTGTCAGTTGGTATAAACTTTCTTCTCCGTCCAAATTTGTATTTTGTTTTTGTTTTCTTTTTCCCATTGAGCTATAAGAAGGCATTCAGGAGTCCAAGGTTTATCTGAATGTGGAGATGTGACCACCGTTTTAAGCAGCATCTATCTCTTTCTGTAAAAAATAAAATGTGTTTCATTATCCATTCAGTCACTCAACTACTCGTCCTGTTTCTTAGACACAAGTTGTACTTAGATTGAAAGTTTAATGCAAAATCATTTTCCAGGTCAATACAGCCAGGCAGAAACATAGGCATGATGCCTGCCAATAACCACAAGGACTAGCTGTATTCACCTTTCTTTTTATGGCACATCCCCTCTTCCTCTCTTTTCTCATCTAGATTTGATTTTTCTCTGATTACAAGTTGAGGTACCTCTGTATGCCAAGAGGTTAAGGCAGGCGATTTGTGACCCAGCTGCTTAAATCTGAAGAGTTTGGACTGTCCATCAAATTGAAAATGAAAGTACCTAAAGATCTTAAAAATCAGAGGGGAAGATTAATGGTAGGTGGCTTTTTGGCTCATGCTTCTCAAGTGCTGCTGTGTGCACCTATGAACTTTATTTGCCTTTCGTTCACAAACAAAAGCTTACTACTGTGCTGTTCTGCACATCTGCTTATAAAAAATATCTCTGAGTGATGCCTGATGGCTTTTCTCAGATTTATAACTGAGGAAAAGGAAACCTCTGAGGGGGGAAAAAAAAGCATTTAACCATGTTTAACCTTTTGAATTAGATGCACAGAAGTCTTTGACCCTAAGGATAGTCACAGATAGATCCTGAACAAGATAAATATTCAAGAAGGCTCTTGAACTTGTTGTTTTTCTGTACTCCAGCTTTCTTGAATTTCCCTCCTATCTCAGACCAGTTTGTGTCACATTTCATACAAGCAGTAATCTCCAAGGGGAAAAAGCACTTAACCATGCTGTCAGGCTCTTACTTTAGGCTCTCAAAAATCTTCTGCTTCATCTGAACACTAGTGTATATGCATGAGACTTGTAGATATTGTCTGACTAAACAAATCAAACCACCAGCTATCTCATGGGAATTCCAGAGGTAGCTTTACTCCCCAACTCTTCAAAATGTCAGCACATCTTTTAATATGATTGAAAACCTGCTAGAAATGCCAACGAAGGTGTTGTAGTTTGCAAGCAAATGAATTTAGGTAAACAAGTATAATACCTATCTCCCAATTAGACAGAATTTAGTAACACAGAGTCAGAAAGATCCATATATACATTTATGAAATAACATGTATAGACATATATTATGTATATAGTGTATATTTATGTAAGCAGTACAGCATTATTATACAAGAGCATATATGTTTTCTTATTGCTATGTAAGTGCAATTTCTAGGGACACTAGGAAATCTGGGAACTCTAAAAGAAAGATGTATGTGTGACCATGAATATATTAAAGCTATCCAGAATAACACTTGGGAAAACAGCAGTAAATTACAATGCCTTAAAATATTGTTAATCTGCATCTGAAGTAAAACATGACTTGGTGGATGTTCCACAAGAAAGCAGCTTATCTGGGAAAATGATCCACCGAAGAACAGGCTCTCTGAAAAAAACATACATTGATGGATGGTCTACAATATGAATGTATTATCAAATTAAAGAAAACAGTAACCTTCTGTGGGAAAACCAATTAACCTTGTGTGTGGACCACATAAATGAATCACATGAAGCACCATCAAAGATGACCATAACTAATAGCTTAGTTTGTGTGTATAAGACTCTGTATTACACCTCTGAGCTATGCAGATAGCTCAGAGTATGCAGTATACTCAGCTCAGCTGGGTATGCAGAATTATGTATGCCAGCACTATCGTAGTAATATTAAAGGGATATACATTTCTACTGCTGGTGTTTGGTCTGGTACCCCACCCTTGAGATCTGTCTGAGATCTGTCTGTAATTTGGATGCAACAAAGGGATTTATCCTGCATTACTTTTGCAGTTCCTACAGACTCTATGGAACCACACACAACCCTACAGAAATATGAAGGATTGGTCAGGGCCTAATTTTCTTCCTTTCTTTTTTCACTTTGCTTCCACACTCAGTTTTCTGGCCATCACTGAGGCACTGCTCATGGGTCCTGAAGAAATCTGAACAGCCCAACAAACAGCTTGAGAACAAGCTCTTGATGCAGTACTCTTGTACTCAACATCTCTGCACTGGCAAGCATTTACAATTCCCCTCGGGTGTCACTAATTATAACGTATGGTTCATTAAAAATGACAACAGAGTTCACCGAGCCTGCATTCTTGTGATTAATTGCAATGCTTTCCTAATCAGTTGTTGTTATTTATACCTCTGCCTTTATGCGACTGATTATACTGTACACTTGCACCATTCAGAGAGTAACAGGAGGGACACAAAGGGCATGTTTACATGATGCAATGGTGCAGACATGCCTGAACTAGCAGTGACCCAGGCTGCATGCTGCCATAGCACAGAGCTGCGCCATACTAGAGACGCTACTTTGGGTCTCAGAGCCACAAGGAAGTGACACCAAGCTCGTAAGCTCTGCCTTGCAGAAGGATTTTTTAGACTCTATGAATAGCTGTGGAGACATGGTTTATCAGCTTTCAGTTCCAGAGTTGTCTCCCGTTGGTAAGCAATCGCAGGCAGCTTGAGGCAGGGATTTCTAAGGAGCTCCATTTGAGTATTCCTGCTTGAATCTCTGTGTGTATATATATATATATAAGAGATCAGATTTCAGGACCCAGAAGCTAAATCCTGATTTTAAGCCTCCCAAAAATATCTTTAAAATTTCCTAAATCCACTGACTAAGCACTGTTGTGTATTGAAGAACCCACTGAACAAAACCTAAAAAAAAATCTCTGACTATCAGCTCCCATCCAACAGGAGGAACAAAAATGTTGAGGGTGCAAACCTACATGCTAAATTGAAAATAACAAGGGTGTAGTTCGATCCACCTTCAGTTTATGTTTGTGTGCAAGTGGTTTGGGGTTTTTCTTTTATGATCTCAGATAACGTGCTAAGCAATTTGGGGGGGGCTGCTGTTGGATAACCCAATCTAAGACACATACAGCTAACCTGATTTTTGAAGAACCTGCAGAATGGCTATCTCTGAGACTAAGTTATTGGGAACACTGGGTGTGCATATAAAATTTGTGGCAGTGATGCGACAGCTCATTTCAAGTCTTTTTGAGAAGCTGCAAACTGCCTATGATGTTACAGATCTTCCTATGTATTCCTCTTCAGTTTTCTGTTTGTTACACATCTGCTCTGTGATTTTCCTTTTCCTCAGTTTCAGGCTTTTAGTTGCAATCTAATGCTATTTGCACAGCATTATCGCCTGGAGGCCCAAGTCAACTTTGGCAAGTCTCCTACTGGCATGTTATGTTAATAACTGATTGGTTTTGTTCTCGGCAAGAGCAATTTGTTCCAACAACTGGGATTCATCCCACTTGTTTAGCGAGTACACAGCTACACTCTAGCACAAACATTAAAGGCCAAGATCTTTAAAAATAGAAAGGGAGGGACCACCAGCATCACTGCATCCAATCCAACAGCTGCAGGCAACCACGGGTTAGCTGCCTAGCCCAAACTGCACTCCCACACCTGACCACACAGTCACTGAACCAGTCCCAGCTCTCGGGGGCACATTTAATTTTTCAGACTTCTGACTGATTTTTGGATGTTTCTGAGCATTCAAGTGCCCCCACCGGCTTCAAATGTTTAGAAATTTTAGCTAAATCATTGTTAAAAGTTTGGCCCATGGTGGTATGTCGATGCTGTAGGAAAAATCACACAGATATGTGCTTGCAGCTTAGTGCATGAGTTCATATATAGCAATGGGATTGAAGGTTGCATAGAGCATGCTTATCTGCAGTGTATTTGTTCTTCAATATGTGCAAAGCATGTCCCCAGTATTACAAGCATTTGTATTTGTCAATGTGAGGATGTATCTCCAGAGTTTAAGCTAGGCATTTTAACTGCCTGATTTCCAAACCAGGAAGTTTCCGAAAAAATACTCCCAGACAAACAAAAATCCTACTCACGAGCCACAAAAAAATAGTATGTGAGAATTTGTCATCACATGCAATTTGCATTTTTAAAATGTGTCTGTGAAATTTTACAGTCATTTGCATTTCAAGTCAGCAATTAGATTAAAAAAGCCAACAACTGCAGCTGTGACAAGTACTCCGTTACGTGAAAACCCATAAACAGTCCTCTTGTCCCTAGTAACAGCTCCGATGCGAATGAATTTCAGCATAGCGCTCAAGTTTTGCCTCTTCAAGGTTGCTTCTATCCTTGATGCAGTCTAACTGGAAACCCTAAAAGACTGGAATCTGAACAAGATGCATATTTAATATTACAGTCTGCCCTTGGTCCTGTAGGGAGTGTCTTTTGGGGTGACATTAGGGTCAGCTGTAGAGCAGCATCAGAGCCACAGCGGGGATTTTCCCAGCACATGGGGTAAGAGGGCATCCTGCTGCTCCCTTGCTGCCCATGCTCTGCCACATGCCCAGCATCCTCTGTAGAGGCAGATAGATGGGGGATGAAGGTCCCTGGGGACACACATCCATCACATCCCCTGGAGCAAGCAGCAGTGCCCCAGCAGCTTGTCTTGGGGCTTTAGTAGCACCTGATTATTGGAAGGGATGTTTTGGAAATCAGGTCTCTCTGCAGCATCGAAAGAATAAAAAATAATAATAACAGGAAAGGGCAGGCAGTTCTAGTCATTTTAGAAAATGTCAGCTGGTATTCAGCGGTGGGTTTTAAAACACATCCCTGCATCAGCAGAAAATCTCCCTGGCTTTCAGAAACACTCCTGCTGGCATGAGCCGCCTGGGGCAGCACGAGGTGCCAGCAGTTTGCTGTAAGTGTAAGGCACTTCTTGGTGTTTGGCTGCTCTTGGCTGTTCTTCCCTCGGTGGCTGTCAAGAGCAGCAGTTGTGTGAGCAGTTTTTCTGCTTAGGTGAACCAGAGAGAATAGGTGTTTTGGTCCACAGCCTCCTGGACACCATTGATACACACACCATGCTTTACACATGGGCAGAGGTCTCAGCTTCAATCTCCAAGATAATTTGGTGTTTGGAGTCTCCCTGGCAGACAGGGTCCCACCAGCATTAGTGCTCACACCATAAGAGCTGAGCCCCAGGCCTTTGTGGAAGAAATGTGGCCCCTAGGACAATACGCATGACCTGTGGATGTCTGGGTTTGTCTGCACTTCAGATCCTATTCTTGTCTTACCTGTCAGTGGCGTTTGATGGAAGATGAAATCTTGGTCTCTGTTATTCATCAGTGAGATAAAATACAAGCTTTCACTTCACCTTTGATTCAGAGGTTTTCCTTCCCTGCAATATGTGTTGATATGAATTCCTTTCCTAACACCAGAAGGCAAGTGAATAGCACAGGGAGAGGAGAGTTAGAGACACAAAAGAACAAAACCAGGTGGTGAGCTAAGGACAGAGGTATGAGGCTGGGCAGGGGAAGAGACTGGCAATGATTATTAGGAGAATGTGTCCAAGCAACACTGGAAACAGACAGAAGAAATCAAGACAGTAGGAACACTGTGAAGTATTTTGATCCTTTATGGTACATCTGCAACAGATGAAAGAGTAAGATGGTGGTCAGGGGAGTGAAGAGCACAATGCGACTAAAAATAGCAGAACATCTTTTAGCTCAGAAAAATGAAGGTTGAGAAAGATGTGATTTCTCTCTAGAAATATATCAAAAGAGTAAATGCCAGATGGAAAAGTGCTATTTGAGCTAAAGGGCAATTCCGGCACAAGAACAAAGTGGGGGAAAAAATCGGCCATAAATACATCAAGCCTGGAGACCCTGAGCAGCAAGAGCCTGCTGCCTCCTGTCAGCTGCAGCCACCAGGGCAACCTTGGTGACTTAAGGGTGGATTTGGCCAGTACTGAGTGATGTCTGCCTGGCTTTGTCAGCAGGGTGGCTTTCTGCTCCTAAGGGTCAGGTCTTGTTCTCCACAAAGCCAATGGAAATGGAAATGTGAGCAGGATTTGATGGCAGCCTTTTCGTTAGCTAGCAGCTATGAATAGGGTTGAGTGCACTGAAAATTTCAATGGTAGTTTCTACCCTCATCCAACCAGTGCCCTGAAGGTCTTACCTTTGTGTTTTACAAGCACTTTACGTTGGAGAAAGGTGTATATCCATGAAGACAGTGCTTCAGCCTTTATCAACAGTTTTTTGTATTACACTGAAGATACTAAACTTGCTTTATGGGATCATTTGACGTGCCAGCTAGTGCCCAGTTCCAACCTGGCCATGTAAATTTTAAACAGAAGTTCTTCCTGAAAGGATACACTGCCAGCAACACGGTGGTATATCTCCTCACCTGCCAGTGTTCAAGCTTCTCATCCATTTCAGTTGTTGTGATTTCTCAGTCCTCATGTAAGCCTGTAGTAACTCACCCTCAGACTGTCGGACTGAGCTAGTGGGAAGCAGCCCCAAAATCAGGCTTTGTTTTTACTTTTCTATGTCTGAAAGGAGTTCCTGGCCAAGAAAGTCTTTGCTTCCTAAACCAGAGTAGTCTCATGGCCTAGGCTACAGTTACCTGGTCAACTCTTAGATACAGCTTCCTTGCCAATGAAGCCTGTAAATCCTTACCTAATTATTAAATAACAGTAATATTAATAATATTATAATATCAACATTTGCATTGATAATAATAAAAATACCAATTACAGTAGAATGTCCTGTAGCTTGCTTCATGAAATGGCTGTGATTTCAGTTACAAACCCTCTCCACAGCCAGCATGGTTCCCAGCCAGAAGCATGGCTATGTTTTCCCTAAAATCAGATGTGTCAATGCTTTGACCCTGACTGATCCACTGATCCACTTTCATTTAGGGAGACAGTTAGTGAGTTAGTGTTTTTTGTTTGTTTGTTTGTTTGTTTTTTTCCCTCTGTGTGTTGTGTGTTTTTTGTTGTTGTTTGTTTTTTGGCTTTGCATTTTGCTGTTAAGGGGCAGGCCTACCTTTGGGAACATCTGTAGACAAACAACAACGCAACCTGGATATCTGCCACCTTATCACTATCAATGTACTTGATTAAACTACAATTGCACAAATTTCTATCCCTTCTGTCTATCAATTTCAGGTTTCAGTCCTCTACTGAGGACTTTGATCTTTCCTGTAGATGCATTTTTTATGTCTTGAATTTTATGTAATCAATTAAGATGTACATTTTCCATCAGTCTGGCTAATATTAACTTCAGGTGGTATGCAAAGCCTGTAGAAACCTCTGAGAGCTTTTCTGTTGACTGCAATGGGCTTTGGATCAGGACTCTTAATAGCAGTCATTTGTTCGAATCTATTCCAGTTTAATGAGTGATTAGCAGATGTTTTTTCCACTCTTTACTAAGCAGTTGATAAACCAGAGTCCATGAGGAGCTGTGTACTAAATAATAGTATGATTTTACAACCTTCAAATTGCTTTAGAAAATAGATTTATAAATCATGCACATAAAAGTAAAGAATATTGACAAATTTTCCCCTATAAAAGAGGAGGCTTGCTGTGTTTTATGTGAGTCTCTCAACAATAAAGTGTTACTTACAATGGGACATTGGGAAAACCTAGCAGATCTTTATATATCTTTGTGTCTTGTGTATCTCTCTTTTCTGTTCTCTTTTATTTGATATAATTTACATGTGTTCAGCACTCCAGCTCAGATTCCTGTATCTGTTATGATGAGATTCTTATTTAAACAAAGTCTCTTCATGCCGGAAGAGAGCTGTGCCAAGAAAAAAGCCCTTGATTTCCCAATTACTTGTTATTATTCTTTAAGTCACCTTCCAACCCAAGCAGCGTTTCTAGTACTGCGAGGTACCAACTATCAGGATTTGTTCTACTCGACCTTTCATGATATTTAGGCATCTGGCTTTCCAGCTCAAGTAATCAAGATGATAATTAAACCTACATCTTTGTGAATGTCAAAACTGTCATCTGCATTCAGAATGTTACAGGTCTTCAAGAAATGATGATCAAGAGAAATTTAACATCAGTGAGGTCATTAGGAAATTGTTCTAGCATTGGCTTCACCAAAAACTGCCGTGTCAAAGTAAATGAAATACATGACGTATGCTATATTAACTGCCCATATAGAATACATAATCAGTGTCACTATAAACTAAGATTGCTTTGTAAATGTAATTGCTGACAGTATTTCAGGTAACACCCAAACAGTAATAGCCTGTTATGGTTATTGTTTAGATCATTTCACTATTAATATATAGCACTATGTCCAGATGCATTTGTATTTATTACATGGATTAATTGCTTTCCTGCTGCAAATGGGCATTACATTTTTAGTGAAACAAATAAGCAAAAAAACCCTCAATGTTTCACATTAAATAATGGAAAAGTAAGTGGTAATTTGAAAATGAGTTAATGATGCAGTAACTTCCAACTTAGAATAAGGCAATGTCAGGAGTGTTAAGTTCACAGGAAAATGTGCCTTGGAATTGTTCCTTTTTGCAAATGAGCTCATGTCACAGTTTTCCAACCTCAGTAAGCAATCAGAAGTTATTTCACAACAGTCAACATGGTCCCAAGTTCCCAGCCAATGCTGTAAGCCTGCTCTTGGCTCTCACTGACACTGGAGGGGGGGCAACTGGGACAGTGTTGACCAGGACACGAGATCACTCACATCACAGGATTTCTTCATGAGAGACCTGTCAGCTGTAACTGAAACAGTTTAGTCCAAAACACTGTAAATCTAGGAAAGTGTAAGAATAATTTCTAGCTCTCCGTCCATGCTTATGTCTCTCTTGTGCCCCTGCCAGCATCAACCACAGCCACTCCAGCTGCGGAGCTCTCTGCAGCAGTGCTGCCAAGCACCCAGCTCCTTCTGCTGTTGCTCACGGGTTTCTCTGGAGGCAGGTTGTGCAGCTAGTCAAAGAATTAAAACTACCAACGTGGGCTTGGAAGTCCAAGTGTGGGCTTTAAGTAACGCTTGGGTTGACAGTATTTATTTTGATGATTATAAATAGGGCCTATAATGACCAAGGAGACCTCAGATAAATGTGCCGAGTGAGATGGGATGATTTCATGTCCTCTTCAGTGGTGGGGGAATTAGGCAGACAGCTTTGAAAGGTAAAGCAGCACATCCAGTGTGTAACAGCATGGGAAATACAAAGTTCAGGAAAAATCCAGCACCTTGAAGGGATTCACAGGCATGTGCTTGAAACTCAGGGCCTTTTTATGACATGATGGGGGGGGGCCCCCCCCCCCCCCATCCAAGACACAGTCAGGTGTAGAGCTTTTGCTGGCTTTTACACCATAGGCCAGTGCCTGGAGCACTTGCCCGAAGGATGCTCTGGGTCATGTCCTGGGGATTTCCACCCAAACTGCCCACCTGCTCAGTCAAGAAGAGCTCTGAAAGCATGAGGAGCACAAGAGCCTCACTCCAGTCTAGCCTGTAGTGGAGATTCCCCCCTGTTGCTGGTCCCTGCTCCTGCAGTTGTTCATGAACTTGGCATCAAATAACGCCAGAAGAAAAAAGCCAGGAAGACCTCGCTGCTAATAATTTTTAATGCCGTTACATGTACTTGCATTACTGCTGTTTTGGACTGCATACTTTTAAGAGTTGCCCTAGGCAGAAAGAATTCTGTACCGAATGAGTTTTGTCCCCGTGGATGGAATGTACGGCCTGCAGCAAAATTCAAGCCCAGGTGTATGGAGGGAGGTTCTTAATTATCTGGCAGCCTGTGAATTCCCCCTTTTCCTAGTATTTTTCAAAGGACTGGAAAATGGAGTCTCTAGTGGCAGTGCTGGCATTTTAGACGGAGGAAGTGTGAAGCAGCAGTCACTTGTTAGACTAATACAGCGTCTGATCTGTGAAACCGTTTCCAACACAGAGAATGCGTAATGCTGGTTTGTCTGCTGGCACAGCTGAGCAAGTTGCTGTGTCTGCAGGCTGGAGCTCTTGGTAACCATACGAGTGTGTGGTTACCATACTGGGTGTCACCCACACACAGTATGGGTGAAGGACAGAGGAAACCCAGAGGTTTCATGCTGAACCGATATAAAGTCTTCAGCAAACTTCCCGTGCTCTTTCCCAGGTGTCTCAGGTACACAGTATATAAAAAAACTTCAGCACCTGGAGAAGACAGTGCTAACTTGAAGGCTAAAGCATAAACTGAAATACATTTAAATACAATATTAGAACGGATAACCTAAAGATTGTTGTGATGTATCATAGCCCTGAGTACCCATGCAGTTTGCCTCCGTGCCTCCTGCCAGATAGGATAATAGCTATTTTATCTCCAGACTTTTGCAGCAAGAGCAATAACATCTGAAAGGAGCCAACTGCTGGTGGTAAGCTGGGGGATAATTCACAGAGTTTAGCCTAAGGCTCCCTCTGTAGTCAAAGGAGGAAGATCGTTGCCTCCAAAGAGATTCAGAGCAGGGACATGAGTGGCTTTGAGGTGGTCTGTCTAGGTAGCCCAGGCAAAACTAGGCCTGAGCAGTCGCTTCTGGAAAGTGACTGAAAAGAAACAAAACAAAACAAAACAAAACACTGATTTAAATTAGGCTGCATTACTGGGACAAAGGCATGCAGCAGTAATATGTTGTAAAGGTAAGGTTCGCCATCCATATAAATTATCATTTGTAAATTAATGCACTTGCTTAAATACTAAATACTTAAATACTAAAGTTCAGTTAATGCACTCAAGAATTTAAACTGGCTGATTTTAGGGACTGTAGTTGGTTTTTTTGTTTGGTTTTCTTTTTTTTTTTTTTTTTTTTTTTTTTTTTACAATTACATATTCCATCCATGTGGCTTTAGTTTTTAAGTATAACAAGTGACACGGTGTGTTGGGTAAGCTGCCAAATGGTTTTATTTTCAGAAATCAGTCCCTCACAAGTGAGGAGAACCACAGAAAATAACCACTCAGAACCTCAAATTATTTTAGAAAAGCTTAGACCCTTTATTTTCAGGAAAGTTTGAAGGTACTTTTAGAGATTTTGTCTTTGTTCAAAGAAAATTCAGCCTTGGGATTCCCTCCATTTTTCAAGTTTAATTTTCATCTGGTCTGCCTTACGTTTTCCAGTAGTGCTTGCTGTTCTGATGGCTGTGACTATGAAACCAACATCTTCAAAAATAGCCTTGATGCTAGGGACCATGTTTATTTGGGGAAAGCAACCTAACATATCTACTAGGACTTGGAAACCTTTAATAAAATTAGTAGTAACATATTAATTAATAATAATATTAATTGATAATATTTATCCATACATCAGCTTCAAAATACAGAAGGAAATATATCTCTTACCCAAATATTCCCCATCAAAAAGATAAGCTTGGGACATTAGTAATTTTTTCTGCTCTACTGTATGTGCTGTACTGGAGTAAATAGACAATAGATGTTACGATCTGGGAAGAGCTGCTAGAACTGAACAGAAACTTGCTGAACAGAGGGAGTCTTTCTGTTGACTTCAAAGGCCTTGCAATCAAATATGTCGTGCTGAATATTTTACCTGCTCCTAAAAGTTGTGACACGTACCAGTATCTACCATGAAATTTAAGCAAGTGTGTGACGCCTTATTACAACACAAAGAATGGCAGTCAGGTTTAAGGACAGCTTTCCAAATCTCTGTGTGTCCTTAGAGGATTCTTAAAATGAGATTAACCCCCCTCTTGGAATCTGTCAGTATCCTGACTCCTTTAAGATAACCTACTAACAGTTAGTAACAGAAAGTGTAATGAATACAATTAGCATTCCTGATATAATTAGCATAGCTGGAGAAGAGTTTTTTGGCTAATTTTTGAAATATTTATGATGGTTAATGAAACACATTAAAAGGACCTCACTGTCTTGTTTTGATATCAAAGGCTGTCTTGTCTCCAAGGCAGGCAGGGGTTGTATGTAAAGCAGAGGACAACCTTTCTGCTCTTACTAAGCAGTGTCCCAGGTGGAAGAGAGGTTGGGTTGCCATTAAGGACCTTGCCAGGTCAGTGGATGTAGTTTTCCCTCTTCCTTAATCTACCGCAGAAAACAGTAGGAAATACAGTAGTTTAATGCTTAAGAATCCATTTTTTTTTCTACTTGTGTGTCAACTTCAAAATACTTTCATCTATTTTTTCTTTAGAACTGTGTAAAACTATTACATGACATTTAGACCTCATTAAACATTACAATTTACCAAGCACCAAATTTAGTTGACATATTTCCTCCATCCCAGGAAAAAAAGAGAGAGAGAAGCAATTGATCTTTAAATTCCTTTTAATAAATGAATATTCATTCATCAATATTTTCATAAAGCATCTCTTCATCATTCCATTTTACTATTCTTTTTTTTTTTTTCCACTGCTGAAGAATACAAAAAATACATAGATGTGCCTTAAGCAAAAAAAAAAAAGACGGGGGTTTAGTTTATCTTTACAATGGAATGAAATCAACTTAGAGTTAAACCACCATAATATTTCTACTTTTTATTGACCTTTTGGGCTATGACATAAGATAAATCCATTTTTTTTAAATGCCTTTTACAAACAAATGATGTGGAAATGTTATTTATAGGAGTATGAGTTAGAAATTAGTTAATTAGCTATAAATACATTACTCTGGTGCAATTTGGTTGGAATTACCATTTTTTTCTAGTCTTAAAGCCACCTATTAAGTTAAAGTCATACACTGCAGCCAGCATAAAGTGACAATAGCCAGAAAATGTGAGGTCAAGGTAAACACTGTTCTTAACACATGATTGTGTGTGTATCTGTGTGTAAGAAATGGTGCTGGGACTGGAGGAAGGGAATTGGCAAAAAAGGCACAAAAATGCGTGTTAAGGATGAAGTGTTAACCTCAAGTGAGTATTTCCTGGCTTTCTTCAAGTCCAACCAAGACCTCGGCCTGTTCAAAGACCAAGCTGTTTCTGCCCCACGAAACTCAGCTAGACTGATGAATGCAAAATCTCATGAAAACCTGAAACATAGAACTGCTCACTCTTTGCAGTGAGACAAAAGGGGAAGTACTGATCCATGAAAGGGGCTGCAGTAACACACTGCATCTCACCCCAGCAAGCAGTAAGAGTCCTCAGAGACTCTGTTCTTTTGCCCATGCGGTGTCTTGAAAATGCATGTTACCTCTTCACTCAGGCCAGACTGTAATTTGCCTGCCTACCTAAAAATCCTGACTGAAGCCTCTGGAGAAGTGGCTTCAACAAGATGTGGAGTATCACAAATAAAAGGTCTCCTCTTCTTGTTCATAAAGACCCCTGCCTGATCAGATAATTTCTAGGAGCTGGAGCTTGAAGAGAAGAGAGAACTGTGATTAAATCATCAGCGTGGGACCACTCTCTTCTTGAATCCCATTTTCCAGCACAGTTGTTTAGAGCACTTACTGAAGGACTTGCTCAAAGATCATTTTGTTAGGGTAACTTTTCCAATGCAAAGCCTACTCTTTTTACGTTTTATTAAAATCAGATTTTTTTCTTTAATCGTATTTTGATGCTACGATAAAAACGGGAGGGATGTAAAACAAATCTACTAAATACGTACTTTGGGGAGGTGTTTATTGTTTTATTACTTTGAATATAATGATGACAATGTGCTCTGTAATCCCTTCACAGAGACAGTAAAGAGCCCATAATTGTGGTTTACCTATGATAGCTAATAGTGAGGAGCTTTTTTTAAAAAAAGAAAACACAAGCTTTTCTGCTCCAGCTCTGTGGGTTCCTTTGAGGCTCTTCATACTGCACAGTGGTTTGCAGCTACAGTGCTTAAAAACTGCAGCTACAGCCACTTTGCACCACTGCCAAGGATGCAGCAGGACTGCGGTGCTGATCCTGCAGGTGCTGGCCAGTGAGGTTCAGGTGGTGGGGATTGCACTGCGGCTCTGCCACGAGGCGGCTGCGAGGAGCGCACTGCTGTCCATGGGGCAGCCACTGGGTATGTCCTGCACCATGGGATGGGCACCTAGGACTTTCAGTGCTGTGTTTCACCCCAGAGCAAAGTTTCATAGCTCAGCTGCAAAGAATCGGGTGGAAACAGCAATGGGCTGTACAGGGCAACAGCACAAGTATCATAGCTCTCCTCACAGATACATCAAGTACTGGTGAGAACACAGGTCATTACAGAGCCAAGTAATTGCTCTGTAATTGATGATACTTTTTAGTATCATAGCGTCCCCACCCCCCTTTTAATATTTTTTTTTGGTAGATGCATATCCACACATTTTTCTCCCGTAGATGTCTCTAGCTAGCATTTGAAACGCTCTGTCTGCCACAACTTTCCATTGATTTCCCCAGGAATCCTACCTGCAGAGAATTGACAGGGCTGTGCCTGAATTCTTGATTTAAATCTACTTATGCTACTGTACCTGTTGGTATTTGTGAATGTACATGATAGAAACACTGCTTACAAAAAATATATCTTCTTTTCTTTAGAAAGGTTGCTTTGATAAATAACAAATTAAGTTTACAGATCTGAAATCGGCATACCTTGACAACTACAACCTACTAGACTGAAAAAACTTGGAACCCTGGTAAGGGAATGAATTTGAATGAAAACAAAAGTGGCCACATTTGCATGATGTGAAGGATGTGCTTGAACATAATTAACAATGAAAAAAAAACTGTTTGCTATCTTTTGTGATCTGTGACTGCAGCACACTAGCTTTACAAGTGTACACGTAAATAAGTATATAAATAAAATATGAAAATGCTCCATTACTGAATCAAAGTATCAGAAGTGCTCTATTTGTTCAATTCTAGAGAATAAAAGTAGTAACATCACAGAAACAAAAATATGATATAGCATGCGATCACGATAGCAAGCACAGGAAAGAAAAACATTGAGAAAATATACGTATATGCATATTATGCAAATATATTTTACATTAACATACAATGTTATAAGAAATGTTAAATAATGTGAATGCATATTTTTAAAATGCTACAGCTAGGTGGTTTCATGTTGAAGTAGCAAATAACCTGAGACATCTTCTATGCTTTCACTGGAATAACAATCTTTAAATCTATAGCAGATGTGGAACACATTGACAGTAGTTGAATTCTCAGCTAAATTACACTAAAAATGTGCTGTTTTCTTTCAAAATGACATGGCAGCTGGAACCAGTCCAAGGGAAGGAAAATGCGCTGTACATTTACAGTACTTACAAAAGATTCTTTTCACTGTTGATGGACACTTAAAATGCCTGTTTGAAATATTATGAACATGTATGTGTCTCCAAAGACCTACAGCAACACTCCTATGATCAACCTGCTTACTGCAGAAGAGAAAGCAAGAGATCATTAAAAACGATGCTTGTTCAGGGCTGGAAAATGTATTATGACATATAAAACCAAGATATTTTAGCAAAGAAAAATAAATTTGGCTTGATGAAATTGTTCTTGATGGATCTGCAATATAAACGACTTATTTTAAACTTACCAGTGTAACTCTATCACTTTATGATTAGTGTGTATGGCAACATTTACAAACAATGTTACTAAATACTGACTTTATACACCGTTACAGCTGCTTGAAAATTTATATGACAATCAAAGTTCTGTAGTGATAATATACAACACTTACTTTCTCAAGGCTTGTTTTTGACGACACCTGCCTTTCAATTTAAAAAGTTCCTCGAAGTGCATTCTATGTTACATTGTCCATAACCTCAGAATGAGCATGTACACGTATGTGTGCATACATATACCTTTGCTTTTCAGTGCGTGCTTATACACACACACAGTTCTTTGCTGTATGTATTCACACATACATGAGTATTCTCTACATAGTAAAAGTTCATATATATATATATTTATATATAAATATATATAAACTCTGCAGGCAAGTAGTACTTCACTTGTTATAACTGAAGTCCTTTAAAAAAGTTCAGTCACTCAGTTAACATAGTATAGCCAGTAAATTAAGTTGAAAAGAGAAAATGTGAATGGAAACACCATTCTTGACCATCTGTCAATGGCATTCACATCTGTTAGATCAGGGATTTTTATTTTCAGTTGTGAAGACCTTCTTCGTAAATGGCTCCTCTTGCTGTGGGTGCCTGTTCTTTCTGACGAACGCCTTCCAAAGCTTTCACGATGTGAACTTTGTTTTCTGTACTGGATTCCTGAGTTGTCAAAGGATATAGTTGAATTTCTGGCATCCGTGACGCTGGTTGTGACCTCGTTGCTTGCCACCTCATTGTGAATTTCAAGAGATGTCAGCAGAATATTTCCATGGGTGTCCACCTGGGGGGCAAAAATAGAAATACACATTGTTTCAAAAGATTTGACATATATCAGCAAAACGTGGGTGTATTTTAATCTCCAAAACCATATGTCTTTTAAGAAAGGAAGTATTCATTTTAAGCATGTGGTAATCTTACAAAAAATGAAAAATGAATACTCAGCTGCTTAAATTGAGGCAAGTACTTAGATACTGTTGCAAACAGGGTAATCATACTACCAAAATCTAGTATAAAACCGTATTTGGCAAAAGCAATCATTTTGCTCTCAATCTAAACCAGCTGTGTTTTAAAGGATGGAGTAATTCAGTGCAGTAGGGAGAGAGCGTAAGGGATGCAACCTCTCTCTGCTACAGCAGGAAATTAAATTAAACTGGACAAGCTCTTTTTCTATTCAGGTTTTAAAAACAGAAAAACAAAGTGCGGGTGAAGTTTGATAAAATCACAAGTATAGTGCTGGTCTGATGAACTCTCTGTATGTTGGAACCACAGAGATTATTTAAAGCTTTTCTCTTAAACTTTTCCTTCGAAAGTTATTTGCCCTGTTTTGAAATCATGGCAATGCACAACTGTGGGGCTTTTCCACTCGGATAAGTGATCTTAAAGAATGGTGAGCCTGGGCAAGAAAGAACACTTAAACTGAGGAAGCAGGTGGCACTCCTCCCTCCAGCCCCAGACCTAACAGGTGAGCACAGTGTTGAGCATGGGTGAGAAACGCGATGCCATTTGCAGTAAATACGAGGATGGTTCTGAGCCTTTAGAGCCCTTAACAAGCTTTGGGCTAGATTTCTTGATCCCCTCCTGTAGCAACAGAATAGCAGCAGCACAGAGTTGGGTACAGCTCCTTCTTCCCCCAGAAGCTTCCAGTTCCCAGGAGTGGCACAGATAGGAAGTCCCAAGTGATGCCGTCTCAGTCAGTACTTGGTAGCCTCAGTGGTGGGGCACCACATCTGTTTGTGCCCCGTGCCCTGCATGCTGGTGAGAACAAAGCTGGTGCAGCTCTGATTTTCCACCAGCTTTTGGGAAAGAAAACTGACCGCTCAGTATGAAATAAATGCTCTGTGCTGGGTATTTTCAACTAGTTAGTGTTTGTGTGACTCTGTTCCAGTGAACCCAGTTTCCCCCTGAGTCAGACAGAAATAGATTGCAAAACATGGCCAGGATAATTTCCAGTTCTGTTTACACAATTTATTCATCTACAATTCAGCCTGAGATTTTGCTCATTAATACCTTATTCTAACCTGCTACAAGATCTGGGTTAACAGTGCCACATCTGAACACCTCATCGTAGAAGCATCAGTATAAAAGTGGTTGAGAAAACATGCTATTTTCATGACCTTTTGATGTTTATACATTCATCTGATACCAGCTCTTTTCCAAGCTTTGTGTGAGGCATTAAAAGTATATGTTGTTAGGTGTCTGTCCATATGCACTTAGATATTTTCAATCCTGTTAAAATTATGTAAAATGTATATTTCCTCCATCAACTATAGATGCTACAGCTTATCTTTTCTCTGAAAAAAAAAAAAAAAAAAAAAAATGTATACCAGTAATGCTTTGCCAAGCTTCTTGAAAATGGAAAAATGAACACATAATGCACATACAAGCAAGTAGAAAAAAAATTACTAAGGTATCCAACAAATCCTGCTGCTGTAGGCAATGGTACGTTATGCTGATGAGTGCCTATAAATAAAAGTAAACAACATGAAACAGAACAATGGGGTGGAGAAGCCTCAGTGGTGATTAAGAATTTATTTTTCCCATGGCAAGAAACCCACTGAGTACAAAAATATGGGCTTGAGGTTTGTAGAAATTAGTTCATTCTGTTGAGTAGGATCTGCAACTAGGGAATACACACAGCTGTAAAATACAACTGTGGACACCATCAATGCTTAGAGTGGTCTCTGGAAATAACTGCTTCAGTTTGCTCTTTTTTGTTCCTCCCGTGATCAGTACAAATTCAGATCAGGATTTGTAATAGCATTGTGTATAATATCTCTACAATCTGTAACTTCCTGATGAAGATTAAAACTTAATCTCTCATTCAGGCCCCTACTCATCACATCATCTCCTTTCCCATCTCCTCCCAGGCTTTAAGAAATGTTACATCAAGTTCCTTCAATTTACACAAAATGCCCCAGAAGAGACTGTTTTACTGGGCTCCAGTCTGTTAGTACAGCCTTCTCTTTGCAGGTCTCTGCTCCCTTCCCTTCAACCACCACAGATGTCAGCTGCTGTTTTCCTCAGTGCCTGCTGATTTCTCCTGATTCTGTCTGCCACCTACATACATAAAGACATTAGCCTGTCCCTGGGTACTTCATCCTTCCACTGAGACCTGGATTTCTGTAAGTGAGGTGTCAGTTGAAAGCTTGTACTCTGGAGGGTGTATATTCAGGTTTCTCCTACCCAGAGAAGGGATTAATTTGATTCCACTTATTTCATCATGCTGCAAAGCCTGCTTCACCTTATCTGCCAACCTTGCATGCCACCCAAATGTAATTTCTACCTCTGATCTTTCAGTGATACTGCCGCCTTTCACTGCTAGTCACTGCATCTGTAAATCAAACCAGAAAGGTGGTCAAGGAAGTGGCAATGTTTCTGTAAATGCCGTAACATACTGTTATGTCCTATGAAATTGCATGACAGCGTATATTTTCTGCAAATGTCCAATGAAACATATTTGGAAACATGGTTTTGAAATGCATCTCTTTGTTAATAGACTGAGGGACTAGCATGCCAAATACAAGGAAGGAACAGATGGAGAGAAGAGATCTACAGAAGCTGAAATCAGGCTTCTGGTCCACAGATATTCTTGAGACCGTTTCTCACAAATTGTATTGATTCCTTCTGAAGTTTTGGATAAACCACCAAAGCTCTCAACAAAGTTACAGCAATGTATGCTAATACTTTGTGACAATCTGAAGGTGCTGTTGTGAAGTATGAATACTCAATGTCTGCAACACATTAAGAAGTATTTGTACACAAGCATGACTTCTGAATGATTTAAGCACTGATTTAAATGACTTTGACTGCTCTCTCAGGGAAGAAAGAAGCACAACAACAACAGCAGAGTATCCTGTGCGAGTTTACTCGGGTTTGCTTGAATATATTGTTAAGGCAAAATCCTCCAGGAGTGAACATGAGTGTGGTTCAGTGGCTCCAGGGAAACTTACTCCAGGTACAGATATAGATTTAGAAAAGTAGCTGAACTGATTATAGTCATGACTACACATGACAAACAGGGCCAGTGTCTTTGGTAAAACCTTTGTTTTACTCCTCATCAGGCCCCACCTGAACCCCCTCATTCCCCGCTTTCCGTGGCTGTCTCACTGTCTGTGCTCCCGTCGCTTTCCAGGGTTGGTTGTTTCCATTTCCCACTGAACTCATCAAAGCAGATGAAAACAACGGAGTACCAAATCACTAATAAATTCCCGGCTGAATCAGCATGGATCTAAACAGGCAAAACTGATGATCTTATTTCAGAATCAATTTCCATCAAACCCCATCTCTCCCACCTCTGAACAACTCTGAACCAATAGGTTCTACTGGGATGGTACCTTGTAGGTCTGAAACTTCAACACCCTTTTTACACAGGGGAAGTCTACTTCCACAATCTACTTCTTATTTCTAAAAAACACCACACTGGCTTGTTTAGATGTGAAGTATTATATTTTTAAAGACATGAAAGAAAAGAGCTGCTATTGAATACCTTTCAAGATTCTTGGAAAACTTCAGCTTTAATGCAGTTTGAAAACACTTAACTGGGGCCAGAAAACTACCATAAGGCTTGATTTACTATTAGATAGTGTCTGAATTACTTCAGGTTCATTTAGTTCTCTGTTTAATATTCCATAAATTTTAAGGAGTACTTTACAATGAAATTTCTTCTTCCTCAGAAATCTTTCATTCTACTACACAAAAAATAAAAAGAGAAAGCATTTTGCTTGAACCCCACTGCTTCTGTTTAGGAGTTCAACAATCCCAATTTTTTAAATACCACGTAAACATTTTCCATCATCTGCAGCAATATAAATGCAAATAGCAGGCTTAAATAACAGCAAGAAAAGCTGTCTCTGTAGTTAGTCTTGCACTATTTTACATCAAAATTACTATTCTAGTATATTACTCCACAAAATAGATCTCCTCTTAAAATTATAAAATGCAAATTACTTTTGGTAAAAATCCTAATCTAGACTCAAGCCACCTGATTGTCACCTGGTGTGCCCTGGTGTAAGCGTGCATGGCTGTGCAAGGGGTACACGACCTGGTAGCAGCTTCCATCTTCTCTACTTATGTGTGTAAGTGGCTTTCCAACATGTAGGGCAACAAGAGACCTGGCCCTAAGTGTTATCAGTGCTTCAAGCAAAATTCATTGACCATATTATGCCTCAGATTTTTTAAATAATAAATATTAATAATTTAAAACTGCAAGCAGAACAAAAATTATATTGTTGAGCATTCTCACTGCATCTAAAAGTTGCTACTTCTCTCACTACTACTTTAATAAAATTGCTTATATTAATTAATAAGCACACACACACACACAAAAAAAAAAAAAAAAGAATGAGCATTATGTTGCTATCAACTGACTAGATGAACCCAGGGTAGCTGGCAGAACTGGGAAGATGGAAAGATCTTGAAAATAAAGTATGAAGAATAAGAAAAATTTGGAAGTTGCATCCTAATATTGCTGATCACCAAGTAAGAACAGAGTTTGACAACTAACCTTGATGTATCTGAACTAAATTAGTACACACACGATCCCCCTGGTGCACAATGTACGTTCCCATCACAAACGCTAGAGAACTAGTGCTCTTCCCACAGGAATTGTATTCATCACCCTTGAAAGATATTTTTCAAAACTTGGCACCTAGTCATCACACTCATGTTCCAGAAATACCTCACTATTCAAAACAGTACCAAAAAAAGTATCCAGGAAAGCTGAAGATGCACAGGAGAACGCTGCCAGCTTTTCTATTCTCATATTTCCCAATTTAAACTGAGTGATAATTCTACCAGAGCAGCCAAGATACTCATTCTCAGAAGAAAATCCCACTTGCGAGAGTGGTTGCTACGATTATCAGTGCTTTAAAAGCCCTGAGTACATAAGTGGCCTGAGCCTCTGTTCCCAGTAGTGCCTGGTGGGAAGCTGCTGCCTTGGCTGACAGTGAGGGTCTGACTTGGGAACCTCTGGAGCTAAAAACCCATGCAACAACTGCCTTGAGTAGAAGGGCCTTTTTATAAAGGGTTGGGTATTATTTTTGTTCAAAGGAAGCTTTTCCTGCGTGCCTGAGAGCCACAGGGGGTTGAAGATTGAATGAGCTTGTGTGATAGCTACCCTCCTGATCGATACCCTGGGGCTGAACTTTTGGTCCCACCAAACCGAAAACGTAAACTGCCACAGCATGAACTACGAAGAAGTATTTTTAGCAGGGGACTGTAACAAATCATAACCTCGGTGGATTGGCCCAGACGGAGCAATGTCCAAAATACATGCTCACCAGCTGATTATGCCAGTAGCCTTGATCACAAGAGGGAACAACAAGTGAGAACAAGATTGCCTTAGAGCTCTCTCATGCTGATTTAATTGTAAATTAGGCTGTATCTGAGCCTTATTTAAAACAAACAATTTATGCAGCAAAACTGAAAGTGCACAGAGAGCTACAAATGAAGCCTGAAACTACCAACAGAAACAGGAGAAATAGAATTGATCCATAGCAGTAGTGATCAATTTTCAAAGGAAAACATTTTTGCAGGCCACCTATTCTTCTCTGTCAGTTCTTCTACAAAGAAAAGAGTTTAATTTAGGCACTGATACCATAGGCAGGAAAAATATTTTATGAAAAATCAAGGCCCCATTTTTTCTTTCTTTACCCTAGAGCTTGTCTTTATATATATAAACCAATTTATTGAGGTTTTCAAGGAAGTTTTCAATCCTAAACTGGTATGTGTGCAAAAATTGGTTTATTCAAAAAAGGAGTATCCTATGCTTGTCTACAGTAACTATGGTTTACTGGGATAAACTGGAAGACTGCAGAGAGGAATGCTATTTAAAGTGTTATCTGAAATAAAGTATGATGCAA
The DNA here is from genome assembly GCA_011075105.1 of Heteronetta atricapilla. Lineage (NCBI taxonomy): Eukaryota > Metazoa > Chordata > Aves > Anseriformes > Anatidae > Heteronetta > Heteronetta atricapilla. The sequence continues at coordinate 137,753,789 of CM021731.1, read as the reverse complement.
AAGCAGTCAAAAGAAGACACAGCTATGTGTGAAAATCTTTGTTGTCGATTGCTGATCCATACATGAGTCATGCGTAAAGGCTCTCTCAGGTTTCATCTCAGCACTGGCTCTGACTCTTTTGAAACCGTTTCCAGAGATACGGTCTACTTAGGCATGCCTCCCTCCCCACACTACCTTCAGCAATGCTTCATGGGAGAAAATAGGGCAGATTTTCCTTTCCCCATTGCTTTTCTTTGTCACCTCTGCAATGCAAGAGATGACACTGGCTGTGCCGTCTGCATGCTACACCAGCTCTTCCTTCCCTTACCCCTGCAGCTCTTGGGCTCGTTGGCTTTCACACATGGGCAGAGCTGGCCAGAAAGCTGAGATGGGAGCAGGGAAGCCAACAGGCAGCTCAGCAGCAGCTGGTAGAGCCCTCCTCAGCGCAGCAAGCCTCGGTGACAGCACATCAGGAATAGCTCAGAGGACAGAGCCTGAAAGCTTGGTGTTGGAGAGGCATGTCTGCAGCACCAGTATCGACACGGAGATGACTGTGCCAGTTGCAGCTTTTCAGACCCACAACCTCAGACACACCACAGTTTAACTCCACGCATGAGGAAGCAGAGTTACCGAGCAAAGCAGTTATCAAATAAAACAGAAACATACCCAAATCTGTGCGTTTTGTGGCCTAGAACACTTTTGTTATTAAAATTCTCCTGCTCCACAATCAAATAAAACCAGGAAAACTTGAAAAACCCTTTTGCTAAATTAAAAGTGTTTATAACCACACCTGCTAGCTTGCTTGCCAGACCTCAGTCGTCACACATGTAAGGCACAAACTGCACCAGTTTCCGTGCTGGTGCTACTGGTCTTCATGGGTGAGAACACTCCTGCATGAAATCAACACAGCATTTCCCCTCACCCTTCTCCCATCCCCGCTGAGTAGGACATATTGGCTCAGCACCACTGCCAGTCACAGGCACCACAAGAGCAATGCTCAGGCTCAGAGCCTGAACTCTAGGCAGTGCTGTGCCGTCTCTGCTCTTCTAGAGCTGCCTTCCAACACGAGCCAGTGGTTTCCAGCTCAGGCTGAATTGCTGGACCTGATGCAGCACAGAGTTATTCTGTCACTACACCCGTAAGTTACAGCATCTGATGTCGACAATAAATGGACTACTGTTTATTTGTTTACTCTTTCTTTTTTATTCTTTTCCTAGCACCCTGAGCTAGGGCTCTAAATCAATGACAAGGAACTCATTCACATGGTTTGTATACAAGCAAATTCAATTACTAAGACAAAACAGAAACAAAAGATAAACCCAAAGTGGTAGTCTTAGAGACAAACTAGAAGTAATGCCTTTTTTCCAGTTTTATACCAGAAACCTTTTCAACCTTTTTTCCACCACACATTTTGACAGTCACCAAATAGTGAGAGGAGCTGCAAAAGGGGTTGCCAGTTTTTGGACATTCTCCCTTCCTTTAAAAATGCATGTCAGCCCTAAATCATGTGAGATTTGAAATATTTCCCTGTAATAGAAGCCTTGCCTTTCTGAATGAAAAGCCTGAAGCCTCACTGAAATGATGAAAACAATAACTTAATTTAAATTACACAAGTGAGACTCAGCCTCCCTTACTGTGTGTGCTCTATGCCTTCCATCTGTGAGCCTCTCCCAGGACATCCAGCCCAAGTCCCAGCTCTGAAAGAAGAAGCAAGCACGTGCTAAGCAGCCATTATTTCCATCAGAGTCAACAACCTTCAAGACTCATTTAAGAAGAGGTTTGGTGCTTCTTTACCACCCCTTGAAGAGGTCCAAGCCAAGCCAACAGAGCTTTCAGATACTGCCTTCCTTGGCAGATGTGTTAAAACCTCCGTCATGGCCACCTGTGCCGCTAAATCCATGTATACGGATGCCTGTAAGGCATAGTATACAGTGGGCACGATCCAGAACTGTGGAAGCTGTGTTTCTCCTTCAGGGCTATGGTCTCTGAAAGCTCTGGTAACCTTTGTCCAAAGAAGTTTAGATGGATTTTCATTGAGCTGCTCATCCTGAAAGCAATGGGACCGCTGATGTGCTTTGAGCAATACTCTCTACCTTGGATTTGAAAGTGTTTACCACATGAGAAATTAAGAGCAGACATACTGCCCCCACTGAATCTACATTTTCTATCTAATCTTTGTTTCAAAGGAACATTTCTGATCTACCTAATGCCTGTTCTGGTTACACACTGGCACTACTTTTCTGTAGTATAAGTGACTGTAATGAAGCTGTGTTGACTTCACCAGCTGAAGCCTGGAATGGGACCATTCTTCATTATTTATCTTAAGTGCATTTAAATAGCAAATATTCACAGTCAGCATAAGTAGGTGCACTTTTTATGAAGCATATAGAGTTCCCTTTCACATCTGGGATTCCAAGGGACAAAGCAGCACGTTCTTTCAGCTCTGGTGCACTGCTCATATCTTAAGTTCAGTTCATATGTGATCAATATTAAATCAGCAGAAAAGTCAGAACAGCACACAGTATTTTCTTAGGATGGTCCAGAAAGGAAAGAAAAGGTCATAAGTCAGAAGTGAGGTAAAATGGCTGATACATGGTATGATCAGGGTAGTATAAAAATGACATGATCTGGGTATAAGAAAACCACCTTTTACTTAGTTAAGGTACTACACTTTTTTTTTTTTTTTTGTCAATGTAGACCAATTGATCTCAATGTAGAAGCACAATCAGGCATGGGGTTGTATTGGGTGTGCAGTGAATTATATAAATCAATTAAATGGATGAGATCTGCCAGATAGTTTTCCTTGGGAGATCTGAACCTTAGTGCATACATCTGCATTACCTGCTTGCAGCTAAAATCTCTATTGCTTTCAGTGTTATACTCTTTTTTATTCTTATTATTTCCATTTGCTTTTTTATTATTATAACTATTTATTTTTCCAGGAAAGGGAATTCATTCTTCCTGCTAGCTTAGTCCTAAGCAGTGCTGCCAACTGTGATGAGATCTTGGTTCCATAAAAGAGTGGACAAAAATGAACTGATTGCTTCAAAAAATATTTCACAGATATGAGTGTCGATAATTAGGTGGAGTTCTGCATTACATCTATCATAGCAGACAGAATCATTAGAATCATAAAATACAGTTTGAAATTACTTTTATGATACTGGTATTTAATAAACAGGTAGTAGTTTTGTCTCTGTGAACTCCTCTAATTTATAGCTGATAGAAAAAACAGTCTTACTCAACAGAACCGACTGAAAAAGCCTCATTGGGAACATTTTAGCCAGAAAATATGTTCTACTGGAACTGACATGGCTCACTGATATCACGTGTTGTTGAATTTTTCTTTCAAAGGAGAAAAAATGGTATTCATTGCACAAAATAATACTCAAGGCAAGGAAATAGAATGGAGTGTAATCAGTACTGACCATACCAATACTGTGCTTCAGAAACCCATCTGAAAGTTTCTGTAGGACTCATAATTTTCTGCTGGCCTTCAACAGCAGCAGATGTCAATGCTGAACACAGCGGTACTGCTATGTTGGCCAATTAATTAGCATAGCAGGACTAATCCTTTATCTGCTCTCTCCCATTCTAAATGTGTCTGCTGGAAGCGATGTGAGAAAAAGTATGCTCAGATCCTGGATTTCCTTGTGTAGGTATTTAAACAAATTAAATTACATTTGATTTAAGCAAATAAATGCCTTTGTAGAGCTGAGCCTTTATGTTCAAACTAGCTGCACTAGAATTGTTTTCTTTTTCTTACAGTTTCTTGTCAAACAGATCACACTCTCTTAGATTTCTGCATATCTAAATATATTCTTCTATGTAGGTCCTTGAATATAAAAATGCCAAAGTTTGCCCACAAAAAGGAGATGTGGTTGGTGATTTTTTACACATGATTTGTTTGTTAATTTAATACAGTTAGTTTTTGCAATAAAATAAATAAGAGGCTATATATAGATAAAAGAATCCTACCCGGCTGCCTTCAAACTTTGAGCGATCGTTGTTTGCCTTTGCTGTTTTTTCCGCGAGTTTCTTCTGCCTTTGAGGGCCTTTTCCAAAGAAAATGTAGTTGACAAAGGCGTATTCAAGTAAGGCCAAGAAGACAAATACAAAGCAGCCCATAAGATACATGTCAATGGCTTTAACATAGGGAATTTTAGGCAAAGTCTCTCGCAGATGAGTGTTGATAGTTGTCATAGTCAGCACAGTTGTAATTCCTAGACAAAGAAATAAAAGAGCACACATCTTACAAACCTAAGTGGATCATGCTTCAATTTTATTTTCCTCTTTGGCAAGTTTCCCTTGTTAGTGTGAAGAAGCTTAAAAAATTGTGAAAGAAGTCTCTCAGGTGACATCACTGCAACTGAAAGCAAAATTGAAGCTTGATGCATTATTATTCTGTTACAATATTTCCTTCATACAACCAGAGGGAATAGCTAACAAGAGTGCATGTCACCACCACAGTGAATTAACGTTGCTTCAGAGAAGCCAGTGTAGCTGTACTGAGAATCTTGTCCATGAAGACCAAATCGATCTGCGACAGGAAGGCAAATTTTCTGCAAAGCATTAAAAGGTGTGCTCTTCCAGCACTGCACAGCCATCAACACCACAGAGGTGATTTTTTATTTTTTTTAAAAAAACAGTAACTAAACTAATTAGGGACTTGGATAGATAAAATCATGTGAACATGTTAAGGTAGAGCAACTCTATAGATGGTGAAATTTATCATCAATTTATCAATTTCTAAGAGTTAAACAGCTGGTTGAAGTTAGCCCTGTAGAGCCCCTTGTAATACATGGAGAGAGAAAGGCAGCTTTCTAAAGCAGTTCATCCCATTTGTCTGAGACACCTATTTCAGGATAAGACAATGTAGCCAGTTCATGAAGAGGGATTTGAAATGACTAGTTTAGATCAGTAGTCTAATTTTCACATGGCTAGACAGAAGTGAGATGAGTAGTGAGAGGCAGACAGGTGTGCATATTTGAGGGGAAAAAAAAAGCCAAGAAGGGAGAGCTGCATTTTTATAGTGATCTGCTGGACATTAATAAAGTACCAATTAGATATATCAGATATGTCAAATCCTCATTTATTTACCCAAGGATGGACATAACCTGAAAATACATTACAAACATTGTTTGAAAACCTGGTGTCCTGGTTTCAGTTGGGACAGAGTTGTTTTTCCTCCTAATGGCTGGTGAGGTACTGTGTTTTGGATTGGGATGAGAAGAGTGCTGATAACATGCTGGTGTTTTAATTGCTGCAGAGCAGTGCTTACACTAAGCCAAGGACTTTTCAGCTCCTCGCTCTGTCCTGCCAGCGGGCAGGCTGGGGGGGGCAGCAAGAGCTGGGAGGGGACAGACCCAGGACAGCTGACCCAAACTGGCCAAAGGGGTATTCCATACCATCTGACGTCATGCTGAACAATATATAGGGGTGGCTAGCCAGGGTGGGGGGCCGGCTGCTCGGGGTTGGGCTGGGCATCGGTCAGCGGGCGGTGAGCAATTGCATTGTGCATCACTTGTTTGTACATATTATTATTATTATTATTATTATTATTATTATTATTATTATTATTTTCTCTCTTAAATAAACTGTCTTTATCTCAACCCACAGGCTTCACTTTCCCGTTTCTCTCCCCCATCCCAGAGAGGGAGGGGGGAGGGTCAGCGAACGGCTGTGTGGTGTTTAGCTGCCAGCCAGGTTAAACCACCACACCTGGTAAGAAATGCAAATTTATTGTTAGTGAGTTCACAGTAAACTGCAGGGTCTGTATCTCTGCTGGAAATTTTATGGGAATCACAAATCACAGAAGGTTGAAAACACTGATTTGTGTGACAAGTCTACACTGGTAAAAGAGGCAAACCATTCTAATAGGTCCCCTTCCTTTATGATTTTTTCTGATTTCATAATTATACCATCAGTTTATAGGTAGTCAATAGAATGCTGGCAGAACAAAAATAAAGAACAACAACAACAACAAAAATGCCTGCATATTATAAAACACAGTTTCTTTTACCTGAAGAGACAGAAATAGAGACATATAACTCAAAATCAAGCGGTTGGTTTAAGCAGTGCCACTCCAGGGAACTACAGAACTAGCAGATATTCCATAGCAGATATTTTGTATATTTAGTAGGTCAGTGTCATGCAGTTTTCAGTGCTTTGCCTCTAAACTGTGAAACAAGTGGGTGTTGATGTCAGGTGTTTCAGAACTTGAAATACAATGGAGAACACAGCACAAGCATACTTAAAAATGTTTTGTGTGTAGCTCACTCAACTCTGCAGTAAAATGAGGAAAATAACTGACACATTAGAATTATTTTTAAAGAAATTTTGAAAAGGTCTGTAGAAAACGTCATTGCCAGAACATGAACAAGGAAGAGAGGGCTCGAGGACATTACACTATCACATATTTGCAGACCACGGGCTTATCTGCTCCGTGTAGGACTACAAGCTTCCTGTAAGGAATTCTGAAAATCACCTAAAATAAATCTGAATCTTGTATGAGAAATTCCACAAAATTCTCTTTTAATACACACTTGGCATCTCACTAGCACCCCACAGATGCTTACCAAAGCCTAGTTCAACAAGGATTCATCAACCCAGGTGGGGTTATAATGCCCCCAGTTTTCGTATCTGTTCGTAGGCTGTAATCCAGAAGATTAAGCACACTGAATAGAAAGGTGGCCACCACTAACCTAAAGGAAATACAGCCCCTGGGAGGTCCTGGCACCCTGCAGGCAAATACCACGCTCATATAGGACCAAAATCTCTCTTCTGAAGGTCAATAATGTGTTTCTGAGCACAGCTGGAAGGGCATCAGCTGACACTCACCTATCATATCAAAATGGGATAATCTTGTGATTACAGCCTTTGCAAAGAGAGAACTCCAAGTTTAGTCTTTACCCTCTTTGTTGAGGGAACTTCTTGGTTCAATACAGGCTGGAGCACAGGCAGAGTGTGCAGCAAGAGACCAGGGACTGGAGAAAAACATTGAAGTGGATGAACTATAATCAGGCTCTTTCAGAGAATATAGACTTCCTTCATAGGCTGAGTAAAATCTTGTCACCGTGTCTATAGGGATTGCACAGGGAATCCTTCCTCTAACAAAGACCTGGGTAAACTGGCCTTTTTCTCCTCTGTAACAGGCTTTTCAGGGCTAGTTAACTAAGTCCAAAGATGCAACACTGCCTTTAAACTCTAATATCATTTCTTATCAGCTTTAGACTCATAAGAGTGGCTACACAAAGGAACACAGGATTAGGCCCATGGTACTGAACTTTATTATACAAATACCAGATGATAAAAGACAATCACCAAGGCACTAATTGTGTTCTCAGAAAAAACTTTTATATAGATTGTCATTCTCTCAAAAGGACTTTCTATCAATTGGAAATAGAACATCTGGGCTCTCGAGCTTGCTTTGAACGTATTATCTGACTTTCGTTCAAATATTTGTGTTATCACAGTATGGTACTTGACAAATCAGGACCCCTTGTGCTACACATAAATAGGTCACATGAGGCAGTCCTGTCCCCTAAACACAGAAAAAAAAAATTGTAAGCCCATTACAGGAGGACATGCAATGTTACTGGGTTTGGTAACTTCTGTCTAACCATTTATCCATTGCAGTCCTGGCTGGCATTTAAAATCTAGATGCTGACTGATGTGTTTGAAGTGTTGTCCTCATTTGGTTATAATTTATCCATGGTGGGTCTGTGGTATCAATAGTTCATTTATGAATGCATCAGAGCTGTTTGGACTCTACGTACCACCTCCTGGGAAGCTACTACTTATTTGCAACTTGCTGAACATGAACTGGCTGCTGAGTGATAATGACAGATTGTGTCATGTGTATGACATGCATATGCACTAGTTAATCCACAGCATCTGTAGAATTACTGTATCTGTAGAGTAACAGCAACCAGTATACAATATATTCAGTCACACGAGTTCAGATGCCAGGATATTATGTGATACTGCACACCGGTACAGCTGTAGCTACCCTCCTTTGATCTTGGTAGGTAAGTGGTACAGAGATGCAGAATCATACAGGCATGTCTTGGAGTATTGGTTTGCTGTGGTACATATCAGAAAAATAAGGGAGCTAAGGAATAGGCTCCTGTTTTAAGAGAAGAGAGCGTAGCAAATATTATATAGCATAGGCTAAGTGTCAAGTTTTGAGCAAGAAGGCATGTGCTAGTGGAAAAAACAGGACTGAAGGCAGGATTTGAGGTGAGATGAAATGCAGGAGTAGCCATAAAGATTATTTATGGATCCATTAAACTTTCTGGTCTATAGCTACCCATGAGTATGTTTCTGTAACAGATGAAATACTTCCTGTGTGATATTTTGAAGCTACCCTCCTTTATCTAAAGGATACTTTGATCTGAAAAGGTCTTGGACTAGGATCACCACCCTGTGCTAAATCCATGTTTTTCTGCCATGAAGTAAACAGCATTATAAGCTGTCATAAAAATGCACGTAGCATCCTGTGCATTCTGAGGGATGTCACGGTCCTAGGGATGTCATGGTCCACAGCTGACGTGTCCCTGCGCTCTGAACTAGCACATGATTCTTGAGGTCTCTTCCTGCCACTGTCAGTTAAAACAGCCAAGACCTCAGGTGGCGGCTTGGAGCCACACTTCCCACACTGGCCTGAATTAAAAGCCTACGCTGAAGCCCTTGGAGTATGATTCTGGAGCTGGTCTCCTTGCTGAAATTAATGGCAACAACAACATTAAATTTGATGAAAACAAGGCTGAGACCCATATGTGCAGCTCATATCAGAGAGACTTAGTAGTAGCTACATTCTTGCATGTAGGGAAAACTTATCACTTTTGAGGCAATACTGAATGACATGATTTTGACGTAAATGATTTTGGAATAATCAAAACACTGACATCACACTGCAGTCTTTAACAACCTCCAAAGGCTACATTAATTCTGACATTTTAATGTCCCACTTATTCGTAGCACATACCAAGGGCAACTCTTGCTGCTGATGCATCATAATTGATCCAGAATGACACCCATGATAAAATGGTAATCAGTATGGAGGGCATGTAGGTTTGAAGAATAAAGTATCCAATATTTCTCTTCAACCTGAAGCTCAGTGAGAGTCTTGGATAGGCACCTAGGAAAAGGGAAGGAAAACCAGCGTTATTTATACTGAAGCAGAGACACTTGCAGATACTTGTCTTCAGTTTCCGTAGAAACTAAAACATGCACATTTTATGGGGTACTATGACATCTGCAGAACAGTAGGGAAAATGTGTTCACTGTATTACTGGTTTGTATTAAAAGAGACCTTGCAGGGAATATAGTGATATCCATGTAATTTGTATTTGGGAATACAAGAGATTAAGTTATTCTAAATTATTGAACAGATGGATAAGCACTGGTTAGATTTAAAAAACAGATGCTTAGGTCTCCATGTAAAATGCTTATCCCAATACACAATTTTATGTATAGTATTTATATTGAAGGGATTAGTAGAATTCCAAGTCTTAAATGTGCATAGTTTCATATTTACATAGAAGAATTGTTTTTGATATGGCAATTCTTAATTACATCTGAACTATGAGAAACATGCTACCTGTGGCATCAAAAATATAATTGTAATGAATCCAAGTGAAGAAAAGGCTTCTGATCATATCCAAAGGCCTCTAAAATCAACTAGAGCTGAACAGAATTTTTGTTCTAAAAATATTTTAAGCAAAAAAATGAAGATTATATATACATAAATATACGTTATATACATAGGATTCATATACTGTTTCAATTGGAGCAAACGATGAAATAATGATAATCTCAATGACAGGTGTTTGTGTTTTTTTTTTTTTTTTTTTTTTTTTAACAGATATTTTAACTTCAACCCAGTGTATTTCAAAATTGGCAACCTTAATATACTTAATATATTTAGATTGCTCAAATACTAAAAAAGAAACAACAGTGACTTTTTTTCACCAAATGCAAATAGGATTAAATCTGAGTACCGTTGTACAAGAAATTGTACATGCATTCACACAACATCAGCTGCATGATTTCAGTGGTTCCATTACTAATTGTAGGTATGATACTTCTAATAGCTTGTCTAAAAGCTCTAGTTATGGTCAACAAGACAAAAACCACTTCCGTACATACAAAAGCACTGGTGTCAGTTGCACAACCTGCAAGTTATTGGTGTCAGAGCACAACCTGCCCATTCTGATGCAAATGGGTGCAAGATGTGAAAGATAACATCTAGAAATAAATAAAAATATAAGTATTATATGATTAAATATTCTTATATAAGAAACCACATAAGAATAGCCACTGTGTCAAGGGAGGTGATTCTCCCCCTCTACTCCGCTCTCATGAGACCTCACCTGGTGTACTGTCTTCAGCTCTGGGGTCGCCAGCACAAGAAAGACCTGTTGGACCTGGTTGGACCAGGTCCAGAGGAGGGCCATGAGGATGATAAGAGTACCTCTCTTTTTTACAAGCACAGCTGAGAGATTTGGAGTTATTTAGTCCAGAAAACAGAAGGCTCTGGCAAGACCTTATAGTGGAATCCCGGTGCTTAAAGATGGCCTACAGGAAATCTGGGGAGGGACTCTTTGCCTGGGAGCGTAGTGACAGGACAAAGGGGTAATGGCTTTAAACTAAAAAAGGTCAGATTTAGATTAGAAAGATTATTAGAAAGAAATTCTTCATTCAGAGGATGGTGAGGCACTGAAACAGGTTGCCCAGAGAAGCTGTGGATGCCCTATCCCTGGAGGTGTTCAAGGCCAGGTTGGATGGGGCTTTGGGCAACCTGGTCTGGTGGGAGGCATCCCTGGCTGCGGCAGCGGGGTTGGAATTAGGTGGTCTTTAAGGTCCCTTCCAACCCAGACCATTCTGTGATTCTATGAATGATGGATTTCTTGAGAGAGAAAACAAAAGAAGGCACAGAAAACTAGATTTATCTTTATCATATGTCTGACAGGTAAACTTTTAGTCATATGACAGTAAAAGTGCTACAAAGTTTCCAGGTAGCAGAAGCATTCAGGGAGTATAGAACTTTAGGCAGCTACCCTTAACTGTTTTGTCAATTTCAGAAGAGCTATCATCAAAAAATAAAATATCTGGTAGGTGTACATAGTTGTTGTGAATATTTAAATATGCACTATTTTTTCCTGTATGAAATGTCTAGTTTCACAAATAGATGAATATAGGTAGAGTCAGAAGAACGTATTCCAGCATGGAAACCTGTGGTGGTTTTTCCCAGCTGGGCAGCTGAATTCCACCACAACCACTCACTCATTCCCCCTCCCCAGAGGGAAAGAGGGGGGAAATACAATGGAAAAGACTCAAGGGTTGAGATGAGGACAGGGAGATCACTCAACAGTTATTATTACAGGCAAAACACAATCAACATGGAGAGATTAATGTCATTTGTTGCCTATTACCAACAGGCCAGAACAATGAGAAACTAAAAGCAAAATCAAAACACCTTCCCCTCATCCACCCTCTTCTACTTCCCCTTACCCCCTACTCCACCCCCCCACCCCTGAGAAGCACAGGGGAACAGAGAGTGGGGGCTGCAGTCAGTTCCTAACATTTCATCTCCTCCACTCCCTCATGCAGATTGAGATTACAAAGGGCTGCCCTATACCATCTCAAATTGCAGTTGGTAAAGTTACTGACTTGAGCTGCACAAATGTTAGCTAGGTGTCTAAGCTTCAATTACATTTACAGGAGATTAAGTTCATCTAGTTGATCTAGTAAATGAAAGATGAAGAATTATCCCAGTACCTCCTAAAACAAGCTCCTATTGGACTGATTTTGTCTCTTGTCTCCTCTTTGTGACTATCTGACAATAGTCACATTGACTATCTTCCCATCAACTGTAACAGGAGCTTAGGCACCTAATTCATATGCAGACACTGAAATTAATTATATTGACCTTAAATCTGACTAAAATGAAATCCAGCCCTGCAAGTCTCAGGGTAGGTTCTGAGGGTTTATGGCTCCTGGGTGGTCTAACCAACAATCTTAGCAGCATCACAGCTGCTTACTGGCGTTGACATTTTTTCAGTTTAATCAAAGTAAATATATAACATCACCCTTTTTTGTGGTTATTTTCCAAGCTCAAAATTTACTGGAAAGTCTGGATCTCAGGAAATTTCAGAATAATTTGGTCTTTGTATAGTTCAAGATGAAATTGAAACATGAACTGGTAGCCTCATTTCCAGATAACAGGGTTCTCCTTTATGTAGCCCTCCGTGAGACTAAGGAAGTTTGCATAACTTTCAGCTGTATTACTTTTACGCTTCCATGGATGACCAATTGGCCCTCCCTCCAGCCTGGAATCCCTGCTATCTTATCTTACTTCCAGCAAAAAACCTGTGGGTTAAAAAAAAAAAAAAAAAAAAAAAAGAATTGAAAGAAGGAACATTACTGTGAAGCTCTCCTCCTCATCTGGAAGACTAAAGCTCTGGGAACAGTACGGGTCCTAACCTACATGGAACAAAAATTGTAAGCCCTGATCTTTATGGGTCTGGATGGGATCCACACGAGGGTATTGAGAGAACTAGCGGAAGAGCTGGCCAAGCTGCTTACCATCATTTATAAGCAGTCCTGGAGGTCCCACTCGACTGGCGGCTAGCAAACGTGACGCCCGTCTACAAGTAGGGCCAGAAGGTAGACCCATGGAACTATAGGCCTGTTAGTTTGACCTCAGTGCCAGGGAAGCTCATGGAGCAGATTATCTTGAGTGTCATCATGCAGCACTTGCAGGGCAAGCATGCGATCAGGCCCAGTCAGCATGGGTTTATGAAGGGCAGGTCCTGCTTGACGAACCTGATCTCCTTCTATGACAAGGTGACACGCTTAGTGGATGAAGGAAAGGCTGTGGATGTGGTCTACCTTGACTTCAGTAAGGCTTTTGACACGGTTCCCCACAGCATTCTTCTCAGGAAACTGGCTGCTCTTGGCTTGGACTGGTGCACGCTTCATTCGGTTAAGAGCTGGCTGGATGGCCGGGCCCAGAGATTTGTGGTGAATGGAGTCAAATTCAGTTGGAGGCCAGTCACTTGTGGAGTCCCCCAGGGCTTGGTACTGGGGCCAGTCCTCTTTAACATCTTTATCGATGATCTGGATGAGGGCATTGAGTGCACCCTCAGTAATTTTGCAGACGACACCAAGTTAGGTGTGTGTGTCGATCTGCTCGAGGGTAGGAAGGCTCTGAAGGAGGATCTGGAAAGGCTGCACCGATGGGCCGAGGCCAAGTGTATGAAGTTCAACAAGGCCAAGTGCCGGGTCCTGCACCTGGGGTACAACAACCCCAAGCAGAGCTACAGGCTGGGAGATGAGTGGTTGGAGAGCTGCCAGGCAGAGAAGGACATGGGAGTGATGGTTGATAGTCGGCTGAATATGAGCCAGCAGTGTGCTCAGGCGGCCAAGAAGGCCAACAGCATCCTGGCTTGTATAAGAAACAGAGTGGCCAGCAGGTCCAGGGAAGTGATTGTCCCCCTGTACTCAGCTCTGGTGAGGCCGCACCTCGAGTACTGTGTTCAGTTTTGGGCCCCTCACTACAAGAAGGACATGGAGGTGCTTGAGCGAGTCCAGAGAAGGGCTACGAAGCTGGTGAGGGGTCTGGAGAACAAGTCTTATGAGGAGCGGCTGAGGGAGCTGGGACTATTTAGCCTGGAGAAGAGGAGGCTCAGGGGCGGCCTTATCACACTCTACAGGTACTTCAAAGGAGGCTATAGTGAGGTGGGGGTTGGTCTATTCTCTCACGTGCCTGGTGACAGGATGAGGGGGAATGGGCTAAAATTGCGCCAGGGGAGGTTTAGGTTGGATATTAGGAAAAACTTTACTGAAAGGGTTGTTAGTCACTGGAATAGGCTGCCCAGGTAAGTGGTTGAGTCACCATCCCTGGAGGTCTTTAAAAAATGTCTAGATGTAGAGCTTAGGGATATGGTTTAGTGGAGGACTTGTTAGTTAGGTCAGAGGTTGGACTTGGTGATCTTAGAGGTCTCTTCCAACCTAGACTATTCTGTGATTTATGTAAGAAGGAACCATCTTGTGTAATTTATTTAATAAAAATAGAATTCTTGGTGAACTCAACAATTACACTGTTACTTGCCTGATTATGCTTTTATAATGATTTGTCAATTAAAGCTAAGTACATTTAGAGATTAATTACCAGGAAATTGTAGCTGCTAACATTCCATCATTTTTTTTTTTTTTATTTTTTTTTATTTTTTTTGCTTAAAGAACAGTGTTGCTGCTCAGGGACCAGATTTGTTACCTTTTCTCCCATCTCATATAACATGTTGATGTCCATGGGATAATTTAAAGACTAGAGGAATAACAGAATTTGGCCTGGAGTATCTAAATCTAGCAACAGTATTGAAAATGAAGACATGAAAACAAATAATCAATAACTGAGCTTAAAATATTCCTCCTTCATATGTTTGAGCACTTGGTTAAAAGTAATTACTTGTTACTGTTTCAATTTCATTAAACGCTAGCAAGCTCAAAAATCTAGCTCCAAGGCTAAATTAGTCTCTTGCTGTTTTATGCAAGTATGAACCAAGATAAGAGAGTTGGTCAGTTACAGAATTCTTATTTTAATCTGTTCTTCTGGGAAGGTTCTTCATCTAATTGGAAATGTACTTTACAGATTGATCTTTCAGAATTTTCCAAATAATTAATTTTCAAATCTTTTAAGACTACCTTCCTCCTATCAACAAGTTGTTAATCTGGTTATGACTGACATGCATCTTAAAGCTTTTAGGAGGTGTGTTATACATTCTTGTTGCTGTTCAGTTTCTTAGCATTCCTGGATAACAAATATTTAGGACACAGATTCAGCTCACAAGTTAGGCATTACATTTCAGGCATTTTCATGTAGATGGTTACTCCTTGTCCTAGACTTATTTCTTATTAAGTCTTTTTTGAACTACACAACCATATCTAGATCTCTTTTAATGTCATGGATTACATTTTCTAGACTTCCAGCCATTCTTACTAATTTTGCCTAGGCTTCTGTTGCTCCCCAGTTTTCTTGAAGAATCCTACCCATGACCTGACTCAACTCAGACCTTATCAACACAAGTCCAATTCCTTGGAGGATGTTGCATTTTCTTTTCCCCAAAAAAGATATTACTGGCTCATGTGCAGTCTGAGATCAACAGTAACTCATGGATTTCTACACACAGAACTCTGGTCTAACCAAGTATTCCCCAGTCTGAATTTGGATAGGAATAACTACTGGAATACTTGTATCGTGCACTTGTCTATGCTGACTTCAGTTTTTTTGCTTTGTTTTGTTTTGTTTTTCAGACCTATTTTACCATTTGATAAGATTATTTTTAACTCAAATGACATACTTAAACATGCTTGCAGTTCCTTCAATATTCTTGCAGCCCCTCACAGGTTTATGTCATTATCTATGGGGTTTTTCTCATGCTTACTCTTGCTTCTTAGTAGTAACTATGGGAACAGATTATTCCATTTGCATAAGTTACACAAGGTTATATGGCACTGTTCCTTCATGGAGGATAGGAGAAATAACTACTCCAAAAGTTGTTTAGGGCACGACTCTAAAGGCCTTGTTTAGTTTTACACTATCAAATCACACTAGCACTGAAATCTTGGAAATATTGTGATTGAGATACTGATACTGAGATATTGCGTGGAAATAATCTAGTGTCTTCTCATGAGGTCTTAATAACCTCAAAGACAAAAAAAAACATGCCTGACTTATTTTCCACAAAAATGTACAAACTGGCTCTAATTATCAGGAACATAAGGAATATGGGTCTTGAGAATAAATTTTTTAAAAAGTGGGCTGACTTTATCTGTCAAATTCACTGGAAAGTTTCAGATTTAGCATCATAATTAGGCATGAGTTTTTGAGAAACAAATGTGCTGATTTCTTTCAATGGAAATATTTGTCAGAAAAGTTAATAATTAATGTAGCATTTTCATCATGTCCTAAACCAAAACAATAGTAGAAGCAGTATTGTATCTTTATTGGTGACAAAAATTATATGCTTCAGAAAACAATACAAAAAACATGGGATAATCTGTTCTTCACAACTGTCTCATCCTGTTCCCTAATATCAAGCTGTCTTAAACCCTGAAACGTGTTTTTTTTTCTTCCCTTCACAAACTTATTGGAAGGAACTGTTATGATTCTGAATATTTGGTCATTTATATACATTTCTACCCCTAGTTTTCATTCTCTATCATATTTGTCTCACAGCTCTTTGGATTTCCTGAATTTAACAAGCCTCTTCAATCTCCAAATTACTGCAGCACATCTTTAT
Organism: Heteronetta atricapilla; assembly: GCA_011075105.1. Taxonomy (NCBI): domain Eukaryota; kingdom Metazoa; phylum Chordata; class Aves; order Anseriformes; family Anatidae; genus Heteronetta; species Heteronetta atricapilla. The sequence continues at coordinate 137,737,500 of CM021731.1, read as the reverse complement.
GGAAATATTTCACACTGAAGTAAAAGGTGGTGGCTTTGGATTTCCCAAATACAAAGTTCTCTGTACTGTCATTGTTGGCCAAAAGAGTCATCCTACAAAAGCATATCCAGTCCTGTGCAGGGGCAGATAAACCACAGCTGCCAAAGGTGACACTGGCTGCAGAATGGAGGGATATAGGATTAGAGTATCTGTTTCTCCTTAAAAAAAAAAAAAAAAAAAAAAAAAAAAAAAACTCCCATTTCACAGCGATACACAAAAACAGCAGCAGTTGGCAAAACCCCTCACATTAATTTCAATCCCAGCAATATTTACATTTTGTTCTGAAATATAACTCTTGTTTCTGTGTACTTTGAAACAGATGCTGTGTCCATAGAGTGGGTGAAGTGATGCTTACAAACATGATAGAGCTGTGCTTCATTTGTTCGAGTGCACTGGGACAGACAGAACAGAACACCTCCATGGTCTGAAGAGGACTGAAAATCTGGAAGTCCTAATAGTCACCCCACACTTGCTAAGGGCTTTCTGTGTTGCTTTGGTCTTGTCACACATAGCAATATTTTCCTAGGCTGGTGTCTAACATTAAACATCTAAATCAGTGATGCACTTTGTCTTCCGGAGACACCCAGTGCTATGAGTTACCAGTAACATCTAAGTTATAAGAGTTACGGGTTTAAAAAACCCTAACTCTTGTAAGTAAGGATTTAATTTTAGAATCTTAACAATGATCACAATAGCACTGATTATATATACACTACCATATACCCATCAGTGAAAATCAAGATATAAAAGGCATCACATTCACTGTACAACAACAAAACATGTACAGGAAAGCTGTAGGGAGGTGCTCATACAAACTGTGCCTTTTTGACCTAGTTTGCCATAACATATCTCTGTATGATCGGTAACCCTATAGGTTACATCAGTTAAACTGATGATTCAGACATGAACGACTTCATATTTATATATGAAGTCACATATATTTAGGTGTATAGTTAAGTATGACACACACACAAAAGAAAAATAAAACAAGAGACACTGCTTCATGGACTCCTGCCTCTGGATTTTACCAAGTCATCTCTCTAGCCATGCACAGAACACATGACAAAGACTATATATAATAATAATTAATAAAACATTAATTGTCATACAGAAAGAAAATAAACACCAACTAGACAAATGATATTACTTGCCTGTGGCAAAGACAACATTCTTCGACACTAGTCTGTATTCCACAATGGAGAACTGAGGAAGCTCAATTCTTTCCACACCAGTGACTGCATTATCTCCACCTCTCCAGTAGAACTCTATGTCGTCAGTCGTGTAGCCATCTGCAGGCAAAGCAGGAGAGTAAGTGAGAAACAACAGTGGACTGGAATGAGCTTCAAATCAGCATGCACGGTTTATTATTTGTGGCAATGAAAAGAATAAGAACAGCTGCAGTGGTGTATGAATTTTTGTTCTGTATGCCTGCTAGAAGCTCTCCTCAAGAGCTGCTCCATTACAGTCTGCATAGGAATTTGAGACACAATACTGTTTTTGTTGTTGTTGTTGTTGTTTTTGTATCATCCCCAAAAAATTCCTGCTAGGATTAACGGCCCCTACAAGATAGAAGTTGCCACTCATTACCAATTTCAGCAATTGCAGACTGCTATATGCAAAATCATAGATTAGTATGATTTAAGACATTCAGTGCTTCTAGTACCGATACCAAGTATATATTGACACCAATAATCATCAGAAAAATGTGGATTATTCTATAAATACAGACAAACATAGTTAGGGCAGATCTTTTCCACTCACACTAAAGAGTGTGAGTCACACCATTTCCATTAGCTTCTGCAGTGGAGGACTCCAGCTGAATATAGAGTGGCACACAATCTCCAGCCAGTAGCAGAAATGGAGCAGAAACTCTTGAAGCAGAAATATACATCTGAATATTGCAGTCCTAGAACATGACTAGGTGGAAAAGAAAATCTGGTTTTGCATGGAAGAGAACTACAAACCACAAATGGGGCTGATCTGAGAGCCCAGGGGGTCCTGCAGCAAGACCATCTGTGCATAAAAAAGCACATTGAAAGAAGATGATATCATAGTGTTTGCCCTCTTTAAATTTAATCTGATTAAAATATGAACATCATTCTCCTGTGTTGAAGATAAGCACGCAGTCACTACCTCTGCTAACTCAGGCTGGAACAAATAACAGCTTCATTCTGTCCTAAAACTGTTTTCCTAGGAGAGATCCATCCATGTAGAAATGGATGACACTTTATGTTTTAAAGAAGGTCAAATAAGCAAACAAAAAATCCAGTGGGTGATAATTATGTGATTCATATAGTGGTTATAGTTTCCAGTGTAAATATTCTACATTAGTACAAAAGGAAAACCACCCCGCGTCTGAACTAGGTATTACATTCATCTTATATACATACAGCTTTCTATTTCCAGAGTACAATTCTGTTCATCTAGTGGGTATCTTCTCAAGTCCATCATACAAGCTGCAGTCGTTGTGATTCTGAAACACAAACATCATCATATAGAATTACTATACATTCAGTAATCCTACTTTTTTTTTTTTTTAATTGATGTTGTTATTGTTTTCAAAGTGAGGACACTGAAAAACATCCTTTAACTGAGAATCTGGTCCGTACTTTAACATTGAGCAGCAGCTACACTGACTTCAACAGAACTCACTGCAACTTACGCTTACACAAGAAGTCCCTTTGTGACTCGACCTATCTGCATATGCAAATATTACAAAAATATTTGGTGAAATTAAAGAATATGACTTTACATCAGAAAATATGAAGCAATAAAAGTCTGCTACAGATGTCAGAATTATCAGAGCTGTGTGAATTACTGTTCTGTGGCAGATGGAGAAAAAAAATGAAATGTTGAAAAACTGTTTCAAGTCCAGCAAAATGCATTGTTTTAAATTTGAGTTTATTTCTCTAGTTTTCAAAAGTAAATTAAAAGGGATTTTGTAACAAAGTGCCATATTGAATTCTAAAATTTCCCCCAAGAATGTATTTTTGCTTTTTTTTTTTAATTTCCAGTGTAGGCAATCTAGCACACTAATGATGAATTTGCAAACCATTTAATTACTGATGAACCTGCATATTTATACTATGCATTTTTATATGCATTTATATGCATTTAGTGTACCAGTTTAAAATTCAGGGGCAGAATTTCAAGGGAAGAGAAGTAGGTGCTTTTCCTCAACTCTTACACACTAAAAAAAAAACAACTAACAAACCACACTTGTTTTCATTATGTATGCCTTAACCAAATCTCCAAGAAAATGAAGGAAAGAATGTTTATCCTTAACAAACTATTTATTTAGGTGGATAACTTCACATAAAATCCAAGGGAAGGGAGTTGTAACATCCATTACAACTATCTCATAGGACAACAGAAGTTCTATGACTGTAGAAGGTGCTTTTGCAAGATAATATTCTAATTTATTTGCACAGGGAGAGACAGGTGTATGAACACAACAGCAATGGGTTGGTCAGGAGAGGAAAAACCTCAAGGATCTTTTACTTAGTGCATTTTCTCATTTGTGTTCCCACCAGTAGACAGTGAGAAAGGTACACTCTGGATCTTTGTCCCTCCCAGACACACCTATAACATGATCTGTCACTGACGCGCACTGTAGGCACCCTCCAAACACCTTTATGTCCCACAAGCTTTCAGGTATCAAGTATTGTATAACAGGAGAATATTTCAGGTCAACCCATCTCCAGCTTCCTGCTGGGAGATGCTCTGGGTCTATACAAGAAACTGCACATTCTTGCTCGAGTACCTTTTTACACTACGGCAAAGTGTAAGTTTTTAATGTCATATATATCCAGTAAAAACCATACAAATAAACAAACAAACAAAATAGATACAGCTAGATATATACAGAAACAGATTTACCACATTTATGCAGAGTAAATTGAGTGCTCAGAGGTCCCTTCTGAATGAACTTTTAAGCAACCAAATTCAAATTGCACAAATGTTCACCAAAAGCAAATGTTAATTGCTCAAGCTTGTGCATGCTACCAAGAAGAACAGTTTTATTTTTTATGGGATGGGATGCTGCCTGACACAGTAGGACAATGAGGTTTTAAGAAGTCATCATCACAGCAGTGACAGAGAAACAATTACAAGCCAGAGAAAGATAAAGTTGTGCACAGATACACGTACATTTTGCATGAAAGCAATAAATAAAAGAAATATTTTAAATTGATTAGAGTTCCCTATTCCAGTTATCTGTCCTCTGGATGTAGTTTCTCTTATCTTTCCCTGCTGTGTTATTACTGGACTAATCACCTTCAATTATATTGATACATTATGCAGGGACCCCATCCACAATACACTGGGAGAAGAATGTTCTACTGATAGAAGAATGTTCTCTGTACCCCAAAAATTTACAGTATAAGTCAGTCTAAGCAATATAAATACTTTTTACAGGACTGGGTCACAGTCCTGATGGCTAATTTGATCCTCTTTTCATCTTCATTTGGAAATACATTCATCCAAAAAAGAACAGAAGTAAGTCCAGTTGCATTGTCTGACCAATCACAATTAACCTTTTCACCTTGCAAACATCAATCATGCTTTATACATGGGTGATAACTACTTGAGTCCTTCCAGCTGAAATCAATACATTCCTCCACTCTATTTATAACATTTAACATTGTACTGCCTGAGAACAAGAAGTCTATGTATGGCAAGTATACAAGAAGTCGGAAAGACTACTTTTTCATCTCCAATCAGTCTATAGTGATATTATTTCTGTTTCGGTCTATTATGGAAAAAGCAGTTGTATAGCCTTATGTTTGCATATTGTTCTGAACAAAGTGGGACAAAGTCAGTATGATAAACCAGAGAAAAAATTCCCCAGAAATGGGTTGAACTTCAAAAAGCTATGGTTCCAGTCCCCCATCTTTGTGAACTCTACTGCAGTAGCAAAATGGTTTCTCTAAACACAGATGAAACTTGGATAACTGAAGGTCAGGTACTTCAGAAGCACAATAAATTCATTTTTTCAGAAGAGAATACAGAGTCGGTGTGGTCTGTGGATCACTTTTTTTATATATTTTTGAGGAACTGCTTTGCTCCATGGATATCCTATAATCGGTTGCAACCCTCCAAATTTCCCCTATTATTCTCAGCAACCTTGCATTTTGTGGCACATAAAATTCCAGGTTCTGGTCTCAACCCACAGGATGAATCATTGTCTCCAGACAGCTTGAGACTGAGGCCACCAAGATGCTTCCAGACCACAATACAAGAAGTTAGACTAGTGGCAGAGCAACACTAAGCTCAAGTCCTTAGATCAAAAAAGCTAAGGGTTAGATATTTTCTTCTCTTGACCACAGTGTCCTATGTTTTGCCAAAAATTAATTTCAGACAATATTTTTTCATTAAGTAACTTAGCTGCTTCACACACAGCAAAATCTGACCATGAATATTGAGTATTTTCAGAGGAAAAGGAACAGAAAGAAGGTTGATATACATGAGCTACTGGTGAAATTCATGCCAAGTGAGTACTATGAAGTGAAATGCAATCTTCTTGTGGACATTTCTGTTCTACAGAAGAGGAAGATAACTTATTCAAATATGGCATTTTATGACAGATAATCCTCACCTGAATTACTCCAAATATTTTTAGAGTGTGGCAGAGAGACTTTTATTCATTATTATGATCACAAGAGTTCTAATCTCCATCACTTTTCTATTACATTGCTGTTGGGGATGGTTCTCTAGATAGAGTACAGGAAACAACAACGTCTTACATCATTTTTTTTATATTTAACTACTTGTGGAAAGAATCCTAAACCTGCAGTGTTCAATATTGGATACAAAGTATGCAACGTGAAAGCCTGCTTAAGTTAATTATGAACATTTATTGAACATCCTGTTTCCTTAAAACTTCTTAATAGGTTGAATCAGTTTTTATTTTGTCTAGAAAGATTCATCCAACTATAGCCCATACATGATATCTAACAGGAGTTAAAGAGGTGATGGACCAAGACTCATGTCAAATCAAAAGTTCACCTGCTGATAAAAACAAAAGCAGGTAAAATAATGATATAAGTCTAATCCATCTGCACCACATTTCAGATCTCATTCATTTTAGGGACTCTTTATTTTGTGATTAAAAACACAGGAAACTTCCTATGGTGGAATTGAAGTTTACATTGGCAAAGACTTGTTTTGCTGGGATAGTTTAAATCACTGGACCATAAAGAACAACCTGTCCAAACAAAGAAACTTTTTGATACCACCAAGTTTTCTAGTCAGTTTTTTGCTTGTGTATTATATGTCTTAAGGGAGGTATTTGTCCACATTCCTAACTATAGAAGCTCTGATCGAAAACAACGAAAGCACAGGCCAAGCCTAAAACAGGTATAGCACAGGACAGCACAAGGCCACTTTGTAGCTCTGTTTGAAATGTAAAACATTCCAGTGTTGATCCCTGTTTGAAAAAATCACTGAAGGTACACAGAGTCGTGGTCCTAACAGCGGCTGACTCCATTTAGCTAGGGTGTTTGTGGTTTTCTTTCTCTTTATAGACTAAAGTCATATCAAGAAGCAACATATATGCCCACATTCAATCTTACTGCCTGTATTTGGAACAAAATTTTCAGGTTTACAATTAATGCTTGCCTTTCTGCTTCCTATAGCCACTGGGCTTTCCAGATATGGTGACTCTACATAAACAGATAAAACCTGACTGAAGATGCTTCTGGCAAAATTAAGAAACATTGACTGTGTCATTTGTTTTCTACAGGCATCTTTCAGAGTTGCAGGCAAGGTTACATAATATGCTGCACACTGTTTGTAATAACCTTGTACCAGGAAACGAATATCAACAATACATAACAATGGCTATGAAATCTTCATCATGAAAATACAGACCTGAGGCCATAAAGCACCGTTCCATCTGGATGAAGGCGAATCATTCGATTCTTCACAGTAACGCCATGCACAAATGATTTCTTGTCATTTAAGAAGTAAGTGTCAGGCACCCAGAGTTGATCTGCCACTCGATTATCAAGTGTGAGGTTGAGAGGTATGCCAGCATATGCCAGTCTCTTGTCTCTCCAGTACTGTTGAAAATACATAGTCAAAGTGTAATCCTGGTGAGAAAAAATAGAAGTACAACAGTCAGTCATACTTGCCATAACTAGAAAAATAATCTTTTTTTTTTTTTTTTCTGTCACTAGCTTAATTTGCTGTTAGTAATTAAAAAAAAAAAATCAAAACATTAAGAAATACAACTATTATTGGTATCTTTTGTCCTCCTTTTCTTTCACGTATTCCTTCTGAAAATTACCTGAAATTATTATGTCTGTGGAATTAAAAAACAGCATAGGTAAATACTGTAAACTTTCCCACTTTAAAAACTAATAGAGGAACTGAAAAAATCTGAAGTATTTTAAAGCAATGTTCTAAATCATAACTGAAAAATAAGCTGCTAAGGTGTCACTTATACATGTGTCTTTGTGTGAGAATGCATCTTGCAGTGACATAAAGATTTTCCCATTAATAGGCTACATATAACACATACCAACGTCAATGGTTGGTTTTCATAATTTTGCCAATAAAGGTCTATAGCGGCTATGAAAAGCTGTGATCGCTAATTTGAGATCCTAAACATGAATATAGATGCCTAAAATATACATTTTGAAAATCTCCCTTTCATTTTGGAATTTGTTAACTTGCCTTGGTCTTGGCATAATAACACTGCATTGAAACACTCTAGAAGCCCTAGATAATATGCCTCATTTGTTAGCTTCATGCTATTATGAATATATATAAAACTGTATGTGAACATTTCTAAGTTAAGTGCCAGCAAAACTGAAAAGAAAATCACATGAAATAGCAAAATTTCCTGTTTGAAAAGAAAAACCTTTACAGTTTCTTTCTCTCGTAACTTTCAAAGTATGGAAGAACATTTCAATTTTTAGGAAGCCTATTTTTATGCATGAAATAAAAGAAGAAAGCAACTGAAAAATAATACTTTCTTGTATATGGAAATAGATGTTTGAAGTCAAAGAAAACATTGCTTTCAGGTTTAATAATATTGTTGTATTAAACATTAAAAAAAAAAAGAGAGAGACTAAGTACAGGCCATTAAAACTCTGATTTTCAAATCACAGAAGTGCTTTAAACAATAAAACTATTCATGAAACTCTTCACAAAACACTGAGAAATTTATGTGATCTCCAAACACATTTAAATATTTAGCAGCAGGTGTGCAAGCCACAGGATACCTGCATTTGCATCTGGTTCTACAAGCTGGAGATACAAAAGCCCTCAGGCTTGCTGCTTGTTTGGGAAAAGGATGTTCAGGGTTTCTAAGTACAACTGTTGGGAATGGTCCATTCTTGTAATGGGTCTCACACTGAGACAACCCAGTTTCAGGCACTGATCCTGCCCTGCTTCCCTCAACCCCTAAAGCCTCCCCTTGAAATCAAATTTAACTTGCATTTCATACTCAGAGCCTTTGCATTTTTTATTCAGTGATTCGTTCTATCTAATGAGGTAGCTGCTATAGCTTTAAGAAATCAATTTTAATTGCTTACCAAAAAAATCATTACAGTTATCAAGGGCAAGCTGTTCCCCTTTTAGGAAACTAATAAGAGACCTTTGAAAACAAAAGGACCCAGCGATGGGAGAAAGGAGCCTGTGTGGAACTGCCTGAATGGAAACTCATCCTTTGAAACTCAAATCTGACATGACTGCTCAGGAAAAACATGCTCCAGTGTTTCTCTCAGAGGCTTCCTTTGGTGGGACTCCTCGTCACTGCTCATCAGCGAGGGAGGTACATGCCTGCTTGCCTCGCTCCCGTCGGGAGGAGCACATCTCTCCTCCTGTTCTGTGCAACCAGCTTTCTGACACTGATGCGTTAGAGTGAACATCCTCCACCAGTTCTGTTACGGCTTAATTAAAGCCTGTTTCTATTAACATTTTAAGTTTTGCTGTGTGCTTGGCTTTTATAATGCTTTGCACGTCAATGTCAAGAAACTGGGGATTATAAAAGCTGTAGACACATGCGCAGTATACCAACCAAAGCTCACTAAGTATGCACAATATACAGACAAAACAATGCCAGACGGAAATAAAGAAATGGGGTGGTAACGTATAGGATTGAAAGAAGCAGACCCAGATAGCACTAAAATATAATTGAAGCAGTACATTTGAACATCCCAGAACTTTAGGTGAGTTCCTTTTTCCTTTGGCTTTAAATAAAATACATGCTAACAGATAATGAATGGAGTAATTAACTAGCTATGTAAAATGTGTGTAATAATACTAGCAGTAATATTCTGAATATACTGTCATTTTATCCATTTATTTAACTAAAATTACTGTGGCAGGGAACAACAGAGAAAGGAGTTTACAAACTGCACACAAAACCAGCAACATCCAGCAAACTGCAAGAACTTCCAGCATCTTGGCTGAAAGAAAAACAAAATACTGCCTCTGAGGTACACATTTTATTAGCACATCCTTAGTTAACCTTCACTTCTTATTTCATATCAACTTGAAAAGAGCTATCTATACACCTGCTAATGTATATGAGTACATTTGCATGCATTGAAAGTAATGATACTCCAACTATTTGTTTAAAAATCATACAATATCACATGCAAAATATCAGTTTGATACCAGTTCTTTGCTGGGTATCTACTAAGCAAAATGCTTAAGAAGTATCTTCTGCAATGCCAGTCTACTATCCTATGTCTGCCTCATCCTGCTCTCTGGACTTCAAACAACAGACACAGCAGAAGCAGACTGCCCAAGAAAGGCCGCGTGCCTCCATACACCTTGATGGATCACTGTACATCTGTGGTCTTCTGCCAACTGACCTGCTCTGAAGATTATAGGATAGAAAGAATGAATATAAACCATGGCAATTTATCATCACACTTATTCTAATAAACTCAAAGAAAAAAATAAAATAAAAAAGCAGCATCGCAGCATCAAATGTGTAAGAATGGCACAGAAACTGCTTGGTAGTGCAAGCAACAAGAGAATGAACAGGGAAGGTCAGTTCTTTTGGGTAGTTCTACCAAAGTTAGTACTAGAAACTATGTTTATTAAAACCTATGATGATGTCAGCATTCATTATTTGAGTAGTTAATTTGCTTGGCTTCATAACCATAATGGCTAATTTCCCCTTTTCAGCACTCCAGAGGAAATGCTAAAATGGTTCCAGTGCGGATTTGAAAAATGCACTAGGTATCTTTTAGGTAAAATGAGAAAATGGATTTTTGCCCCTAGGTAAGTAGTCTGCAAAGTTTATTTAGGGCCACCTTCCTCCAGGGTAGCTTATGATGACTAGCTCTGGTATAGAGGTCAAGAAGGTAGATGTCTAAAGCTAGAAGAGATTAATCCCACTACAGCTTCAGCATTAGGTGCTATTATCTGTCAAAGAGGATACAGAGCTGCCAGCTTTAGGAAATACTAACTGTTGCACAGAGCAGTGAACAATTTCCTTAGCTGCAAAGACCTCCATAAATCATATTTGTTTTCCATACAATACCAGGCCACATTCAAGGTCCCCTTTTCCCCTCTTCAGTTCCTCACAGTAATTGATGCTTTAGGTCAAGAATGGTTAAAAAAACATCAACAAAAACAAACAAAACAAAACCACACACACACACACACACAAAAAAAAAAAAAAAAAGAAGAAAAAAAAACAACCAACCACCACACTTGAAGCCCTGACGGAAGGACAAACACAGTGCTTCTGAAGTACAGGAAAAATGTCCTGTCCTCGAAATGGGAAAAGCTTGTCTGCACAGGCAACATCAGCTTTCTTTTGTGTATTCAGAGACCATGGACCATCCTAGGAGGCTAAGGAACTATGACAAGCATCCTTGACTTTTATCAATGCAGCAATGCCACTAATGTAAGGAGAGGCGCAAATACAGGTAGTTTGTTGTTTTTAAACACAGTTTTCTCTGGGGAAAAAAAAAAAAAAAAAAAAAAAAAAACAAAGCAAACAAAAAACTCAAATAGAATATAATACATGAGAAAGAATTGTGATGCAATGGTAAAGAGGTGTATAGTGCAACTTAAATAGCTCATAATATATCTGTCCTTTTTGTTTGTATTATTCATGATTTCAAAACATCTTAAGCAAGAATTATACACTCACAAATATTATACATGCTAACTATGTTCAAATAATTTTTTTCAGGGTTTCCTAGATGTTATTTGTCTCTTCATTGATTGAACATGCCATGCAGGAAGTGCAACTAAAATTTAACTACAAAGTCAGTTCAAACAGGAAGAATGCATTGTATTACACTACTGAACAGTACCTTATGCACAAACTATAGGACTAATGAATTATAAATACTAATACAATGCAATATTAAACACAAACAAATTTGTTTTCTATTACAGAGTTAGCTATCTCTATTTTTTCTCTTTCCTATTAAATAAAAAGGAAAGAATTCTTTTAAATATATACTTTGTTCATCAAAATTAAATTAAAAGCAGCAATTATAGTCTAAAATTGACTCTCACTGTTTACATTCTGAATTTGCTATGTATTGAGGACTTTAAAGTTATCCATTAGCTGTAAAAACATTGTGGTTCTTCAAAGTGACTGCTCAGTAAAACACTATAATTAATAATTACGATGGAATATTATTAATATGGCAGTTAATCAAAATAAATTATTCATGTAAAACAAACATATTGAAAATTACTGGAAATACTGGAAAAGGTTGTGCAGAAAAGAACTATTCCATTGCTCTGAAGGACAGCCTTGTATCTACTTGAAATCCAGATTACCATCTTAGATTTTCATTTGGACATAAATTCTCATTGTTGTTTTCTTGACCAACAGACAAATGCAACTATTATCATCAGCTTTTGGATAATTTATTTTTTCTAACCTAATAAAGTAAATGCTTATTCAGTGGATAAAAAGATGTATAATAATCCATGCCTTAGTCTACATATAATTACAAGATCCCTTTCTTTCCCTTTCATATAATTTCAAAAATTGCCTGCTGTAGAGCTATTCTTGAACCATTGATGATTGAGTTGCATCCTTCCTAATAAGCCAAAGTGAGTTGCAAAGCCAAACTCATTAATCTTATGCATGACAACACAGCTGTAAATCTGTTCCCCTACTACACACAGAAGAGACCTGAGAAATAGATTCATGAACACATTAATTCACAGTTATAGTTAATTTAAACAATTTAATAAAGACATATTCAGAAAGGCTAACCTTAAGAAGTTAGAATTTACTAGCAATACCATTCAAGTGTCTGAGATCATCACTTAAACATTTTTTTTCTCAGAATTCAAAATGTTCTAAAAGCTTCAACAACTTCTACATTATAGCTTCAAATAGCTTCATAGCTTCAATAGCTTCAATAGCTTCATAGCTTCAATATAGCTTCATTATAGCTTCATTACAACTTCTAATTATAATTAACATTATCTATTATATTTTACCTGTTGACAGTGTGATTTTTCCCAATGCATCTAAACAATATATTACTTTGTGAGTTGTCAGTAAATGGAAAAAAGCCACTGAAGTCCATTGTTCTGCAGTCTTACAAGAAAACTGCTTGATCAGAACCTCACATTGAAACTGGTGTTAGACATAGTTCACAAGAAGCCAGAGAGAAGGAGATGTATGCACACACACAGACACAAGCACACATGTACCCTATCTCGCCAAAACATCATTCTCCAGCATTTCTTGGTCTACCTGCTGATATATTAAAGATTCGTCTCACCTATAAGGTGCTTATTCAGGCTTCTCTCCAACACCTACAAAATGACAGGTTGAAAACACCATGTTTTTTCTGTCATGTACTTAAATATTATTCTGTTAAGAAAATGCAATGCTCAAGTATCTTAATTACACTAATTTCAGTGTGATCCTCCATGTATCCATGTTGTCTTGGTATCCTTTGTAGTAAATTACCATGATTTTTTTCCCTCTTCTACTGAAACACATGGAGTTATAAATAGGCATAAGGAGATATTTAGCCTCCAAGAACTCATTTGATACTGCAAAATAAACTTTCCCAAATGAACATATGATAGCCTGTGTCTTTCCTGCCCTCTTCTCATACTCTTTGGCATGAGAGTTTCCATCTCCACCGCAACCAGGGTGCCTTCTCCAAAGAGCCTGTCCCCCGCCGAGCATCTCTCCGTGCTCTGAGGAGGGTTGCCATACCAACCAGTGCCAGGCTTTCTGCACGCAGAGGGAGCATGGTTGACATAGCAACTGGCTAAAGCAGCCTGGTCCCCAGATTTTTGGGGAGCCAAGGTGGTCACTGCTAGAGAAGTTTTGGAGCAGGAACAGAGGGAGTAGCTAGGCAGCCGTCAGTAGGCACTGCCCCATGGCACATCCCTGCCACAGCCATGGGAGCTTACTTGTCAAAGTATGTTGGCTTTTCTCTTTACATGTTCCTCTGCCCCACAACAAATTCCTGGGGATGCCATCATGGTTTCGGGGTATTCTCTCATCCAAACATCAAGTTTCTGCAAATATATCACTCTGAGGACATAAGTCAGGACAAGAAGAAGCCAGTCGCAGCTATTTAATTCATAACAGGTAAAGGGAGAATACTTGAATGTTCCTTCTTTGATTAAAAGTATCATGGGCATTACAATGCAACAATAATCGTGAGTTTTTATTCTCAAAGGACTGATCAAAGGAAAACTAGCATACACTTTTACACATCAAGGTTATAACACCCTCTGATCTGGTGGCAGAAAGCTAGCTAAAAGAAGCTGTGGTCTTTTGTTACACCCCTCAAGATCTGTCCAAAATTCTGTGGTGAACTGTAATCAAAATCTACTTAACAATGGACAGGTAAAACATAAAATTAAATATCTGATGGAGCCCTCCTACAAAAATTTAAAAAGGAAGATAAATAGAAATTTCAAATATTTAGATGCTATACTAAAATATAAGCCTAAAAGAGATTAATTAAGAAAAAATAATAAGGAAAAAAACAGCAAATATGCTTTACAAAAACACTTATCAGAAAGAAAAAAAACACTAGGCTCAGTGAAACAATGAACCTGCTGCATGCAGCACAAATTTATTTATTTTGGAGCTGACAGGACCTCAAGAAAACAGGTACATTTAATTGCACTAATTGAAATCCTGCTAACAGCCTACGGGGAAGAAAAAAATCAACCTTTATCAGCTGTCAGCTAGTTCCCACGATTGAAGCAGCTGACCTTAGAGAGATGGGAACTGACAACTAATGGAGTGTGCCTCCTACACAGTCACGGGATGTGCCACCAGTGAGTTGGAGAACTGAGTTAGTGCCCTAAAATCTTAAAGCTATGGGATGTTTTGCCTGTTATGAGATATTTAGGATAAAAATTTGAGATCTAGTAGGTACCCATTTTAGAGAACAAAGGACTTCTCACACTTCTGCATCATTCTTTCCAGAAACATGTCAAGTTATAACTCTCTTTGGCATTACTTGAATTATCAGTAAAAACCTGGAAGGAAAAAAAATACTCAAAGATCTTTAAATTGATCTTACTTGTTGCATTTGTTCAATATGTCCTATTTCATAGTCTACTGTATGCATAATCCCTTCAGTGTCTGCAAGGTGTACTAGAACAGCAGTGATAGAAGTGCTAAGACCTGTGAATACACAAATGGCTTTTAAATACTGTGACCATAAATACGTAACTCCATGACACTCTTATTTGCTCTCACTGAACATCAAAACCATCCCAAACAATTTTCAGTAAAAGCCATATTTCAGGCTAAAAATTATAGAGTCTTTTTGTCACTATGAAATCATCAAAAGACCCTTTTTAAAGACACTTTAGAACTTGTATGATTTTTTTTTTAATCACACCGGAGTTAACAAATAAAACAAAACTGTATTTAGGAACAGAGGGGTAAGGAAAACATGCCCTTGAATGAAAAATGAAATACGTGTCTGCTGCCATCTACACTTTTTGGTTAAAAAAAGGAATATTTACTCGGGTGTGAAGAGAACTTTTAAAATTTTCTCACCTCCCAATCTATTTATTTTGCTGACTTTGGGAACCAGCCAATCTCACTGGCACTAGAGCATCAAGGCTGATGCCCAAATTCCTACTTGTTGTCTGTGATTATCTGAACCACCAAGCAGTCCTAAAGGAAATCCTGTTTGAGAAAGACAGTATGAACAAAATGCCATCTGAGAAAGCGAGTGGGAACATATTGGACATAAAATGCTTTTAAAATGCATAACTTGAAACATTCCCCTTGTACTTTTCAATATTGCAGCCCATGAAGTTTGAGTGTGCTGGGCCTGGAGGGTACCTACAGACCTGGCCGTCCCCATCCTGCCCAGGCCCCTGCATTGCCCTGGGGCGACCAGCCCCTGACACAGTGAGGCTGCAGCAGGGCTGGGCTCCAAATCCCCATATCCCTGCCCAGACATGGCCCCTGCCCAGCTGTGCCCCCACCTGTGGGCCCAGCGTCATCCCATCCCTGTCCCCTGTGGCTGCCCAGCCCAGGATGGGGCTGCCACAGTGTCTCTGGCTGCCTGCTTGTGGTGGGGCAGTGGGACAAGTGCTGGCCGCCAGAGCCTGCCCTGAGGCTCCCCTACACCATGACAAGGTGTAACTGTTCCTCTTTATGTGTAAATGGCATGTTCACTGGGATCCAGATATTATGTGTTCATTTTTGAGCAAGGAAATAAACTAGAATAAATATATCTGCAGTGGAAGAGAGTGGGAAAGGTGATCAGTTAACTTCACTGCTCAGCCGATTCCCTTTCCTTCAGACAAGTTACTTATATTGCAGCTTCTCTTACTTCATGCTTTCACCCTCTCAGCACTACTAAATCCAATTTTACATCCTGCAGTAACAAAATTGGGATGCATGGTTGGTAAGTCAAAAGGAAAACAATGCTTTTGCTAAAAACTCATTACTGCAGGTAGGATAAACTGATCATGCAACAGCTATGCTCATGTAATTTGGTAAAAAGCAAAATAAATGAGTAAAAAAAAGCCAAATGTTGCATGCAAAAAGAAATACTGCAAATATACGTGATATTCAACCCACACACAAACTTCTTGTCATACAGAATTGTGAAAGAAGTGGAAAAGAGCGTGTCCCCTGCCAATGCCCTTTAAAAAATTAGGCTGAGTTGAGTTTAAAGGAAAATGGCTTGCTGAGGGGGATGTCTCGCCTCCTGCATGTGACCTAAACACTGCAAAAATCTGCTAATAGCTTTTGTAATTAGGGAAGCAAGATATATCACCACAAAAATAAAAGTGAAGAGGGTTTTGAACTGCAGCGTTGCCCAACTTCTTAAGCCACAAACAGGACAGTCTAAATGATCAGCATAAAACATGTATTTAATGACAAATCTTCCAAACTTATAGGTTTAAAGGCTTTTTTTTTTTTTTTAATAGAATTCTTTGATGACATCTGACACTCTCAGGGGGTTGTATCTACTTTAAATGCATTGAGCAAAACTGTTACTGCTGTGGATTATGTGTTAGTTACTTTCCTCTTCATCCATCTATAGTAAAAATACTTTTCACAAAGCTAACTTTTGGGCTACTTTCTGACATCAGCACGACTGTGCCACACAGGATACCTGCACAGACAAAAATTTGTAAATGTATTCTGCGGTATGTTTACTTCAAATAATTGAAAGTAGAAAGGGCTAGTTGTGTACTGCAATGTTCCTCCTAACATGGTACTAATTGGAAGGACAGAAGGTGAGTGTTTTTATTTCCTAGGAAATCTGGTAAAAAGATTGAGAACTTAAAACTCAGTCTACACACCTCCCTTAATTATTTTTTCCTTACCAGACTGTTATGCTGTGTGGTGTTATGCTAGTAATGTGGTAACATCTCTCCTGCAGCAAAATTGCTTGTATACAACTGTGTCAGGTGGAGATGCTGATTTCAGTGATGCTCTTCAAATTCAAAAGGAGGCCAGTTGCAGCCACAGGAGAGACCTAAAGAACTGGATTGTTCCTATCACAGGTACAGCCTATAATCACTGTTTGATTACCTAATTAATCTGCCAGATACCTCAGAAACAGCAAAGCACATTTAGGAGGCCAGAAATCATTTTCCCCACTAGGTCTTTGGGTGACCAAAATGTGGCTGAGGGAAGGAGCATCAGCAAGGTACATTATACGACATTACTTTCAGCCAGAGATTAGTATTCTGCAGAGCATGTCAGTTATGATGATCAGATGGTCTCCTCAAATATAAAAATTATATTCTCCATCATCTACCTCTGCTCTTGTTTCAGCAGTGCTTTTTCATGCTGGCAGTAGCATCAGTCTTTCAGGTTAACAGTATGGGGATGAAAGGTTTAGACCCATTAGGAACCAGACAAACTTTTAGAACAAATTCTGTATAGCAAAACAGGGTTCAGGTAAAGCTGCTGGCACTAAACAATAGAAAGGTTGGTAAAGAAGGGAGCTGAATTAAAGATGATTAGAAAGGAAAAAAAGGTGCAGAAGAAAATCTGGCCTTGGGTGATGAATCATAGAGGGGTGAAATTATAAAAGATTTATATCCTTGAGAAAGAGGTTAAGATGGTAAAACGCATGTAGGACACAAGTTAAGCTAATTCTACTCTCAAAAATACTAGTACAGAAAAATAAGTAACCAGATCAAATGCATACATGCTGCTATTAAAATGCTAGAAGTTTGAAATTAAGATGAAGGAACTAGGATACCTAGTTTGAAGTTAGAATATTGATCTAACACAAACATCACAGACTTGATAGAAGGCAGGCAGTCAGTGGAAACCTATAACACAAAAGAAACCACATAGGCAAGAAAAAGAAGGATGTACAAAGAAAGCTTTGCATCAGATAGTTAACTGTATTGAATGTTACACATAGTCTCTATAGACTAAAAAGCCAGGCCCATGTAAGTATTAGAAATAAATTGCCACTGCCTTATCAGGATGACAATGGTGTCAGTGAGGTGCCAAGAGAGATCTAAGAGGCTGCAAAAAAACAAATTAGCAATTAGAAACTTCAATCACCCCCACATACACTGGATAAATGTCAGGTTGGGGTGTGATACAGAGACTAAATGACACCAGAAATGACTGATTCATGAAGAAGCTTTTGGTGAAACCTGAAATAAGACAAGACACTCTTGACTTGGTTGTGAGTAATGCATAAGTCATGGGTCAAAATGCTGCTACAGATCGCTTCCTCCATAACCCCACTGAAATTAGGAAATTATCCTTTAAAACTAAGGAAAGTCTAAAATTTAATGAAAGTACTATATAATTTCAAAAAGTAATTTTTATAAACATAAGGAAACTTGGCTCCAAATAGGAGAAAAGATTGTTTACAGTCATCATTACATGAGTTTCTGTATATCAGAAATAACTGTTAATTAACAAACAAACAAACAAAGTTTGAAATTTTGGATAAGGAATTTTATTAGAAGGAAAAAGATGCACTTCAAAAATATGAAGTTGCATCTAAACTAGAAAAAAACAGTTAAGAACATTTTTAAAAGTGCCACAAAAACACAAAAGCAATAATTTGCTAAGGGCATATATATTTATGAAAAATCCTCAAATGGTCTTAAAGAAAGCTTTGTAGAACAAAAAAGCCATGGATTAATGACCAGGAAAAAAAAAAAAAAAAAAAAAAAAAAAAAAACCACAACAAACAACAGAAGTTAACAGTTGTTTTTCACAGCAGCAGGAGGTCACTGGCAGTCCTGAATGGGGGGCTGTGCAGGGTTCCATTCTGGTCATCGCACTCATAAACAGAGTGGACAGGGGTAGTTGATATAATCTTTCTGGATTTCAGTAAAGCTTTTGATACTGTCTCTCACAGTATCCTTTGGGACAAAATGACCTATGGTCATGAATATGGTTAGATAAAAACATAGTAAGATGGATGAACAACTGGCTGGTGGGTTGGGTCCAAAGAGTTCTTGTAAATGGGGTTACAACCGGATGGCAACCTGCCCCTGGTGGAGTTCCCCACAACTCCATTTTAGGACCAGTCCTCTTCAATGTTTTCATAAATGATTTGGATTAAGGACCTGAAGATTTTTTGAGCAAGTTTGTGAATTATATCAAGTTGGGTGGAGGAGGGTGCTGAGGCCTTGCAAAGAGGTCTAGACTAAACAGAGAGCTGGGCAATCACCAACAATATGAAGTTTAGCAAGAGCTGAGTGCCAGATTCTGCACCTGTGAAGAGGCAACCCTGGCTATATGTACAGACTGTGGAAAGAGATGCTGGAAACCAGCCCTGTAGAAAAGGATATGGGGGTGTTGGTCAACAGTAAGCTGAACATGAGCCAGCAGCGTTCCCTGGCAGACAGGAGGACTAACTATACCATGGGGTACATCAGGCACAGCACTGCTAGCCGGTCGAGGGAAGTGATTGTCCCGCTCTGCTCTGCGCTATGTGGCCTCACCTCAAGTACTGTGTGCAGTTTTGGGTGCCACAGTATAAGAAAAATGTAAAACTGTTGGAGAGTGTCCAAAGGAGGGCTATGAAGATGGTGAAGGGTCTGTGAGGGGGAAGATGTTTGAGGAGCAGCTGAGGTCCCCTGGTTTGTTCAGCCCAGAGCAGAGCAGGCTGAGGGGAGGCCTCATGGCGGCCTGCAGCTCCCTCACGAGGGGAGCGGAGGGGCAGGCACTGAGCTCTGCTCTCTGGGGACAGTGACAGGACCCAAGGGAATGGCACGGAGCTGGGACAGGGGAGGGTCAGGCTGGGGGTTAGGGAAAGGTTCTGCACCCAGAGGGTGGTCGGGCACTGGGACAGATTCCCCAGGGCAGTGGTTACAGCACTGAGCCTGACAGAGTTCAAGAAGCATTTGGACAACACTCTCAGGCATATAGGCTAAATTTTTGGGTGGTCCTTTGGGGACCTGGGAGTTGAACTCAATCATCCTTGTGGGTCCCTTCCAACTAGAATATTCTATGATTTTATGATTCTAGGGGATACACATTACGGTGCTTATATTTGCTGCAACATTTCTCAAAACAGTAAAAATGAAAGATGTGAGTGTGAGGAGATACAGAAGGACAACAGCATTTTGGATGCCTTGTGATAAAATAGATAAAATTCAATGCTAATGGAAAGTGAAGCAAATAGAGAAAAAGTAATCATAACTACAGGAAGAGTCGTCGTTTCTAAGCTAAGACCACTCTGGAAAAAAATGTTGTGATATCAATCAACAGTTTTATGAAGAAATCAGGGAACTCAAAAAAAGCTAACAGAAGTTTAAGACTGTATTGGAAAGAAATAGAAAAAAAAAAAAAAAGAAAAAATCATTGTGCCACAACTTTTTAGTATGCTTACACATTGAATAGCATGTGCAGATCTGGTCCACATCCCTAACAGGACAAAGCATAACAAGTCCCAAGAACTGTAGCAAAGATAATGGAAGGCCATTATCCAAGGATAATGGAAAGCCAAAGAACATGCCCAGAACATGAAGACAGAATAATCACACAAAGACTTTTGTTCATGGAAAAGAAACAACTAAGAGGTATATTGAAGGTATCTGTAAAGAGTCGTTTTTACAGCCCTCCACACAAAACTGTTGTGGAGGAGGCTGACAGTTCTTCACTTGTAAGAAAGAAAAGAGCACCAAAAGAAATTACTAGATGTCAGACTCAAAACACATGAAAGGATACTCTTTTTTTCAACCATATACATATGGGTGTGTGTGTTTAAACTGAGCAGGTCTTACCCACTGCTTGTCACCTGAAATACACTAAGGTCTTAGGAAGCCCCTGAGCTGTTTCATAGTTCGTTGCTGGATGAATATCAAAGAAATACCAAAATTCAGTCTATTTTTACACTCATCTTGAGCCTTCACCATTGGCCATGGTTGGAAATACAATACTGAGAAAGATGGACTTTTGACCTATCTTAAAAACACCATTCTCATATCCTTATCTTCCCGGAGCATGCTGTTAAGTCAGTTAGGATTCTGCTGCATTGTCTGTGAGCTGATGTGACTGTCCTATGGTGTTAGTAAGCACTGCTGTTGAGGCTGACGACTTACTGTTCTGGGGGGGGACAGAAGCGGAAGTTGTGACCTGGAACACTTACGCAATTCATTTTTGATTCAACTGAATGTGAAGATAATTTTGTATATGAGGTTTTTGCAAATAGCATAAACATGCCAATGTAGAATATTTAACCGCCTGTCAAAGTTCAGAAATTATTATAGAGTTCCTTCTTTAATGATGCTGAGTGATAGTTATGTTCATTTTAATTTGTCTAACATCTGCTCCTGGCAAATGTAAGCAGATGCGTCTAATTATTACCTTTCGATACTTGTATATGCATAGCATGAATAAGATCATGAAAAAATTGGATTTTGTGAAGTAGAGGTAAAATGCCTTTGAAGCAAACGACATGGCAATGAATCAGATAGCTAAAATATCTATTTTATAGTTGAGAAGTTAGCAAATAAACACAAGAGATACATTATTCAAAGTGAAAATATTGTCTGAAGATAATAGATAAATTTAGTCTATGTGAAATTTAAATTAGTTGGGAGCTTGAAGCCAGAACTGTGTTCTTTCCAATTTATGCTGATTGATAAGAGTAATGTTCTTGACCTTATTTTCCAACTGCAACACCATTCACATTTTATTTGAGCGTTCTTTACGTGTTGAAAGATCTTTTAATTAGTTAAAACCCCAACTAAACTGCATTTTCCCTTTTCAACACAGCACAACAAATAGATTTCTGGTCTCTTACAGAGGACAGCAGTTTAGCTATAAATCCCTTGAGGCACTGTTCTGCACATCTGTTTCCTCAAATTGGGACCGCCAACCTCATGGCCTCTCATGCAGTCCCTCCAGTGTTCTCACCTACGTGGGTAGCCCCTGATTTGGGGTCAGCTGATGGCAGCACAGCTCTTGGACTTCACTGCCTTGCCAACGGACAAAGTGCTACCACCAGCTGCCTGCTGCTACCTGTCAGCCCCCGGGCAGGCCACATTGTTTGCCTGCTGTGCAGGGTTTTACTGCTGCGCAAGGGAGCAGTAGCTCCGGGCTGCACTTCCCTGTTTCTGCCAGAGCACTGCCTGCCCTGATCCTGGCAACCCTGCACTACACTGCAGCCAGCGCTCTGGAGTCTCTGCTTTCTTCAGGGTTACAAAATCTGAGGTAGAAAGAGGGCACCATGGGTTTCTAGGGTGATTTGATTGGGAAAAAATGAACGCTGACAGCTGTTGCAAGAGCAACATCATCTCAAGCAGCTGAAGAACTTGCACTATTCCCACAAAGTGCACAGTTGGTTAGGTTATGAGCTCTTATACACACAGCCCAGATCGTAGCAATAAAGAAGGCAACATTTAACTTTAAAATATCTATTCAAACCACAGATATATTCTATTACCAGTTTAAATTTTAGATTTTTTTTTTTTTAATCACCATAGAATGACCTTATTTTATTCATGATATATGGACAAAGTGACTCTGCTCATAACCAAATTAAATATCAAATTTTCTACATGGTACAAAGCATCTAAGTAGTTCAAATTCTGCTAGATAAAAAAGATGCACCTAAACCAGGTTACATGCTAGTATAAATCAGTGAACAAGCTAAAAATAATTATTTATCCACCTTAGTGTCCTATAGTGAATTTTGATTATGTTCTGTTTATGCAAGGATATACTTTTTCTACATAATTAGTTAGTTTCTGTGGTGATTCGAGTAAGTTTGTATTTTTTTTCTAATTGGATTTGCAATTATCAGCTACTAGCTGAAACAGAATTACCATATAGTTAATTATATAAAACAAGAACAAAAAGTAGACCACATCTTAAATTCAGAAACTACACGTATTTATGATTTGTAGCACAGGATACAAACTAGTTTTGCATCATCTCTTATATTTGCCTAGCTTCATCTCACACGTAATTCCTTCATATCCAGTCAGGTTTTATATATTGCCCAAATCCAGCAGCTCACCTTCAGAGTGGAAACTGATGGATGCTGAGCACATTAAAGCATCTGATGCTATACTGGGAAATGTATCTTCTACCCTGATCCTAGGGAAAGAAATGGATAGAGCTGAAAAACATGGTTGTTTGGTTGTCTTCTACAACTAACTGTAACAATCTATGAATCACATTTACACTAATAAAAAATTGACTTTGTTTGAATTCAAACCTTGTTTCGCAGTAGAGTGATTTATTTTATGCTTAGAAAAGGCCTTTAC
Organism: Heteronetta atricapilla; assembly: GCA_011075105.1. Classification (NCBI taxonomy): domain Eukaryota; kingdom Metazoa; phylum Chordata; class Aves; order Anseriformes; family Anatidae; genus Heteronetta; species Heteronetta atricapilla. Next base: position 137,714,301 of record CM021731.1, on the reverse strand, counting down.
TAAGAAGTATTAATGTATGCATTATTGAATAACATGACATGGCAGAAGTATTCCAACTGCCTTCACTGATTGGGTCCCTGATAACACAGCTACATACAAATATAAAGGATTTATCCTTCTCACCAGATACATAGATTACACATGAATTTTTATGTGCAGGGTTGCAGGCTTTAAATCATGGCTCTGTGCTAGTGTACATGAGAGAAACATTCAGTGCTTTCATGTCACACTTACTCATATTTCCGGTAACACAGCTACCTTGTCTAGGCTTTGAAAAACTACTGTTTTAAAGTTAATGTTACCATTTCAAAAAAGTAATTTGTTGCTCATTCACAAGCCATCTGAAATACACTGAGTCACTGTTTGGAGCTACTATTTCAAAGCCTTTACCTGAAGTCATGAGTTCTAGAAAACTAATTTACTTAAAATTGATTTTTAAAATATCAGTATGTAACTTATTATTGTTTTAGTACAATAATTTATTTCACATACTTTGTGTTTTCAGAATTGGCTGACCTTCCTTTGTGGGAATGTTCTTCAAATGACTGTGAAATGTAATGTCATTTGGTGTTTCCAGTAATGACAAATACAAATGATATCAGAAACTGTAGGAAAATAGCCACTGCCTTTTATAAAGGCTAGAATTTCATCAAGTGACATGTGTTCAGGACATACTGTACTTATTTCTACTTTGTTAAATTCTCTTTTCAGCAAACATGAACTTCCTGAAGGTTATGAACCAGTTTGAAATTGCATAAGATCTAAGTCAAAATTTCACCTAAAATATGCTGTGAAATTCTCAACACCTTTGCTCAAAAACTTCAACTGGAAAAGATGTAGAGAAGGGCCAGTAAAAGTCCAGGGGAAGAGAGAACCTGTCATATGAATGAAACACTGTCTTGTTTATCTCAGTGAAATGAAGAACGCAGTATATCGTGACTCTTTCCCGGCACATACACTGATGTCTTTCAAACTGAGTAGGAGACGGGGATGTGTGCATCTATGTCTTAGCTCAACGAGCAGTCAGGATGTGTCTGGATTGTTTATCCTGATCCTAGAGAAGGAATATTAATCCCCATTGCTCAGATGTAATCTCAGAGAGTTTACGATTGATTGCTTTGAGAACTACTCAGCCACACTGCCTCATCAGTTATCGTTAACCTTTCCCAAGCAGACCTAAAATAAGCTCAATTTTATATAGAAATAGCCAACAGGTCCTTCTTTTCAAGGGTGCCAATGTGCAGTTAGGACTTGGTTTCTGAAATTACTTATTATCTTAAACCCATTATCAAAACTCTCCTCAAATAAATAGTCCAAATCTTAATGTGAATTAACTGGGGAAAAAATATTAGAAGAAAAAATGTATTAATTATATTTAGAAGCATCATTTGCCTACTTAACGTTGATATGATTCATTGGTCGCTGTCAGTGACTGTTAGATTCAAGGGGTTTATTTTAGGTGATTATAGTGTTAAAAGGAGAAAAACTGAATTAAATCTGAAGTTGAGGGACCTGTCCAAGTACACTTAGGGCTAAAGTCACAAAGAGGTTTACATGTCTCAATCCTATTCAAGTGCATGCTTTGCACTGCATGAATACATCAATGCGAGCCTCAAAACTGAGACACAGACCTCAAGAGTGTGTGAAACCACGTGCACTGGGTTAATGGTGTTGGAGGGGTAACAGTGCCAAGCTTATAGTGTGTGGAGAGGCCTGATGCCCTCTGTGGATGGGCTGCTTTACCAAAAACAGGCAAAAGCCCAGGAGTATAGGAGAGGAAGACGAGCCCACACTGAGAGTAGACTGAATAGCTTGATAGGTCTGCAAAAAGTAGTTAGAGACTTATGTGCTTTTGTGGATCTGGAGCTTGAAGTTTTCCAGGAGCAGGCTGATGCCTCTGTACCAGGATCCAAGTGTGATGCACAGGGAAAAGCTCATGAGACAGGCTGGTGAAGAAAAAAGACACAAAGCAGAGGTAAAACTCTGCTTTGGCACCCCTGAGACTTGACAAAGCCAGGGCATAAGTTACAGCCCCAGGTATAAGCAGTTGCTGCTTTCAGAGTATTTCTACACATCATTATGTTAACTTGATCACAGTTCTATTTAAAGTATGCTTATTCTTGCATTCAAGAATTATGTCCACTTTTGACAGAAGGTATTAGAGGAGATAATGTTGAAAACCTTCAATAACAGTGACAGTGTGCAGTTTACATTTACTATTTACATTTACTATTGTACTTAGGATGACAGCATTTTTGTGGGTTTAATGCACCAGATCTATGTCACATCCATGCCTGGATAAGCATTCTCTAGAATGGATCCATATAAGAAGAGCTGCAGATTTTAAAATACTTCTGTTGTGTGTTTCAGATTCTGGACTGAATTCAATTTATAAATAATAGGCCAGATTCAGCTAACATTACGCTATAACAAGTCTGCAGATTTTGATGAGGTTGCACTCATGTAAAGGAGGTGTAGTTTTCTCCCAGTAAACAATAAAAATACGATTTGTGGAAAATGCTATGATGCACGACTGAATACAACCCAGAATTAAACACGTATGCTTTCAGAGTGAACACTGGCATTTTCTCTTGGTTTCTGCCTGCTTTCTCCTTCTATAAACTGAGTTAGTGCTCAGGCAAATTCTTCATTTATTTTTCTTTTAGTATTCCACCTACAGTCAGCCATTACACAGTCTATGCCACTGGAGCTTTATCCTCTTTGCCATATTTTTGTTCCTGAGTGTATCTGATTTGGTCTGTGCTTTTAAATGCTTTCCTTCTCCTACAGAAATCATATTTTCTCATCTAAATGTATTCTGCGCTACTTATTTCTGCCCCTATGCACTTTTTAGATTATGCTTGTTGTTACAATATTATCAGACCAGATCAATAGATTTCTCCTTATTTCTCTGTTGTGGATTTAGTCAGAGTTCACACAGATATAACAGTACAGAAACTGAAATAGAACATTTTAAGGTGCTAGAATCAGACTTTTTTTTTTTTCTTTTTTTTTTTTCTTTTTTTCCTGCAAGCTATCATTTGTGTTTATGTGACTATGTTTTATTAAAACATAGTGTTTCTCTTCCTTACAAAAGTGTCATGAATACAAAACATCCCTGCAGTTCTGCAGGGCTCGTCTTAGGAACTTTGCTGGTTGCTTGTGTTGCCTCTTGCCTCTTGTGCATCAACATTATTCACTGTTAGATGCAACCAGTTTAAACCTTACCAATCTAAAACTCTCTAAACTACATTGCTAGAAAATGTTACTCCCTATCTTGGAAAAATTACAGATCATTGACGCTACCTAGTATCTCATGATTTTATCAACACAAACAGGTTTTCACATATTATCTGAACCATCCAAGCTCAAATTTGCCAGGTATTTGAAATTGGTAGGCAGAAATAGAAGGAAGAGGAAAGATAAAAGACTTACAAAGTTCAGCTAAAAGCATTCTGTATTTTATCCTGATTTACCTGCATGTAAAAGTAGGTGACTTTGGCTGCTGCTCTTGCTAGCAGCTTCCACAAACTGATATTGCTGTGTGTTTTAATGATGAGTTACAGAATAAAAGATATTCATAAAAGAGAGAGGCAGTTCATTCATGCCTAACTACCCGAATAGTTATAAATATAGCATTAAGGAAATGCCACTTACTTAGAGATTTTTCTTTGAATTATATAGGTTTCAAATGAGTTCCTCAAAAGCATCTCAAAATAGCTGTTGGGAGTAATTAAAGTATTTATTAACAAGGGGTGAATTACAGTAGACTTCAGTGAAACTGTTCTGATGCAATCATTTCATTTTCTTACTGGTTTCCCTCATATGCAGCACAGATTATGGCTTTTCCAGGATGCACAAACTTCAGTTGTGTTAGCCAAATTATTTCTAAGTCATTAAAAAAATATCTGCTAAAAATCAATTTCCTATTCTGAATATTTCATCTTTATTGAACATTTTATTCTCTCACTCTTTATTCACAGAATAAATAAATAAATAAATAAATAAGCTAGTATCCTTAATTCATAACATACTCTTTAAACACAATGCTTAATTTTTGGGGCGTACACACTTTTCCTTCACTGATCACTTCAACTGTGAAATTGTTAGCAAAAAATTTTAATCAGAATAATCAGAATATCCTCAGCAATCTTGGTCCATCAATGTTGTTCTTACTGTTTATGTTTTTACAGTTGGTTGAGTAAGTTACAAAGTCATTTGCTGTTTTCTGTCTCAGAAGCAAACAGGAACAATGCTATCATAATACTATACAACTTCAGCCCTAACAGTTATTTAAACGTTTACAAATGGGAATGCAGTTGTTACTAGGGCTGCCAACCGTACCAACAAACACACATTAATTTTGGGCAGCCCTCACTTCACAAGAAGAAACCACTTTACACAAAAACACTACAACTGCGTTTTAACCATTCGAATGGGAATGATTAGTTAAACTGTGGAGACAATCCATGCAACAGAGATGAAGATGATCTGGAAATACAAATGTTCTTCTGTGATGAAGTCAGACAGAGAGGCTTTAGGCATTGTTCTCTCCTTTACTGGGTAACGAAGAAGTAAATGTTCTGGTGCGATTATCTATTACCATCACATGGCACAGTGTCGCTAGCTGACACATTTTAAACCAAAATAAATAAAAGGAACACAGTATGACACCCATACACAATACAGATTGACATTGAAAATATTTATCTGTCATTTCCCTTCATGAAAATCAGAGGAAAAAACACACAAACAAACCCTAACGCACTATCTTTAAGAAGCTTGGCAAGTAGTTGAGTTGAAAGGAGTTGCAATATTTTCATGGGTATACTTTTACCAGAGAACCCAGACTTCTGATGAAAGGACGAAAATATTTCCAAATGTTTTATATTTATTTATTATTTTATTTTTTATGTACAGGTGGGACAGTCTGATTTTGATAACCCAGGAAGAGCTTCCTACTAACACATGGACAGGTAGCTAGATGCTGTCCCGAGATGTCTGAGATGCACTGTCCACATCTTCTTAAAGGAGACAACCAACCCTCTCCCTAGCAGTGCCTTCTTTCCACTGGCAGGAGAGGGAAATAGGGTTTTGCTCGTCCCGCTGCATGGTGCTATACCTGTGCAACTCAGGCAGTGAGGGGTGGGAGCTCCCTCAGGAGCACAAAGCACAGCATTAATGAACAAAAACAGCAATGGGAGGGCATGCTCGTGGGTTAAGCAAACAATCAGGAATGTATATAGAGAAAAGTTTTTTATTAGTCTGCTTATTATGTTAAAAGCTATTTACAATAAGAATTCATGATAGTCCAGGGAAAGTCAATAGGTGGTATATCAAGCATGCTAAGTTTGGATCAAAAAAGGAGAAATTAAATGCTGTTTTATTTAGTAATAGCCAAAATACTAGGAGGACAGCACCTTACACATGATTCAACTCAGTAAGAAAATTATACCAGAGTCTGATGACAATTTGAAAATAAAAATGCTGGACTTTAATTTCATTATAAGGATATATATGAAAGGAAGGAAGTACCAGGGTAAAAACACACAAACAACAAGAAGAACTCTGTGTGTAGCCCTGGGAGAAAGCCAACACCCACGTGGGTTTTTTTGGGTAGAGTGCTTCTAGCAATGACCGACTTACTGCTGTGTACAAGGGAGATTCCTGCAGTTCATGCACAGTGCGTCTGGGAAAATAGGACTTTACACAGAGTCGTGACTGTGAGCGTCTCCATTGCAAATAAACAGGACTGGACCAAAATCCAAATTCATTAATTTCCCTTTCTTACCAAAACCTAAAAAGACCCTGTATGTTATCAAACTGCAGGAATCACATCACAGTAATATCCACACATGTGCTGTTACAGCTGTAATAATTAATTTTCACAAAATCAATTACATTATTTAGTATTTACAAAATTGATTCTGTCTGGAATAAACATTATTAAGTACCAGATGGATGGAAAAGATGAAAAGAAACATGCTCAAAGGCTGTTTATATATTGATAGATTTTTGTTATGCATGAAATATGTTTTAGTAAAACCTTTAAGTTTTACTTTAACTTTTTGAGATTTAAGCCAGTCTTAATGTAAAAGCAGCTGACACCCTGTGGATGCAGAACAAGGAAAGATAGTGTTATTTATACTTATAATAGAAAAAAAAAAAAAAAAAAAAAAGAGTAAACAAACGAGTTCCTAATTGCCTGTGTATTGAACTCAAGAGCTGAATCAGCTCATTCCTAGAGTTGCACTACCATCTCAGTGTTTCCAATCCAGGAAAACATCAGTGCGTAATTGATTAAAGTGTGTGGTTAAATCCCCAGATTTGCTCATTTCTTGCTCATACAAGAGCCAGAATACACTAACAACAGGGCCATTTAAATATTTTATCATTATTATTATTAGAAACAAAATGGATTAAAAAAGAGGTGGTCTGCTCAGAAACAGCAAGCCTCTTCTGCTTAATGCATTAGCTGGGGGTAGCAGGTGAAAACACCTCTTTCCTTCAGAATCACTGACTGCCATTTCAGACTGCAAAAAATAGAAAGCAGTAAAATGTCAGCTGACACAATGAATATCTGTATAAAGGCAATGATACAACTTGGCTAAAGCAAGGGAGACGTATGTGATAGCTGAGGGCAGTGGAGCTGTCAGTCTGCTATGCAGATTTTATTGTATTTCTCATAAAAAATAGGAACACTGTTGATATGCACTACTGATGCAATATTTTTGCATTTTTAATGCTCACCTTCCTATCAGCACTTTACTTTGTCACTGACATAAATTGGCAGTATTAGCAGCTGCAGAATGAAAGCATGCAACAAGACACACTGACTTTGTGAACTGCTATCTGCCTGTCTACTTGTTCAATTAAATCAGAAGGATGAAAATGTTGAAGCCGACTTGATTAAAAAGAAACTTTTTAAAAAAAAAAAAAATGCGTTCATCAAACTGGCCTATCTGTCCAGTTTTGATCATGGCAGTTTTAATGAAGAAGCAACCCAAAACTTCATGGGCTTCTGAGGATATCTGATGTACACCAGTGCACATCATTTGCATCCCCATAAACATGGAATAAACACATTTCTTTCTTGCATCTGGCCTCTTCTGGTAGTTTTGGACTATTATGTGATCTCTGTCTACCAATATAATCTGGCTGGCACTAATTCAAAGACTGTGTTCCTGCCAAATAGTTTTCCTTATGACAAAAATACTTCATATTTTTCCCTTCTGTACTCCCACGCATATTTGCATCCATCTTTGATAGCCTGTAGGCTGTCGGTCCTTAGAAAACACTCAAAAAGTTTGCAGAAAATCAACTATTTTAGCTTCAGAAAAACTATTTCAGAATATTTTTATTGTCTTAAAAGTATTCTAATATTCACACTGTCCTTGGCAGGTGGTTTGCTGATGTTACTCTTATTGGAAGTACAGATAATCACAAAAGCTCACAGAAAAGTGAATGAGGATAAAAACAGCACTCAGCTGTCAAATAAACATATTTGTTTAATTGGGGGCACCAATAGACACCATGGTGAAATCGGGATACATTTCACTAGTATGAAGTGCTGATCTGACAACAGCCATGAATAGTGAGGCTACTAATAAATTATGGAAATCCCTTTAAACTGATACCAGTACAAGTTCTCCCTTTCACTCTCATAAAATAAATGATAACATTATAAGCACGATAGAAAATAAGTGGCAATGACTACTATGAGATTTCCCTTTTGACTCTTAATGGAGAAAAAAAAACGAATTTCAAATGAAAGTAAAAAGAAAATTCTATCTCATAGACACTGTTTACTTAGAGTCTGTAAAATTTAATACAATTTTAGCTATATCTATAACCTTTGCATTGTTGCTTTGATGTTTGCCCCTTGAAAGTATATCTTAATTAAAGTAAAATAGTTTTTTTTTTTTTTTCTGAGATCTCTAAAGTCATGGAAGCCTATTTTTTCTGAAGCATAAATATTACAAGTATGAGAAAGCCTGCCCAAATCTAGGAATATAAATAATGACTAAGATATAAAATAATTTAGAAAGTGGATAAGCAGTTTTTTCCAGAGTGAACAAAATAATTACTACTTACTGTACAAGGATTTCTTAGGATTCTTTCAGTGGCTCTTTATAAAATAATTCTAGTCCACAACAGTATCTTTCAGCATGTTACTTATAGCTCATTTAGTGCTCAAGGTTTTGTTTTTTTTCAGAGCTCTCAGAATCTGGCACCCAAACACTAGCTTGCAACCTTGCAATGCAGTAACCAATCTCCCATCTTTCAAGTAAAAGAACATTTTCACTCTACTGGAGTCTTAACACAAGATGACTCATGAACCGAATGCTTTGTAACTGTTGGCAACCAGATTTAAAACAACAACAACAACAAAATTCTGAACCTTCTAGTACGTTGTTGACTACTTTATATGAATTCAAGTTTTCCTACTCCATTTTTTTCCTTTACTCTTTACTCTTGCCTCTTTCCTCTCCTGTCCCCTTCTCCATACCCTCTCTCCCCCTGTCTACACCTGGATTTTAGTCCTACCATACTGCGTTTGTAATAGAGTACTCAAGCCCTGGACCCCTCCTGAGCATATATTGGTGACGACTTCTAAAGCAGAAAGGTCTGATTGCACATTGTGGTTACAGCTTGCATAATCTGGATACTTGTGATGATTGAAAAACTCCTTCACAGCCAAAAATACAAAATATTGCTGGACATTCAAGAGGCAAAAGCTTCCAAGGAAAGAAATACTATTCACAATAACAAACATCTGAAACTTAGCCAGTCTTGCATTTTGTTGTATGGATAATAACTCTGAATACATACTGCATGACTACTGCATTTTCTTTTTCAATAATGACATAGAAAAGAAAAAGAAAACATCTATTACTTGTTTCGAGAATCCTTAGGACCAGTCTCACCCTGCTGAATATTAGGCACTTACATGAGTGAGACACAGAATTGCCCTAGGCCAGTGGAAAAAGACAAGCCACTCCATAGGGCCATTTAGACCTTAGGCATGCTGAATCCTCTGGAGGTGAACTTCTCTTTCCATTGACTCCTTAAGCAATCTAAGACAAATGCACTCGTAATTTAGGCACCTTAGAAGAACCTCCTGATTCAGTTTCCCCAAGAAAGTTACTTAACTTGGCATAAATAACATTGAAACAAAGCCACCTCTGAGCTAAGTACCACAGAATGTGAACTGAATGTCTATTGCAAATGCAGTTTTACTCCTGCTGCATTTTCACCATGTAACAGCAAACAACGCTTGGCCATTTCAGCCCCTTAATATATTTCTAGAGCTCATAAGTTAGTAAAATGGATCATCTATTATCTACTTACCACTCAGGAAAGTAACTAGAAAGCTAACTAGTCTCTTCTGGTAGACCATGTGCCTCTACAAAATTTTCATTCAACACATCTACTTGCAGAAATAAAGTAAGAAATAATGCAACTTCTCCAGCTAGAATTGTTTCCAGCAGTTACAGCTGCCAGACAGACTCACAAATTACTGGACAAGCATTTGTGTCCTGTCATCTCACAAATACAATCTACATTTTCATTCTAAGACAGTAAATAATTAGTTTGTACAAACAATCATTAGCTTATTTTTGTTAGACTATCTGCAGCTGTACTTTTGTATTTACTGGAAACCCTTTCTTTTATTTACTGCAGGGAGAAAGGGTAAGTGAATAAACAGTTCAGTGATAAAATAATTAATGTTATAGAATAAATTAAGATTCACAACCAGACACTAGGTCCAACCTAGATTTCTCTCTATATCCAGAGAGAAATTAACTTTTGGTCTGGAGGACTTATTAATCAAAAAACCACACTAGGATTTCCATAGTAGAGGCATAATTGAGGGAAAAAATAAACTGTCTGCCAAGTAATTCATTACAGTAGGTGTTAATATGTACAGGTGAATGGACTTCTAACACTAAAATCAATTTGGTGCTAGCACATTTCTGCACTCTGGTGGCTCTGGCATATCTTGGTGGATCTACTCCTGTGCTTCACAACACCTTGTAACAGCGCCTTTGGCTGGCCTGGAAAGTAATTCACATGGCCCTTTGGTACCTGTAGGCAAGATTCAGTTATCAAGACACAGAAAACTACTCCTCTTGTATATCTAAGACTTCTGCAGAAGACTGCCAGATAGGACACTTCACCGTCATATGACCTACACCCTTCCTGGGACTGTACCTGGAGGCCAGAGGGAATACCTACAGGACAGCCCTGGTAACACACTAGTGTTGTGTCTGCAGCTGAGCACTGCTGACACCGCATCAGGACTCCCTCCAAGCCCCCCAGAGCCAGCAGGCTGGGGGTGGGCCAGAGTTGGGGAGGGGACATCGCCAGGGCAGCTGTCGTAAACCAACCACAGGAGTATTCCTTACCTTCTGGTGTCACACTCAGCAATAAAAGGTGGGGAAGGGGAAGGAGAGGGGGGAGGGCTTTTGTTATGAAGATGTCTGTCCTCCCAAACAACCACTGTGCGTATTGAAGCCTTGCTTCCCAGAATGTGGCTGAACATCTCTCATTGCTGGGAAGTAGAGAGTAATTTCTTTTCTCTCTCTCAGTGCTTCCATGTGCCCTTTGCTTGTTTTTATTTATGTATTTATTTTTATTTTTAAATATTTATTTTTATTTATTTTTCCCCCTTTTCCTTTTTTCCTTTAATGAAATTATCCTTACCTCAAACTGTAAGTTTTTTGTTTGTTTGTTTGTTTGTTTTCTTCTCCCCCTCTTCTTCTGAGGCGAGGGAGTGAGAGAACAGTTGTGGTGGGGTTCTGCTGCCCAGCAAGGTAAACCCACCAAACTTAGTCATAGAAAAAGCCCCTGCTGTTTCTCTATCAGGGTTTCATTTTCTTTCTTTATATATAAGTCGAAAGAGAAATGAGATAAAAGATGACAAGAAATACTTAACTGATTCAACACTTTTTCATTACATCTGTGATGTTCACTTGCAACTTTTCTACGCAGACATCCCCAAAATAACTTATCCAAATGGGAAACTGAGCTTCCAAAGCTGTAAGCTCCAAATAAATAATACTTGACAATATATGCACTGATAGGATATACACTTACTTTCCTGAATAGCTCATTGCCAAAGTCTTCTGGGAGGGCAGTTCCTTCTCTAAATGCCTATGCCTTGAATAGGTAGGCCTATCAGTTCCTAATATCTCTATGATGTACAGCAAATGACCAGCTATAAATAATATCTTCTGGAAGCATGCAAAATTTTTCATCTAGAATTATATGCCTGGCCCCTGTGCTTGTGCAACTGTGTTCTTTTAGGCACCCTGGCTTTTTCCAGGTGTGAAATATAAACTTTATTGCATTGACATAACAGTTGATAACTATTTTATACAAAAAAAAGTACGAGTTTAATTATTCAAGCATATGTATATCTGGAGAATACAGGAGTGTTTATATCCTATTCATGTCTTGCATCCAGAAGTAATCTTTGAAAAGCCACAAAACAGAGCCAAAAAGAACAGCAGGAAAAGGTTCAGTCATTCTAGTTAATTGTACATAGAATTAATTATACAAATTAATATCAGAAATGTATCTGTCAGGCATCACTCATTTTACATAGTCATTAAAATCTGATAAATTAAGTATTGGATGGATTGGAGAAAAGCTTTTAAACAGAAGGGAAAAATTATGCTCTATGAAAACTGTTGTCCAACTAAGACAACTTTGCATATGATGATTTCTGTTTGACAGTAATTATTGAAGAGCTCTTGAATGAACTTTTGGAATTTGAAAAAGGCAATATGATTTAGTACTGGCACAAAACATGACCAATACTGTATCAACTCTGTGCCTCATCATGAGGAAGTCTAGTGAGGAGAGATAAAAGAAGCAAATCCTATGGGAGTGACCTTTAGAAACCGTGAAAAGGCACTCCAGCCAGCTGTTCCTGAGTATCTTAGCTTGGGGGAATTTGTTCAGGATAAACACAGTGGAAAGATTTGTCTGTGCTACAGAAGGCAAACATGACAGCAGCCATGTATAGGCAAAACTGCAGTAAAGACTGCACAAGATTCTGACTTGCAACAGGTTCAGCTCTGAGTTGACTTCTGCTGGTGGCTGCCAGGAGAATGGGACTAAGAGAGGGAGGGAAGAAGGGAAGGACAGAAAGAAGGCAGGAACTTCAGCAGGATTCAGGCCATAGTAGCAAAGGAAATAAGAAGCTCCATGTTGAGTGTGAGAGCTTATAAGACTGCCAGTAACACAACTACTGTGGAGGCAGGCTAATTCAGGCAACAAGCTGAAAATAATGCTGCCTGTTTGATACAGTAATATCAGTATAATTGTAATTACACTACAGCCATAGTGTGTCTGCTGCTGCATGACACTATGAATAGCTGCTGGTGCCCAACACTGCATATGTTGGGCAGGGAAAGGGGGACTTTCACCAGCTCTCTGGAGACAAGGGCTTAAAGCAAGTTGCTCCATTTTAAAATAAAATTGTGAATGAATATAGACAGAACATACACATCAGTCTGACATCCCCCTGACTACCCTCTGCTTCCACCCTGTTGTGGTTTAACCCGGCTGGCAGCTAAACCTCACGCAGCCATTTGCTCACCCTCCCCCCTCCCTCTCTGGGATGGGGGAGAGAAACGGGAAAGTGAAGCCTGTGGGTTGAGATAAAGACAGTTTATTAAGATAGGAAATAATAATAACAATAATAATAATAATAACAATAATAACAGCAACAATAATAATAAGTGTGTACGAAACAAGTGATGTACAATGCAATTGCTCACCACCTGCTGACCGATGCCAAGCCTATCCCCACCCCAGGTAGCCACCCCTATATATTGTTCAGCATGACGTCAGATGGTATGGAGTACCCCTTTGGCCAGTTTGGGTCAGCTGTCCTGGGTCTGTCCCCTCCCAGCTCTTGCTGCACCCCCAGCCTGCCCGCTGGCAGGACAGAGTGAGGAGCTGAAAAGTCCTTGGCTTAGTGTAAGCACTGCTCTGCAACAAGTAAAACATCAGCACTCTTCTCATCCTAATCCAGAACATAGCACCCTACCAGCTACTAGGAGGAAAATTAACTCTGTCCTAACTGAAACCAGGGCACACCCTCTTGCACAAGGCTCCCATGCTGTCTGTAGTGCACAGAGCCAGCTGGCAGAGAACTGCATAAACTGAACATTGATGTAAAATATGCTTCACATCAAAGTGGCCAGGAACAGCAAATGGAAGGACTGAACCTGAATTGTACCTTTGTTTACAAACACACAAAGAAAACCAGGACCAGGCTGAATATGAGGATGAAGTTAGAAGCTAGGATACACTTTCACCTCCCTGTGAAAACAGGTTAACATAGGAAGTCTTACAGTACTGATGCTGAGTGAGTTTTTTCAAGCATCTGTAGATCAAACTGAATGCTTCAGGCAAACCAAAGAGACAAATTCATGGTAGTGTTCATCACCCTCTTGTAAATAGTACCAGGGAAAACCAAACCAAACAAACAAATAAGCAAATACAAACAAACCTGGAGGCAGGATTTGCTATGTTTTATTCATTAACTACAATCGCTACATTTTTTCTGTGGTAAGCTACCCCAGCAGGGACATAAGGCAAAATTAATACGGCTACACAAAACATAAAATGATTTTGATAGAGCTGTGCACATGATCACAAGCAATCTGCTTGTAAGTAAAAATATAAATTTACTTACACAGACATGATTTATAGACATTAGAAAACTTTGTAAAATTCTAAGTGAGCATTTTTCTGCTCTGATTAGCCATGCTAAATATAAGACAGTTTTGCCCTTTCTCCCTACTTTGTTTTTCTTCAAAACTCAGAAGTTAACTTAGTATCTGTTAATTCAGAAAAATGTATGAGAAAATGTAGATCACTTCTGCTGTGGGACGTAAAACGACAACAATGGAATTAACTGTTTTGTATTATCAACTTAGCAAGAGAACCAAGAAATACTAACACTTTGGAAATGTCAAGACAGTACTTCAAAGCTCCACTTTGCCTTTTCCCACTGTCTATGTGTAGGGTAGTTAGCACAGACTTACAAAAGCTTCACAGAGTCACAGGATGGGTTGAGTTTGGCAGGGCCCTCCGGAGGCCACCAGGCCCAAGCCCTGCTCCAGCAGGGCCACCCAGCGCAGGCTGCCCAGGCCCGCCTCCAGGTGGCTTTTGAAGGCCTCCAAGGAGGAGACCCCACGGCCTCTATGGGCAGCCTATGCCAGGGCTCTTCACCCGCACAGCACAGAAGTGCTGCCTGGGGCTCAGAGAGAGCCTCCTGGGGGCCAGTTTGTGCCCAGGGCCTCTGGTCCAGGCACTGGGCACCGCTGAAAAGAGCCCGGCTCTGTCCTCTTTGCACCTTCCCTTCAGGTGTTTATAGACACTAATGACATCCCACCCATACCTTCTGTTCTTCATGATGAACATTCCCAGCTCTTTCAGCCTTTCCTCATAGAAGAAGTGCTCCAGTCCCTTCATCATCTTCACGACCTTTTCTTGGATTCCCTCCAGCAGCCCCACATCCCTCTGGTACTGGGGTAGCCCTGAACTGGACACAGTGTGCCAGGTGTGGTCTCACCAGTGCTGAGTAGAGGCGAAGGATCACCTCCCTCAACCTACTGACAGTGCTTTGCCTAATGCAGCCCATGTTCAACTTTGTGTTCACCAAGAGCCCTAAGTCTTCTTTTTAACAAGCTAATTTCTAGCTGAGTGGCCCTCTGCATGTCCTGGTGCCTGTGTTTTTTCCTCCCTAGGTGCACTTTTTCTTACTGAACTTCATGAGATTCCTCTCACCTCATTTCTCCAGCCTGTTGAGGTCCCTCTGGATGGCAGCGTGACCCTCTGATGAATCAGCTACTCTTCCCAGGTTTGTGTCCCCAGCAAACTTGCTGAGGGTTCACTCTGCCCCATCATCTGATTATTAATGTAAATAATATAAATAATACAAAGTTAAACAGGACTGGATCCAGTATGATCCCTGGGGTACACTGCTAGTTACCGGCCTCCAGCTAGACTTTTCACAGCTGACGACTACCCACTGGACACAGCCATTCAGACAGCTTTCAAACCACCTCACTGTCTGCTCATCCAGCCCATACATCAACAGTTTGTCTAGAAGGATCTTATAAGATCTTTGAGGTTCCTCCCTACATATCACCTCTGAATGAAAAGAACAGTGATTTTCAGCAGCACATGCTCTTCTGCAGACAGTTTCTTCTTCTTGCTTCTCCTATTCTCTGGGAACCAGACACACGGAAATGTTGCAATTGAATTCAATCCACTTCCTCTTCCCTACCCAAAATTGTGAGAAGACCGAGGGCCACACAAGTCTTGCTCTGCCTCTTTCTCTGTACCAGCACCAACATATATGGCAGCATGCCATGCCAGCAATACACCAGCATACAGACCAACATACAGACCAATAAGTTACCTCTCTTGAATCTCCAACCTGAATTAATCCAACTAACTATAAACTGACGAGTAGAGAGGATGCTAATGAGACAACAATGTCATTTGCCACTTCAAACATTTAAATGCAATCAAAGTAACAGAAATGGAAAGCTAGACTTTGAACTGTTCCCAGAACAAGAAAGAAGGAAAGCTAAAAGAGAGGTGTTACTTTTTTATCCAGTAGGACATCCAGCTGGGATGATAGCTGGCTTTAGTTGTAGAAGTCTGAATTCGGGTCTCTCAGACAAGTGTCCTTGACAGGGCTATTCTCAAGGGTATTTTGGAACACCTTTAAGCCACTCTATCTTCTTGTTCTTCTATTAGATTTAAAATACTCAAATACTTGTGGAACCATTAGGAAGTAAATGTGAAGTTAATTCTGTCACCAGGTGATTAAGATATTCACCTACATAATGATCTCCTTTTCCAGCTTCAGTGTATGCTTAAGTGTTACACACAAAGTATATCATCAAACAGGAGAGACCTGCAGGAACCCTTGTGTGAGTAAGCTCATAGTTAGCTCCTCCAAAAAGTCTATGAGTCAAATCCCGTTTCAACAAAAAAAGGGATCCTCAGATGTCCATGCCTAAGAGTGTTCCTAAAGGACTATAAAGTAAAATGAAACCTCTGCTGTTTCATTATTGGGAGTTAAATGTTCTTTTTTTCCTAAACTAATGAGTACCTTCTGAATCAATCTCACTTTTTACACACACACTCAGACAAAAAGACAACTCTAATTTCAATCTATTTAGAGAAGAAAAAAAAAATTACCATGCTCCAGAAGAAATCTATAGGGACTGAACAGAAAATTAGAAAGAAAGCTAACCCAACTGGTTTACAAGTCAAAGGATATATTACAGAAGACTGTGATCTTTACTGGCCTTTCTTTCAAATCCCATAAAGAGCAATGTTCCACATCTGCTGGAAAACAATGACAACAAAGAAGGAATTAGCTGGAAAAAAAGCATGCTGTGACATCTTCCTCTAACTGGAAGGTCCTCTGAGTTTATCTATATATTACCACATATGAGATAGTGCTAGTTCATGGCCTGCACTTGCCTCTACACAGTGTCAGGAGACAGAAGACAATTACTGCCTTGCCAAACTGAGATCCTCTGTGGAAAGAAAAGTAACAGACCAAGTCTGTTACTCTGGGGCTTCTACATAATTTTCTGGAGTGATGCAAAGCTAAGTGCTCTCCCTCTCCCAGGTGCTGTAGTAAAATATAGTACTTCAGGAATGTGAAACAGGTTCTCCAAGGAGAAAACACATATCAGTTTCCTATCAGCCACAGAAATGTTACCTCACTGTTGTTTTTCCAATGACAAAAAGTCCCAAGCGTGGGTCTTGCATAATCTTGCAGCTCATTCTCTCTTGCTTATGGATTTAATTATAACTAAGTGATTGCCTAGATAATTTAAGATACAACACGAAAAAAAAAATACACAATAATGTAATTGAATTTCACAGTGTGAATGTATGCTGTTTGTTTAAAATTATATGCCAAACACTAACTTTCTCTCTAACACCATGAACTACCGATGTGGAAAAGCTGCAAAGGATGTACAGTTTTTCTGAGTGCTGTCTGCTTGAAACTTTTATTTGCGTGTAGTGCAACCTGAATTCTTGGTGCATTTTCTGTAAAACTGTTATTGAAAGGAAATCCAAGACACAGAAAAATAGTTAGAACTGAGCTATGATGGTCTGGGGTAGCTGTTTGTTACTCTGGTGAAGCTACAAAGTTGTTATAGCAACAGGCCAGAACCTTCTTGAAAAAAAAAATAAATAAATAAGGAAAGAAAAACAACAAAACCAGACAGAAAGAGTTTATATAACATGCATGTCATCGAGAATCTGTTTTGACTGAACAGGGATGGGAAATAGAAACTGCCCCATTCTGATACTTGTACAGAGGCTGAATTTCTCACTTCACTAAGCTTAGGGCTTTAGCCCCCATTAGACTCCACAACCAAATGTGTACATCCTACTTAAAACTAAATAAAATCCTAGCTGGTCAAGAGAAGTAGAGAAAAACAGATGGGGATATTAACCTTTTTCTGGCCATTTCCAAACAGCTCTGAAATTGTTTTCCTCTCAACCTGCTACTCATCCCTCCACCCTGTTTTCTAGCTTTTTTGATCAACAACAGCAGCAACTGTAGTATAAGTGATTTGAAGGGATTAATGAAGTGAGGAAGTTTATATGACTTGCATTGAGCTAGGAAGCAAGGAAAGGAAACTATTGAACTGCAAACAAGAATGTCAGAGTCTTTGTCTCTGTTTATTGCTGTGCTTTTCCATCTCCTCCTCACTTACATTTGCTTGATTGTGAAACACTCACCAAAACTGATCATTTGTAACCATTTTCTCTTTCCCAGAAAGAATAATTACTATCTGGAAATTTCAAGCAAAGGGTTCTAACACTTAAAATAAAACAGACACAAACACTGATAATGGAGATTTCCTCATTACTGACCTGTTTTTAATATTTACATAATCTGCATTTGTTATCCTTGCTCTTCTTTTTCTAGTTTAGTAAGAAAATGAAAAAAAAAAAATAACAGTGCCCAAATGAAAAAAAAAATGAATTTTAATAATTGACATTTTGAAAATAATAGAGAATTAAGAGGATGGTTTATAAATTCATGCATTCTAACCATCCATAGCAGCATTTGCAACAGGGAAAGACATGCATCACCTTTATGTAGCATAAGGTACATTATTGAAGATTGGCTTATAAAGAACCAAAACAACCTGTAGAAATGTTCATGTCTTGGTGCATGGCATGCAGCATATGGCAATCTCTGGTTTACCCTGTCAAATCTGTACATGAAGATACAGAAAAGGGTAACATCAATTTATGACAACTACATTATTCAGATACAGCAAATCTAAGTTTCTAAAGCCTTCGGGGCTCTACAGTATGTCAAACATAGTTACATTCTCATGTTTAGTGGCCCTTAAATGTGTATCCTAATTATGTAAATACCTACATTTTACATAAAACTCCTCAAGGACTACTGGCAGTATAGAGGAAACACCTTTTGTATACACAAAACCACTGCGTAAGGTCTCCAGTCTTTCATTTCTTTCTAACCCAGGATTAGCAAAGGGCAGGAGGAAGAGATTAAATGATTGAGCTGCCATGAACAGAGCAAGGACTTCTCACTCATGCTCTTCATCCACATACGAAGTTCAAATAGGGTGTAAATGTAACTTCTTGCACCACCCAGGAAACTAAGATCTTGAAAATGTATCCAGTTCAGCCCAGAAATAAATTAGCCACTGTATGTTCTGCTACATGCAAGTGTGCTGAAGATGACTAAGCCAGCTGAGTATTATTCATGGCTGTGAAACCTGCTCTCAGCATTCACAGCTGATAAGGATATAGTGCATGGCCTTTTGGCTGTCTATATTTGTACCACTCTGCTTAGAGGGCTTTGCATTTGCTTAGCAGTGGTCAGATCATTACATTAGGCATCAGTGCTTCCCGGTAAAGCAGAATGATCGCCTGAAGCACTTTTAATCAGTTTGTAACTGAAAATGTTCCATACAGGTCAATGGCTATCAGCTGTTGGAGTGTGTATAATGTAATTAGCATGGGCTACAATTGCTATTTTTTACTTAAATGAGGGACTTCTTTGCTTAAGTCCACAGATTTATCGGAAAAGATACTAACTGTCTCTTAAACCTAAGCTGTAGTGGTGGCACAGTCCACAGAGGCTTCATTCTACGAACCATGAAATTTGGACTGTTTAAAGATATCCATTATGCATAAATACTACTGGAAGGGGAAGCAGAAAGGGATGCTGGTTCTTCTTCAAGTCAATACCCTGCTGCCCTTCCTCTGAATTTAGGAGTTGCCTTTCTCTTTTTAATCAATATAAAACATTTATTGATGAATGCATGTTGGAGAGCATGAAAGACGTTATTACTGTTAGCACATGCTTTGTAAAGCTGTCCATAGACTGTTCCCTGTTGTGCCACACATTATAAGTAAGATAGCAATTTCAGCTTCTGAGCATTTTGGACTTGGTCTTCATCATTCAGCAGTCTTGGAATAGTGGTTCTTAGGTGTCTACATTCCTAAAAACATATATTTGGAGAACTAAAAGGACACTGTCTTTCCTGCAAGTTCCTTCTAAGCTTCCAGATTTCCTGCAAGATGTCAACTGCAGCTCCTCCTCAGCTAAACCACTGGCTGGTTTACACAGTGCTTTTTTCTGTTTCTAGGTAGTTTAGTAATTGAACAGTGCTGGCTTTGAGAGGCAGGTCATGCAATTATTCTGAAGCAAACAAGACAACCTCTCCAGGCTACTGATAGCGGCTGTTGCCCTCTCACTGCATTTTACATATTTAAGCCTAACTTCTTCCATCACAAGGTAGAATTAGCACTGAAGCAGATAATTTTTTAAAGCATCAGTTCATAATGTTAAACAGAGCAAGTGACTTTTCTTTTGAATTTGCATGTTAACATCCACCCCTACGGACTGAGTGTTCCTTGTTTTAAATGACAATGGGTGGGGAAAAAAAAATCCAGGGAGACAAAATAGCAGGATGCAAGAATGGTGAAATGAAATAGCATTTACTGCTATCAGTTACAAATGGTCTCCTTTTATTATTATTAAAGTTAAAGCAGCACCTGGAAGTACTGGTTTAAGTTAGGCTGTATTTGGTAGCTACTGTACAGAGGAGACATGAATCGAGTCTTCATCCTGTAGAGTTTACACTCTAAAAATACACTGAGATGCAAAAGGATGTTTGGGAAGAAATACAGATGCAACCAATTCTACTGATACACTGACCTCTTTTTGTATTAAAATAACAGCCTATTCTTATGCCATCATTCTCTCAATGCACTTGAAAGCACTAAAACATGAAGGTGTCTCATTGGCATTCCAGCAGAAGTGGGTCAATACCAGCCTTATCTCTATCACCTAAGTGATCATAGAGAACCACATCAAAAAAGGTGGGGGCATTTTTGTTGTAGTAGCAGAAGGGAAAGGCAGACGAGGATAGCTCCCTTTGCAGAAGGATAGAGAGCAATCTGATATAATACAAATTGGTTGGGAAAGAGACAGCTGTTTCCAGAGGATGAAATGCACAAAGCTAAAGTGATGAAATAGGGAGATTGGGCAGTGGAGTGATTCCCAGTGTGAGAGTTCTGAATTCAAACTTAGTGGTGAAAAAAAAAAAAAAAAAAAAAAAAATGCTTGAGTTGTACTTAAGTAAATAAATAAAGAGGGGAAAAAAAGGAAAAAAAAGTGAAGGAAAAAAATGAGAACAATGTGAGGAAAATCAGAAAAGGAAAATCAATGTCACTAAAGAACACTAAAGTAAGCTTGGATCACACAAGGATGTATCTTGGAAGATTATTCTAGAGATCTACTACAAGGTACAGGCAGAAAGAGAAGAAATAAAATGAGCTGTAACCTTAAACACAGAATATGAATGCAAAGGCAAGCCTGGGGCTACATATTTATCTAAGCATTGTTCATTGTTGATCAATGCTACCAAAACCTCTAGATCCAAGTGACACCAAAAATCACATAATGTATTGACTGTAGTTAGTGCTGGATCACACCTATAACAGAAAATCTTGAGAGTGTTTAACTATCACATACATCAAAACAAAGGGAAATATTTTATAATAATTATGGAAAGACAGAAATTCAGGCATAGTGTCTTGTCTTCATAATAGCCAATGCTGAGTAAATCTCTCCAGTCAAGCACATTCTGTGTAATTAGAACTTAGGTTTCCTTTCCTTTCCCTTTCTTTCCCTTTCCCTCCCCCTCCCCCTCCCCTTTTCCCTTTCCCTTTCTTTTTCCCGTTCTCATTTTTTCTTACTCTTGGATCTCTGAGATAATTATTAATTATTCAGTGCAGAGCTCTGTTGGAGAGAAATCCCAGTCTGTTTCAGATGATGAACTGCTAGAATTACAGACCATTGCTAATCTTTTGTTCACCCTACTTTGTTGTGGCCTTGATCTATTCCCTCCCCTTGATCTATGCAGTCTCTGCACACTGCTATTCCTTTCCTCCTGTCCTTGGCAGAGAGGTGGGTGGGTATCTTGGAGGTTAAGCATGAAAGGAAACAAGAGGAAACTACCCTGAAGTCTCTCCTTCTCCCAGTGCTAAGGTCAGCAGGCAGTTTTATGGTCTTTAATATGTCTGCTCTCCTTCCGACTTGAGTTCCTTCCTATTTCTGGAAATAGGAAGAGGAGGGGGGAGGTAGCCTTTTGTGCTGGTATCTCATGCCCATTCTCCTTGTCTGCTTATAGACAAGGCTGTTTGTACCAGCACAACAAAATTCTGAAATGTTCTTAGTTCACAGGTCTAATGTTTTGAGGACAAAAAAGGGGGATCTGAATAGTATTTCTACCAAAATATGTCTACAGATATTTCGTGTAGGCTTAGATCAAAATGTAAACTTAAAAAAAATCTAAACAAACAAAACTTCACTACCTCTTCACAGTAGGGAGACTTCACACAAGTAGCAACTGCACTCCTAGACATTCTTGTTTATAATCAAGACCAAAATACTAAGCTTCATAGCTGAAGTCTATTATATAAATTAACTTAAATAGTTCATGTTAGCTTAATTTGTATTGAAAAGATCCCATTAGTACATACATTTCTCAAACAAAAGGAAATCTGTCTACGAGTGCAGGGTATATTTATGTGCATAATTAGTATAATTGTAATAGCTGCAAAATGAAAACCTGTAGAAACACTCCAGAAAACACGGAGCAACCAATAACAATCACCATTCCTATTGATACAATGTGCTAACCATCTGAACAGTTCCCTTCAGGAGACTTTTAAATGTGTTTAGTTTTCGGGAGACTGAAAAATGGACGGCTCCAATCCTTCCTATTGCAGATCGTTTCTCTAATTCCAGGTTCCAAGAGCTAGATAGTCAGTATTACATCAAATGTGACTTAGAGTTTATTAAAAATATTTTGTTTTCCTTAATGAAGTCTTAGGAATGTCACAAAAAATATTTTGTTTTCCTTAATGAAGTCTTAGGAACATAACAAACATGGCAAAGGCACCAATGCTGAAAGGTGCTTAAGAGCATCTTTTCCTTTATAAACCTAGCTAAATAAATTCACACTGTCCAAAACATTTCAGTGCATTCTTAACTTTATGCCTGGGAAGAGGTCACAGTGAAGTAAAGGGAACAACGTACATGCTCCAAGCTGAATGCACACCTAAGTGCTTTGTGGAATAATGCCTAAATTACACCCTTGTGAGGAAGCTCAGCTGGGAGGCCAAAGCCAAGGAGAATAAATTACCACTTCATCCTGAGACAAGGCTTCCTCCAGACACAAACAGAATTATATCAGCAGGGGCTGTGGAGAATTTTGCATTGGTGAAAGGATAGGTGCGATTTTCTACACAAGCTACGGAGAGTGATAATACGGCAACCCCCTCTAATACGTCCATTGGCACTCCAGGAGTCCTGGGCTTCTGAAATTAGCTCCTGAGCAGGTCTCAGCCGGACTCTTCATGCTCTGTGTAATTACACTGCTTTTCAGGATGCTAACATCATGGTCTTTAAGCAAATTAAAACTTGAAAATCCACAGACAAAATGCTGAATGTTGGTTTTATTCAGGATTTGAAGTGCTGTTTGCTGTAACTGGAGTAATGTAGGAAGATAGAAACTCTCCTGGCAAGACCTCTGCTGCTAAGACCTTTGAAAACAGTAGTTGGCATGTGGGACTCTGGTCTCAAGATACAATTCAATCATTGTTGCCTGAGAATTGTATCCTAAGCTCTCAGATACTTGGCAGAATGGCAGTGTTTTCCATCTACCTGTTTGTTTTGAAATACTTAATCATATGATAAACGGGTTTTGGCCACAAGCTCTTTCAGCTAACAATATTCTATCACATCACCAGCTGAAAAAAAATAACAAAATTCCTCAGGGGCACATTAGAAGAAGCAGACAGAAATATTGCAGACTTTGCTAATCATACACGTGCATGTTTCCTAACAGTATATTTTCTAACGTCAAAGACCTCGCAAATTTCCTATTCCCTCAGCACTCTGGTGTCTTCTCATTCCTCTCCACATGCCAGTTTCTGCCATTTCTGGCATGCATTTGGCTTCCTCCCTCCCCACACTTTCATTTGAATTCCCTTAGCTCGGTACCAACCCTTCTTCTTCACATGTTGTCAGACGTTAACAAGGCCTGAGAAGTGCCACCCACCCTGAGCACTGCCTGGTGTCTCTGTTCCCCGATCTCCCTTGACATCTCCCTGTTGGCTTTGGACAGGAATGAAGAAGACACACCTCCTGCTTCTGCTTGAGGCCCAGCTGTGAGATGGCTGTGGTCCACTAGGGGCCGGGCAGCACACATGTGCTCTCACAAAGCTAAGGCTGAGCCGGCAGTGCAGGGTCACCATACTTTTCCCTGCCGCAGTGGCAAAGGCCTGGGCTTCCAGTGTCTTGCTTTTCCTAGGAATCAGGCCCCTGAAGCTGTGTCCCATCCTGCTTATCCTTAATAACGGCACAGGACTGACTGCTGGCACCTGTCCTGGGCATGAGTAGGAGACTGCCTTCCCTCAGGGCTGGTTCTGCTCTCTTCACAAGCCATGAAATTTGCACTTTAAAACTATATACATACATACACATCCAAAAAGAAGATGACTTGTTATACTACTGATGAGAACCCCATAGGTGGGCCCACATCTTTGATATCTAAGATGACAATATTTCCATTATCCCTGAGAACCAGGGTACAGAGCTACCCCAAGGAGTTTTAAATTATTTTCTGTGCATCATATTACTGGGGTTACATTCTAGTAGAAAACAAAAGTCGTTCTTTTTCTGGCACACTCCAGCTTGCGGGAGATCAAGCACATTGTGTGAACAAGAATTCAGAGAAGAAAAGAAGTCTAGCTGTTTGATATGATAATTAATTTACCATAACAAATAGAAAGAAAAAAAAAAAAAAAAAGATTTGGCAGGTGGTGATGAACTGAGTCGTGTTGCTAGCAAATTTTAGTTTACTCTCAGTAAGAGCATGTTCACTGCATAGTAACCTTGAGTTCACTTTGCCAAAAAATCCATTGAGAAACAGACTGTCAACTGCAATAGATGTAGCTGGCTATAGGTAGCTGGCCTGAAGTACTCACTTTCAAAGTGGTGAGCTGGCAAATATGTTTCCCATTCAGGGACACAGTACTAGGCACCACAGTTCATATGCTTCTAGTCCGTGAGTTGTCCTCTATTCTTTACATAGGGCATATAAAATGCGAAACAGTAACAATCTAATTTTATCCAAGCATTTATGTTTAATGAAGTCCTCATTGTTCTTTCCTGTATGCAGAAATGCAACATTTGCCAATAAAAACGCTTAATTTAAAAAAAGGAAACAGAAAAGGAGGACTTAAAAGGGGAAGGCCTACAGAGTAAAAATTAGAAGAAAAAAACCACACAAACATTATTTGACCATCTAAAACAATGTCCCAACTGAGAACTCTAAGGTTCTTGACAAATAGAGTTGCTCCCTTGTAAATAGTATGTAAATCACTATTCTTCTAGCAAACAGTATGCGACCTGTTAAGCTCCTACAGATGTTATATCTACATCAGAAAAGAATAGCACTATTTTTAGCCACAAACATGTTCTGGTTAAAAAAAGGCAAAGTAAAGCCATGGCAATTAAACCTAATAGCTGTGCACAGCAGTCCTGTCAGGCTGCATCTCTGTAGGTGAATGGAAAATGCAGAGGGACTAAAAGCTCTGCAGCTGGAAGGAAGTGCACAACTGGAATGCTTTACTGATTTGGTATTTTTAATCTGATTTTTAAGGGAAGAAGTTATGCATTTGTGATTTTCTTCTAATAACAGGGAAAACATTTCAGTGAGATTTATTGTTTTAATCCTATACCATATTTCTTCCAGGAATCAGAAATACAGCAAGTTTCATTTTTTCTTAGAGCGTATTCTGCTATAAAGCAAAGGAACGAGAGGAAGATGCAATCGTTCACCTTTGTTTTCCTTCCAGTGTTTGCAACTTCACCCCTAGTCTTTAACCCCCCCAAAAAAAATACCAAGCAGACAAGAAAAAATAAACAACACAAACAAACAATAAAAACCTAACACAAAATGCTCTTGTTTCTTTTTCATGTATTGCAGACGTTTCTCATTAGCAGACCTTTCTTTGGCCAAAATTTGAGAGTCCTTGGTAAAGCCACTTGTAAGCTACGAGACTCAGGATAAATAGGTGTTAATTATGTTTTGAAGAGACTCTTAGCACTTTTTGCCATGTTGCAACTCCAAAAATTGTCTGTTCTAGAAACTTCAAATGAACCTCTTCTGAAGTGAGATGTAGCTGAAAATGGTCATCAGAAGAAGCAGAAAGGCATTCTGGGATGTTATTTGTTAGTAATTAGGAAAGTAGGAAGAATCTTATGAGCTTTGAAAGATTTTTTAAGGATGTGAGATGACTAAAGATTTGGAGTCCTAATCCTTATGCTTAACTACAGGCTAACACAGCTTTGGAGAAAACACTGAAGTAACAAGATTGTTAAAATGGGGGAACTGAGCTCTTTTCCACCCAGTTCAGAGACAGACATTCTCAAGGCAATATGCAAGGATGTTTTCCAGGCAGCAGGGTCACAAGAGGACATTTTCAGGAGGACACTAGAGCCTGGCTCAGCTAAGCTTCAAGTTTGCAGTGGAAAAATGGAAGCCCACTGAACTGAGAGAAGTTTAGCATGTTAATACACACAATCTAGCCCTTTTCATCTTATGTCTGAACTGATGGACCCAAGTGCTCTTCCAGGTGCTGCCAAGAAGGCCAGAAAATAATCACAGTGCTTATCAACCAGACCACTGTACATGACTGCCAGGGACCAGTGTTCAAGTCACATCTTGGAATCTTTTCTGTGAGGATGAGATATTGCAGTATTTCTGCTCACAGGCTGTGATAAGGATCAGATATATGTGACAAAAATCACTGATAGCTGGCGCATCTAAGTGAAGTCAGGGAACCTGTGGATTCCATGCTTTTCCTTTTGGGAAAGGAAAAACACTACTCCTACTATTACCATTCTATATATGGTTATGGAGATGCTAACACCGGTTATCTAGAAAAAGTGGAAAAAAAGACTTCAAACAGCAGCTAACACAAATACATAACATACGTATGTATCTCAATATTTGCACATTACTGTTCCCTCTTAAAATAAGAGGGTCAAACCTATTTATGATCTCTGAACAAGCCTAGACTCTCTTGTAGGTCTTTGAGACTCTCAGCACAGTCTTTTCTGTATGCAATCATCCTATTCCTACACTCCAGAAATGGTGAGCCTTACGGAGAGAAGCACCATTTAGTGATATTGTGTCTTAGCCAAACAATTTGCTTCAAGATCAGTATCACAAAGATTTCATTTTTTTGTTTCTTCAGAGGGCATACACTCCTACCCAGTGTATGACACTGAACTATCTCTTCATCTATAATAAAGGCATATTACAGCAGTGACAGATACAGATGCTGTGTTAATAAACACTGAGGACCACAGTCTTATTTGTTGCAGCTCTGTATCTCTGAAGGTCCGTAAGGAGGGAAAAAAGAAATCAATACATGCAGACCGTGGGAACACTGAGAAACTGCAGAGCTGGACATATGCAACTGTCCAAGGGCTGGGGGAGAGGAAACAAAAATGGAAAATTGTGAAGTAGTATAGAAAATCCATGGACCTGTGAGAATTTCTCTTTAAGTGCTCTGTCTCAGTGTGTTACACACAAAAAACAAACAAACAAACAAACAACAACAACAACAAAAAAAAAACACCAGAAAATAAATTCCTAGAGGAAAGTCTTTATCAGGCTCAAATATGTTCAAAAACAAAAATATGCTCAGATTATATTTCAATAGCTAAAGGTAATACAGAAGCATTTACCTCACAGTGAAATAATCATTAAAAGAAGAGGAAATTGAGTATTAAATATAACTGGAACTCAAAGATGCAAAAGCACTGAAAAGTGCACTATCCAAACAGCTCTATGTCTGTCCAAAAGGTATTCATATGGAACAACAACAAGAAATATAACAACAAAATAAGGCCTCATTCAGTACCTCTTGAGATTATCTGTTATCAACAGAAGGGAATGGGTTCATTTTTATCAATGATAAGGAAAAATTCAAGTAAAAATTCAAGATGTTCATCTTTTAAATTTGTATATTAATACCATCTTTTAGGATCCACAGAGAGCTCACAACAGAAGCTGTAACCTCTGTCAACCCAAGGACAGAAGATGGAAGCTGGAGTTCCAAATCTTCTTACTGAGAAACCTTCCATTATGCTACCAAAGCTCAGTATGTGATATAAAGGCACAGAGGTTATGTGTAAGAAGACTTGTGTGTATCTCTGAGGTAGCAGAAATAGAAAGAACCTGACCTTAAACTGTTAATTTAACAAAAATACAGTTGTGCTCTTCAGCCTGAAGCAAGCGTCTGGGGGAAAGTATGCTTACATAAGTACGATAATAGAGAAAAATGGTTTCCATGCAACGTAGCTAGATAATCTATCTGAATAAGAAGCTATTTTTAGATTTCAAGAAAAATGATTTTTTTTCAAATGAAAGCATCACTTTCACTATACTCAAAAATTACTTCTCGTCAAACAGCCATAAGTACAACGTGTATCATCTATTTACACATTTCACATAGCATCGATATTTTATCTGAAAAACCTCAACATTAAGTTCTATTAAAATACATATAATTTGTCCTTGATAGTAGAATATTTATTTAGTACTTTCTGTTTATTAAAATGAATAAATGCAAGGTTTTCCTTGAAGAGAATTGTGTTGTTATGCACTGTGAACAAAAATCAGCGATGTTTCTGTGATGTTAAACATCATCTTTCAAGACACTGGAGTAATTTCCTTGTAAACCAATTTCTCACAGCAGTACCGTATGGTAGCCCAATAAGGATTTTTTTTTTCAGCTTATCTTTTAAGGGTCTCTCTTCACCCATTTAAAAACTCCTTTGATATGCTGAATGCATTGCACTTAAATGCAGTTCTCATCACAAGAGAATTCAGAACATGCTGTTAATTATTTTCACTGATTTGTATTAGGACTGCACTACAGGATTAATTGAAAACTGGATCTCCCACCAGAAGTCTCTGAGCCAGTCCCTAAGCCAAAGTACTTCCCTCGCCAAGGAAAAGTTAAAGAAAAAGCAAGCAGAGTGAAGAGCATGGCAGCCACTCAAGTCATGTTAGTGTCATGGAGACAACATGCCATGCTTTCCATGTATAATACATATGGCAGGATGACAAAAGAATAGATGAAGAAAGAATACAGAGGTGAGAAGACACAAATGCCAGAGGAGGAGCACAAAAGGACACGGGATAGTGGAAGAGAGCGATGCATCAAAAGCAGCTGGCTTACGGGGACAGTTATCAAGAAGATGGGCAGCGTACCACAAGAGGTAAAATTCCTGAGATTTCAGGCGTTACTCAGCAACTCAACAACAAACACTCTCAGCCTAAACCACAGTGAAGCAAAGCAATTCAGGACACCAGGCAAGTGTCTTTAACCAGTAAAGCTTACTTCAGGAGCATGCAGGCAGGGCTGTGAGTGCACCCACTTCCCACTGCAGTGCTGTGCAGCCCTGCTGTTAGTGAGAGCAGCCCAGTGTCCTCAGCAAGCATGGCCACTGGCTGGGTGAACGGAGCCTGCTCCTACCCCAGGTTTGTTTCTGTACCCTTGTGTCCAGCCTTTTTCAAGAGCTACTGATGGCAACAGTGATTGTTTGGATTTATGCTTCTCTGTGATGAGCAGTTCTGCTTGTCTATCGCAGGAAAATCGTGCGCTTAATTAATACATGTTCAGAGGTAATAGCACAGTTCAGCACTACCAACTTCTGCCAGGAATTGGAACAGACATTTAGTGAAAATACTTTGTTTACAGCTCAAAACAAACAAAAATGCTGGCTAGCCAGATGACATAAGCCAAAAAGCACCTTTATGTGACAAACTACATCTCCTTCAAAGGACAAGAATAGAGCAATAAACAAACAAACAAGATCTACTGCCCTAATAATAATACAATTAGGATGGGATTTAAAAACTGAAATACTGTCTCCAAGGCAATATTTTTAGTCATCAGTCTGGGGTGAAGGATGAGCTCAACAAAGGATACATGAAACATGGAAGAATCTGACTGCCACCTAAGACAGCAAGAGCCACAAAACTCTGAATAAGCTCTTTGTGCACGTATAGGGAAATCTGTTTTTATGAGTCATAGGGCATTCAGGAAAAACCTTTTAGTGCCCTAACACCTCTGATTGTATATTAAGGGAACTAGTGGATGTGCAGTGTGCTGGTCTCCTGGTAAGTATGGCAACATGGAAAAAAATGATGCATCTTTGGGGAACTTTACAAGTCATTTTTGGAATTCATAGCAAAACACTGAATCAAGAAGTGTGTGTTGTTACAATACTCAAAAACAAAACTTAAACCATTAATAGCTGAACATTTATTTATTTATTTTGGTTGCTGATATTACCCATCAGGTCTTTACTTATGGAATTTCTGTTTTGTTTAGTTCTAAAAGAGTTGTTTGTATAGTTGTTGTTTTAAGTTCAGACATTACATTTTAGCTCTATTTCAGCTGGAGTCAGCCTCAACATTTCTTCAGCAATTGCTGGCATAATTTGTGACCAAGTGTGTTTGGACTGAGACAACTTGGTCATTTAATTTAATTAAACTTCTCCACTTTTCTCTCTTTTCTATCACGTATATTTAAGCCGCATGTAAAATCTCAGATTAATGAAGAATGAGAAAGTGAATCTTTCTACTGGCAATTACTTTAAGCAAGTTAATAAAGCAATTCAGGGACAGAATGACAACAATCTTATGCTTAGTAGTTTTTAAAATGTTGTACATTTAAGAAACAGTAAAAAAAAAAATACAGCTAGTATGTCAGTGGTGTTACTGCATACCATGTACTCTTAGACTGGCAAAATCCCCGAGCATACTGCTGATAAAGCACAATAGCTGAAATCATTATGCCACTAAAACACTTAGGATGTTGGACTGAGTAAGCTGATTTCTATTATTAGAATTTTGCTTTTGATGTAAAATAATAACTCAGAAAATAATTTAGTGCAATGGGAAGGAAAAAAAAAGCAAGCTCCAGTTTCATCTGTGGCACAATTCCAGTGAATATACAGAAGGAAGACTTTGGACCAATGTAATTCATCAACCAAATCTGTTGTATTATGTATGTTCACTTAAGCGACAATGACTTTATTTTGTACAGTGCTGAAGCATCATGAAATAAGCAAAAAACGTGTATGCAGCTGAAAATACAATCACTTGAGGTGCTTCTTGAAGTTCCAACCAAGTCAATCTTCTTTAGCTGCTGTAGAGAGATAACCATGTAGAATTTTCTTATATTTTGCTCTTCAAAAATCAAAGACACATTTTTTGTTTTGTTTTAAAGACTCATATGTTCTAAAACATTATCATTCTGCTGTGCTGTAAAAGTCTTACCTGTTGTTTTGTTGTGCTTTGGTTTACCTACTTCAGTCTTAGAACAAATACATCATCTAACTACCTACCTGGACTGCACCTTTTTTTTCCACACTGAGAAAAGGTTAAGGGCATGCATGCATACTCCTGCATCCCAATAGCAAAAGCATTCATTTTTTCTGCAACAAATCTTCTAGGGTCAAAGTTGCCTCCTTGCCTTCTTCCATTTCTAAGAGTGGGAGTGAGTAGCATCCTAGCATAATTTCATTGGAAACCCATTGGCTTCCCCTGCAACCAAGGAATCAGCAACAAGGTAAGCAGTAGCACAGCCAAGGTTTAAAAGGCTGTTCTTATAATCCACTTAATTCCCTTGGGCACACATGTAGGCAATCCTAATATACCCTCTATAACTCAAAAAAAAAAAAAAAAAAAGAAGAAAAGCATTAGTCAAATACTTAAAATACTTATACATGAATGCATTAGAAAAATAGGGATTGGTGTTGTAATGAATAGAAACTAATTCCAAGAATAACATGAATGTTGCTTTAAGTGCATACTATGACGTATGTTAAATCGCATGTATTAAACAACATCAAATGCACTGTAGGCATTCCAGTTCCAAAAGAAGGGAAAAGTCCAAACTCAAAAAAAGCCAAATCTGATCACCTCTACTATGTCATGCCCAGAAAATTTTGTAGTAATATATGAAATTCTGTTCCTTTCAACAAAAATTAAGAGGAAATGCTATCTACCAGAGTGAAAAGGAGAATAATTAAACTTATTACCATGCCAAAAGTTTTCTACTTTTCATGCTATTGATTAACTGCTGGCAAAAATTAGTTTACAAGTCTTGCATTTTTAGCAGTGATCTATGTCTACTGCCCTCTGGACAGTCTGGGTCTCTTAAATTACACCTAGTCACCAAGAATTTTAACAACTATTTCAGTGGTTGATACTTTCTGAATCAGTAGGGGCTGAATACAAAGAAAGACATACTTAAAGTTTATTATGAAAAACTGTCTTTAAGTAAGTTAAACAAACAAACAAACAAAAAGTCATTCAGCATGACTGAAACTCCCTGGGCAAAATTTATCTCCATATTTTTATTTTTTAAGTAAATTATTTTTGTGTAAGTTTTTGTGAAATGTCTTGGTAAAGTATTAGGGATAGAATGCCTGAACTATAATTTGCTGACTGGTCTGATTTCTTGGTCCCTAAATGTTAAATGTTTGGTTTTGAAGAACGCTACAGCAGATAGTTGATAACAGAATAGAAATCAGACCATTTTAGCTACAGTAAGCAAAGCCAGGGCAAGGGAAATAAGAAAAGTGAGACAAGTTGTAACAGAGACTCCAGTCAATGCAGAGAGGCAGAGATGGCAATGCAGAGATGGCAATGGCCATGTCAATCACACTCCTGTCTCCTTAAACATGCAATGGATGGAGGGCACAGAGAATAAGGACTTTCACAGCATAATGAAAGTCAAGAGGGAGAAAATCTGTGATGTAACACTTTTGCTACCTGACATATATGAGAACTTGGGCCACCATAAACACCAAAATCACAAAGAAGTGATATGATATACTGAGGTAACTGTAACAGTAAAAGATCTGTTAGAGTGATCCATCGACATCATGAGTACTGACTAGCAAAATACCCAGCACAAATTCCATCACCTGCGAAGGAACAGAGCCTTATTAAAACTCTGGCTTCTAATTTGAAAATCTGTCTTCAACCACTGAGCTGGCATTAACCTCACCATTCCGACTGGAACTGAATTGCCAAAAATTCTAATTTACATATTCTACCTCTTTTCTGGATAACCAGAAAAGTTCCCCAGTTGCAAGCACATTCTGGAGAAGGAATGGTGTGCAAGGTGAAGCATACAGTAGCACACATTGGCTCATGTATAGACTGGCATCATGAAATGTTCTGTAAAAACTCTTTACTATGCATAAATCTGTACAGCTGTCTGCATATCTCATCAGCTTCACTCATTTACTGCCACCTGGGCATTCTACCCCAAGCAGTCATTAAACAAGCATCACTGCTTACAGTTCACCCTGTGTATTTCCATCTGTGGATTGGCTGCAAACAGCTCATAGAAGCATTTACTATTGAAGATTTGTTACCCAAGTTGTACAGATCAGACTGATGAAAGTCAAACAATCTTAGGAGAATTCATTCTCAAATGGGTAATCATACTTTGTTTGACAATGCTTTAAAAAAATAAAAATAAAACTGCTTTCTTAATGTTGCATAGTGCAATGAGCGATGATAAACAACACACAAACAATCTCTGAAGAAACCCTTGCCTAGTTGTTTGAAGACTGGTAGGCTATAGCTGAAATTGTAGGACTGTCCAGGCTAATCTAGCCTATTGACATTTTTCCATGAAGATATTTTCAGTGTTTTGGAGTTCTGAGTCTCACTGGGGAAAGGAACACTTTTCATGACACACAGCCATTAAGTAAGATTAGCAAATATTCAAATAATTTAAGCCTACAAACTGGCATGTACAGCCCTAGCCCTGAAGGTTAGAATTATTATTTACCTCCTTACTGACCAAATCCTGCCAACTATTCATGTTATACACATGGCATGGTGGAGTTCTTTACTGTGTAAGTGGGTAAAATACTAATTGCATTTAAATAAATCCACTAAAAGATTAGAACAGAATAGAATATTTCAGTCTAAAGGGACTAACAAGCATACGAGCACAGAAAGGAAAATACCATTGAGGTTACTGAATCCCAGCCCTTCCAATGACAGGATTAGACAGAGTAAAAACTCCCTCCACTGAGAGAACTAAGAGCAAATTACTAACCAGGGGGATTAGAAAGGCAGAAGCAGGATCTTAAATTAAGGTTCATCAGCCTAAGACTGGTTGAACCTTTGTTTTACTACTATACTACTAATCACTATGTAGAAGGCATGACTTCCAGTTAGAAAGCTTAATGTTCTTATGCTCTGAGCATTTCTATGGGTAACACAGAAATTGCTTCAATGTCTGTAGAAGGCACACACAATAGTAGTATAAATACAAGCACTGCCTGCACCATGCAGTGCAGTAAACAGTGCCTTCTCCAAAGTCTCAGGAACCTCACTTCTAATTTTCCCACCACAGTTGATGGAACTATTAGTCTATGGTATGGGAATTTAAATGGACAATTCACCCATTGTAATTTCCAGAATCTAAGGCCTTACATACAATTTAAACTGTTTGACATATCTAGGGTAGGGACCTCTTTTTCAGCTTCAAGACTAAAACAGTCCCACATTAATCTCCTGATCACGTGCAAAGGGCATGTATCCTTAAAATCCAAGTGGATCATCAGTGAAGACTGGCAGATTTAATTTGGCAGATCGCGATCTGCTTGATAAGGCCGTTCTAGCATTTATATGCTATAAATTGCATTTTTACATACTTACATCATGGGTGGTATTTGACCAGGTCTGCCTCCAACAGTAAATTGCTGGACTGCAAGAGAAATTCTTTAGACATAACAGGTTTTTTTGCATGGTAGGTGACACACAGAGGAATTCAGTAAACACAACAAATACACCTGGCCAATAACAACAGAGAGTTAAAAGGTCTCACAGACAGCCCTTGTGCCTATGGTTCTTGAAAGCTGCAGGGATAGGTCAGCATACTCACACAGAAGTACTAGCTAAGTCCCAAGTCCTGAAAACACAACAGCTGTACAGGATAGTGATAAAAGTAAACCAGTAAGCTCAGCCATTGTGTGTTTCGATATGCTCTTGAGGGCATAAGTCCCACTGAGATTAAAGTTTATGGAGGAATATATTCTTTCCCAACCAATTTTGGCTTCCACAATGTGAGGATGCTCACTGTACTGAAGTAGACGGCTGCAAATGGAGTAGAAACTATCCACATATCAATTTTGTGTTTGAATGCGGAATATTTTTAGGAAAGGGACATTAATGCTGCCCTATTGTTGTCTTGTTCAGAAAAGCTAAGTCTAAAAATTTCTGGCAGAAATTTCTGACATTTTACTAAATTGGGAGGAAGAGAAAAAACAAAAGCAGAAAAACTCCAGAAATGTAAGACAAATATTCTGGTTAAAGAACTGGCTGACAGAAGACAGCAGCAAAGATGATGAAGACAAAGGGCAAGGAGTACTAAGATCATTTTGTACACCAGTTTTTGTTAATTTCAAAAGTACCAGAGATTTTTTTTAAAAAAGCTTATCTTCCCATATTTATATTATTACTGTCTTTCATTTGAAATGTTCTCTAATCTAAAAGTATTACAAGGCTAGTACAAGAAACTATATCCTATATGGTTTCATATATAAGTATATAATATAATTATAAGTAGTAAATAAATAAGTAGTAAATAAATGTAAGTAGTCATATTTCAGGTGTGGAGGAAATTACTTTACTGGACATTTTTATAATTGTTTAGAAAGAGTTTTGAGACCAAGTTCTATCCAAGTTCCAAGTTCTATCAAAAATTTTTGATGATTCATTCATTTCAGCAGGCATATCATTTCAATCAGCATCATCCTAAACTGGCTATTTAGAGCTAGGCACTTCTATTTTTAAGAATTTTATATATATATATATATACACACACACATATATATATGAAGAATATATGTAAGTGGTTGTTGCTTATCATCTGCAATATGCACTGAGGTAAATAAAAATTGTTAATTAAACATTAAAATTTGACTAAACATTTCAGGAAGAAAACACTCTGCAGAAAAACTGAACATATCTTCACCCTTTGATAGTCCACTGTCAGAATTCTAAAAAAAAAAAAAAAAAAGAAGAAAAAAAAAAAAAGCTCAGGCTGAGCATTTATGAAAGCAATCATTCAAAACCTAACTATATTTTTTGAAGATATAAATGATGGCACCATATCCCAACATTACTAAAAAGAGTACAAACATCATCTGTACAATTCAAAGTATTCGATCCTTATTTTACATATTCTACAGAGGCGAAGAAGGCAGAGAAGACACTGTCATCTTAACCAATCTAAATCCCAGCCTGGCATAATCAGGGTTAAGTCAAAGCATTATTTCCATGCAGTCACTCAATAAAAGCCTACTATCCATCACAGTAGGAGGATGAAGGGCAGAAGGAGATATGTACTGAAGATCCAGGCAAAATTTTT
Source organism: Heteronetta atricapilla (assembly GCA_011075105.1). NCBI lineage: Eukaryota > Metazoa > Chordata > Aves > Anseriformes > Anatidae > Heteronetta > Heteronetta atricapilla. Next base: position 137,678,184 of record CM021731.1, on the reverse strand, counting down.
GCCACTTTTGATCCAACAACAAAATTATTAAAATCGTAAGATGTGATGGGTAATACCGTTAGAGAAACAGGACCAATAAAAAATAACATTTTAATTAGTATTAATTGTTCTCAAACTCTGTAAGTAGTAATATTCTTTTTATTCCTTTACCTTCTAAAATATTCACCATTGCTGAAGTAAACAATTTATTTTGCATTTACATTATAGTCTTATACCAAATATATCCCTTCTGCCATGGACAACGGCGTACCAAATGTTGACACACGTGTTTTTTATTTATTAGTAAATATATTGTTTTCACAGATCTTTAATGTTTTGTAATTGTGAGCACCAGTAATTCAAGCTGATGTTCACTAAATTAGGTTTACTCACCCTGGCATGTGACAATCAGAAATGGGATTTGTGATCCGTCACTTGAAAGCGTGCAGTAGCAATGATAGGAACGGTAAAAGCAGAGGTTTATTTTATTTTAAAACTGGAGCATCTGTAATTGAGGTCTACTGTCATGTTCTCTTCCCTAAACTCCAGAAGCAGCCTTAGCCCAATCCTCTGATCACTGAGATAAACTTTCAGTTTAATAAGCTTAGTACATACAAAGTTTAAAATAACTTTTTTTACATCCTTCTAATCAAAAATTGTGTCCCAAATGTAACCAATTACCCTGATTAAACATGCCCAAATCTATCAGTCCTTGAAGGGCTTTGACAGCAGCTTACCATATAGACTGAAACCTCTGCAAACACCAATCACGGTCTTTTCAAACTTTCCCACAGCTATCACTCCATCCCTTATTTTTCAAATAAATGTGGATGGACATCAAGTAAATGATATACAGTAGTCCTGCTAAAACTATACAAAAGCTCAAAGTAGCAGACGACCCAGGTCACTTTTGTTCTTCTTTCCCTTAAACAATTCATTATGTAGCAGATCTTTTCCTAAACATGCCTTGCAACCCCAGAGTATGCTAAAACGAGAAATTTTGTGATTAACAAATATTGTAAGATTGCAACTTTCAAGACAGTTTCACTGCATATCATACCATTTCATAACCATTCAATAAATATACTGTTGGTTAAATGACCAGCAGCAGTTTGCTGAGTGGACAAACACTGCAGAGCCTGCTGAAGTATAAACACCAATTCTAAATATGTGATATGTATAGGCATATGACATGGGCATTTATCAGTTCTTAATCTGGTTTTATTGTCAGAAAAAAAGGGAGCCTTTTGCCAATATACAAGTAAAATTCTTAGTTATATATATATCTTTTTTTTTTTAAAAAAAAAAAAAAAAAAAGATAAAGATGCCTTCAAATCAAAGTATTCCACACTGCAGCCAGCTTTCAGGTAATAATGATACTAAACTATGCTGACTATACTCTTGGTAAACACTATGGAGACATTATGACTTCCTATTAAAATATAAACCAATAGTGGAAGTATTTATTGCATTTTCTCAGTGATATACAGGTAAAACGATTTCAGTGCAACCTGCCCTGTTTCTGTTACCTACAAATTGTCCGAAAATTTTAATAAAATGACAGCTTTAGAGCTGTCTGGCCTGTGAGGTCTCAACAGGAAGAAGAATAATGAAATCATGACATCTTTCAGATAATTTGGACCCTTTCCTTCAACATTTTAATATATGCTTGTTGTTGACATACAGCTAGAAATACCTACAAGCTCTCTGGACACATTCCTGACAAGTAAAACTAAAATAAAATTAAGGACTATCTGCTTTTTTAACCACATCCTCCCACTTTTCCTCAACCAGAGGAACAGAAAAATGAGCTCTCTATTACTATATACAAAGGCCTGAGAGCAGATTAAGTAAGTTTGGATACTATTCACAGAGCTGGTATAACTTGCTTCTTTTAGTCACTTATGAATTACCCACATTATTCCAAATTCGTGTCAAGCAGGACTTCGTATGGCCCTACATAGTCTTAAAAGGTCATAAAGGACCAACCTAATGGAAGACAACTCAAAGACAACATATGCTTCACAAAAATTTCATGGAAAAATAAATCCTATCAAACTCCTGTGACTTTTAAAACACTTTTTTTCATTGTTTTGTTTTTTAATGTGTCATGAAACCAGTTCGCGTTCACTCCTGCACTTCCATTTCTCAGTCCTGACTACCTGCCTGACTTCTTACCCAAGTTATATGCTTATGGGTTCACAGTCTTCTTGATTACTGAAGTTCTGTTCAGAGACACATAACTTTGGATTGGAGCTCAGTATAAAAAGGAATTGTACAGGAAATAAACTCTGGTTTTGGAGTCATAAAATAGTTTTCTTTCTAGAATTTCTAGAAAAGAATTTCTAGAAAGAATTTTCTAAGGACTAGAATTTCTAGTCCTTACAGTAGGAGAAAATACTTGAAAATGTGAACTCGCACTGCTCAAACTCCATAAAACAATAAAACACCTTGCTTTTTTTTTTAATTTTTATTTTTAATCTGACAAACACTGCTACAATTCAGATTTGTAATGGGTTTCAATATGCAACAGCCATTGTTAGACTCTACACCTGGCAAATGGCCTTAAACCAAAGCGTGGCCACCCCTCCACTTCACGCTGCTCCTTCTGCCAGATGGCTCCCATCCAGCCCAGCTCTTGGTTACAGCCCTGGCTCCAAAATTTATCACTCAGTATAGGTTTTGCAGTGCCCCAATTCCACACCATATTCTTGGAGGTTAAGATCATGCCATCAATACGATTTAGACCCTGATTAAAATATGTATTGAAGACAACAAACATTGGAGGAGGTTCTTAAGGGGAAATATTGGAAGTCTATCTTTTCTACATTCTCAATCATTTTGTAGTACTATGGGTCACAATGGTATTGAGGAAATGTGTTCTATTCCGATGAGATATGTACATCCCTACATACTCAAACTTACTCAATTAACTTAATTACTTACTCAAATTAAAAAAAGAGTTTAGAAAAACAAAAACTGAATGTTATGAAGTTTTTCCATACAGTTGTATATTAGTAGTTCCCATACAGTGATGCGCACCTACAAAAACACCACGTATCTGTTTCCCTTAGAGCTCCCATTGACCTGGGTTCCCTGGTCTTGACACTCTGACACAACTCACAACTTCAGATCCCTCAAGAACTTTCTTTTAAGGTGTCTGCTGCTGTTCATTTGATCTCATTCTAGATTTTATTAAACAGGTGAAATTTACTGATGTCTTAACCTTGGAGCCAGAGCCTGTCAGTGGAACAGAACACCGTGCCTCATCTGAAACCTGCACACACGAATCAGTCAAAAAGGAAAGAAAAGAAAAACACAAATGCGGGTGCACAGAGAAAAAGGGCATGAGACCAACTACATTATATGAAAGAATAATTTAAAAAAATAGTAATAACATGCAGAACAAAGAGAGAATTTTCTGTTTACATACATATTGGAGAGATTGCAAAAGATACTGAGTATTCCCAGTAATCTGGTCACTTAATGTTTCAAAATTGCTTTTTCATACACACATATGTTGGTACGCAGTTAAAAATGAAGATTTCCACTACTTAACTGTAAATCTGCTCCAAAACCTCCCATTGACAGCTTTTCCCTCACATTTGTTCTAAACCACTGCTATATAGATTATTTGAATGGAATATATACACATTATGTCTCCTTGAGTGACACTGAATTGCTCTTTATCTTTTCAATATCTCTGCACTACACGAAGAGATTATCCCAAGATGAGGGTGTTAATTTATCAGGTGGTCAGAGAAACTGTTCGTCTGCTTGAGCTTTAAGTCAATTTGGCATTTCCTCACTGAGAAGTAAATAATTTCTAATTAATTATTGGCAATTATTTTAACTTTTCTCATCTTCCTATAGAATGCTCACTTCAATTTCTTTTCAATTTAAAATTTTAAATGCAAATATTCCATGTGACATAGAAGAAGATGCCAGTTAATACAGTACACAAAAATGATGTTGCTCTCAAATTAGCAAAGTGTGAAAACAGTGTAAGGGAAAAAATAAAGCTTTAGTCATAAAGTATTTTTTGTATAATTATAAATTAATCTATCAAACTGTATCTTTAAAAGGATCGTGAACCTTGAAAACATACCTAGTAAACTTTTCCACAACAAATCCTTTAAAAGAGCATTTTCCCCAATTACATCAAGTGGGAAAAACATGTTTATTTAGTTGCATTAAGCAAATCACTTCACATTAGGCATGCATTTAAGTCCGCTGACCACAGTATGCCTCACAGTGATGCAGACCTTATGCCTTAAAATACCATTGCTGGTTTTAACAATTCTGGTGAAGCTCTGCCCTTGTTTTCCATCTTTCTGTACTGCTGTGCCATAATGTCACCAGAAATGAAGCAGAAATGTCTCCCACGAAACTATGACTAGAATCAGCCAGAATGCTGTCATTAACTAGGTGTTTTTTTCAGTAGGTAAACCTAAAGCTAATTTCCTAGTAACCTAAGCAATTCTCTTTGAAGAAGGTCTGATGGGCAGCACTATTGGGAAGAGGGGAAAGGCATTGAAAGGCCGAAAGTGCTGCCTTATTGCATAGCCTACGAGGGCACAGGTCCCCTGGGGTGAGGGCCCGATGCAAGCTGAGGCCTTCACATTGCCACACCAACGGTGTCATCAGCTCCCTCAGCCATCTCTCCAAAGCATTAACTGGGAGCCTTAAGTAACCTCAGCCTGATTTAATCTAGTGCCTCTGAGGGACAGTAAGGATTTCAAACTAGATCTAATTTCTGGGGGAAGCAGCACATTTAGGATTGAAGGAAGAATTATTTTTTTTCCTGACTCCACATTTTTCTGCTTCTCCCTGATATAGAAAACAATAAAAATAGCAAGATAACTTTATGTTTTAAAATAGCTTCTATTCCCAAATGGTGATGCTGCGTTTGCTCACATTTCCATTCAGGAACACGATAAAAACATTTAAGCCAAAATGAAGAACTCTAGTCAGAAATCATCCATACTTCTAAAAGATGACAACGAAGGGATTAGGAATTTATGACTATAATCAAGGCAGGTTCTCTACATTAAAGAAATTGTTTTTAATTAACAGAGCAGAAAATCTACATAGTGCCTCCAGAGAATCTTTGGATTGCTCTGGGATTTGGGAACTCAGTCACAGCATGTTTAGAGGCTTGTTGCTTTAGTGGCTGCCCTGCTGCATTATGATATGTGCTACGTATAACCACAGCACCAGAACTTGTGACAAACTCCACTGGCACTAGCATTAGATATTTCTTTTGAGCTCTCAAACCATTTTTAATAACAGAGAGAAGGAAGAATGTTAAAATTGCTATTACTTTTATCAGAATGCAGTAAAAATTATGAAAAAGTATACCTTACAATTTTAACCTCAGCATGTTAGTAAGGAGAAGTCTACAGCTGGTTTTGAAAACTCTTAATGCAATAGTGTAATTGCAGGAAAGACAGGACAAAGTAAATTTCCTGAGTGTTGCTCCTCTAAAATTTGCTTCCATTCACCTACTTTATTATTAAAAATATTCACCAGCTCTGGTAAAAGGAAATAAATATCAAAATAAACAAGTAAGTACTTGGAAAAAATGTTCACGGTAGGGATGAAAACAGGAGTTAGTTTTACCAGCACTGTAGGTCTAAAAGAAAGATACTCTTCCACAAACATTAATTTTGGCTCCTATTACATACTCCTCTTTGAGAAAGAATTATCCATGATATTTCCCTTCTAAAACTTTAACTGGATTTGCAGAAGACTGAGTGCAATACAGGACTGGACCTGTATTGGAGGCTACCTTAGAAGAATGCCTACCTTAGAAGAAGTAGTTCAGACACTACAGAAATGCATATAACCTGTTCAAGCAGAAATAGGATTTGAACAAAAAGCAAGATGTCATTTTGAAAAATTCACTGACAACAGGCCAGGACATACTTATGTAAAATGTTCAAAGTGTCTGTTTATTTCTAAAATTATGAGATATCCTAAAGGAAAAATCACATGAAAACTCATATGACTCATGTCATTAAATAATCAACAAGTTTTAATTATGAGCTGGTCTAAGCACTACTAAATGAATATTTTTTTTTCATTTATTTTACCCTAACATGTACAGAGTACTGGTAGTCTAATACATCGGTTAAGATAAGGTCATTAAGCCTAGTGTGGTCTTCCTAGTCCCTATTACAGAGGAACAATTGCTTTCCTTGTCCTGCTGGCCACACCATTTCTGATGGATGCCAGGATGCCATTGGCCTTCTTGGCCACCTGGGCCCACTGCTGGCTTCTGTACAGCCATCGGTCAACCAGCACCCCCTAGGTCCTGCTAGGCGGCCTTCCAGTCACTCTTCCCAAGCTTGCATCTTGTCATGGGGTTACTCCATTCAATTTCCATCAAGTTTTTTCCGCAAATACGTACCTAACACAGTTTAAGTGATGCCACTCAGCACTCACTTATTTCACATGCAAAGGAAGAAAACGCAGCACTTGCCAAAAAGAGTAGCCTGAACAAAACCTGATTGTCAAAGAAGGGATTGATTAACTAGATCCCTAACTGTGTTCTACATTTTTGATTCTAAACTGAACTAGTGAAATGTAGCATAGTTTAATACAATTTTATTTTTGTGGAAGAAATTTTATTCAGCATCTTCAAATACTAATTCCCAACTATCGTAAAACACCATGGTATTCCTAACTTTAAAACTAAGGTATTCCAGACAGAGGCATACATATTGGGTCATAGGATGATTTCAGCTAAGAAACTACCATTAGGTGTCTGACAAAGGAAACACGGCAGAGTCTGATATGCATGTCATGTGTCAGCACTAAGAAGAGGAATAATTTTGCAGCAACTCAGGAGGTTCTTGCAAGAAGGCATCTCACTGATGTGCTCCTTCCTGCTACTGTAACAAGCAGTCAAATTGAAAGTCAGCACTGAATATGCTGCAACTTCAAGAAACACCTTCAGTTACAGTATCTATTCTCCTCCGCACAATAATTCACTATTACATATAGGTATATATGTTACTGAAGATACAGAATATATATTATGTATGATGGTTTAAGTGTATAAAAACATTAAATAAATCCATGGGAAAAACAAATGGAAAAATTATGCATCAAACAGAAGATTCAGTCTCTATTTAAGAGTAATTTCTAAAGCTGACTTTCTGCTACAGCAGCAATCATTCTAATGCAATGACATGCTCTTTACAAGTGCCACACCTCTGCATGCACATGGCACTACCTTCTTAAGCTTGGACTGTAAGCATGACAGCAGGATCTTGCTGAGCATAAAATTATCCCAGTATGATTCCAGTAGTAAGTTTACCCTGAGAGTCTAGGGCATTCTGTGAGTTTTGTCATACCTGCAGTCTTACCTAGGAATTAAGGGCCCAATATAAGCATGCATCAATTAACATCTTTTAAAATCCCAGTATAGAAAAACACACTTAGTCTGCTTCAGTTCAATCAGCTTATCGTGTGTTTAAAAACTCACTGGTATATCCATACCCACGCTGCTGGCTGTTATAACCCGTCCTGCTGCTGCACCTCTCATCCTAGGCTTCATCAGACAAAAGATACTAAAGCCCCTCCACACCTGCTCCTGTCCAAAGTACAAAGGACCAGATATCATCCCACATATTCTTAATACACTAATTCACAACATAATAGAACTAACAGTACTCTTAAATCAGTAGACCTTGAGTGGATTCAACTTTACAAAATATCATAGAAGTCTGCACAATCAGGTATAGTTAATCGATCATAACTATAAATCCTCATACATACTAACATAGATATGTCAATTTGCTTCTCTGAAAGTATCTGGTGCAATTGGATCTCACTGTGAAAGACTAAGCTGTTCCACACGAGTCTCTTCGGAAAAAAGATAAGCAATAAACAAATAAGCGTATCTATGTAAGAAATTGATTTCAAGCAGAAATTTGCTAGAGCATGTCATGGAATGTGGTGACAGAGCAAATGATGTGCCCATCATGTGCTAAAATGTTGTTGTTACGTGTGCAGTCTAAAGTAATGGTGAAGACAGGAACAAGAAAGCTCAGGCTTCGATATGCTTCTGCAGTCCTGGAGCTAGCTGTCATTGCTACTCTACTATATGGTATTAAGTAAATACAGGCTATTCTAAGCCTTTATTTTCCAACTTGTACTGAAGAGATTCAGCAGGCACACCTATGCCAGGTCTTCTTACAAGAGCACCTTTATTTTGCTGGGAGCACTTATCAACATAGTAAATAGATTGCAATAGTACTGTAGTTGCTTCCACACTGCTGAAAGCACTCACTATGGCATCAAGATCACACCTTTTTTTTTTCCTTTTTTTTTTTTTTTTGCCAAAATGTATTGATTTTGACAAAATATCATTTAGGGAAAAAAAAAAACTAAAATGTTTGAAGAAAACAACTGTTTTGTTGAAACATTTCAGTAAATGCTTACATATAGCTTCATATAAAATCAATCCTACTTTTCAAAAAAATAGGATAAAATCCCTTTTGACTGATCCCAAGAAGGATTTTTAAAATACATTCCACTGAAAATATTTAAATATGATTTTTTAATTTTATTTTTTTTTGCTGATTTTAGGCCAAAGCAAATGTATTAATAATAAAAATGCCATTAGGTGGACACACAGCTCACTGAATTAATGGTTTGCATCTGGAAGTGGCCTCAAGAGAAGACTGTCCATCCCAGGAAGTCTGTTACTTCTTGCCCTCTTCTCTTACTCTCCAGACTTCTTTTGGTAGGCTTCTATAGGGGTTCTGCATACCATGTAAGATTAAGGACTCTAATTCCTTGAAAGATACTTTCTGCCCATTGTCTGCCTCTGATCACAGCAGGAATCCATGCTGCACTCTGGCAACTCACAGCTATGGTTAAAGATGGGTGGAGAACGTACAGGCACTCAGGACTTCTCTTACACCATCTGATCAGCAAGTTTTGGCAAACTAGCCTTGGAATACTGTGAAATAACCCACCAGAGAAGAAATTGAGCAGTTCACAGCATCACAACAGAAGGAGAAAACTGCTGAGAGGATTAGCTTCTCCCTTTGTCTGCCTGCTCTCTGTTCCCCTCTTGCTTTTTATCATACCTTAGGCTACAGTGATTGGCTTACCTGGAAAAATCTATACCAGTTCCAGTGAAAGAGATGCTGAGGTGAAGAAAATGAGGAAGCTCATGCTGAGCAGTTAGAACTGTGTGTCAGTGAAAGGTCTGCATGTGTAGCAGGAACCATAGGTGGTGTCTGATCTGTGACGCCCAGGATCTCATTGCCAGCTTCAGGATAAAGGTGCATGCCTATGGGTGCCGTACCTCAAGAACACCCTGGCCACAGGAGAAATACCCTGCCATCCACCTTTTTATGATGCAGATAAAAATTACATTGTCCATCTCAGGACATGTAACATTTAATCCTGACCTCTAATTGATTTTCTGCCCTAGATTTCATGACAACTTCATTCTGAACCTTTGTCTTATTGGAAAGGAAGGCGTCACAAGTTCTTGAAAGAATACCCATCTCTGCTCTCTGCTCCCATTCTGCATTAAAACTACAGATTTCAACAGCTTTCAAAATGCACTACAGTTTCTTTTTTTAAAGTTCATCGAAGTCATCAGAAACTCTCCTCTAGGGGTTTACACAATCCCACACCTTCTATCACAGAAGTGATATTGTAGACAAAAGGAGCTTGAAGAAAAGTAGTCTCAGACATAAATTAATCCATGACTGACTATCCAAAGACATTTGGATTTTCACTTCTTGAATTCACAATAACATAATTCAGACATTGCTTCACAAAGATTTTTGAGGACTAGTGCAGCTTAAAGCAAATGAACTGCTGCTTTGAGATTTCTGAAATGGAAGGTTTAGGGAAGAGTTTAGTTTTTCCCCTTTAGAATTGCAGACACATGATACTTTACAGTGCCTTTACGTTGAAGCTTTCCAGCATTCACAGGAAACAGTTGATGAAAGGAAGTACTTCCAGAAATGTGAGTGAATGATAGGAGGGAGATTTCACTATAATGTTGGTGATTAACACTGGACAGCTTTAGGAATTTATGACGACAACTATGATGACATGCACTACAACAATATCTTCTAGAAAGTATGATCTACAAGGACAAATGTAACTAAAAACTGCATATATAGATATCCTTCATTTAGGAAATATCCTTTAGCTTAAATATTAAGACACCAACTGCAACTAGGTATTTCTGAACTGAAAATCATGGAGGCTGCAAGATTTTACCACAGAAGTATCACTTTTTATGCTATTTGTTAGACATCTGCTACTAGCCACAGTCAGAGATGTGACACTGGACTGAGAGACATTTGGTATGAGCTGATACAGCAATTCTTACATCTGTTTACCCCTGATTCTCATAAACAGCAGAGAAATGAGAATAAAGATGAAGATATAACTTCAGAGCTAGTTGTTAATTAAGTGATGACTAAACAACACATCAGATGGGGATGTGCTTCAGTGTCCCAAAATGAAATGACAATTCATTCCAAAAATGGGATTCAGCAGGGCTTTGAGTTACCTATATTAGCCCTGCAGTCCAAATGAGGAACGTGTTTCTGAAGTGAATCTTCCTACCATTCTGCTTTACCATGCTTTGGCTCATGCTGCAAAGCTGTTTGGCAGCACATAAACTTTCCGCCTTCTGGATGGCTCCAAACCAGAATCGCCCTCTGTAAGTACACCTAAACCTCCAAGGATAAATTGCTGTGCAGTCCACTGAACCAAACCAGAACCACTATTATGACAAAGTACACTCCCAACAAAGGCATTTAATGCAGACATTGGGCACCCAGCTTCATTCTGCAGACCTGCACCTGTTGTGCTGCACTGTGCTAGCCTTTGTGACCAAAAGCTGGAATGGATCTCCTGAATCACTTCCTCTCTTTTCCATGGCCCCACATCATAAGAGTATTTAATTCCTATACATACAGCTTTGAGCTACTAATTATTTCAAATGCATGGTTAGTACTACATTCTGGTAATCCATTCACTTACAGACTCACAGCATTGTACCTTGCCTGTGTAAACCTTTTCCCTGCACACATATCACTTGTCAGTCTGTTTCCTACCAAGCAGAAGCATTTGGGTATACCTCAAACTGCACAAACCCTCTAGACAGCGTTAACAGCTCCAAGGCCAGCCTATGGAGATTACAGGCAGGTCCCATCAGCTTCATGCGGAAAAGACATTTTTAATGGAAATGTTACAGATAAACAGAGATCTCAGAGGGCTTTATTCTCCACTGCCAAATTCCCAAGATAATAGCTTACAACTTTTGCTTACTAATTCTGCAAAACAATTCTACACAGCATTAACAACAAATACCTGGTCTGATTAGCACACATCATGCAAACATTTACCCATGTTTATAGTAATTTTCTCCCTCATCTCTCACACACTCCTAATATTGAATTGTTCTTTGGAGCACTACAAGGGACAGTGAAGGGAAGTTCACACCACAGAAAGGCTGTGATGGGGCCAAGGATAAGAAGCATGTGGGTGACAAACCTACAGAGTGGCCAGGTGAGGCCAGCTGTAGAGGGGCAACCTGACCCTCTAGCAGCAATTATTGGTCCACAGTCCTACATTTGGTGCAGAAAAAATATCTTTAGGTAAAGCTGACCTGCAAACATCACTGGAGCCACAGCTTTTTGCACAGAAAGCCATGGGTAATTTTTACCAGCTCTTGATTTAATTCCAGCTTAGAATCCACCTTCATTGAGAAGTTCAAGTGGCAAGACTTATTGAAGGTGTTCAGTAAGACTCCATGCAGTACAGCAAGTACACTGGTACAAAAAAAAGAGCTGAATTTATTAGGCCCACAGGTCATGATATATATTCTCAAAGAGACTCAATGGCCAGGTCTCTACCAGCGAATTGAACATGACCAGAATACCAAGCATGTTCTCTGGCTCAGAGGCCATCTGGCAAGAACAACCCAAGCCCATGCTATTAAACTTTCTCACCATCCAGAAAAGGGATGCTGGATACTACATGTGTGCCAGGACCCATCTCTGGCAAGCCCTAGCTCCTGCACTGCACCTGGGATGTGCTCAGGAAGCCAAAGCCAAGTGAGAAAGCACTCCAATGACTTATTGGTAGAGCTGGTTCAAGTTTCACTACTCAGGAACCTTTTCCAAAGATGTTCAGTGTACCCACATGGAGCAGGCTGTTCACACACGTGTCTGCACAGGGGTGTCCCATGGCACATTTGTGGAAGCTGAGGGAAAGCTGGCAGTCATGGTGGAACAGAAGAAACAAAGGCACACAAGTCCAGGAAATCCTGGTCCCAGGGATAATTTTTGTGGACTGGCAGTAACGGTTGTAAAGTCTTTAATAATTTCTTTGGGATGTACAGTAACTGTAAAGGACACTGAGCCTCTGGAGAGTTGTGAATAATTAATAAAACAGTTTTTCTCCCTTTTTATCAGTGTCTAAGGCTACAGTTTGTTTATTCCCATAAATGAAAACTAAGGGAAAAATGGTGTTGGACCTGCTGGTAGATAGAAGACATTAAGCTAAACAATCATTTTTTTTTTTTTTTAATTCAGTTTCAGTATTTTTCACTAGGAGTTTTGCTTTAAAAGGATTAAGAAAATGATGCTTTGAAAATGTGATGATTGTGTCTTCACCAGATAGAGTTTCCAGTCCAAGCAGCCGAAGGGAAAAATGGGAAAAGTTGTCTTCAGTCAGCTCCTTGTTCTTCATCCCAAGGTGGCCAGACTGGGACAGCTCCTGGCATGAACTGCACCAGCATAAGGACCATGTAAATATGACACTGCCCAGTCAACTCTGTCTCAAATACACCACATGGCACAACAATCTGTCCTTTGCTGGTCCTGACTACTGCCTCTCCAAACGCTACCTAGTGGGAAGCTAAAAAAAGTATTTTCAGGATTTAGACTTAAAATTACATATCGTTCTTCTGCTTTTAACATGCTCACCAGTACTCACAATGCTGTGGTCCTAGATTTTCAGGGAACTTACACAGAATGGACTACATGGCCACTTCAAAACACCTAGTAATTCAATCTACGATACCTAACATAAAAATTTCAGTCTTGGTTTAAAGATTTGTGTGTCTGTAACTTTTGAGACATCATATGAAGACAGAATGGGATAAGTCTGCAGTCAGTATATCAGCATTCATGCTGGATTGCTTTGTTTCTGTCAGTCTGTGTGACAGCTGACAGGTATGGGACACTACTGAAATTGCACTACTGTACGGAATAGCCAGATATGACACAGTGTTTTCCCTGCAAAGAAAAGGCAAATGTGTTCCTCAGAAGTCTAATGTGACATAATATGCCAAAATGGAGCTTTTTCAGTCAATTGCTAAAATAAGTGTTTTGGAGGAATACTTAATACATGTTTTTCATCATGTAGAGACTACAGCACCTTTTGAGTAACTACCTATTTACCAATGTTTTCTGTGGAAAACAAGAAATGTACCCTGTCCCTGCTGAGCAATGATAAACAAAATTAAATAAAACTTTTGCTGAACTACAATCTTACAGCAATCCAAAAATGTAACAGTTCCCCCCCACACACCTTCCTTTCTTGTATTCCCTAGGTTTGTTCAAGAAATAGTCAGAGCTGGTAATATGGCACAATACAGCAAATGCACAGGCAGATGTAAACGAGAGAATATTTTTTTTTTCAACAAAAGTTTTGTCACTCTAGTCCTTCAAAGATATTTGCCCCTTTTCATACTTATTTACATGGCATCTGTTAATCAAGTTAAAATAAGCAAAAAAGTAAAACACAGCAGAACAGCATCACTAAAAATAAGCACTTTCTGTTTTCAAAGAACTGAACAAGCCTGTACTGATAGCCACAGCACACTAGTAGATAAGGAGACGCAGAAAATGATCAGCAGCTGAGAGCTGAGTGATGAGGCAGGAAAGCCCTCTTGTAGGAATGGGCATTTTGAGGAACATGAAAATGCCTAAGTGGCACTGAGTTGGGTATGCTACAAGAACTGGTGAAAAAAGTGCCATACTTCTGACAAAAAGATGACTAGGCAGTAATAGACATGAAGATTCAGCAAGAGACAACAGGGAGAAAAAGATGGGAGCAGGAGAACAGGGAGAAGAAGAAGGAAATAAAGCAGAGGTGTCGGGAGAAGCTAGGACGAAACATGGTTGCTGTGATAGATGGCCACAATTTAATGACAGATTGACACTGACACTTTCATCCTTTGATTGCCTTCATCAACACTACATCTAGTCAATTTTTCATACCCATTACTTCTATGTATCTGAAGATTTATCACTCATCCTTGAAAGACAGTATTTCATTTTGTGTCCTCTAGAAGCAATTAACTAAATCCATCTTCTAAATCTTCAGCATTGTTACTGCATTATTGCTGCGTTTTAATTGAATTCCTCACAAGTTATCTGGCATTAAGTATTGATTCATTGTAACATTTTGTTTCAGGTTTGCTTTGATTTCATTATCATGAAGGAGGTCACAATAAGGTACTAGTGTGTAAAAAGACATATGGAAATCAGCAACGCCACAGAGAGTAGCGTGCAGATGATGCTCTGTAGATGTTGTACTCAAACATCATGGAGTATTGCAAAAGATTTTATAACTCATTTATTGCCATGCCAAGCAGCAGCAAGCATGCGCTGTAGTCAAGCTCAGAAAGACTTCCTAATTACATGCCAAAAAATAGAAAGCTACGTTCGTACTTAGTTTAATTCAGCAGTGTTTCCAGGGAGAGGGAGGGATCTGTCTTTCCCAATTCAAGTTTCTTTTTTAGATTGTGCACCTTAGGAAAAGGACTAGAAAAATAATGATCACAAAAAATGCAGCCTCCTGCTTTAAGGTACAATAGATGTAGATAATCAAGAGTCAAGAGAGAAGAGAACGAAAAATTGCAAAAGATTCGTACAGGAGTCACATGAGATTTGGTTACTTTCTTGAACTATTCAAAAAAATCATTCAGGGACTTTTAGAGAAAAGTACTAATAAATGACTATGACTTCTGTCTTAAAGACTGCTGTTCAGTTAGCATCAGCAGTCAAATTAAAAGGAACCTGAGTGGAATATTTTTTTTTCCTCCAGTCAAATCACTTTTCACATATAGAAACCTTCGTGCCAGCAGGTTACTTGACATTATACATTTGTCTCTGTGGGTAATTAGAGCAATATAAGGCAATATTATAAATGAGATCCTTTTAGATGTGACTAATGAAGGAAAGGGGTAATATCACAATGTTAGGGCAAGATGATCTCTTTAGGAAGGCTAAGCAAAAGGTATCTTCATCAGGGACTAAAAAATACCTTTTTTAATGTAAAGATAAAGTAATCTTGTTATCCATCAGTGAAGTGTTTCTTTATCCTAACTTCTGGTTTCCCTTTCCAAATTACAGCATCAGCATGCAATTCAGAGGGCACCTCACACCACATAAATGGGTATGCCGGGAAAGACATACCATTTCAACCTTGATGCAGTACTTTACAGTCAGGTTAATAATATATGAGCATGTGACTAAAGTGAGTCTACTGGAAAGATAAGCTGATCAACTACCTTAAATGCATTTTCTAATTCACTGCCCATCCTTTTCTTCATCTATTTTTTTTTTCCTGTCCACTTAAGAGGTAGGGTTTATAAAAAGAATTGGAGGCAGCTCATCAACATTTTTTTTTAAATAGCTAATCTATTCCCAAACTAGCTCAACCATTTTTCTGAAAAAAAAAAAAAAAAAAAAAAAAAGGAAGAAATGCCAAAGGAGACACCACTTTTTGATTAAAAGGAAATGAAACATCCCTCCTTAAAATTGATTTCTCTTAATCACCTCTCGTTCATCACACAAACATGCAGGTGCTGCTAACTACTTCTCCTCACATTTCATAGGCCTTTATTACCCAAGGACAAACTGCTTTCTCTGCCACACAAAGCACTGGTGAAGCCCAGTCCACCTCCTGTAAGCCACTAGCTTGCACCTGCATTCCTTTAGTTTGCATTAATGAAGAGAGGTCAGTGCTCTGGAAACCCTCCATGGAAAGGATGGATCTACCCAAACTGAGGTGAGCAACTCCATCTGGTTTAAGTGCATGTTAACTGCCCAGCACAGCCAGCTCGGATCTTCGAGCCCTTTCCTCTCCACATTTCTAGCAACTGCTCATCTACCTGCTTTCTGCTACGTGACACAGCCTAACATAGTATTCCGTGAAAAATCACTGCGAACAGGTATGAAGACAAGCAAGACCCAGAGGCAGAGCTGATCCCTGATAAACAAGTTTGTAACAGTTTTATAATGTGCACAGAGTTATTTGTCACTACACATTTGTACTACCATCAGGAAGGAACACATTACCAAGGAGGAACAAAGAGCTCAGACAGCAATGCAGGGATGAAAGGACACGCAGGTGGCATTCACACCAACTGCTTCCAGAAACCAAAGACAAGCATTTGGCCTAAGCCACGCTCTCTGTACAAAAAATGGGAAGAAGCAAGCTCTCCACAAGTTATCTTCTAATCCAGGCAATGCCAGCCAGATAGGATGCATTCCCCTCTGGAGAGTCATTTCTCTTCCACTAGAAAAGATGACTAGATGATTTTGCAGGGATGCAATGAACTGCACTTTTTGGATATATCTATCCCAGGGAATCGACAGCCAGGGAGCTTTCTGGTCCAAAGGAAAAGTGGCATGGCATTGCACAGCTTGTTCCTGTGTGGATGAACCAACTTCACAGAACAAGTAGCTGCACCCAGGCTTCCTACATGACCTGGCCTGCATTCTTCTCTGGAGAGGACCCAAGCACCATGTGGGGAAACAGCAAGCCAAAACCATGCTAATATTTTAAAAGATCATGAATGCATGCTGGACCTCAAGCAACAAGCTCATGCATTGAAGTCTTGACATTTTTGAGACTAGCAAAAGTGACAACTCTTAAATCTAGCACATCTGTAGCTCATGGATTTCTTCCAGGAAATATTTTTGAGTCTTATCTGTTCTGCAAGTCCAGAAAACATTCTGCTATGCAAAATTAAAGTTTGGGAGATGTTTTTGTTATCCAAACAGAAAGCCTGTTTTACCTGTTTGGAAAATGCTTAGAAAGGCCATGTGTCGTTATCTGAATAGCCTAAGAGGTCAGAAGTTACAGCTAACCACTTCTGCTGCAGAGAAACATAGTTATGTCATTGTGTTATGTCACAAAAAAGGGCTTAAGTTCACCTTCCGTATCCATCATGAATAACACGACTTACTGTATTACTCAGTCCTCCCATCTTGAGTTGGTACATTTTAAAACTCCATATTTAAATATATTTTTATATCTCTTACTTTGAATTTTTAAATTTCAGTGAATTTTAAAGCTACAGTGGCATGGAAACCACCAAGAAACCCAGCTATCTGCTCACAAAATTATTTTTGGTTAAGCAGAAAAATTTTTCCACTGCTCTACATCTTACTATTCTAATTAGATTTGATTTCTTACTCTTGCAGACTTACTTCCCCATTAAAAATGGAAGAAGGACTCAGCTCCCGAAAGGGCTCTGCAAGAGCCCAGCCCTAAGGAGTGGAGGGCCGTGCCCAACAGAGCTCACATACCGCACGAACTGCATTACACCCACAGCATTTGATGTTGTACCTAAGCAATGAGATCCCTGCTCAGTCCATGATGGATAAATAAGCATCTAAATGGAAGATGTTAAAACATCCCTGATGCAATCAGCAGACGTCCATGTTTGACTCAAGGATAAAGCTCTTCCTTTCAAGTATCATGGGGGTTAACAGACCAGCACAGAATGATAGCGGGGCTATCCTACATCTCAATTAAAAACTCACAGGATGAGTTATTTTTAATCGCATGGATTTGAGCTTGCTTTTAAAGGTTATCATTCATGTCCTACATGTATTTTAATTCAGGACGTGCACAGAGTTTACATGAAATACCCTCAGTAGTTTAAACTAGACACAATTTTATGTGGGTTTTAACCTGCTGGGCAGTATTACTTGCTGCTGCTGAAGATTAGCTGTGTACCACTTTGGTACACCCCCCACTTACCTTCAAAAAAGGCTGGATAAGGAGGAACAACAGGCTGAATTCCCCTCAACATTAACTAAACGCTGAGCAAACCTAGGACAATCAAATTGGGTTGTCTTCCCTGCCATTTTCCTGTTAGTACTTCTGGACAGGCACCACACTACGCACCCCTCTGTTAGGGGCAGCTACGAGGAGATGCTAGGCAACCCATGCAGAGATGTGGGAAGTAAGTCCTGTTCTGGCATCTAGCTCCCCCCGACACAACTACCCGGTACTGAGCTCTGTGCTGGCATCACTTCGCAGCTTCCAGGAACTGTACTAGCTGCACCACAAGCACCCCGGCATCTCTGCAGAGTGCTGTGTTGTGCCGTGGAGACATACCCATGAACTAATGAAAATTCAACATTCATATTAGTATAAAGAAAAAAGTCATTAACTGCTACTGAGCTGCCAATTACCCAGTGTAACTGCAGACCTCCCAGCACAGCTGTTCTACCTTCCCTCTCTGCTGCATGCAATATTAGATTCATATTGCAGGTTACATTAACACAGCAACCTGTAACTGGTTCCTAACTGCTAAGAGAACAAATTATTTTGCCAAAATTATTGGTTCAAATCTGTAATAGTGAATAATGAATTAGACATGCCTAGACTTAGGAATTTTTTCATTGCAATCTCAATAGTTATAAGGAACTGTGAAATTCAATTACAAATACTAAATGAACTCTCTTTTTGAAATGATTTCTCTTCCAGCTATTTTTTTTTTTTTATGAGTGTGTCATAGGGGAGAAAAACGGAAGTTTGTCCTGGACAAGCTAAAAACCCTAATGGAAACTTAATATTACCCAACCTCTTCCACAGATAGTTTTTATTCTCTTTTAATGTTAATGGATTGCACTTGATATTACATCAGTTAAAAATGTTTATATAATCAAACCTGTATTAAAATGAAAATTGTGATGAAAAGTGTATTACTAAAGGATCCTAATTCTCTGGTTACGCTTAAAAAAGAATCGCTCTGTCTGACTCGGGAAATCTCAAATCACAAATTAGAGGAGGTCAAAAGTGTACACTGGAGAAGCATTAACACACATTTATTCTTCCCTGCATGTCCCTTACCAGCCAGCCTCACAGTCAGGATACTTGGCCAGATGGACCTTTAGTCAGATATGCCATGGGATGTTCTTATGTTTGCTGTTGTCTTCTGACAAGCATGAGATTGTCTGCAGAGCCTTTAAGAAACTGCTAAGCTTTCTGTATGACTACAGTCAATATGAATAAGCATTCAGTGCATGAATAAAGATCTTCATATAAATATCACAATTTCCTTTCTCTACCTTTTTCTGTCTTCAAAGGAACAGAAAAAACGCTAGACATAGTGGGTATAAATCCATAAAGCTTCTTTGAATTTTCAACTCCCATAACTTAATTGAATGTACTTCTTCATCACTTGGCCATTCGGTAAGGCTGTCAACAGAAGCAAAAAATTATTTATGGTTATATGTGTGGAAGTCCTGACCTCATACTTTTTTTTTTTTTTTTCTTTATGACCAGTATATTTTAAGGAACATATATTCAACTCCTGTTGCAATCAGTGCAAAGATATCGAGAACACAATGAAGCTACATACATATTGGTACCTAAAGACACCTCAGATGTCCTGGTACACCCTCACAACAGTGGCATATTATTACAGATGACTAGTGGGAGACTCCTGGTATTCTAAAGCGCCAGCATAAGATTGACAGGGGCATCTCAAAATGCATGAAGACAAGCTTGGGCATGCAACTTGGAGATGCCCACCCTGACAAAAATACTTAAATAGGAGCACAGATTCACAGAAACATAGTGCTGGAAGAGATCTCAAAGCCTAACCACTCTAGAGGCAAGAGCAACACCATCAAAGAGATATTTTTCTAGTCTCTTCCTAAAATAAACTGCAACAAAAGAGATGGTACAACAAATCAGCTGGCTGAAAAATAATCTGAAATGAATTAGTTTCTTCAAGTGTTACTCCTAGTCGTTCTAAATTGCAATTGATCGTCATCCTCTCAGCATCAGCTTCCTATATACTAGGAAATGCACGTCCTTTCTCCATCCTATTTTTCAGTGCTAAACAAACCCATCTCCTTCAACATTGCCACATACGCACTGCTTTCTAATTACTTTAATTAGATACATTGTTTCCCTCTCTTGTATCTCCTGTTCATTAACATCTCCCTGAAAACCAGTGCAAAAACACTGGACACAGCGTTCCTGTTCAGCCTTCACCAATAGTGGACATAGATACCCATGCCTTGTGAGTAACACTCCTATTCACGTACCTGAGAACAAGACACATCTTTTTTCAGACTTGGATTAACTTTTTCCACTTACTTTAGACTCTAGTTCAGCAAAGCCTCCTCATCCTCTTTTCCATCTTGCTGCCTATCCATTTTTTTCACAATTTAAGAGCCTGATTCTTCCTTTTTTACGCAACACAGCACTTTGTACTTGCCACAAATAATATGTTCTTAATTTAGGACCATTTCCCTTATTGGTAAAGATCATTTTTAATTCTGTTTTTGCCCCCTGAAATGTTTGCAAGTATTTCAGGTTGATATCATCATAGATCATATCTATCTCATGCAAGTCAGGATGATTCAACATTAGCAACTGGATTTAGCCTTTAAAAAGCCCTTGCCACCCTCCAGCAACATTAACTATCCCTTTGTTTCTCCAAAACCAGGTATTTCTTCTCTTTCACAGCCAGAACCCTGCATACCACAGCAGCCACTTTCCCAGAAGCTTATCGTCAATTCACTTGGCCAAACAGGAGTTATACTTCTATCACACCATCCGCTACAAGCACTTCTCCCTCTGTCAGCAAGAGCTAGGGAACAATCCAGGAGTGGAGAGACAGAGAAGCACACTGGGCAAGTCCATGGATGAAAAGAGAAGAAAAACGTATGTGAGAGAAGAAAAATGCATGCAGCCAAGAGAGAGGATTAGAAGAAAGGATGCTCTTCTTGCTAGTTGGCAACTAGAGGGCAGGTAACCTGCTGAGATAGGCTGTTCTCCTCGAGCAGCACCAGTTGCTGCTGCCTCCTAGCTGTCTTGCTGGCTCATCACCAGCACAGTGACACCAGTCTTTGCAGGGTTATGCTGGCCTCAAGATAAGCTTCCCTGCTTGGGCAGGGTTTCTTTTTGTTTGTTCTTTTTTTTCTTCTTGTTTCCCCCCTGTATTACCTATCAAATACATACATATTGATCATATAAATCATTTTTCCATGTATATCATATCTATTTACTATGATCCACTAGTCTCCCTATGGAAATTAAATTATAAAATATTTTTAAGTGTATAAAATTATATATTCTATTTTAAACTCTTGTGCTTTGTTACAAGCATTGCACACATGAATCTTCTAGCTAGAAAACTTGTTTATAATAGCCACGAATCACTCTATTATCACAACTCATTTAATTTCTCCTTCTGAATCTTCAAAGCAAAATACGCCACAGTCAATTTCCTGCACGAGGTAACCTGCACTGTAGCTGCCCCAGGACTCAATGTCTGCCTCCAATTCCTGATTCTTGAAGGAACCTGGATGATTCTTGAAGGAACCTGGATGATGAGCTTGGGTTGTGCAGCCTAAGGGCTGGAATCCCCTAATAAGGAAAGAATTAACTTACCTAAATGTGTCTGTCTGCTGCTGTTTTGGAAGCCCTGGATTGCGTAAAACATCTGCATAGGGCTGGAAGGTACAGCACAAGACCTTCTGGACAGGTAGTCAGAGTCCAAAATGAATACCTTGGGGCACTTAAAATATTAAGGAAGTGCCATTTAAGTATCCTCTTTATTTTAAGCTAAATAGCTCTCCATCAGCTGCAGGATAAGACAATTGCTTAAACTTTAGCAGCTGTTGTGACATCCAACACACCTGCACAGAGCATGCAGACATGACACAGAACTTATGAACAGGAAATTGGAGGGTAAGTATGATGCATGAGAGCCACAATGACAATAGACAACTTTGCCTAAGCAGACAAATTCTGTCCTCCATCTCCATTAACTATAGTCGCAGAGTGTACCAATCCAGCTCACATTTAGCTATCTAATTGTATACATCTCAATTTACATGAACTGAGTCACACCCTATTTTTCAGGCACCTGAAGAAAGACAAGTCTCAGCAATGGATCACTATCTAAGGAACATAGACAATATTTGTCCTATGTAAGAACTTTAGTTGACCTTAAATCAGCAAATAAAACATAGTTTGTCAGAAAGATGTCAAAATTGCTTAGAAAATAGCAGGCACCCAATGGAGTCCATATGTGCACTTGAAGTTTTATATTGGAACATAAGTAAAAATAAAAAATGACCATGCTAGCATAGAACAGATTTCATCTTTTTCAGAAACAACTCATAAGCTTTATGATCTGACTTTATGTCAAACTAATTTTCTTAGTACAGTATTCTCAAAAACAGCAGGAGGACTATATAGCCAATGATGCCTCCTGGGTTTTCCTAGTTTAATTTTATTGAAATCAGAACCTTTGAAAAACCCTGGATCAACAGCTCTGAAGTCCCCTGTATGCACAAAGAGAATGAAGAGAGCAGTTTAGCGAGCAGTAGCACAAGATTCCTTGCTTACAGGAGATCACACTATTATCTACAAAACATTATGTCTAAGGAGAAGGGTTCATTTTTGTACTGATCCCCTCATTTTCTCTATCCACTTTATAGCTTTATCTCCCATAAGCTATAAACCACATCCTAAAATGATGGGAAAATGAAAGCACAGCACCTTAGTCTTCCAGCTATAATGATGAGCTTAAAGAGGGGGTTGTTGGGAGAATCAATGTATTGATTATTTAACTTCTTAGGGATAAAACACTATGGGAGTATTTGGCTGCTTGGAAATTATGTGTCTGGAACTAACACATTTGATTCACAGACCAAATGTTGAACAACAATGAAAAAACAGACTATAAAAATTCAGTAATTGTGGATGCAGTCTGATCAGAAACAGGCTGACAGACTAGTAAAAAGCATAAAAACTCTTTCGGTTTGCATCATCCAAGGAAAACATTCCTCCAAAACAGAGAAAGTACAGAACACAATCAACCAGAATCATGTAAAATTATGTATCATAAAGCTAAACGATTGTAATAAGACAACTGTAATCTTCAATACTCTTTTTTGGTAAAAGGAGTTATAGTATTTTCTCAGTATTATTCTGATATTGATTAGTATTTTGTTTGGAGATATACACTAGCGTACAATTTACATGCACTTAGAGCAGTTTTAAATGCAATTATTGTAGGTATGCACACAAAAATGTAGGTGGCTAAGTACCCAATTTCAAGTAAAGTCTGTGAAATAGGCAAATAATCATGTGAAACCATGCATAAGTATAGCAGGGAAATAAAGCACTCACTATATATTTACACACATATATACATGCCAGTCATTAACAGACGGCAGCCCTTCCTTGAAAAATGTGCTTCGTACATTCAACTTGATTAATCTATTGTTGCTACCACATATGTAACTCAAAGTATAGACATGAAAGCATATTATTTTTACTTTGTAAATATTCTCTATCTTCAGTATGATGTAAATAGTATGGTCAAGTACCAATAAAACTCCCCGATGTTTTCAAGATGTTATGAAATCAAATAGGAACTGCTGATTTAAAACTTTGCAGTAAAACAATCTGATCCTTGCATCAGTTCTCTTGATCCAGCTTAGCGTTACAGCACCATAAGTAAAGAAAAATGTTAACTTTTCCATGTAACCTAAGTGTGATGTATACTACTATTCAATTAGTCTCTTCTAAAAGATAGCTGGAGGTAACCTGGACTTACGGAGGGCAAAGGACTTCCAATAATTTTCAACAGGAAGACCAAAAATACACAAATAATTTTTTAAACCATTGGAAAATGAAACGAATACCTAGTAACTGAAGATTCATTGAGAATAAGGCTACAGTTTGATTTAAAAGAGAAGAGTATGACAAAAGCTGTAATTCTTATTACAAAGAATTGTCATCATATCACTGAAAGCTACGTTACAGGCTGCCTAGAAGGCAGTACAATAAAACTTGCTTTAATAACTTTTTATTTATATTCATAAAATTGAAGAATGTTAATTCCCTGGTTATTTTATTTTTAATATAGAGATGAATTTTAACAAGCTAATTTATAAAAGGTTACGCCAATGTCTAGATTTAAATCAGAGGAATTAATGTCCATACTACCACAGTTCAGAGAGATTCTTGTGAGACATTTCAATGGTTAATGAGGCTAAAGGTCAAAGCTAAAAATACCTGCTTGGCATTAAATAGAAGAATATGTCAAAGACTAAAAGTTTAGTTGGTAACCAGCATGAAGTTCACCAGAGACACCTCATGTCTTCAAGCTAACATTGACTTTTTTCCCCTCCAAAGGACTATCTCTGAATGTAAACTTCAGCAATTTTGAAAAGCTCCTTCTTTTCTTCCTTATTCACTGCTTCTTGATATTTACACAAGAATCTTTGCAGATGAGTATAAAGTTACCTGAATAAATGAAATTAATCAATTCAGACAGTGCTTAAATACAGACAGGTTTAGTCAAAGAAGACTTCTTTCCAAGATAGAAGTGACAAGACTGGCTAACTGCAAGTCCAGCTGTAGTTCACCAACCAGATGCCCTTTCTGCTCATTTTTTCCTGAAGTAAATACGTACAGTTTTGGTAACAACAGTACTTTAGTACTTCCTTTCAGAAACAGTTATTTGCATTGCTCAAATCAGCATTGCTCTTTTTCAGACTTTGCCTTGCCTCATTAGAGGGCATAGAAGGAAACTTCATTTCTTTAGAGCTCTGCCAAGTCATGGGAAACAGCAGGCACTAACTTGTGCCCCTGCTAGAACCTAAAGCAAGTGCTGGGCTGGCTCACCTGTCCTCTCGAGGAGCTCCTGTCTCATTTAAAATCTAAATGCTCAGTCTAGCAGAATAACAAGCAGCATATGTAATTTTTCCTCATATCCCTGCTACAGTGGGTTGGACAAATTATTTAAATGTAACAGGCTTTCTTCCCATAGCTGAAAAAAAAAAAATCACTTCATATCCTGTCATTTTCTTTCGCATCTTGGTCAGTTTCTCATATTTACTGCCAACGCGGCACTTCACACACAGAGAATGTTGTATATAAATTCAATTTGTAATTCACTGCTTTGCTAAGAACGAAGCATAGCCATAGGTGGGAAGGTTGCAGTGGGAGCAGTGAAGTCAGACTTCTGAATTACTCTTCAAGGACTCGGCTTTCATTTTATGGAGAAGCAATGCTACAGGTACAGGAGACCCTGTGGAATATAAGAGATTTCCCTTCTGCTGCCTGAATTTGCAGGAAGCCTGAAACAAACTCTTACGAATGAGAGCTACCTCAATTGCCCCTCCTAAATGAGTATCTAGGAGGATGTTGGTGGCACTTTAACCGTAAACAGGCTGTATGTCTACAAAAACCATCTGTAAAAGATCAGATGCACAGCAAAAAGTTTCTATCTCAGCATTTTGGGTAAAGCAGGGGAAGGATAGGGCAGAATTAAGTAAAACAGAACAGATTCCCTACAAAGCCAGGCTCTGTCAGGTTGTAACACTGCAACAACGCGTTGAAGGAGGGGTAGATCATGTGTTAGCATCATTATTTACTGAAAAAGAGCTCGGCTTTTTAATGTACAGGATTATTTGTTATGCCATAAACGTAGCTACAGAAACACAGAGCAGCCCGCTCGTTTTACCTTAGGTTTGCTAAAGGAAGGCAAGGAGGAAGAACCCGACACTGAGGAGGAACGGGGAATTTGCTCAGAAACGCTTGGAAACTCCACCTGGGGTTCAGGATCAGGACGAGAAACGTCAAACCCACCTCCGGGCGCCAGCCTACGCAGCCGCGCTGCCTCGGGGCCGGGCTGCCGACAGGCACTGAACGCACGCCGGTCCCTCGGTCAACCCGACAGCCCCCGAAAATCCGCTCGGAGGAGCAAAAAGCGACATGCTTCCAAGTGCAGCCCGGTCCTGGAGCTCTCAGCATCGCTCCCCGGTGCTCGGGTGGGAGCCTGGCCGCTGCCGAGTCCCTTTTTTTTATTCGCTTTTCGCCCTCCCCGGGAAGCCCAGACCAGACGGGCGGGGGGCGGCCGCTGCCAGCCCCAGCCCCGCTCTGCTCGCACCGAGAGGGGAAGGAGCGAAATCCGAAAAACCGAGTCCTACAGGGATGGAAAGTTTGGAGACCAAGAGGAGCTGCGCTCAGCACCCGGCCGGGCTCGACCTGCCCGGGCAGAGCGGTGAACGGGGCGGGGGGGGGGGGGGGGAAAGGAGGACCGGCACCCCCGCACTCACTCACCATGTTGACCTCGGAAACCATGTCGATGCTGGCGATGTCGATGTTCATCCCCACGCAGACGGGCGGACCTGCGGGCAGAGCACACACGGTCAGCCGGGGAGCCGAGCCGAGCCGGGCCGGGCAGCCCCGGGACAAAACGGGGGGGTGCGGGCAGCGGCGGCCGGTGCCACTCACCTCCGAAATCCGGGCGGAGGCGGATGTCGTAGCCCTTCAGCAGTTTATCCACAGTTTCTTTCACGAAGGACATGTTGCCGGGATCGTTCACACTGTGGGGGCGAGAGAGACGGGGGAGGCAGGGGCCGGGGTTGGGGAGCGGGGCGGGGGGCAGAGCCCATCCATCAGCGCGGTCCCCCGCCGCCGGGGCACGCTGCCTCCTACCTCTGGGCGCAGCAGACCACGGCCACCAGGACGGGAGCGGAGAAGATCCCGAAGATCCTGCCTCCCCCAAAGCCCCACATCCCTCCTCCCCGGGCTCCCTCCGCGCAGCAGCAGCAGCAGCCGCCGCGATCCGGCTGCCCCGGCTGCCGCTGAGGAAGAGGCGGAGGCGACAGTCCCCCGTTCTCCCCCACCCCACCCCGCCCTCCCACCCCCAAAAAAAAGCCCCCACCCCCGCCCCGACACCGCAGCAGCCGCCCGCGCCCACCCCGCGGCCGCCGAGCCCCGGAGGAAGCCGCCCTCCGCCGGTGCCCTCCCGCCTGCCGGGAGAGGAGGGGAGGAGAGGGCGCCGCGGGGAGAGGGGGCTCGCCGGGGACGGGGCCCGGCAGCAGCCGGGGGTGGGGACAGCCTCCCAGATGCCTCTCGAGCCCCGGGGCTGGCAGCCGGGGCAGCCAGCGGCGCCCTCTGGGAGCCCCCCCTTCACATCATGGCCACCCCCCCTCACATCATGGCACCCTAGTGCCCTGTCACGGCCACCCCGCTGCCCTGTCATGGCCACCCCGTGGGGCCGGGGGTGAGGGGGCAGCCGCCCCTCCGTTGCCTCTCAGGTGGCCGCAGCCCCTCAAGAGCAATGCCCCGGGGCTCCAGGGGGGTGCCGGGGGCACTGGGATGTCCTCAGACATGGCAGTGGGGCGTGTGGGGGCACCCGGCCTGTCAGGTGGCCGTCGTCGTTTGTCTCCTGAGGGATAAACCCGCCAGTTCCCAGGCTTCGTTAATTACCCCGGGGTAATGAAGGGAAACGGCCCCGTGCCAAACAGGCGTGCTGCAGGGGCTGCCCGCTGGCTGTGGGGGTTGCCTGCGAGGCTGTGGGTGCTCCTTGTGAAATGCTAGCTGGGGTGGAGGCAGCGCAGTTGTTGTTATTGTTAACCTCCTTCCAGGTTAATTAGGCCTTTCAGCAGGACTAATTGGCGTGGAAACAGAAGCACGCTGACTTGGCTATATTGCTTTTGGCTCCAGAGCCAGCTCTTTGTCAATGCCAATTCAGGGACCTTTCTGCCATTCCCTACCAGCAGTGTAAACACGTCCCTAGCCAGCTCCGAGTTCTGGTTACACCGCGATTGGTGGGCACCGATCTATCCCAGAGTACAAAATTTTACTAGTCAAGGGAGGGGAAACAATATCTTTTTTTTTTTTTTTTCACTTCTTCTCTTACAACCTGTTTTACTTTCTACATCTCTTCTTCCCTTAGAGAAACTGCAAGGAAGAGGACAGTCACTTGAGGAATGCTGTGTTCTTCTGTAAGGGTGAGAAAGCACAGGCAGCTTTTTGTGTCTCCCCCAACAAATTCTTGAGAAGAAAGATGAGTGCAACCCATGTCATACATACTGACCTTGTTGCAACTGCAGTTAATAAGAAACCTACAATAAAGGGGAGAGCAGGCCCAGCTTTAAAAACAATGTAAAAGCCTATAGGCCATGAGGAAAAATAGGGAGGAACAGTGTTGCCAAATCTCCTGATTTCATTTTAAGTTGTTAGGCTTGTTTTTGTTTGTTTTGGTTTGTTTTTTAACAGTGCCATAATTACTGTGATTACAAAGTAGGTGAAATCTTTGCTTTCATTTAAAAACTTGAGAGTCATGATATGAAGTATACCTGACTCAAGGGCTAAAACATCAAACAGCTGTATGTACATACATAACTGATTTGAGGAACCTGGATCCAGTTTAGTTTTTTTGTTTCTTCATTTTTAATACTATGGAGGGGCAGTCCTGAACACTAGTTCTTTAAAGACTTCAGAGAAAGTGAAGTTAGGGAAGGGTACCAACCCATTTCTCTCTCCCTAAATGTCAGAAGAGAACATTAACATCAATTAAAATATTTCTTACGAAGAATTTAATGTGATTTAAAAGTGTACTTGAACACTAATAACTTTTCTTAAATAGGTTGTCAGTTTTATAACAGAAATAAAATATTTTAGAGAACAGTACTTCTGATTAATGCACTATTCTGGTACTTTGAAAACACATCTGAGGTATGAATGAATCAAAAGTGATGTAGAGTCTGATGTTTTATCACTTCATTTAAGTATTTGTCTTCCTGAGCTTTCAGAGCAACTGTTTCCATATATTTGCAGGTATTTTAAAGATAACCCAGGTTGGAGCTGATGGGACAAGAAAGTAGGGAGGTTTGGAACATTTCTTCTCTGGGATTTTGAATTCAAATAGGCTTAGCAGTAACTGAATGACATTACACGTGAGAAATTTAGAATGAATTTCATGAAAGGTAAAAATCAACTCGACTTCTCTGTACATGTGACATTTACTGTGAAAATGGCACTTCAGGTTTTGTGCACAGAAAAGACTCAGAACACATCTTCTGCAGCACTAGTCTGGAGGTGAGGCTCAGACAAGTTCCATGCAGCACAGAGTATTTAAGGTAATGATGGATGCAAAGACTTTTGGAGAGCTGTTTAATGTGGTCAATAGGAAGAAAAGGGCATGGAAATAAGTTCCTTGTCCTGCCCCCAAATTCACCACCCTTACTCTATGCCTGGAATTAAGCTCCTAAACTTTTCCTTTCAAAAAGCAAGAAGCTTATTTCAGAACATGTCAGGAAGGAGTCTGGGTGCTTTTATTCAGAAAAACAAAGCACCCAGTCAGAACATGCAGGTGCTAGATCTAAGAACATCTGAGGACATGTCCCTGACATCAGCCTGAGCTGCAGGACATCAGGGTAAGGTTTTCATCTCTGTTTGAAATTTCACTTTTCAGCAAATACTTAAATAGGTGAGAGGGGGAAAGAGTTAACATGAGTTTGTGGCCTACTGGTTTAGCTGTTATCTATAAAGTGCCATTGTTTAATAATCAAGTAATTCATGAACTAATTACTGGATAGAATAAATGGAACCTGATTCTCTGCTTCCCTTAGCTCCAATCATAATTCATTCTCACTCTTGCTCTTGTTCTAACATATGTTTTTTCTGTCCCAGCAAAACTCTTCCTTTAAAAGATGAGACTTCGAATGTTGTAGTTCAGGGACTAAAATTTATCATGCTTTCTGCTGCGGTGAGTGTTCTAGCCTTTAGGCCACTGGACAGTTAAGATCTATGCTCCCGATCAAATTTTGATCAATAAGGCAAGCACGGTAATACTGTTTTCTTCCTTGGCATTGCCAATATTGGTAAAGGCTGCTTCAAAAATGGATTAAGTCTAATCTGCAAAGGCAGGCATTATCTGTGGAGGAGCAAAAGGACTGCCCTTGGGCTGATGCAAATACATGTGAAAGAGTACACCTGCCAAGCCTAGATGTGAAAGAAGTCCTTGGGGTGAGTGAGGTTGCAATGGATTCCTTGGCTATGCTGGTGTTAGCAAGTACTGAGGCTGCTCTGTAGCTCAGAACAGCTGTTGCTGAGGACCCAACATCTTTGGGTGTGTTTTCTTAGAAACAGTTCAAAATTCTTGTTAGCAATTGGACCACATTTGGTATGCTGCTAGAGTACATTATCCACCTTAGTTTTGTGGAAAGGAATCCAGTTCATGTGCTCTGAGACTGCTCTGTGAAGCGAACCAAAGCACAGTAAGTGGAAATGATCAAACAATTCAATTCATGAGCACAGTCCTGATTTGCCCTAACGTGCTGTGTGGATGCACTCATCATCTCCTTTCAGAAGGAGCTAGAGCAGAGCACACTCAGCCTTGGTTAAAGGATAGAAATTGTTGAAGGCATTAGGAGTGGAATGAGGAGTCACTCAAAATTTTGGAATGAATTCCAGGTTTGTTCATCCCTATTAGTACTAGTGGACATGCAGAAGAGGAGGCAATGACAGGAATGCCTAGAGAAGGAGAGAGGTCTGCTTACAACTGATGCATTTGCAGAACTACCACTATCAGTCACCAGACTGTAGGAGAAGGACTGGCTTGAAAATCAGGAAAGAAGTATTTGATCACACCATGCAATACATCACTGAGCTCTTACACTGAAAAGTGGTACTGAGGCTTTACCTGACAAAATGAACATAACCCAACTTACACAGTGAGGTCAGAATCACTTATCAGAACATTTTCTTTTTCATTTTCCTTTCTGGCTTCTCTGTCATTTAACTGATTTTGACAGAGATCCAGTCTTATCCTGAAGCAAACTGCAATCACAGACGGTTCAGAGGTACAAAACAGAGACAGACAGAAACTAAAGAAATGTAGGAAGAATTGCTGCTACAGCTGAAGTGTTGTCTTCTGAGGAACACAGGACATTAATCTTACTTGGCTGAGACTCACGCTGCTGCTTACCTATTCTGCCTTGCAGCAATTTTAATAGCCTGCTGGTTTAACCTGCTGAGAAGGTGTAATTAATAAAACTGGCTGGAAAAAAAAAAATCCACAAGAAAATTTTCTTTTTTTTTTTCTTTTTTTTTTTTTTTTTCCAAGCCTGGTTTCCTTTTTACTTTATTTAATCAAAAGTTGATGGGCATTTTTTCCAAAACACCATTCAACAGAAACTTAATGCCTTCTTCAGAAAGCTCAGCTTTCTTGCTTTTCTTCGTACAGTATCTCAGTAGAAACTGAGCTTTAGAGTGACAACAGGAGGCTGGGGAGTGGATGCATGGCATCAGGGCTTAGGGAATTCTCTGCACTTGGACAGTTTCATGTGCTGCGCTCTGGTTCCGCAAATAATGAGCAATGATTGTTGGGTATGCTATGTGAGGAAAGCAGTATTATATTTACCTAATTTATAATATTTGTAATGTATATTTATCTATATTTGTCAGAAAGTGTATGTAATATTTGCTGTTGTTGAGTTTACACTGAGTTTATACTCATTGTCCCCATTTCTGTCAGGTAGATTGCAGTGTTGCATGAATCCATTTCCTTTGGTTGTATAATTTGCTGGTTTTCATTTAATTATACTGAAATATTTATGTTGTTATGTCAACAGTTCTGATGTAGTAGAGATCTTAATGTTTCAGTGGGCCACACAAGAATGAGGTATTAATCAATATGAGTAATGGGGACAAAAATCTGCCTTTGATAAGAGGCTTGACCCAAATTGTTTTGAACTTCTGTTTAATTTTCAGATGGTTATTTTTCTTCATATTCAAGAAAATAGAACAAAAATTTGCATTATCTGAATGAATTTAAAATAGCATTCCTGCACTGTTCCATTTCTTTGCAGGCAAAACCTCTGGATTATGCACATTATGAGTCAGACATCAAAATAAAAATCCATTGACACTTTGGCAGAGGAAGAAATAATGGAGGCTCTTTATAACTCACAGTTTTTCATCATAAAGATTAATGATTATGCGCTGAAATAACACAAATGTATTAGAGAAACCTTGGTGCTTTGGAAGTACAATTCTTTAAGTCTCTGTCCTGATGATGAAGACACAGTCTTTGTTTAGAAAAACAAGTAACTGAGTTTGGATTTTTTTTTTTTTTTTTTACTGCATCTGCAGTTGAGGAAGAGTTATTTTACATAGGACTTCATTTTTAAGTGATTCTACTTGAGTATTATCATCTAAATCCCTTTGTCAGAAACACATTACTCTTAACAAAATAATATGAAGCACTTATCTTTTCTCTGTAAGGCTGGATTCAATAGAATGCTATAGCCCCTTTCTTTGTGTTTTCATATTTAGGTGATAACATTATGAATTTTATTTGCCATAATTATTGTTAATGTATTTTTTTACCAGAGTGGCCAAAATTCCAAGTCAAAACCAAAGACAAAACAAACAAACAAAAATACCCAACAAGCCATTTATACTTGCAAACACTCCTACATAAAACAGGATAAGCAATGAGAAGTAAGTGCAGTGAAATGATTTGGCATCAATCTTGATTTGCTAGGACTAGGAAGAATTCTGGAAGTGATAATACAGGGTAACAAAGAAAAAGCTATGGATTGAATAGAGTGAAACTGTGATGTATGTCTTGCTCTCTAGGTAGTTTTTTTTCTGTTTGTTTGCTTAGGCTAAGGAGGGAAAAAAGAGGGAAAAAAGAAATGTTTCAGAGTGCAAAGAGTGTGGAGGTGTGGAGGTGGAGTGCAAAGAGTGTGGATACAGAGGCTGCATCCCCAGCTGTTCACTGCCAAGACACAGCATTGTGCTCGTGGAAGTGCCTCGTCGTCTTTTTAAATGCATCCCCTCTTCCCCAAGCTGCCCATCTCTCTCGGTCCCAAAGCACTGGCATCAGAAACAGCCACAGTTAAGCTCATAATACACAGCGGGATCATGGGCCATATTCCATCTGTGGGATAACATGTAAATTAAGATGGCTGTGTAACTAAATTTCTCTGTCATGTTCTCTGTATACAAAGGGTAATCTCTCTATATAAACAGGAAACATTCTTAGGTAGATATAGAATTTTGTGCATCAGGATCTAAAACACTTGGTATTATTCCTTAATTTAAAGATTATGTCATGGCTCAGGAAAAATAAGGTTTTAATATAAATGTTATTAATAGTCGGTAACTGTTAAAGAATTAACATTCCATTTAAAGACAATAATCACATTTTTAAAGTACTTTTTTTTTTTTTTTTTACTCACCTTGTGTCATAAATTGCATATAATTTCTTGTTTTCTTCAACTGCATTCCTGAAAAGAGAGAAAGAGAGAATATCATTTGCATGCCCTGTGTCCATTGCCAAAACAAAACAGAGTTTAGGGCCTCAAAGGTTTTCAGACCATCATTGTAGAACCTAGGGATAGAAAAAAAAAATCTTTAAATTGACTTGTTCAACCCCTGGCATGACAGCATTGTAATAATCTTTTGGAAATTGTCTAAGTGGTTTTTAATTATAGATCCATGACTCTGTTGCCAAGAAATGAAAAAGGAAAAAATCATCACTGCTTTTGTGAAAAACACAATACAACAATATAGTTTCGATCAAGCTATGTGAATAATTTTCAGGAAAAAAAAAATCTAATTGATCCAGATGAACATTATCCAATTCAGTTATTTTGTTATTTTTTATAAGCCTAACCAAAAATTCTACTGAAATTGAATGCAATTTATTCAATATAAAAATAAATATTTTGTGAGATTTTGAATATTTTAATGTGTTTGAACAAATGAGGTTGATTTAAAAAGGGGGAAAATAGAAGATTTGAAGCTTAATTCTGTATTTCTGAGCTTTTTCAACTGAAATCCATCTTACTTTGCAGAACACATTTTTAATTTTTTGACTAGAGAAGAAATATTCTTTCTGACAGTTTTTGTTTGTTTCATAATATGTGGGAGCAGAGGGCTCTCCTGAAATAATGCCACTGGTTTAAGGGGTTTAAGACGGACCACAAGGAGATATTGTCTGGAATGTGTTGGCTTTGCTGGAATCAGCAATAAAATATAAGCTTTAGCTAAGTAGTTTCTGATAAGGCATGATGAATGTAAGGGGCACTCCATAATAAATATTGATTTGTATCTTCCAATATGATTTATGTCTCTGTGTATTACTTTACCTGTCTGCTTAGAGAAGTTAAAGAGAAGGAACTAAAAGCATGGGGTAAATGATCCTGAGTATGAACACATTAAGCTCCACTTACATGGGAAAGGTAGATATTGGGTTTGGTCCCTGTTCCTGGAGTGGTTATGCCTTTCACATTAAATATGCACTGGATAAAGGATGTTAACTGCTGAATATTGTGAATGCCTGATTCCTTTGTACATTGGGCGGGGACATGTGGAGCCTCTCTCATGCCATTGATCCCCTTGTAGTAGCCAGCCATCTAATACAGAACTGGTGAAGCTGGGCAGCTCTCCAGTTAGATGCCACTGTCTAGTCCATTTAAGATGCCCTGAGTTACTTGAGACACTGTGTAGGGCTGCGATGTAACACAGGACATAGAGGAGACTTACGCTCTTCTGGAGAGGTGACTGGAGTCCAAGGGATACCTTGGAGCATCTCAATGGCCAGGGATGCTTGTGTCTGGGAACTGAGTTGAGCCTCCTGGGTCAGATCCCATTCAAGACAAGGATCCCCAGCTTCCGATATGTAGGCTCCATTCACTGAGTTGTCTGGATGTCTGTTGACACAATGGGAGCACCCAGTTCTCATGTAGACACCTACATCTAATCTTCACATTGAGAAGAGGTCTGGGCTCTTTCCCAAAATGTACTAGGCCACATGCTGGAAGGAACTGGAGTAAGCACTCTACACTTGCAGAGGTTGGATATAAAGTGAGGGAGCATGCTCAGCCTTAGTCTTCTTTTAGAACATAGCCAAAGGAATGACAGCTGAAGATGCATCTTACCTGATACCAAGAAATCTGGCATGGGATCGATAGCAAAGGAGCTATGGGTGGAAGAGGGCACCATTTCTACATTACTATGTGCAGTATAGATGGAATAAATGTCTGTTTTTGATTCCCTTAGCTAAATATATCTGTACATGTTAGATAAAAAGGCGCTTACATAAATTTACAGTTTCTGTTAATACATTTATTAAAAATTTTCAAAAGAGTGCAAACATGTTGTATGGCCACCGTTTATTTTATAACTTTTAGCATCCATCAGCAAAATGCCAATATCAGAATAGAATTAACTTAGCTTCTTTTTTTGGAAGAAAAATGGTAATAGCAAGGGAGATTGGGGAAACGGTTAGGCAAATGTATTGGGAAAGAATCAAATGTCATCTTTTAAATGTTGAAGTTTCACAATAGACTTTTATTTAGACTGATAATGCACTCATTTTTTTTCTTGTCATAGAAAAATGTAGACACATCTTGATGTTGAAATTCTCTTATTCAGCAGAGTGGTAAAATCCTTTGGTCTCTGCATTGAAAAATGCTTCCTTGTGAATGATGAGTAAATTGAGTTCATCTCCTACAGAAGTCTCCTACTGCTGTCTGCCTGGCACCAGTAGAAGACATGCTTCTGAAAGTATTACAGAAGTAATTCCCCCATCACAAAAGCACCACATTAAAAGTACTTATATTAAAAGCACTTTGTTGTATATGAATATCATTATATAATTGATTATTCCCATTAAAATGCTTTGCATCCTTATCACAACTTTAATAAAAGAACAAAACTGCTTTGAATATTATACATGTGCTTGCCTAGAGCCACTATTAGCAGAGAGGCTCTGTGTGCAGCCAGGCAGTCGTTGATGGTAAATCAAATGGAGGGCATATGGTTTTAGTATTGCTGCTGGTGGAGTTTTTGTTGCTAGAAAGAGCTAATGTTTTGCATTTAGGATTATTAAACTAACAAAAATAGTAGCTAAAATAGTAGCTCATCTTCCTGCCCTTTATTTTTCTCCCCAGCTCCCTTGAAGTCTCACTCAATATAATACAGGAAAAGATACTGTGACCAACCTATACTGGAAGGTTAGAACTTTTCTGAACTACAAAATAACAGCTTTCTAGTCTTTTTTAAAGCCTGAACAATTTCTAGATGATACCACAATTCAGAATATCTGTCACTGGGATTCCTCCTTACTGATATAAATGTCAAAAATTAAATGTGTCTGAGACAGTTACCATAGGCTACTTTAATAATCAATGGAAAAGAAAAAAACAAGCAAACAAACAAAAACCAGTCCAAAGACTGAAAGCAACTCCAAAGGCTGAAAAAGACTAAAGGAGTGTAGATGAATCACCCTTCATAACTACGCAGTAACTATGAACAGAACCTATACTTAGCTAGATGTCTAACTTCTGGGTGTGTGATATTGCATGAGATAAATCCCACCCATGGTGACTGAACAGGCAGGAAAGCTAGATCTGTTTCAGTGCATTGAGCATATTGCCCTCCAAAAGCTTAATGGACGAAGATGTCATACATGTTTTAAGTTGAAGCTCCATGAGGAATATCTCTGCTAATGGAAGTTAGGCAGCAAAGAAACAGGAAAGCTGTTATATTAGTACTCTATTGCTGGAATTGGTAGTGTCTTTTAACTAAATGTAAGTTAAATTTTAAACATAAATCATCATTTTGTGTCACACCTTTAAATCTTTCAAGATCATATAAAAGCAAAAATTAAGTTAAATATCATATTCATTTGAAAATAATCTTTAGGAAAATGAAATGTAATAGCCCCTTCTGGATTCAGGCCAGGGCACAAAGCAGTGTTAGTGAATCACAGAATGCTTAACAAGTATTCTTGATGTTGTGTATCTACTAAAATGATTCAGCATAAAAATATAGATACAAAGGCTAATATTTATAGCTCAGAAGATAATGCTAACAACAAGACAGAGCTATTTCAGCTTCAGATTCTGAAAGCATCTGAACATTAGCACCACTATTGAGAATACTTTCCTTTTCTACTCTAAAAAGAACTCTGCACAACTTGCACAAGCCGTGTACAAACAGAATAAAAAACAAAAGGGATGCTGAACTCCCTCTCCACAGACTTGGAGAATGCATACCTTATTATACTAGAGGCCTTTTCATTCTGAAGTGAAGAAAAGACTTCTGTTGATTGACCCAGCATACACCACAGAGTCCAAATTAAACCTGTACTACATGGCTTTGGTGCAATAACTGCAGATTGTAACAGCCAGATGCAAAGCTTCAAGGTAAAACTTCCTCCTGAGAAGCTCCTGGGCTTCTGCCTCAGGACTGCTCAACCCACCCTGCCAACCCTTCCTCCAGAAACTTCAGAAGCACTGAGGCACCCACACCAAGGAGTCAAAAAATTCACTTTCTCTTTTCTGAGGAGGTTCAACCCATGCTAACTGGGCTGGATATTCCAGGGCATCACTGTCACCCAGCATGATAGGCACTAACAAATTATTTCAGCCTATCAAGATAAGAAAGTACAGACTGAAATGCCAAAATTAAAAATGGGAAACTGTGTTTAAGACTCCTGGGATATTATAGACACAGTTATTGAATTACCATTGTAGATCTGCTGAAACCTCAGTAAGCATCAGATGAAGGAGGTTTCTGCTAGAAATGTACAATTCACATAGCTATCTTCTATTTTTCAAAGTATAAATTAAGTGGATGTAAGCCAAGTTTTCATAAATAATGCCAAAAATGTTTATGTATGAGAAGCTTAAACTATGTGGCTCAAGCTGAAATAAATGTTTCAGTGAACATGATGATTTTAAACATGATTTATTCAAATGTTATGTTAAGTAAGCATTCAATATGCTTTTATGTAATGCTGATGCCCAAGTTACATGTAATTATTATGACATTATAGCATTCCTGATCTTTCATAATCTCTCTAGAAATTCATTTTTCCCAGCATCAAGCTCCACAAATAATATGGAAGTGACAATGTCACATAGCATAAACAGTTACCAGAACAATGCATTTCAGGTCCAATTCTATGAGGGCTAGCCACTCTTGACTCCTTTTGACATCAGGCAGAGCTGGGAAGTCTAGTGTTGCTCAGAAACATGCCAATGAATTAACAAGTTTGCAAGCCTGTTCATTGGCATTTAAGAGCAAGGTGGGAAGGATGAAGTCAGGATATGTCAAGATGTGTACTCCTATTTAATCACATTTTAAATCAATGATGTTCTTGAAGGTGTGTAGTTCTAGTTCAAATCCATTATGTTCCATACCATAGTTTTTTTCTACAAGGTTTCCTTTT
>CM021731.1:137620101-137639779 GCA_011075105.1 Heteronetta atricapilla | reverse complement strand
TTTTTCTTTTTCTTTTCCTTTTCCTTTTCCTTTTCCTTTTTCTTTTCATTTTTCTTTTCTTTTTCTTTTTCTTTTATTTTTATTTTTTCCTTTTGGTAAACATCTGCTAAGAACACTGGGGAAATTAACAGAACAAAACAGGACTGGTACAGTATTGTATAAATCTGTGGTCTACCCACATCCTGTAAACTTAGCACTGTGCTGCTCAAAGAGCTTGAGAGATAGATAAAGGTATAGGAAAGAGCAACAGGGAGGATTAGATGTATGAAATAGCATCAGTAGGAAGGAAGAGTCTTAGGCTGAGACTGTTAAGTCTGGAAAGCAGATGAGGGAGGGGAGATAGATAAATGTATCTGAAGTCACAGACTGCATAAATGATTATTTGTTATTGCTTGTACTATTCAGACTGCATAAATAAAAAAAAAGCAAGCACTCAGATGACCAGGCAATAGGTCTAAAGCAAGCAATACAAAGTCCTTTTTCACACAATGCATAATTAAATTGTGGAGTTCATTGCCAGAGGAAGCAGTGGAGGCCAAAATTATAAATGGGCTCAAAAATCCATTAGACAAATGCATGGAAGGGAGCTCCATCAATGGCTATTAAAATCAATGTTTTGAATGCACCCTCTGGCTGAGGAAGTCCATAAACCTCAGACTGCCTGAAGCTGGAAGGTTATACCTAGGAAAGAATTACCTTCCATCTGTCTGTTTCTTATGCTCTTCCCAAAGTATTTGCTACTGCCCATTTTCAGATGCAGGAGACTCAACTGGATGCAGCTTTGGCTTGAATCAACATGGGAATTGTTATGTTCAGTGTGATCAGAAATTCTTGTTCTACTGTCACCCAGAACTAAAATAATTTTCAGATCATCAACGGTCCTGCTGTTTGCATTACTATACTCTCCACAGATAAACCAACTATTTTGTTTCTCTGTCCTTATGTCAGCAGTTCTTCACCCCAGAAATTCATGCAGTTGCATATTTCAGGTTTTTGTTCTCCCATCACCTGAAGCATCTGCATACATGCCAGAATGATCAAAAGTTTGTCATCCTTTTTAACCCTCCCAAGCTATTAGAGTGCTGTCACAAAATACATGCATTCTTTTAAGAAAGTAAGAAAGAAAAAAACTTTCAGATGCATTTAGCGTGCATAAAATCCTGTGGGGAAAAAAAAAAATCCCACACCCTCTCTACACTTTCATAGACCAGAATATATATGTATTCAGCAAGTGTCCTAATTATAAAAAGTGTGAGATATACTTCTCAGTACAAGGATTGTGCACCTTTGATGTGAATTGGAGTGCATTTCAACTTCAGTAGCATGAGAAATTCAAAATTCTGACTGAAATTTCTTTCAGTTCTCTCCATTTTTACTTTTTTTCATTTTCAGAATGAGGGATAGTAGTCCGAGTAAAATAAAAATTAACTAATGAAGAGTAGTTGATACCAGTTCTGGACAGCTCATGACTATAAAGGCCAGCTGCCCACAGATGGACCTTAGCTTTTCCATGCAAAGTTATATGGGAAGCAGAAGGGAGCCTTGAGTCTCATCCTTGCGTCCAACTGGGGATTTTAAATGTTACTTGATGACCTGTATTACACAATGTGGAGGTCATCCTGACCCAAAGTTATGACAGTTTTGAATGAAAGTAGGTGTTGCTAACAAGCTCTGTGCTGAACTTGGTGCTGTTGTACAATAGCCATGCCAATGAGCACATCTATTTTACAGGGCCCATTAGGTACCCCTCAGGTACTTACTTTTAGTTCCAAAATTTAAGGTGCCCTTGTTCTCCTTAGAATTTAGGGCTTTTATTGATCATTCCTTGGATTGTGGATCCAAGGAATCCAAATCCAAAAAATCATTTCTTTTGTTCTGCTTTGAAAAATAAAATTTTAGGAAGAGAGGAGAAAAGGGTTTTTTTCCATGAAATACCCAAGTATTACATAAACTGTTGTGAAGAAGAATAACTTCTCAATCCATTCTAAACCACATTGTGAATGTACATATTGTTTTACAGAAATGTGTGTAATAGGGTTAGGAATGCCCCATAGAAATGTGTGTAATAGGGTTAGGAATGCCCCAACATACACACACCCCAGACTATGTACTTGTACAGGCAAAAGTAGCCTCCAAATTGTGCACTTAAAAAAAAAAGGCAAGATTCAGAAGAAATAATCAGTTGGGTATATGCATGATAATACTTCCTCACAGGTTGCTTGCTACTGTTTTGTAAGTACAGATCAAAATAATTATTCTAAGTGATCTTTAGCTCTTTTGGTTGTTTAGGTAGGAAGTCTTTATAAATTTAAAGGCTGTCAGCACACAGTGTGTCAGGAAATTTGAATGTAAGAGTCCAGCCCTAACATTCACATTCCTATGTTATGTTTCAGAGCTGGTTGTAACTGTTAAGGATATTTCTTTGGGGACCTTTAAGTGCATTGTATCATAGCCTCGAGCTATACTTTCTTTCATCCACAACTCTTCTTTAAACATCAGAAGTTTTGATTTAAAAAAGAAACAAGATGGTAACAGAGTGTATGCATCCCTTAGTTTTCCCTACTTTGTGTCAAATGTGAGGGTGAGAGAACTGCAAAGTTTAGTTAAACAGTCATGGCAGGCTACAAAAAAAAAATAATTGGAAATGTTCCATGAATTGGAAAACATGGAAAAGGTCTTTGCTTTAAAAATGAATCAGAGGAACTAACAGCATTTTTATTTTACAGGTTCTTGAGAGGTGACTGTACATTTAAACTGTCCTGAATATACTGGGACATCCCACCATCTGTTGCAGGAGTACTTTATTCTAATTTAATGCTTTTAATAAGGCTCAGTGGAACTTTCACAGCTGAAACTTTTGTTTAAAATGCAAAATGAACTTCTAGTGACACTGAAAAACTTTCAGTGTCCTCTTGACTTTGCTAAAAAGGAAAATATTGACTTTTAAGAATTAAGTAGTTGAGATATTTTTATTCAAGTGATGTTTCAAAATTCCCTCCATCTATATTTTAAAACATGGTGAAGTGCTTTAACATGAAAAAAGACTGCTGAAATCCAAAACATTTTTCAATACCTCAGCTCATCAAGAATTTTATGAAGAGTTTTGGATAAGTCTGAAATACTTTTTTTATAGCCAGAAAACAACAACAACAACAACAAAAATCTATTCATACTCCTTCATTTGCTCATATTCATTCAGTGTTTATTCACTCACTTGAGTCTCTAAATTGCCTGGCTTTGTTCATCATCTTTAGAAATTGTACTACACACACAAAATGGCTAAAAGGATTTAATGTGGTTTTAAGTTAATAGGCATTTTTCTTTAAAAGCTCTCAAATGTTGCATATATGTAGATATATTAGACAATGTAATATTGAGGCACATGAAACCTCAGAGAAAAAACTGGATATTTCATCTCCATTTAAAAATCCCACTTAAGGAATATGGGTCAAGCATCATGGAATTAAATCATTTGTCAATGCTATCCTATCCTAGTTTTGAGGTTTCCCTGACAGATAAGAAGGAGAATGTGTCTCCTCACACCCA
The DNA here is from genome assembly GCA_011075105.1 of Heteronetta atricapilla. NCBI lineage: Eukaryota > Metazoa > Chordata > Aves > Anseriformes > Anatidae > Heteronetta > Heteronetta atricapilla. The sequence goes on along the minus strand of CM021731.1, from coordinate 137,636,233 downwards.
ATACTTTGTTCTGTTTTCTAGGAAACATAGGTGGTATTTTCCCCCCATGAAAGCAATTCTATATTCAAGAGTGCTTTAGACAAAATAAATCAATTCAACATCAATTTTACAGTACTTCAGACATTCTGATACTCTTCATTTTGGCAGGCATAACTCTTTTTTATAGATGTACATGATTAAATATAGATTAACGTTGAACTAGAGATTGCTGAAATTTAGGAGTTACGGAGGAATTGACTTCCCACTGAAAGCTGGGTACCAGTGAATGCAGTTTTGGTCATTGGGCAAATGAGACACTAATTCTTCCACACCAGAAAGGTTCTCATTGCTCTTAAACTACCCATTTATTTCTTGTTCCCTTTCACCACCACCCTTAGTCCCTTTGAAGCTTGGCATGTGGAGCCCCGGCTGAGTGGGAGGGGCAGTGAGGCTGTCAGGGTATGCTGGACCCTGGGAGCATCTCAATGCCTTCCTGGGTCTTCACTTCTGCTGGGCTTGAGGAATCTGCCCTCTCTCCTGGTGGCTCTGTAAGTATTTTACCTCTTCTTTCTCACTTTCTGTAAGTTTCTACAGGAAATCACTGAATAGGATATGCAATGTTCCCACAAGCTTATAGCTGTACAGAGATTTGCCATTTCACTAGGTGTCTGTATATTTAGCAAAAGCTTTAAATCTTAGCAGAATCTCTTGGTAGAAATTTCTATAATGAAAACAAGTTATAGTTCACTGAACTTTAGATCCAATTTCTTTTTTGCTTTAGAAATCAGTGTCATATTACGCTTTACAAATTTTCTTGCTTTTCATTGAATGCATACAATCTAATAACTTTCAGAAAGTTTAAAACCTCATTCTTTAAAACAGTAGCAAATTGAACAAAACGCATACTTCATCAACGTTTATTCCTTCCTTAACATGATCCCTTCAGTATTAAATGAAATTGCTACAAGTCCACTGTAACTGATGCTAGACTGAAAGAGGAACCGATGGGGCTGACATTTTCTACATTCCAGTCTGGCATGTTCTGGTGTCTTTTTCAGTTTCTCTCCTGGAAAGATTAATTTAGCTTGTAATATAAATCAATATTTTTTTAGTTATATTTTTTCTAGTCTCTTTTCACTGGCACTTATGCATACAATTCACTTAGAACAATAATTAAAAACCAATAATCCCAAGAAAAAGAAAACATTGTTAAGAGCAACAACTTTTTCTCTACTTTTCTGTTAAATTAAGGTAGTTATGTGAAACTACAGGCCAGATTGTATCACATGTGAACATGCCTACTCTGGAGATTGTGGCAAGCTGTGCAGCCCACTGGGACCTCTGGAGTTCTGTCAGGCACAGTGGAGACGTGCCAGATGCTACACCTTCCCAGGCTTATGTCCTGTGCTCTTCTGTGTGTTTGGCCACGGTGGAAGGCCGTGATGTTTTATTGTCCCATTGTGGAGGATGGCTGTGTATTGGGTTTATGTGGAAAGGTTTTGATAGCAGAATGTTGCAGAGGTGGCCTCTGTGAGCAGAGCCCAGCAGCTGCCCCATGCCAGATCAGAGCCAGCTCCGGTAGGCTCCAAAAGGGACCTGCTACTGGCCAGAGCCGAGCCAAGGAGCGATGCTGGGTGGGCGTGTGGGAGAGCAGAGTTAAGGAAGGGGGGGCGGGGGGGGGAACTTGTAGGGCAACAGCAGCTGGGAGAGAGGAGTGAGAAGCAGCCCTGCAGCCCCCAAGGTGAGTGCAGCAGGAGGGCAGGAGGTGCTCCAGGCAGGCAGCAGCAGTTCCCCTGTGGGCTGTGGAGAGGCCCCTGGTGGAGCAGGCTGTCCCCCTGCAGCCCATGGGTCCCACACGGAGCAGATCTCCACGCTGCAGCCCGTGGAGGAGCCCCCGGTGGAGCAGGTGGATGTGGCCTGGAGGAGGCTGCGGCCCATGGAGAGCCCCCGCAGGAGCAGGCCCCGGGCCAGAGCTGCAGCCCGTGGAGAGGAGCCCTCGCAGGAGCAGGGGTCTGGGGGGAGCTGCCACCCATGGGAGACCCGTGCTGGAGCAGTTTGCTCCTGGGGCATGGACCCCATTGTACAGAGCCATGTGGGAGCAGTTCTTGAAGAGCTGCTGCCTGTGGGCAGCCCCCGCAGGCTCAGTTCGGGAAGGACGGCATCCCGTGGGAGGGACCCCACGGGGAGCAGGGGCAGGGAGGGACCGTGAAGGAGCAACAGAGACGAAGCTTTAGGGACTGACCGCAGCCGCCATTCCCTTGCACCAGCAGTGGGGAGGAGGTAGAAGAGGGTGGATGGAGGGGAAGGTGTTTGTTTCTCACTGTTCTAGTCTGCTAGTGGTAGGCAATAAATGGTATTAATCTCCCTGTGCTGGGTGTGTTTTGCCTGTGATAGTAATTTTTGAGTAATCTCCATGTCCTTTTCTCAACGGTTGAGTCTTTTCCATTGTATTTTCTCTCCCTTACCCTTTGGGAAGGGGGAGTAAGAGACTGGCTCTGGTGGAGTTCAGCTGCCCAGCTGGGTAAAACCACCACAGGTTGGCAGACCAGGGATCCCAATGGAGACACATCCCCCAGAAAAATGCACAACTCTGCCTAGGCAGAACATGGTAGAACATACACAGACACGTGGCCCTGCCTGCACACACCTCAAATGTGCTGCTGTCACCCCCTCTTATTTCAGGGGCAGGCTTGTGTTAGGTCATATGTTTGTTTAGGAAGTATCTCTTATGGATGCCTATGGATGAATAAAAGCTCTTTATATTCCCAACAACTTTGAACTGTGATAAAACCCCGAAAGTATCTAGGGTTTTCATACACGCAGGATGTCACTCTTTTTAACTTTTATGTGGCTTAGTCTGTGAATACTCAAAGCACACTCCAGACTGAGCTAAGAAGGGTCGATGTAAGCCAACTGCCTCACCACTATGGCCAGAAAGCAACATGAGCCTGAGCCATGTGATGCACCATTGAATCTAGGGACTGGACGGGGCCCAAGTCTTCTACTCCTGTTCTCTAAATAGTATTCAGTGTCCAGGCATGGCTTTGCTGCTGTAACCCAACTCAGAACTGTTGCTTAGCCCTGAATTGCTGCTTAGCATTTCAGACATTAGAAGGGTTCTTAGGAAGATACAGAGAAGTCAGGAACTGCTCAAGCTCTCTGACCATTCCTGCATTGGGAACTGCGATGAGAGGACAGGGAGCTGGTGATATCCCAAGTGTAGAGAATCTGGGGCAAGCCTCTCTCTCACCCATGTAGCTCAGAGGAATAGAAGGGGACAAAAAATCTACATAAGTCCAGACTTCAGGAGACTCAACATGGAGGAGAATGCAGCAATCGCTTAGGGTGAGTTCTATGGCTTACAAGAACTATTTTGATAACAAATTCAAGGTATGGGAAAGAATGCCACCATACTGGATAGCAGCATCTACCAACTAGAGTAAATAAGTCAGTTAGCCAGAACTGTAGGGAACCCCAATGATCTTTGAAGACCTTGGTGCACCATCTGCTAGGAGACATGGTCAGCGTGGGATATTTTAGGGCTTTTGTTTCATATATTCATTAACAGAAGGCAGAAGATTTTACAAATAGAAGCATTTATCTAATATCTAGGACAACTTAAATTTTGGCCCTACCGAACACATAGCGATCTGTGTTAATATTTCCCTCCTGTCACTCAGAAAGACTTGACCATCTCCTAGGGTACACTGAGGATTTATCCACTCATCTTCGTAAGGTGTTCTTCTATTTCCATGTGTAGTTATGCATAATTCTAAACCTGATTTTGCTTTTTTCCCCTCTTGCTCTTCTGCTCTACTGGCTAGTTATCAACCGGTACTATTAAAGAACATTTAGTTTATGATAACAGACATTTTTATTAGAAGGGTCTTAAATAGGGATTCGATAATTCAATTTTCAGCTAAGAAAAAGAATAATAAATAAATAATGCTGCAGCCATCTTCTTGTTCCTCCCTAATGGGAGGTTAATCGTTAATCTTTCAGCCACTGGGGAAATAGATATAAGGAAAGATTGGAGGAAAATTAAAAACAAAATAATAGACTGAACTGAAATGACCCACTTTAGCAACTGCCCAAGCTAAAGTGACCAATACCATGGAGCACCTACCTGCAATAAAGAGAATAGCAGGGAAAATTCCATTATTTATGCAGGCATCTGAAGGCCTAAGAGCCATGTAGTAGCAGCTATATCTGTTCACTTTTTTTTTTCCACAAAGATGGGAAATCTGAGTGGTTCAGTTTTCCAACGTAATGGGGCACATTGCTCAGTTTTCCCTTCTGTCACCTGAGTGGCCTCCAGACACCCTCAACTATCTCAGTGTGTCTCAGTGTGTCTGACAGTAAAATCCAGTCTTTGAAATATCAATCTGCGTGCAGTCATAGCTGGGTTAAATAAAAAATTAAAAGAAAAAAAGCACATTGTTGCATGGCTACTGCTTGCCACCACAGATTATGTTGGGTTTAGACATCATTCTTCAGCTTGTGGTACTGGTTCACAGCTCTGCATTGCAACAAGCCCTGCAGTGGTGATATATAGTCCATCCTCCCTCCATTCAGGTTTTTCTCTGGTCTCACTGTGACCTTTCCAAAGTACATTCCATGATATGAAGGATGTCTCTTTCTCCTTAATCTCTTTTCCTGACAACAAGAAACAGACATCACAGTTTTCAATCTTTTTTGATTTCAAGTATCAGGGTGCTGTTCCAGGAAGACATGAGTTTTAACTACAGCTACAGCCAGGTTACAATCATTCTGATATATCCTAGCACTGAATTCTTTATATTCAGCATGGTTCTTGCTGAAATTCTGCTTGTTACAGTCATATTCATCCCCTCATCCCCTACCTCACAACAGCAGCATTATTTCCAGCCAAAGTTTTCCTAGTATATTTTTTCTTCCTTTTTTTTTTCCTTTTTTTTTTTTCCTAGTTTTCCAGAATTTCCAGAGGCTTTTTCCACTGAGTATCATCATGAGTGGTTAAGGGGAATGAATATTTTCAACTGGCCTCTCTGTCATGAGGGAGCCTAGATGAAAACTCCTGTTCAGATGATCCCCACTCTACTTATTTTCCTGTGTTTTCATATATCTAGGTCTATCTGAAGATGTGAAACTAGCCAATAGGAATGTTAAGCAAAATATATTAAAAGAAATTTAGGCCATTGGATTCTATCAGGCAGCAACACAAAGGGTGATGTACCTCTGGCAGACTTTTAGTAAGCAACAAGGTTTCTGTGTTTAGAACAACCTAGAGATTTCTTCACTGAAATCTCTTACAGTCATCCTTTTCATATGCAAAATGTTCTTAAAACATTTTCAGTGTGAGACAGCAGATGTTTAATTCATAAGTGACTAGAGGTAGCAGCCATCCCTGACATTAATTTTGTGCCTATTGTTTGTATCCTGCTCATCACTAGTAGCACTGTTTGTAAAGTGGAAAGTAGAAACCTGAAGGAGATTGTTGCAAACATCTTTCTACTGAGTTAATCACAGGACTAACTTTGCACGTGGGTTCAGTTGCAACAAATTCACATGGCCAGAATGAATCCTGTTCACAGTCCATAAGTTCAGGACATGGAAGGAGACATTTATGGAAATAATTTGCTCCAGAATATTTCCTCATGAGGATTCTCAATAGAAGTAGAAAGAAAAAATGCTTTAAAGATACCATTTTAATTTTTTCTTTAGGCTCATATATTGTTTTATTTTATATAGTATGTTCCTATTATCTCAAGTAGCTCTCAGATATCACAGATAGGAAAATCAAGTAAATGTCTAGAAATGTGTAGAATTAGAGTTCAATAAAACATATTCCTTTATTAGACACATTGAAGGGCTGCAAGTATTATGTAGTGGATGTTTCCCCTTTATGTCAAGACTACTTCAGATATCACAATTCTAATTTGATAAGTCCAAATTTTAAATCTAGCATCAAAAAATGGGGCATAAATAAGCCCAACAAATCTGTGCAAGTTCTGTCATGGCAGAATTTAGATCTCCTCATGAGTAAAAGTAAACATGATCCTGACTGTACTCAAATGAGCCCTGTCAGGGGACTGCTGCAATGACACATCGTATACACAAATACAAAACAGAGAATGACAATACAGATCTCTGAATGATGTAATTACAAAGGGACATTTGGCAGCTTGCTTTGTGTATTGCACATGTTTTTCACAGATGTGATAGCAATGGTCTACTAAGCAGTTAAATTGAAGATTAAACATGGTCAGGCTGCTCTAATAAAGTTTGACTTGAAGAGTGAGCAAACCACTGGGTACAGTAGTCTTTATTATTTTCCTTGCTATTTTTTAATGGCAAAAATCAGTTTGTTGAAAGAAGATCCCTTTTTATACAAAGTGTGAAGAAATCAAATAGGTTGCCTACACTGCAAGTGATCTGAGAATCCAGAAAAATGCAATATCAAAACAGGAAAGAGTTTGTGTCATCAGAATAGATATTAAGAAGGAATAAAATAATTTTTTTTAAAAGGCCATTTGTTTTTCCTGTTTTTCATACAAAAATAATTGGACATGAAGAATGGATACATTTGCACAGTCAAAATGCTATTTTTGAGTAAAGCTCTTGTAGTAAGGTTCAAGTTACAGACCTATTCACATGCTGGCACAGAAGACAATTGCCTTAGAAGTATGTTATGATGGCTGCCAAAATCAAGTGCTTTAAAGTCGGAGAACACTATAATCTGAATGGACGATGAAATCCTAACTGTGCTTTCCTGTACATCAGTATTAAGCTTTTTTTTTTTTTTCAAATGTATTTTGCCTTTTTTTTTTTTTTTTTTTTTTTCTTTCTCTTTTTCCAGGGAGCCCTTTATCATTCATCACACAGGATAAGTAAGTACTGATTACATGGCACCTACTGAATAAGCAGCTACTTGGAAAAGTAATCTTCACCAGTCAGTTAGTAGTGCCTTATTTACTGCATACCCAAAGCCCACAGTAAATACAGCATTATTCATTTTTTCCTGGTCTTTTCTGGGCCACTCATCACTGTAGTATTTGCATGCCTCAAGAACACAGATGAATTTATCATTGTCGAAAGATAGGAGACCATTATTATTATTCCCATTTTACAGCTGAAGAGATAGGGACTTGCCTGGAGCTACACAGTGAATTAGTGGCAGAGTAAGGATTAAAATTCATGGCTTGCAACCCTATGCACATTACTGGAGACCGCACTGACTTGTAGGAGGTGCTGAGAAGCTGCAGCTCTCACCAACTTGATCTACCAATGTAAGTGCTCAGCTTTGCTCTATAAGCCTTGGGCAGCCCAAGCTGGTCATCCATGAAATAAGACACACAGTTAATAGTCAGCTGCCAGAGTAATGGGTTTATCATCATGTTAAGAAACTAGAACTCGAGCCTGATGTTTACAGAAGGGTCTTGAACCTGCTCCAGCCACCTCTGGATGAATGCCTTAGTGACTGGGGTGCTGGCGGTGGCAGGATGGGCAGGTTGGGCAGGAAAGCAAACTCACTTTCCCCAAGTAATGATGCTAGAACTCAGAAAGCTGTTTTACACACGCCATGATTTGATTTCAACAAAATGGCGCTTTATAATGAAACACATTTAGAGCAGAAAACCTACTGACAAGCTTGAGGTCTCTTTTCTTGGATTATTCACCGGAAACTCATTCCCTCCTGCTGTCTTGAGCATGTCCAGGTTTCTGCCCCTGCACTCTCTACACCAAAAGCAACTGATTCACATTTGGTGGTTCTTGTTTTGTGTCTCTTTAGCAAACTGGGAAAACACCAGTAGATCAAACTGCGATCACTCCAGCGGTCATCTTTTATTTAGTTCACTTTTTTCTCTTTGAAACTATCCTTTTGATCCTTGTCTGTTCACTTGAGAAGGTAGGTTCATTGACCATTCCCACTTGCTGGCTGCTATCGTGTGAACACAGAGATGCTAAAATTTATGTGGGTCTTAGCTCTCTGAATCCACAAGTCCTGCTGCTTAGACAAGTAGGTAAAGTTTCCTGTATACAATTGACCAACTCTCTGTCATCCATTCAGATATGTAGCTGGAAATCTGAATCTAATGCACTAGTTTTCAGTTGCTGAAGGTATGAAAGGCATGGTGATAAATCCAGCTCATCTTGCTTATGCAAGTAGTACCGTTTCTCCAAAATTTGCATCTCGTGGAGTGGGTGTGGGCTTCAAAGCAAGGCCAGACACCATGAGTGTATCAGTGCAGGTCTGCTGGAATGTACTTTGTGATCCTGATACATATTTTTGCAGCCTGGGGACCTGGAGAGTGTGTGCCACACTGACCCTCCTTCCCTCATGCCTCTTTATTTCCTTCTAAAACTACACCAGAAGTGGCCAAGGAAAACATGCTGCACCTGGAGATGAACTTGGATCTGCTACGCTCTTCCATTTGGAAGTTTGGGGGCTGGCAAGCAGTTGTTCATTTCCACTGGACAGCTGACCCACTGAAAACTTAATCCCTTCTGTAGAATTGGAATGCTTTGCCAGGAGAGACCAAGGAACACTCATACAAAGCTCCCTAAGTCCAAAGAGATGATGCGTGCAAAGGGTTGATCTCTGTTTCTCATAGCCAAAGGGAATATCTTTAGCACAGGTTGCATGCCAGTTCCTCACAGATGCTGTTAACTATTTTTGTGCCAATATCCTCTTCCATCCCAAATTGCTTCTGAGTTTTTTTTTTTAGAAGTATCAAAACCAATATTACAAAACTTAATATTTCCAGTGTTGTTGTCTACTTTATTCCCCCCCACCCCCCCACCCCTTTGGCTAAACTAACTGACAGATTCTAGACTGCTGTGCAGTTGGTTAAGCCACGAAATATGAGCAAGCGACCTGCATGTTTTATTGAATATTAAAAAACAAAAACAAAACCAAAAAACTTAATATTTTCTCAAATCTCATTCTTCAGCAAACTCTCATTGACTGACTCATAATTATTGGGTCGCACTCAAAGCATAACCTCAGCTGATGTATAGACTTAGTTTCACTGCTCTTCACTTAAACCAATTTATAGTACATGAAGATCTGGCTTATTGACTGATAAACATATGTAGTATAATTTGTATCTTTTCTGAATTCTAGTGCACTGGAACTGATAAAAGGATTTCACACAAAGCTGGAGGTGACATCACCTGCATTGGTGTGGTATATAGTTCAATCATTAATATTTATCATCCTGCAATGTGATATGTAGATCACTGTGAAATCCCTACCAATGTATTTTCCAAAATAGGGCATTTTGGGGTTATTAAATTTATCTTTTTTTTTTTTTTTTTTTTTTTTTTTTTTTCCTAGCTCTTTCCATTTTCTGTAACTTGTAGTTCTGGACTGAACCATTTAAAAACTAATTTTTCTTGAAATTTTATTAATTATAGCACTTGAATCTATATAACAGAAGTCAGCTTTAATGGGATTTGGAAGTGCTGAGAACATTTATTCCCACCTAACCCTTGCCAATAAATTCAGCCTGAAAAGCAGTATATTGCAAATCCTAAAATAAATGTAAGTTGTGTCTACAGCTTTCCAAATGGTATGCATTAATGTATTTTTTGTAGCAGCAGCTAATTATTACTATGAATCATTACAGGGTGACTTGAAAGCATTTATAAAATTTTACAGGAGTGGAAACTAATATTTGCTGGTATCTTTGACAGCTACCTGTGTTGATCACAGACAGAAATAATGAGTTCTGTCAATATGCCCAGTGCATGTATAAACAACACAGAGATATGCAGTACATATGGCAACTATAGCAGGCAAAAAAGATATGAGTTCATCAAAACAACTTAAAACACGCTAATCCAGTCTTATCTTAGGCATTTACATAGCCAACACCCAGATGACAGGTAGATTTGTTATGTACAAGTATGTATCAATAGGCATAAATATTTATAGTTTATAACCTAAATATGACGGAGATATCCATCCATCTATATGTATATATAATAAAATGGTCTGTATTTAACTAATTTCTAAACTTCACATACTCTGTTCTTAACATCACACAACATTATGCTACTTCAGTCCTATATTATACATTTGCCTTCCATCTATTATGGATGCTTGAATAAATGCCTAATTAAGAATTTATCAACATCAGTCTGTCCATCTTATTTCAATTATTTTTATGTTGTTCCTTCTAAGATTTATTCTCTCCTTCCTGCTATGAAGGAATTACATGTATAGTAGCGTATGCATAAAACCTTGAATATTGACATACAACCCTCTAGTTTAAGCCTGATTAATCTTTCTTTATGAATCATATGCATGAATCTGAATCATTGTGGTTATTCTCCATCAAGTGCTTTCTTAGATGCTTCAGAAAACAGTCAGTTGTTTTTCTGGGCACATCTATAGTTAAAGGTGTACTCTGTCCTCTCAAGAAGTGCACCATGTGCTCTGATACTTACAGAAAAGATGAACCTGAACCACCAGACAGGAGGACTGCAGCCTTAACAATGAAATACAGTGCTACCTTAGTGGCCAATTATTTTTCAAGTATAGCCATAACTGCTACCCCAACCAGCTAAAATACTAACAAGCAAATTTAGCCATTTTGAAGAAATTAACTAAAGATATTTTATATATTATAGGATCATGAAGTTTCAGCTCAGAAGCTTTCTTATTCAATGCCCACTTGTGTGCAGTAAAAATATCTAAGCGTACACAGAAAACTGCAACATTTTAGATGTAAGCATGTATCACCAGTGTTTAGCATAATCTAGCTGAACACATTAGTCACAAGTATTTTACATGTTTAGAAGAACACTTACTCATCCTTTACATTATTACCGCTTTATATGCAAAAGTAGGGTATATGTATTTTGTGCCTAAAACTTAAATTCTGGAGCAGTGGAAGATGTGCAGGCAATTGCCTGGGAATTTCAGGATACAGGATGGGACTGCTGCTGGGTGGCCCCTTCTCTTCCCTGAACTGGGACAATGAACTATCAGTTCTTGACATGGCACATGCTGCAAATCCTTTTGACTTGAAATCTGGAGGGCAGACTTCAGTAGGCTTTGTAGGAACAGGGAGAAGATTTCACATCTGAACCTGGCAGGAATGTGGATAATACCTCAGCTCTTTCATGTGAAAACCACCCATGAGCAGGTTTGATCCCACACTCTTTCTTTGCATTTCTGTCCACTGGTGTAAAGGAAAGTGTTACTTATTTATTTATTTATTTATTTTTCCAGGGCAGAGGAAAAAAGAGCTGTCTCATTGGCAAGAGGGACTGACACAAGTGAGCGATAACTTGCCTGTGCTCAGTGCTTCCCCAGAAAGCCTCTGAGGGGCCAGAGCAGGACCTGAGCTCCACCTTTGGCCCTGACCCAATGCTCCTGACTGACCAGAAACACTTAACTGTGTAAATCTGGGCCAGAGGGGCTAGTCTGCAGGAAGAACCTGAGCTGGAAAGAAAAGCTAGGAAGAGAGGAGGATGGTTAAGGAGTCAAACAATGAGGTGGATTTGGGGAATAGATCTGGGGTGCAGGTGCAGAATGACAGGGATGCTGTTGTAAATAAGAGGCAAACTTTGCTTTAATGCTCTAATCCAAGGATTTAAAACATTACAATAGACTGAAAAATGTTGGAAATGTTCTCTACTCCCATGGTGGGAAGAGAGTTGCCTCTGTATATCATTTCCCTGGTCTAATGGGGCAAAGTCTCTAATACAGGTCTGAACTCATTTACATTTCTTGCCAGCCATTTTTGAGAAATAGGGCTGTTCTTATCCCATACCTCTGTAAGATATAGTGCCCGGTCTGATTTCCAGAAACGCTGTGAAGCTCAGGGCACCCTATAAATCCACGACAGCCGTGTTCAGGCACACGCTCAATGTTCACTCAGCTGTTAGTCTAACGTGTGGAAATGGGTTGGGATGTAGATTGCACACCACAGAGAGGATGAACTGATGAGCAGAAAATGCAGCCTTTTGTTCTTTTTTAAGCCCGATGTGTGCAGAAAGCAACCTGCTGAGGATTAGCCTCAGATGAAGTTTTTTAGACCTTTGAACCTGCAGATTTGGGAATTGCAACAAATAGCAAACCTAAGCATCAGTGCTGCTTTCTAAAGGTGTTCCTTTTCACAGCCCGCTGGAGTTTTGCTGGGTCAGGGAGGGCAGTTGTGCCTCTTTCTCCCCATGGTACCTCTGATGCATTCTGTCACACAAAAGGGGACCAACTCTGTCTCCAAGCAGTCCTCCCCAGCATTATGCTGCGCCCAGCTGTATTTCTCAAAGCTCCATTAAGTAACTCTCTATTGCCACCGGGATGCTAAGCATGAAATAACCAAACAAAACACCAGGTCCTAAATGCAGCTCTGTCTGCAGCATGGCCTGACAGACAAGATAAACGGGCAGATTGTGTTTTACGGGTGTCCACAGCATCGTAGAGAGGGCATGCACAAAGGGGGAGGGTGGGAGAAAGAGAGAAGGAAAAAAAAAAAAAAAAGAAAAAAAAAAAGGTTTTAGTATCATTTCTTATTGTTCAGAAGTACAGAAAATGATTCTTCAAAATCTATCAGGCTTAATCTCTCTCACGTCACTGAGGTTATTTATATCATTTCTCTACCAGATACCATTTTGGTAGGAGTAATAGAGTGTTTCCCAGGATGACACCGTTTCCTCATCACGGGGTCAAAGGGTGGCTGGTGGCAGGGCCAGCCAGGGCCAGCTGCAGCAGGCTGTTCCTGTCGGGTCTGGGACATCCCCACAGACGGAGACTCCACCACCTCTCTGGGCAACTTGTGCCACTGACCATTCTCACAGTGAAATTGTTTTCTTGTATTCTGATGGTATTTCACAATTTTAGATTTGTGCCCATTACCCCTTGTCAGGTCACTGGGCACCAAGAAGCAGAGCTAGCACAGCTCCCTCTGTTCCCTCCCATCAGGTACTTATACAGGTGGATGAGATTCCCCCGAGCCTCCTTTTCTCCAGGCTGAATGGTCCCAGCTCTCTCAGCCTCTCCTCGTAAGAGAGAGGCTCCAGTCCCCTCACCGTCTTCTTAGCCCTTTGCTGGGCTCTCAGCAGTACGTCCGTGTCTCGTATGGGGGAGGCAAGCACTCACCAGGGAAGAGCAGAAACCTCTTGCTTGTGATCCCTAGGGATATAGAGAAAGATGGGAGTGGAAATGGGGTTTCAAACCTTCCTCCAGGCTCTGTGTTGAGACTGACCAGTATTAGCTGATGGTTAGTTCATGCGATGACTGATGAATTCAGACTGCTCTCTGCTGGGAAAGAATTCATATCAATAAAACCACAGTCCTGAGAACTGCCTTTTGAAGAGTCTTGGCTTAGAAGCCAGCGCCAGAAGATCTCAAGGAAAGAGGCAGCCCTCTCCACCTGGATGTCCCCAGTGAAATGTTGGTGGTAGAGAATGTCTGAGAGGAGCCTACTGCTTGGGTCAGTGCCCACAGCACATCACACCTCCGTGTAACTCTGGGAGCTTTCTGTAGCTCTGCAGGGAGGAGAAGGAATGGCTTGGTCCCTGACGGAGCCGCCTGTGGTTGCTGGAGAAACCGGCTACTTCCCAGTGTGAAGCGTCGCAGCGTTAGGACTTGGTGCACATTTCCTGGTGAGCTCCCCAGTGTGCAAGTGGTCGCTCATGTCTTGGGATTTTTTTTTTTTTTTTGCCTGTGCATTCTCTATATTTGCCAATATAGAGAATGATCTTACTCAAACGCACTCATCTGAGCAAATAAGCTACGTTACTTAATGATGGGGGAGGAGAAGTGTCTGAGAAGGACCATGCAAAACTTCTCCTAATAGTAAAGAAAATCACAGTATGAAATGGCTTATCGAAGGCTACACCAGCTTTTGCTAAACACGAGCAGAGAAAATATATACATATATATCCTTGACCACAATAAAAAGCAATTATTTCACACACTAGATTCAACACATCCTTTAAAACTGAACAAGGAGGGTAAGAATACAAGTAGGGTCAGTGTGAATCACAGGGGAGTGCCTGGAAAAACACACAGCGGTGGACACACACAATGCCGTAGCCTTCAAAGCGAAGATCTCTCTATGGCTTGTAACAGCACGGGTCAAAGCCACCATCCTGCAGGGATCCAATTAGAAAACCTACACAAGTAATGTCTGACAAGCTCTCGAGAAAGGACCTTTGCCCGGGAGTTAATACCTTGCGTTATAAACAAAGTGTGTCAGAGATGCCGCGTCATTAGCTATAATTAGCTGGCAAACCGGACCAGGTCTGGATTATGTTGTTGCCATACAAAAGACTATAAAAAAAAAAAAAAAAAAAAAAAAAAAATGCGGACAAATGCTGCCAGGAGCCCGCAGCCTCATCCCCTCGCTCTGCCGGCTCCGTGGGGGCACCGTTCCCTTCCCAGCCCCGAGCGGGGTGCGGTGGAGCGGGGCCGCCCCCTGGCGGCCCTTCGGGGGCAGCAGCAGGGCTTTGGCAGGGCTCTGGCAGGGTGGGGGGGGGGGGTCGGCTGGGCGCACCCTAACTTCAGGGGGTATTCGTCAAAATCCCCGTTTCGCTGCGGGAGGCGCTTTTCCTTTTTTTGTTTTATTTTTTTTTTCCATTTTTTCCCTTTTTCTTATTTATTTTTTCCCTGTAAACTGAAGCCAACGCGTGGTCTAACATTTTTCTCACTGTTTCGTGTCCCGGAGATTTAAATGCTTTCTTCTCCCTTCGATTTTGTGTAGTGAATCCGCAGCATATGGCTTTGAGGAGAAGCTCCGACGAGTTAGAGGAATTGACGCTCGGCTCCACGAACCGGAGCGAGCAGCGGAAGAGTGTGCAGCTCCCACCCGCTCAGAGGGAATTTCTAGGCCAATACTTCTCCAGCTTTCTTTCGTAAAATTATTTAAAGATAACACATTTTTACAACATCACCTATACAGAGATATAAATAGTTCGCACTAGAAATCAAAGCACTGTAAAAAATCTGATTTAAGCCCTCCTAGGCAAGAATATTATCGTGAGAAAGTACTGCTGCTTCATGCTACTTGGATATTTTTAAGCATGCAGAAAGCGCTTCTGATAGCAGCATTCATTCACAACTTCGTATTTACTGAAGTCACTGAGGAGCACCGGGGAACAGCGCTTGTCATTGGCTCTGCATTCAGGATCACGCATTCCTTGATAATCCAGACACAGTTAAGCACCACATATAACCAAAAAACTTAAGATCTGAATTCATAAGGACCAAGTTTCTACTCCAGCTGTGCAGACCATGAGCTAGGTGTATGTATAGCCGCTCTCTTGGTGGCAATGAGCTAAAGATTCTATATTGATTTTGTTGGTGGGATTCATTTTTAGTGGATATAAGAAAAAAAACATGCTTCATTGGTCCATAAAGTTGCCTGAAAGTTAGACATTATTTAATAACTGAGTTTGGAGTATTAATCCAAAGTACAGTCTTAGCAGTATACATTTAAATCACTTCTATCCTACATAAGGTGCATGCTACAAAGTTTTGCACACACTTCAAAGAATCCAGGGAAACAGGAACCATAATGCACTCGTCACATCCTTTGGATGGGTCAAAATGCACCAGCTGCTCTGCTCTTAGGGACATGGTTTAGTGGGCGATACTGGTGGTAGGGGGACAGTTGGACCAGGTGATTTTGGAGGTCTTTTCCAACCTTGACGATGCTATGATGCTACTATTCTCTGCGATCAGCCCAGGTTTGAGCAGGTACTAAGTGTAACTCTGCCTGTGTCGAGGTGCCAAAGCAATGCACCTGTTTTCCTACACAACCAAACCCCAAATTACCACAGGCCTCCTGAAACACCGGTGCTTGCAAAGCAATGGGTGAACCAGAAGAAAGTTGGTGCACAAATCTCAGCTTCTCCATTTAAGAGCAGGGATGGCACAGCTCAGGTCCACCTGCTGCGGGAAAGGATGCGGGCACGGATATGTTTCTATACGTAAGCAGGGGGATATCTATGGATATATCCGTGTTGTGGGCATGGATATACATGTCTATATGCACATAGGGGGGATGTCTATGGATATACTCATGTTGTGGGCACGGATGTAAGTGTCTATACGTGTATATGGGATGTCTATGGGTACACAGGGAGCCTCCCGCTGCCTCGCCTGCCCCTGTACCACCGCGCTCCCCGGCCGGTGGTGGGTCCTCATTTCCGGGGG
>CM021731.1:137590518-137619701 GCA_011075105.1 Heteronetta atricapilla | reverse complement strand
CCCGCTCCGCGCCGCAACTTTGGGGCCGACGTCGCCCCCCTTCGCCCTCGACCACCCCCCTGCAGGCGGCCGGTAAGAGCCGGGACCCCCAGCCCCGACGGGCCGGCGCACGGCCGCGGCAAACTTCGGCGGCGGGGATGGGAAGGGATGGGATGAGAAGGGAGGGAAAGGGATGGGAGGGAGGGGAAGGGAAAAGATGGGAAAGGAGGGGAAGGGTCGGGGGTGGCGGGCGGGCAGGTGCCGTGCGGGAGAGCAGCGGCCATGTCCTCCCCAGCGCGGAGCAGAGCGAGCGGGACACGCCGCGGGGCAGCGTGGGGGCGGCTCGGCTTCGGGTTTTGCATCCTTGGCATCTTTGGCTTGGGCATCCTTGGGTTTGGCACCTTTGGGTTTGGCACCTTTGGGTTTGGCATCTTTGGCTCTGGGCCGGGAGGGGAGAGCGAGTTGCTGCTGGTGGGCGCCGGGTGCAGGTGGAAAATCCAGGCGGCTGCCCTCCGGGTTTTTATTTTTATTTATTTATATTTTTTGTCTTTTGCTTGCTTTTTTTTTTTTTTTTCTTTAATAGGGCACGGAGTCAAACGTTAGTGCACGATGCTGAAATTGGTGATCTGGTGGCTCAGGCAGGTATCCGAGAAGCAGCGGTCGCTGGAGCAGCAACATTACTGGCATTCTTGGTGCTAGCATGAGGTTTATGTGCCTTTGCGAGGAAGGTCACTTTTTTACACCCCCCGCCCCCCCCTTCCTTTTGCTAAGCCGTGCATCAGCAGCGTGAATTCCAAGAAGCAGTAGGTGTTTCTTGGCATTTTAACTGGGATTTTGGAAGGGGAACCGGGTATTTAATGGGAAAAAATTGCGATGGAACGAAGGGATGCGGAGGCTGCACACAGCCCGGGGTTTGCAGGCATGTGGAAGTTGTTGAAATAGGTAAACGGTCAAAACTGGCATTTGGGAAGCGATGAATATTTCTTTAGTTACTTACATGACGAACGAATGTAAAGGAAAACTGGGCCACTAAGAATTTTTCCTGTTTTGCAGTTTGCTGTCAGCAGAAGGTAAAACATGTCCTTGAAGATATAGAATTTTACATAAACAGACGATGTTTACATAAGCCTGGAGAAGTTTGTGAAAAACACAGAGAGCAGAAGATGCGGTGTGAGCTGAAATCGTCTGTCCTGCTGCTCGTCCGTGTAATAATTTTTCTTTTTTTGTATTGTTGCAGCGTGAGAACAAAGTGAGCAGCTGCACCTTTACCAAAGCAACCACCTGCGTTACTCATCTCCTCTGGAATGGACAATGGAACGGTCTCTGGCTTTATCATGATCAAAAACTTCTTCCTCTTCTGCGTTTCCATGAGTTTAGCCAGCCACTTCGGGTAAGTTGCCAATCGCGTTTGAATTTCTGCTGTGGCTTTTTGAAGGAAATGAAAAGCTTTGGCTCCATGTGGTGCGGAGCAGCAGCACAAAACAAGCAAGCTTTGCATTTGATCTGAATGTACCAGTGCCGGGAGAAAAGGAGCCGTTTGCCTTCCTGCTCCAATTTGCTGTCTCCTATCAGTTCTCTATGCTCATATCACTTTTGCGGGGCGGGGGGGGGGGGAGGGGGGGGCGGGAATTCAGCCTGGGCCTTCAGCTGCTGAGCTCCCTGAGCTGGCCGTGGCATGGCTGGGGTCTGCAGCACTGGCTGGTTGCACCAAGGAGTGCTCACACCTTCCCTCTCACCTGGCGGGCGCAGGCTGCAGCCAGCAGTGCCAGACTGCAACAGCAGCAGGACCCGGTGCATGCTCTTAGCTGGTACAGGCTTCTTAGTAAGACTGTGGCCGCTCAGGAGGACAGCTGAGTTGGAAACTTTCTAGAGTAATTAGAAATTGCATTTCCCTGAGGTGCACAGCAAGGAATTCTGCTTCCTCATTTTTTTGCTTTGGGTGCTGTCTTGATAGTGAGATTCTGAAAACTGTATTGAAGAAGTACTCCTACTGTAGTTCTTCAAAGCACACACACAAAACAAACAGAAAACCCCTATTTACATATTTTCCCTAAAACCAGAGATTTTAGGTACTTTCCAAGATCAGACTATGCCACTGAGCCCCGAAGAAGCATTTAGCAAGTGCTCTGGAAACGTAGGTTGAATCTTTTTTTGTGGAGGAGAACAATTATTTATGATTTCACCAAAAAAAAAAGAATCCTCCCAGTGTGCTGATTCACAAGCATACCCATCACTTCTTTGCTAAAAGAAGGTACAAAATGGAGATGCAAATCAGCTTCTGATTTCAATCAAAGTATTTTTTTCCAGATTGGAACTAGAAGACCAAACCTTGAATGACAACTCTTTACTGTAAGCAAGACTCAGCCCTGTCTTTAGTGTGTGTCTTAAGTAGGTGCACAGAAACCTGTGACCATGGTGCCACGTATGAACAGCTGCAGATCTGCAGCCACAGGGAAGGCAGATTGCTGCAAAAACTGACTGATTTAGTCACCTTGGAAAAGCTCTGTCCTGTTTTCACTGTGCCCTAGGGCAAAACTCACACTGGACTTGACAGAAAGAAAGACGGCTTAGGTGTTGTAGTACTGGTGTTGAACTTGTCTTGAGATGGTAGGGGTTTAACCAAGTATTACCACACTGAAGAAATCTTGTCACCTCAAGTCCTTCCTGACTGCCCTTATCCTTACAGAAGGTGTCAGCTGCACTAGTTTGGTGTGACTTTTTTGGTGTGGAGTTTGTCTACCTTCTAACTGCATTGCTCGTCAAACAGAGGAATAGATACTGCAAAAAAAGGGGGGGTTAACTCTCCCTTTTGACTCTCAACTAAATTCTGAACACAAGTTCCAGGTAGGACTTGTTGTGGCCCTTAATTTGTCAGGTAATCAGAGGAGGATAGTTACAGGAATGTAGGACATGTTTTCTGTGTGTTAATCAAAAAGCTGCCATGCACTACGAGATCATCACATAATAACCCCTCACCTCCCACCCCCAATTTCTGATTTCATAATTGTAGTCAGGGCCTGCAGAGATAAGCAGCACCAATCCACTGCACCATTCACACACTGCCTTAGGGCTGGATTTTGACCCTGCTCAAAAGACAGAGGATGCTCCAGCGCTTCTGTTTCAGAAGCAGAAGCAGTTTCAGAGTGTAATTTGCTAAGTGCTTTGGGACTGACTCTTCAGGACGGAACGGTACAATTTACATGTAGGCTGCTTTATTAACCGCTATGATCCAGAACCTAATACTGATAATACTTGCTGTTGCTACCAGATTCTTTTTTATTAGCTTCATCCGTGTTTGGATTGCACTGCCACATTTCAGTGCTTTTAGCGATGTGCTAAACAAAAGTGATTGGCTAAATGACCACAAAATTAAAAAGCAAAATGCAGCAGGACTTTATAGATGAAGGCAGAGATTTGTGTATGATCCTCCATAGTCATTCCATGATTATATTAAATCATAAATACAGTTTTGATGACTTAGCTAAAGCCACCTTTGGGGATTTTGATGCACAATGCTTGGTAAAATAAACAGGAATTATGTATCTCAGTCTCCTAGGCTACTTCAGAAATCTCAGCAAAAGTCTGTGATTAATGGTTAACATAAATGTGGAATGACTATTGAGTGTTATCCTCATCAGTAGGCTGTAGAGGACGACTGTAGGCATAGTTGGTAGAAGTTATTTAAGGAAAAATCATAGAATTAAAATTCAAGGATATAGGTCGAAGGAGAAGAGCATGTGACTCCCCTATCCTTGTTGGTGTTAACAGTTTTGTGACCCTACTTCTGCATTAAGTCCACCATGAGTCAAGGCTTTTTCAAGCTTGTGTGACTTAAGCCTCAAGTTATATCATGCTCTAATGAGTTAAGATATATTACTGAAATATTTGGAGATATTTACCTTACAGACCACTGTGAACTATTTAGAATAGAATAGAGTAGAATAGAATAGTTCAGTTGGGAGGAACCTACAATGACCATCTGGTCCAACTAGCTGACCACTTCAGGGCTAAATAAAAGTTAATTTCCATTAGGGTTAGACAATAATTAGATATTGAATATAACAGTGAGGAGTGTTTTCAGATGAGACAGGAGTCTGATTCCTTCCATCTGTTTTATGTGAAGCATTGCACTGAATTCAGTCACGGTTTCATGCCTGCAAGGTCTGAAGGATCAGGCTGTCAAAAGCAGGCAGAAAGTGGGTGCTCTCCTGGCAGCAGGTCGGTGGAAATTCAAAATCGTTTGGATTCCACCCCCTTCAGACTGAGGCCCTGCAAGACCAACGTAGTGAGGTGGAACTCATGGGGTCAAGCATCCCTCAGGGAGGAAATCAGTTTGTGCAAGGTCCTTTCCTGACACATGCTGTGGGTGCTGGGGCACTGCTGAGCATCTTGCCCTTCCCAGCCCTGAGGATGGGTGATGGTTAGCCGGGAGATGTCCCAGAGATGAGGTGGCACGCGATCAGCCACATGCCGACCAGCCTCCCTGTGCTTTGGCTCATCTTTACAAGCCCCAGGCTGCATGTGGGGACATTTTTGGGGACAAGCTGATGACAGTCCCTGCGCACGCTTGCGTTTTAGGCATACGATTTCAGAAATCTGTCCGAGAGCCTAAACCAGCAGGGACGGATGTTGTTGGTGTAACCACAGTTCAGTCACCATCTGCTAATAATATTTATAATAGTAGAAACACGGGAAACAGAAGATCCCAATTAAACGTAGCTCTAGCCAACGCAACACTTTTCTGTGCGCGGTGAGAATTCGCTCTGTGGCGGGTCTGTAGTTTCACATACTTTCCCACTAGCTCACTGTCCTTATCACTGAGAACATAATCCTGCTATTTAGTCTAAACATACCTCTTCTTCAGGCTGTGGCATTTGCTTCAAGTTCATCTCTACAACCCTGAGCAGTTTGTTCTGATGGGCTATGCCTTCTGAGTAGTCACAGATGCTGGGGAGTTCTTCCTCGGATTTTTAAGACTCATTTTCTGAAAATTATCATATGCTTACATGGTCATGCTCATGCTTTTTTTTTTTTTTCTTTTTTTTTCTTTCTTTTTTTTTTCTTTTTGTATCCTGTGTTCCTTTCCTTCTCCATGCCTCCAGATAGCTTTGCAAACCTGTCAGCCAGTTCGCACAACTGGAAAAGCAAGGGAGTTGCTGCTCGGGGGAGGCAGGCAGAGGTTCATCCCTCTCCTGAGCATAAAGCTGTGGTTTGAGCATCGCGGTTTTGCCAATGTTGGGTCACCTGGCCTGGTAGCAGGTTCTACCTGCAGGCCATCCCACACGTGTTGCCTTTCTGTCAGCCCGCATTTCAGCAGCTGGGGGAAGCGGGGTGTACTGGGAGGTACATAACACCTCAGGGAGAAGCTCAGGATGCTGAAATGGACATTAAGGGGTAAAAAGGGTGAGGGTGATAGGGTACCACCCTGCAGGAAGTAGGCTTTTTTCACACTGCTCACAAATTGCCGTTCCCAGCAGGTAGTGAAATACTGCTCTTGTTAAATAACATTATGAAATTATTCTTAAAACATCTGCAAAGACTGTTAAAGTTTCAGTATTTTCTGTCATCTCTCTCCTGTATCCTAATCTGTTGTGAAAGAATTGAATTTTCAGGGCTCAAATTCACAAAATATCAGCATTTTTAGATCTGAAGAATCTGTAAGAAAGGAATGGGAAGAAGCCTGCTCAGAAAAGTAAATTTATTTCCTTTGATATCTGGCCAGCTGACAGTATCCAGAAGTGGGCAAATGCATTCTCCACTGTCTTCTCCACAAACTGGTAATTTGTCTCAAGTTCTGTTATAATTCACAATCCTAGTAAAGCAAGTTCTTGGAAACTTTACTTGTAAGAGAGAGAGAGAGAATAATAATAATAAAAAAATCAATTACAAAATATTCCTCAGTTATTTTTCTAGTGGGTCTTACATTACTTTTTTAAGTTTCAGGAAAATCATGAAATATCTACAATACATTTTCCTGTTATTACAACAGAGCTATGAATAGAACATGTCACAAGTTTGACTAGATAGCAAAAAAGACAGTGTTTAAAATGGTAAGCAATGAACTCATCAGAAGAGGTAGTTGAGCATCTTTAGAGAGTTATTAGATTTTACACTGATGGCCTTTTCTGTAGCTTCTGATTTTTTGAGTCACTATGAAATTGCAGTATTAAATAATTATAATGAGAAGTATTCCTGGTTGGTTTAGTTTATGTTCAATAATGAGCTTTAAATTTAATTATCTTTGAATTTTCTTAGCATCTCCTAAGGTTCTTTTCAAGGTTTATTTATATTCCATAATTGAAAATGTCTCCTTCAAAAACATTTTGTTTGCAGCAAGACAATAATGTGCTTACCTACTAATTTGCTGATAAAACCTAACCTTTATATGTGTGGAAACAACTGGTTCAGGATATCACCTCTTTTCTCACCATTCATACAGCTATAGTATCTAATACACAACAATGCATGCAACTTTGCCAGTCCAGTCTTAAAGCTCTGATGTCGTAAAAGACAACCTCAGCACTTAAACCAAAATGTGAATTGCTATTTTACCAGCAATCTCAGAAATGCAAACAATACCCTAACTTTTCTATGAAATAATAATAATAATAAAAAAACATTTGCATTAATGTTAAACAGTAATCCATGTACAGATGCAACTTCACATAATACTGAAATTTCTCTGAAATTCAGCATCAGATGCCATCTTTGTTGGGTGAAGTCAAATCTAAATTGGATTGCTGTTTTGCAGATGAGGTGCAGACTTTTTATGAGTCTTCATGGTAGTCATTTCCCTATCTTTGTCATCTATTAATTAGCTTTTCCTGTGGGGCCATACAAGTATTTCAGTATTTGGGGTTTGTATACTGTTCTGGGGAAAGATGTGTGTAGCCAAGATAGAAAGAAGCAACATCAATTACTCATGTTAGATGCAGAAGAGAGGTTATGAGAACTAGATATATTTTGTCCCGTCTCCCCAAAAATAGTTCAATGGGAATCTTTCCTCTGAGTTCAATTGGCTTTGAATTCAGACGTAAGCACTAAAAATAACAAGCTTTTTTCAAGAGTAGAGAAACTAGTGAAGCTCTGTATGCCACGTCCTCAGCACCATACTTTTACAATAACCCGAGCTCCACATTTGGCATCCCTTGTTCCCATCTCCCATTGCAATACCTACATTTTACCTCTGCAGTCAATTTCTCCCAGTTTATTTCCTAATCACCCTGCAAGTCTCCTCCATATCTCTTAATTAGCAGGGAGGAGGTGGGCTGGTTTTGCTGAGGCTGTTTTTGAGCTACATGCTTGCTGACTGGCCCAGTCAGCGAGCCAGAGGGAATAGGCGGTTGCTGACCTCACATTTTTACTTAATGAGGCACTAATTTAGATCTCTCTCCCCTTGTCTAGTCACTGCTTCTCATGAAACCTGTGGGAATGAAATGAAGTTTGATCTCTCTGCTTCTTTGTCAGATGGATTGGAAAATGGAAAAGTATTCCTATGTTGGTACGGTGGAACAGGCAGACAGAACGATGTGTGTCTCCTTCTCAAGAAAACGGGCTAAAGCGAAACTGAGAAAAGTTTTAAGTAGTGCTTTTACCAAAGCTTTAACAATGATAGCTGCATAGGAAGAACCTGTATGACTTCCATCTCCTGCACCTAATTGTTAAGCTTCCACGTGTATGTAACACCTTTACTAAGCAGTGAATCCATTTGGTTATGATTGACAAAAAATATATAGTCTTTTGTTTTGCGTGGCCCAGCGTGCCAGGATGTATAAAGTTTCTTTAATCAGTTTGCATCCACTGGATTAACTGCATATCATTTTAGTCAAATGTATTTGCCATACTGTTGCACAACAGAGAAAACTGGTTGTTATTTTGATCTTCAGGCCACGGTGAGATGGGACAGCCTAAAAAATGGGTGAGATTCACAGATGCACCTCATCCTGCAGCAAAGGGAATGTCCTTTTGTGGTGGCTTCGGGCTCTCCCCATGATGAGCTTGTTGAAGGGTGGCAGCATTGCCAACCTCACTCGTGCTGTGAGGAGTCACTCTTGGCCAGGAGCTTCCATGTGCATCGGCATTTCTGGGAATCAGACCATCCTGGCCTTGCTCCCTTTCCTGAGAGGCTCTGCAATCCTTTATTTTTCCAGCAGAAGCACACAAGATGTAGTGGGGGCAGACACAGGACTGCTGGTCCCCAAAACTGGGTCTAACTAGTGTGTAGGGTGTGTTATGTGGCCACCAGAAGCTTGTCATGAGTCAGGTCTTGTGTCCCTAAAACTTCCAGACTGTGCCCTGGCTGAGTGCATGGGTATCAGCAAGGTCCCATTAGTGTAAATCTTGTGGAGGTACAGGTTGAGGTCCCTTATCTTTCTTCTTATAAATCTTGTTCTGTTAGGTAAGTATCATGCATATTTTACAGGTATTCTGCAAGGCAATCTATTCAGAGGAGTACTTGGAGAGTCTCTGTTGATTTGCAGATTTCCCTGGGGATGGGTGATAAATAAACAAGGATTATTATCTTTTTTATCTCTGAGTCACTAGTTCACATCAAGATCAGGTTGACTGAGTGTAAGAGGCTCTGGTCCCTCGGTAGGGTACATAAAGTAGGGTATGGCTACCTGTGGGGTGATGTGCCCTCTTTCACAGATGGAAGATTTGTTGGTGATTTCAGTAGAGACTTAAAGCTGAATAAACACCAAGTTTGAGAAAACTTGCCATCTTAAGAGGGTCTTATTGCTTGCTGCAAGTGAAGCCTGTCTTTTATCATGTCTTTTATCTGTTCTTGAGGTAAGCAAAGGTATTAGTAAGCAGGGGATTTTCCTGAGCATCTTTAAATTAAAATGAAATGGATTTAAAAATGCAAGTTTTGGTTGTGCTGTAAACTGGGGAATCCTTGTGGGTGCTTCTGTGTAAGCCAGCTTCCTAGGTCAGAGCCTTGGGTACCTGAGCAGACAAGTTTAAAATAAATAAAAAAAACAGTGATATTTTGCTGGCTTGAAGAAGGACCCTGTCTGAAATACATCTGTCCATAACCCACTGAAAAAAAAAAAAAAAAAAGTTCAGACTGAATGTAGAAAAAAAAAATCTGGTGCAAATATATGGAGCAAAGCCCACTACGTGTTGTTGTTATTTGCATACTACAAGGTGTGTGGGGGCTAAATTATGCAGAAGAGAGAGGAGGCTTGAAGAATTTTTGTCTTGGTGCTGCAGTATTCCTTTCAGGTACCCCAGTAATATCTGGGATGGGATTTTTGAATGCAGTGGGAGTTTGTAATCCTCAAATGAGGTTAGAATTCGTCCTTTGTTCTGGGGATAAGTTACGTAACATGTGGAAACTAGAAGCTGTTTGTCATGTAAGGATTAAAGAGTACCTTCAGGCAGACTTGAGGGAGCATCTCCAGGAAAACCCATGCTGCTCATCCAGCCCTGCCATGAGCTGACACAGTTTCCCAAGACTGAAGAACTAACCCCAGGGAAAATCAGGAACAGGTGAAATAGGAGGGGAGAGGGCAGGAACCTTGGAGGCTCTCACTGTCAAGTTTCCTTGAGGTCCCTTGATGTTGACGTAGCTTTTGACATGTTTCTTTTCTTTTTCGTGAAATAGCTTCTCGCAAACGCCAACAGCACCAGGAAAAGAGGACGCCAATGATAACATTACCATATTCACCAGGATCTTGGATGGTCTGCTGGATGGCTATGACAACCGTCTGCGCCCGGGACTGGGAGGTAGAATAGCATGTTGGCTGTGGCCGGTGAACCACGTGGGTGATGGTCCCACAGAGTGACCCCCTGCCATCCTCACATATGGGTGCCTGCTCTTGGTGCAGCCTTGATGAGAGAGAGGTGTTTTATTAACTAAACATATCCCAGAAAACAGACTTGTCTCCTGGCAAGCAGGGCTCCATACAGGGGTCACTGATGTCTTTTTATTTCTGTTATCCAAGCCCTCTGAGGTTGAATGAGGAGAGCACGCATGATGCATGCTTTCTGTAACTGAATGCATTTTGGGTTCCTTTTATCTCTTTTAAGGTGAGCGAGACAGGGTGCTAGCAGGTTGCCGCAGGGTTCCTTAGCTGGTCAGCATGTATAAAATTATGCCAGTGACAAAAATCTGTTAATAACAGAACCTGAAACCATCCATATTTAGACAGCTACAGCAAATCTCTATTGATATGTCATTCTGATAACCTCTACAGCAGCTATTTTAAAACCATAACATGCGAATAGTTACTTGCCATCCTAACCTTGTTGAGCCCTCCCTCAGCTCTCTTTCCCCCAGATTTCTCTCCTCTTCTTCCCATGTGTAAACCATCTGTTATGTTTCTTCCTGGCCCTTTTTTAATCTGGCTACCCCCACCGCTTCCTCCTGTGAGACCAACACATTGCTTTCGTTTCTTTCTCTCCTTCTCCTCTCACTTTACACAAAGATGCTTGAAAATAGGGCTTGATGCTCCTATCTTACGTAACGAACTTCTGAAATTTCTGCCCTTAAATTACATTAGTCCTGGGTTTGAAAAGATGCCAGCAAGACCTAAGAGTCTTGAGGGTGGAATTAATTTCACCTAGCTTTGGACATCTATAATGTAGATGTCTGCCATTGAGAAAATCACCCAGTTCAGCAGAGAGAAATAGGCCTTTCCAAGGCACACTTTGTTTCATTCTGTGGCAGGCATCGAAAGCTGTCAGTCAGGGGAATTGCACCTTTGAAGGGCCTCTTTCTTTCCACTGATTATAGGGAGAGAGCCCAGGCTCTCAAAGGTCGATGTTTGCATTTGATCATGGAAGAAATTCCTCCTCAAATGTCTTCTTAATTTCAATCTTTTGGGGATCTTGGAGTGATTCAGAAGTTGTTAAAAGAGAACTGCATCAGAAGCACGAATTGCATCTTAAAGCAATTACTGACTCAGAGCCTATATTTATTACAGAGAGAATAACACAGGTGAAAACAGACATCTATGTTACCAGTTTTGGTCCTGTGTCAGACACAGAGATGGTAAGTTCTCTCATTTGGCTCCCAACTCAGTTGTATTTACTGGGCTAAAGCCCTTTTCAGAACCAGCACTGCTGTTCTGACCCTGCCATAACCCAGTTGTTTCTTTGTGCCAGGAATACACCATTGATGTTTTTTTCCGACAAAGCTGGAAAGATGAAAGACTTCGATTCAAAGGTCCTATGCAGCGCCTCCCCCTCAACAATCTGCTCGCCAGCAAGATTTGGACACCAGACACTTTTTTCCACAATGGCAAAAAGTCTATTGCTCACAACATGACAACCCCAAACAAACTTCTGCGCCTTGAGGATGACGGCACTCTGCTGTATACCATGAGGTAATAACCTGGATTCATTTCTCCTGATGCGGTTTCCTGACTAGCTCTGCAAATAATGGTGGGGCATGCCACTTCCCCCACCCATAGTAGAGCCAGGCAACCAGTCCTTCACACATATGTGTGTGAATATCAAGAAAAGTGGAAAACATAATCACTGCCTCCAAGTACCAATTAATTTGTAGCTTCTGAATACTGCTGGTGCTTAAATATTTCCTTTGATTAAATGGAAGGCATATTCTCAACAGATTTGATGATTCAGTCCAGCTTTTTTTTGTGTGAAGATCTGTTCTCTCTTACTATTTGTGTTTGCAGCTGCAGTGCTCATTGCAGGAGAACCGTCCCAAAGGCCAGAGACTGGCATCTTGTTCTGGGGCAGTACATCCTGAGCCCTCAAAGCTTTTGTTATTACTTTTTCAATTTTGCTAATTGTGCTAAAAGGTGAATCACCGTAGGGATAAACAATGTATGTTAGAAGCACTGTGGAGCTGTTTTAGCAAGTATTTTCCTGAAAACAAAGCTGGTGCATTACACTGGCATAGAAGCAAATCAGCATCTGAGTTCTTCAGGGTTGTGCTCCTCATCTGATTAGAGGATACTGTCAAGATTCATTATTGCATAACCTAGATATTAGATATAATATCAGTAACATTAGAGGATTGTCTGAAGTTCTTCTCAGGCCAAATCCCACATCAGTGTACAGTGATTTGCTCATTAAAACTAATTAGGCTGTAGTAATTAAGACTGCCGTGTATCTTCAACAAGGCTTTCTCTGAGAGTGTGGTCATATGGACAACACTTGAAAAGAGATGAAAGAAAAGAAACTATTCTAAGCTTGTCTTATATGAACGCGTAGTGATGTCTGGGACCCATCAAAGAGGCTGAGGGCATGGCATTAAGTGCTGAAGTGCCTTGAAATGGATTTTTCAGCAAATCTGAGTGCTCCTGTCCTGCTGTGTCTGGCTCTGTGGGGCTGGCTCTATGGGCGGCGCCCCAAGCTCCCTCTGTCTGGGCTTATCGGGGCTTGGAGTATTATGCTTCTATATGCAGGCACATAGAGCATCCCCAGTTTTATTTCAGGTGTTGCTGTCCTGATTTATTTATTTATTATTTGACCCTAGCCTTAAATCCCTTGTCTTGACAGGGAAAGAGGAAAAGAGATTTAGGAGAGGTAAGGTATCCTTATATATGTCTTACAGCTTTAGACCATCACTGTTGTAACTGCTCTAGTTCTGAAAAGGCTTAGATGTGATAGAGGTAATGTTTACAAGAAAGTGAAGAACCTAATTTCCCCTCATTTTCTCTGTGGCTATATGTATCGCTATTCTTTCTCACACTTTTTGCCAAGTTATTGCTCTCAGCAATAACAAACTCCTGAAACAATGTGAGGGTAAGCACATACACCTTTAGATGGATGAAAGTGAACATAGCTATAGCTAATGCTGGCCTTAAAGCCAGCCTTGCCAGGACTGCCCTAGTACAACAGCAGAAGCTGCCACAGAAGAGATTCCCAATGATCTGTGTAAATTACTTGTGCTGGTGAAGCCCAGAGCAGGCTAGCAGTCAACTTGGAGCAATACATTACACAGTGTGTCAAATTTGCAGCTAGCATGATTTTTTTGGGGGAAAGCCCTGGGTTCTGCAGTGTTAAAGAAACGCAGAAGAGCACTGATCTGTTAGGCAATTAGGGCTTGACCCAGACTTTCTCATCATCCCCCTCCATGCATGTCTTTTCCCCTGGTATTCATAGAAAAGAAACCTGGGTGCACAGCCCAGATGACAGCAGCAGTGACAAGGGAGGACTTCAGCAGCAGCCTTACACCTCTGGGAGGCACTTGTGCCTCCCAGATGGATATCCATCCCAGGTGGGATGGATACTCACTCTCTGAAAACGTGAGGCTAAGGCTCTTTGGAATTGATGTATTTATAGGTTACAGAAAGACACAGAATGCTTTTGTAGCCTAAAAAAAAACATATATTTTTTTTTTTGGTAGATCATTGTGTGGGGGTGTGCATGTGTGTGGAAATAAATTCCCACTAACCATGGTGTATGTGATAAGAAATGGAGTGCAAAGCTTTTTATATAGCTTTCTTTCCACTATTGCAAGTAATAACTTTAAAAATAAAAGAGCATATATCCTATTCTGTTCAAGCCCAAGTCGGGGGACTGCTTTTGTAAGGTGCACATAGCTGTGCTACCTCAGGGGTTGCAGTCTTTTACAATGGGCATTTCAGCAGTGGGAACAGTGGTTGGAGAAGCCCATCTTGACCCATACTGTGACCTGCACTCAGCCCCTTCCAGACACTGCCAGCCCTGCGACCTCCCCACGAAGGTACCAGCTCATCAGAGCTACCCAGTGAGGCTTTCCTCAAGCTGATAATCAGCGTGGGGATTTTGGGGGGCAAAGCTTCTCGTCCTGGTGGTGGTATGCTGGTTGGAGGTACTGGGTCCCAGCTGGGGCACGGGCTTCATGTCCTGCAGCTCCCACCAGGCTTGCTTGGTCCTCAGGAGTTGGAGATGTGGAGACAGCCCTTGGTTAGCTCTGCATTCCCCTTGTTTCCAAGGAGGAGTCGCGAGCTTCCCAGACTGTACGTAGGAGTAATCTGTGCAGGGAGGATCGGACCCTCTGTCATTGACAGCAATACCGGAATTGCTTTTGCAACCTTGCATCTGGCTGCCTGAATGAAGAGGAGGAAAGCAGCCGAGCCAATGCTGACCTTCCGTCTTATTTGACTTCCAAATATACCAGGTTTGATCAGCAGAGCAAACTTCCAGCTTTAACACTTGTCAGTACATATATTTTCATGATAAATGTGTTTACTTACAAAGAAAAAATGAATTATTTGCATATTGCATTTGATGATATGTTGTCTGGGTCAGAAGTTGATGGGATATATTTTGCTGGGGAAATGTAATAAATAGGCTTCTATAATGTGCATTATTAAAACTCTTCTGCCTGAATATAAGAACATAATATGCTCTTCAGATAGATTTTGTAGGCAGCAATATTCTCTGTAGGAAAGAGCTTAATAATTCCAATTGGGCTTGATTTGGTGGGCCTTATTTTTTTAATTTTATTTTTTATTTTTTGATAATGTGGTTTACAAATGATACGCTGCTGAAGTGAGTGTTGCAAATTCTTTTTCTGCCCCTAGAGGGGAGCATTGTCTGCAGCTCCATTTTCAATATTTATTTATTTATTTTCAGCAAGAACACTGTGGTAAAAGGCACTAATAAATGTGCTTCATATTTCACCTATCTGTATAGAAATATCTTTGTAAATGGAGGAAAAAAAAATCTTTCCCTTCAAATACTTAAAAATTATTTACTATACCTTAGTTAAGAAATAAATGCTGTAAAAAGCATAAAGCTCATTTGTTCCTTAAAACTATTCTATTTCAAGGTGATTTAGGTAGCCTTTTCAGGTTAATAGAATTCAAATGTCTCAGTAACTAGCCTTTTTTTCTCAGTGGGGAATGACTATAAAGATAAAAGCTTTGATAAACTTTTCTGTAGAATGCTGGAAAAGTGCTACCAGACTGCCTTTACTGCCAGAAATTACATGAAGTTGAGCATGCTCACTAGAGCTAAACATTTGGCCCATACTTTAACTTTTGGCAGGTAGTTCATAGGAAATTTTGGATGCTTTTCTCACAGCATATATGTACTGATCTACCTTTTTATGTCATTGCATTTTGAAGGGACTCCCACCACCTTTCCTACCTCCGGGTAGCCAGACATCTGCTGGAATCTGGGATTTTAAATGTCACAGGGTCATATGTGTGACGTACAGATTTGCCCCGTGTTATTATGGAGACTGAAATCTGAGAATCTGAGAGTGTTTGCAGTTAAACCTGCAGCATTAACCTGCAAGCACATTTTGTATCAGCTTGGGAGCTGAAGACGTTTGTCAGTACTTTGCTAACAAACTCTAAAATCTTTCGAACAGGCCCAAAATACAGCTGTCTACTGTTCATTCATGGAAGACATTTACAGTTCTGCGACGTGTAGATCGGCTGTCCACTTGATGGCAGCATCACCACGCTGCTGGGTGCTCTGTAGCAGATGCACAGGCTTCACTATGCTGGAAATACTGTTTCTTCCATTAGCAATGAGCGTTACAATTGCACATGCAAGTGTACATGTGTTCTGGGTGCATGTTAGCACATGGTCTACTCCTATATGAAACACTTCATTAGCAAGCTAGGCATTTCATACTGTAGAGCTATTGGCAATAAAGCCAATTAACTGGAAGACGCAGTGCTGTTTTTAAGGCTTCCATTGGGACAACCAGCATTTGCCTTTTTTTTTTTTTTTTTTTTTTTTTTTTTCCTGTGAGAAATGTGTGGGTTTGCAAGTGCTGATGGTGCCAGAAGGCGCCCTTTCCCAGATGTAGATTTGCTTGCGTGGCCCTGAGTGAGGAGTGACCAGCAAAGTTACACTTTAAAAAGAGATGTTAATTTTCAATCAGCCAGCCATCTAGATGGGAACATTTCTGTTCAATTTGTGTGTGTTGTTCTCATTTCAGAGGGAAGATTTCATTTATGCATCCATTTATTTTTACAGAAAGGGATCTGGCAATGCTTTGGGCATTGTATAAATATTACAAAACTAATTAGGAGCTATCAAACCATACAAACACACATTTCCTTTCACCGTGTTAAAGGCTTGCTGCCTCTTCTTTCAAATTCATGCTTCAAAAAGCCTGAAGCTGGAAGAAAAAAAAAATATTAATTTCTTCACTTTGGGCTGCACCTTACAGAGTGGTGAAAAACTGCTGTGGTGCCAAGGACTCTCAGCTGCTTTTCATCAATTCAGATTTTGACAGAGGAAGAGAAAATAGGGATATACAAACTGAAGGGCCCTTCCCTGAGGGCAGTGTATTAGCAGGATTCTTGTTTTAACCCCAGGCCTATCGGTTCCAGTTTCTCTGATTTTATTGCACATTGCCCCATTTCTCAAAAGTTGTCCTTTAAGGAACCGACATTTGTTGTTTTGAAAAATCCAGAGCTGGAATTACCCACAGGGAGGGAAAGGCATCAGAGAAGACTGTGGTGTAATACATTCAAAAAGGGCAATTATTACCTGTCCAAATATAGTCCCTATGTAGAGTGCATGACAATAGCCAATTCTGCTGCTAATAAAAGTGGGCAGAGCCCTGCAGAGATCTCCATCATAAAGACAGGAACACTCACAGCAAGGGTAAAATTGATTAAAAGACAAAACCCAAACCAGGGCCAGCCCATCTTTGGATGAGAGAGATGTTTGGCTGGACTTTGAGGGGTTACAAAAGATCTAACTTTAGTTTCATCCCTGTGCTGAACACTGACACAGACCTATCTTTCTGTTGGGGTTAGATGGTACAATTTCAGTCCTGTTCCCATTTTATAAAAATGAACTAGTACCATTTTATAAAATTTATAAAAATGTACTATTTTAAAAAATGTATATTTTATAAATGTACCATTTATAAAAATGACCAAGTACCATTTGCTGCTGCTAGCAGGAAAGCACAGCTGCACTGGTGACTATTTGCCCAAACGTGCGGACAGGTCCCAGCTTCTGTTCAGGGCTTCAGAAGTACCTCTTAGATGTTGAAGAATTGTTTTGGCTACTCTATCTTTTTATCACCAGGGGAGCAAAACATTGCAGTGAACTCCCTAGTTGGTTCACTTAAACTGAAATTAAAATCTTCATCTGCCTAATTGGAAATACCATCCCCTGAAGTACATTTATGCTTGTGCTGAAGCAGTAGCCTGCCAATGAGCAATCTGCAATACACAGTGGTGGAGTACACCAGGCCGTATGGGTGGGATTCACCTCAGCTAATTTCATTCATCTGTAATGCTGATGGCTGCAGCTGAGCCTCTTGGCTCATAATTGCTCCCAGTACAAGGGAGGGAATATTTTAAGAAGTTGGTTGTCTGCATTATTGTAGATGTCTACTTCAGTATGAAGGATGCTTATTTCTCTCCACTTACACTTAAGGGGGTTCCTGTTATTTTTTTATTTTTTATTTTTCACAATGGCAGAAAGAGCAACCTAGGGATGCTACTGTTGCTATTGGTGTCAACAATTAGTCACACGAATCCTAACCCATTTATTTACTTCCATAGGGGTTTTCCACTCCTCTATTCATGTAGACTGGAGATTGCTGGTGTGCAAGCCACTAAAGGCTGTGGAATGTTTTGAGCAGCAGCTGGCCCTCCAGTGATGTTGTGGAGGACTTTCATGGTTTCCTTTCTGCGCAACATAAAGCCCAAGGCTGTGCAAGTGCAGCACTTGTGAGCGCACTTAAATTGGGTTAACTCCTCCACTTCTGTCTAGGTGGGTGTAGGAGGGAATACAATGCACCGTAGGAAAAGTAAAAGAAACCCCTATAAATTGCAATCTTGCCTTTGGTAGTTTCGATGAAGGGGAGAACCCTTGTGGTGCCTAGTAGGTAAGAATTTTGTTGGTGAGGAAAGGGCTGTGTGGTGAGGGTTGCCAGAGGCTAGCTAGGTGCTGGTGTGGGCCAGGAACCCATGTCTGAGCCAAGAGCTGGGGATCAAGAAGACGCATTTGAGGGCTTGCATGTGATATGGTTTTGCAGGAAATGGGTGTGGAGGGATTTTGAGGAGAATACTTGTTACTGATAATCACTTGGAAATAAATGGGAAATGATACAGGTTGCGGTGTAGGCATCTGAGGTTTAACATGCTGCTTTAACATGCTTCAGAAACATGTGAGCAGAGGAACACATTATGGTGGAAAGAGAATTTACTCCTAAACATGTTATAACACAAGCATTTCATTACCCTGTAGGAAATTCATGGTAACTTGCCCTTCTCTGAAGGTTTCATCAAATTGCTAACGTGTAGTGGAGTAAAATCATACAATGGGCTGGTTCCTAGTTTCTTTTTGGGTAAGAATAGTCTTTGTTGTCCCATTCCTTTCCACTTGCCTTCTTCAGGTCTTTCTACAGGAAAGTGTCGTGGTATGGCAGTCTAGATGAAGAAATACAAATGGTTTGTCTGTCATTTAACCAGTAGTCTGTAGTACTGGCAGCAGGTTGCTTGCTCTTAAGACATTGCCTTTGGAGATCTCAGCTACTTTCTAAGAGGTCTTATTATGTTAACATATCTTATGATGATGTTCAGCCTGACTACTCTGTTCGCTACTGTTAAATTAAAATTTCCAGAAAATATATACACAAATATATATCTTGCAGTCATATTTATATAATTCAAAAATTTCCTAACTGTTGTTTCTATCCAGTTGCTCTAAATTATGAAATGACTGTTTTTCACCAGGTTCTATCTCAAGTCCAGAGGTTGTGTCCATTATATGCACTATACCCAATGTAAAAAACGAGGAAGAATTTCTGCAAGTAAGGGTGGCCTTCCCTTTGTATATTCCTGTCAGGAATTTGAGCCAGGAAACTTGGAGACAAGAAGGGGAGATAACACCCTGGGTTATTTAGAAAGCTCAGTTCAGACTTAATAAGGATGTCTGATTGCCCCACAGTCTTCTCTTCAGTGGCTAATGTACTTGTCATATGTCTTGTCCATGTAAAAATGCCGTGTTCTGGCTTAGAGATTCATCTAAAAGGTCAGGAAAATAATAATAATAAAAAACCACTCTTCAGTCAAAATAATAAACACCTACTATGTTCTTACCACTAACTGTGCATCTTAAAAACATTAACTATGCAAATTGATTTAATCATCAATAAAACTCAAAATGTCATCTCTACATTTGCAAAGTCCAATGCTGGAACATGGTAGAATTATTTCTATCAACCATTTTACCTGCTCTTGCTTCACTGTCACTTCTGAAGGTGTCACTGAGCTTGCCTTTTTCAGTGGTGTATGTGTACATGAATATGCATGTGCTTCTGTGTGAAGGAGCAGGGTAAAGATAATGTGTTTCCATGTAAAAGAGCAGATCATCACATAACTTGATGTGTGCCTCTTTCACACAGAAGTGTGGAGGAACATACTCAGAAGGCAGGAGATCTTGATAAGAGGGATCTGGGAGGTGGAAGTGGAAATGAAAGGTGAATAAGAGGAGCCCAGGGTTAAATGTATGTTGCTGAAAGGAAACTGTAATGTAATGTTTTGGAGCTCTCTATCACTCATCCAAACCATGGAAAATAATCAAGGATTTCAGATTTGTGTTTAGGGCTGCCAAATCAAAAACCCCTCTACCCATCCTACCATGTGCATCCCAGTCTTAATGTAAGAGAGTCCAAACAAGCTGGTCCTGCCCATCTGGTCCCCCTCACCCCTTATTACTTTCTAAATCCATTTTATTTTATTTTATTTTATTTTATTTTATTTTATTTTATTTTATTTTATTTATTTTGTTTTATTTTGTTTTGTTTTCTTTTCTTTTATATTTTATTTTATTTTATTTTTTCCTATAGGAAATTTTGTGTGTGGTTTTGTGTCTATCTGTACAAATACAAAGGCTTATGAACTGGGAGGAAGGATGGCTGTGCAGCCAAGTGGTCCTCATCCAAGGGGGAGATGTGTGCCATATTGACAGACAAAAATGGAGGAACAAGAGCCCCTTTGGACAGTCAGAAAATCTGCGCTGATCAAACTGTTTAATTGGCAGCACCAAAACTGGAGGGCAGGTGCATTGTGCTGCATCCATCACAGTCCTTAGCCTCCATTTCCTATGGCATGTTCTGGAACTTTCTGCGCTCCCTTGTTGCTCATGTACTTTGGTCTTCTCCCACTGAAAGCAAGGCTCAGATGATCCCTTTTGTGACACTGGACACTGCTGTCACTGGCAATGTTGGTTAGGTGATCATAGTTGAGACATGTAGCATGTGGACTTGGGACAATATGTGGCACGGTATAGTGAAGTGTGGGCTGGTTGAGATGTTCATCTATTTACCATTTTACCTATATCAAAAATGACATAAGCTATTGTTATTGCTAGTACCAGTTAGATTATTATTATTATTATTATTATTAGTAGTAGTAGTAGTAGTATTTTAAATTCCAGAATTAAGTAAAAATACAAGCTACTGCAGGGAAGAGATCTGAAGGCTGTCTTCATGGAGTGTCAAGGAGTGTTCATCATATATAGGGGACCAAAAGGGAGAAACATTTGGAGAGCCTTTTAAATGAAACTATCAACTAGATGTGATACTGCACTATGTATTTTGTGTATAGCATTTATAGTATAGCCATATTGGTCTAAAATTTCTCTAGGAAAGTAAAGTTTGTAAGCAGAGAACCTAAACAAAGTCTTAACTGCCCAAAAGCTTGGGTTTTTTTGCACCAGTTAATCTGATAAAATAAATTTATTTCAGAGAGAGTTATTTTGCTCTTGGACTTGCATGGCAGGGATATGTAAGCATAAATTCAATGCTCCATTAGTTGTTTTTATCCATATTGATTAAATTACTGTAGAATGAAAGGTATTACCCCTCCTGTAAACTTTTGCCAGGAGTTGGAAATGTGATTCACAGAATCATTTGGGTTGGAAGAGACCTCCAAGATCACCGAGTCCAACCTCTGACCTAACACTAACAACTCCTCCACTAAACCCTATCACTAAGCTCTACATCTAAATGTCTTTTAAAGACCTCCAGGGATGATGACTCAACCACTTCCCTGGGCAGCCCCTTCCAATGCCTAACAACCCTTTCAGTAAAAAAGTTATTCCTAATGTTCAACCTAAACCTCTCCTGGCGCAACTTTAGGCCATTCCCCCTTTTCCTATCACCAGGCACGTGGGAGAATAGACCAATCCCCACAATAAAAATCTGTATCTTCCCCCCCCCCCCCCCCAGTTTTTTTCTGTATCTTCCCAAATCACCATCAAAATCATATAATTTAAGTGCCCTATGGATTGTTTCATTGCCTAAGTATATCCTGTGTGTAGAGGCTGAACATCCCTCCTTGCCCCCATCAACGAGTGTGCTCGGGATGTGTCAAGGTATTCTGTGTTCAGGGAGGTCATTCCTGTAGTGGCACAGTTTTTGAGATCAACCCCATCCACCTCAGACCATCTCAGGATAACCTAATCTTCAGCACAGTTAATGTAGACAATTAAAGATGTGTTCTTGCACTTCTGCATAAGCTATGCTAAGGATTTGGTTCACTTAAAATGAGTTTTGCTGCCAAGTACACCATGCCTCTGAATTCACAGCTCAGAAAAACAACAGTAATTGGAGTTCTTAGTCTTCCATAGACTATGCTCTTTGGCATTTCCAAAGTACATTTCAGTACCACATAAACATAATACATTTCTGCAACACATAAAAGTTGGGAAAGGGTAGTACCTCGGCAGAATGATTAAGAAAGAGAAGGAAGCCAAGACTGAAGTTTCTACAGTTCTCCTCACTCCAACTCAGTGCTTTCATTTCTGTTCTGTGGTCGTTTTACATGATAATCTCAAGGAAGTGAGTGTACAAACAGCATTATAAATAAGAACTGCCTCCATGTCCCACAAAGAGGTGCAGAACAAGGCTTTGAATCCTCCTTTGGCCACTTATCCAACACGGTGATGGAGCTTTGTGAGCATGGTGGTGTTTGAAATACTGAGAGTAATCAATTCTCTCCCCCTGAACCATGCTGCAGACAGGTCACCCAGCCAAGGGTAGGTTTCAGGATGACCCCTACAGCCATCAATACCAGAACTGAATGTGTATCCACATCCTAATGCTTGTTTACCATGTTAGGTATCCTACCATCATCCACATCCACAGTTTTTTTTAAGGGAAGTCCTTCAGAACCATGATGGGTCTATGTATATAGATATAGGTGCTCATATTAGCACATGTATGCATTTACTTAGGGAGGCATTAGGTCCCTACATTACATATGTACTCTGCTGGGGTCTGAAAAATATCTTGTTTTAAAACCCTCTGAAAGGAATAACAGTTTGGTTATAAAAGTGTTCCTATTCCCAGTGGGAGAATGGAGTGAGTAGATGTATCCTGAGTCAAGGCTACATGAGTAATTTCACAAACTGAGCAACGCATTCGTTTTATTATTATTATTATTATTGTTTATTATTATTATTATTATTATTATTTAAAAAGGCTCTTTATTTTTCTGTTATACATGTGAGTGAACAAGTGTGTGTACCAGAGGTGCCACCAAGGCATGAACTGTTCTGCTGAGGTCCCGTTAGAGTAGGCACCTGGGGAAGCTTCTGGAGTTAGATCCTCCAGCAGAAGGGTCTGCTTCAACAGTGAAGTCTCTCTTTGCAGAGAACCAGCCAGCTGTTTTGGGTGGGGTGTGTCTTGGGTAAGGCTGAATCCACCTAACTTTGTTTTGGCATTCCTGGGAGCTGCTGAGGTAGTTTTGAGGCGGGTTTCAAGTAAACATTTTGCTTTTTCTAAGGAAAATGGTGGTGGCTAGCTTCATGATGGGAAGGGCGCTTTGGCTCCCCTGCATCCATTCTGGCCTGAGCCCCACAGTAGTAACTGGTTGACAGCACAGGCAGGGCCAAAGCAAAGCATTAAAATGCTTCCTTTAATTGGAGGCAAGGGCAATGCACAAAAGCAAGGAACTCAGAAGACTGAGCTGATCTGGGGGCTAGAGCAGGCAGGCAGGAGAGCCTCATATCGCCCTGACTCCAGTACCCCTGAGCCAACAAGACACAACTCCCACACATCACCTTCATCAGTAACTCTTCAGTTATTTAACACTCGCTTTAACTACTTCTGAAAGCCACTGGTGACTGTCTTCCTGCTTTCTCCCTCTAAATCTCTCTTTTTATTTTTTGTTTGTTTGCATACTAGACCTAGTAGCTGATAAGAAAAAGCAGGTTGCCATGGCTGTCTGCTAGCTCTCCAAGCAGGTGACTGCCCTCACCAGTCACCTCTGCAACCTGGCAGCTGCAGATAATACTCCAGAAAGTGTTTTCTACACTTCCAGGGAGCCAGAGACATGACAGCTTTGCTCAATCTCCCAACTCTTTTTTCCAAGAGTAGGAGTAGATGCTCCTTGTGTTGAGAGAAATATGAGGCAGTATCTCTGAACTTTCTCTGTCCTTCTCCTCCCCATCCCTTAATGCCTGCACTGTGCCCTTCAGCCCGCCTTAGGCAACTGCAAGATCAGTGAGGAGAGCCCTGAAGTGCTCTGTAAAAGTGTCTCGAGGGACAGGGTGCCTTGTGCCTCCAAGACTTCTGCCAAGGAACTCCTGTCTTTCCTTGCAGCAAACCCAGTGGGTGACTAGGTCCCAAGCATCTGCATTTATTCTCTCATCACACACCTCCTTCTTCCCTCACCTGTTAAAAAGAAATGGCCTCATGAAAGGGTCAGCATGTTTAATTCTCTAGAAGAAATGTTTGAAGGTGACTTTTATAGACTGAAATGTCTTACTGTGAAGTCTTGCTATATTTCTTAGAAGGGTATTCATTTTATGCATCTAAAGTGTATTTGTTGAAACAGAACATCGATGATCATTTTATGTTCTTAAAGTAAAGGCAACACATAATATAGGCTTGATGAAACTTTCATTTACAATTATGAATAATATATGAAATAATTTGTAAACAACTTTTTTTCTCAGGTAATAAAGGTAAGCTATAGGGTTTTGCTGGATGATTACCTTTTGAATAGCAGTGTAAGTATTTGAAACATTATGAAAGTGAAATTTTGTAGTTAATAATAAATCAGCAGCTGTAACCAGGGTTTCTTACATATTTTGGGTGAATACCAGGCCCATTGATGTCAGGGAGAATTTTACCTTCAACTGCAGTAAAAACAGTGTTTCATCCTCCCATTGTAATGGACCTTTAACAGTTACTTATAATCTTGTCAAAAACTCTGTTTGAGTGAAACTAATCCCATAGAGCTTTTATTAAGACAGAATGATAGTGGAGGAGGGAAGCTTTTAAATGCTTCTGTTTGAAAGGACTGCAGTTTGAACAGTGCTTATACTGTGACAGAAAAACCCTGGTTTGGAGATTGTCTCTAGCTTGGGTAACTGTGCAGAGTAATTGTCATTCTGGAATGACCATGTCAAAAGGATTATACAAAGGCTGTTTTATATTTGCATGCCAAGACCTCCTTTCTCTTCCTGAAATAGCTGCAAACTGGGAGTACCTGTGTTGTAATCAGCTGTGTAAGATAGGATATGCAAAGGATACACAAGCTGTGATGCAATGCTAAAAAAAATGTGCAAATACCACCCCAGGTGATATTTGAAGGAGCAGACCCATACACCAATTTCTTTGTGTCTCCTGGAGCTATGATCTGAATTCATACTTTGTAGTCTGCACTTAAGAGCAAATCTTTATGCAGTGACCCACGCTTCCAGCCCTGAGACCATAAGAGATGGTTCCTGTGCTGCTTCTTTTTTCATGCATGCAGTTGAAAATCCAGTCTCTTTGAACTAAGTCCATTTTGACCATAGTCAAACAGTGGGGCTGTTTTTCAGGTCCTCACACTTTAATGAAAAATAACTACCCTTGGACGCTGAGTGCTGTGCAGAAATTTAGGGTGGTGACATTTATGCAATATATCAGAATCCACAGTCAAGGTTTCTGTTGTGTTCCCCTTTACAAGACCCTGCACCAGCATCAGGTAGTGCACACTGTGTAAGAGGTAGCCAGGGGAGTGTCCACCAAGCATTTTAAAGTTACATAAAAGGCTCAGCTGCATGCTCCTAGGACTAGCGTATAAGGGGCATAACCAGCTCATTTACTCAGGATGGCCAGATTCAGAGTGGCGCTAGGATGGAGACATGGGAAAGGGAAAGAAACATGCAGATATCAGAGATAACCAGAGAAAGGAACTTCTTTCAGAGAATCCATGCAATGAAAGGAAAGGCTGTAACCAAATGCATTTACAACTACTAAACTCGTTTCTCTTTACACCTGGGCTAGACCCAGGAGATAGCACCAGGTGTCATCCTAAAGGATGTGCTGACTTTTGTGGGATGGGGAATTAAGAGAGGGCACAAGAGTAGCCCTGGTACCCGAGACATATTGCAGCTTCTGAGACAAGTTCCAGCAGTACAGTGCCTTACAGCTGTAGTTGATACCCTTTCATTTAATACAGGCAGATTTTATTTTATTTTATTGGGGGGGGGGGGGATGTGGAGGGGGGGCAGGGGTAATTGAATTCCACTCAGTCACATTCTCTGTGCACCTCATCTTCACTTCTCCACAATTACAGTTCAGGAATGTCAACAGCCTTCCTCATTACACGTAAGAGTATTTTTTTCAAGAGATACAGGCAGCAAGTTGTAATTCATAGGACATTCAGATGAAACAGAAGGTCTTATTCATGATTCTGAATTGAATCTCCCTTCGCTTAGCTTTCTTATTCCACAGCTGCTCTGTTGGTAAGATGGCTATAGTGATCCCTTCCTTTGAGGTTTAAAGATGGGAAGTATTGTGTATTAAAATGTTGTGAAGCTGAAGCCTTGAAATGTTCAAGGCCAGGTTGGATGGGCCTTGGGCAACCTGGTCTTGTGGGAGGCATCCCTGCCCATGGCATGGGGCTGGAACTGGGCTATCTTTAAGGTCCCTTACAACCCAAACCATTCTGTGATTCTATGAAACAACATATTAGAATCATTGGTAGACAAAGAGATGGGAGGTGTACTGCAGTAAAATGTGTCAGCTTTATTATGGCTCTTGGAGCAAGGTTTCTGAACTTATCAAGTAAATTAAATTTGCAATACTTAATACAGAAGATATAGCAATGCACAGGAAGGGTTGAAGGCTACCTTTCAGGTACCTGTTAAAGTAATTTTTATGAAAAGCATGCAGGTTCTGGACAGGATGCTGCTAGCACCAGATTGTTAAATTCATCCATGTAGCACTCTCAGTGACTGGCTTTGCTCGCTCTGGTGCCCAAGGGCAGTCTCCTCTGCAGACAACTCCATATTTTAGTGATTTTGAAATTCCTTTTATAAAAATAAATTCCAAGAACAGTTTTGCCTAAGGGCAGGTATCTCAGGCCTCAGTTACTTCTTTCCTATAGTGTAGACTTCCTGTCTGTTCTTACAAAATGATACATTATCTCTGTTCTGAGCTGGACATTTTTTGCTTTATGTGGTTTATTATCTTTATATCTTCTATTACTGTTTGCAGTTTGCCTTTTTCCCTCCCTGTTTCCCAGATCATCCTCATAATATGATCCCTAGCCAATGATACTATTACATTTCTGTGAGCTTATTTTGTCATTTCCAGCTGCTGGTAAAGCTCCAGAATTTCTGTGTGTTGGCAGTGAGTGGAGCTGTTTCCCCCAGTTTATTGTCCATGTAGCCTGAGTGCCCCAGTAAGGCATCATTGTGTTGTATTGAATTGGACTGTCTAAGCGCCGTGCCATCTGTACACAGACAGATTGTCACACTTTATGGTCCTTTTGGATAGGAGTTCTAGTAGCAAGAATACTCACTTCAGTGTGGTAGCACTGAGTGTATATAGATGGGCAGTCTGGCTACATAACTCTTCTGTGATAGGAAAGGGTACTTCTACGTGCTGGTAGCAGGGTGTTGTGGATTTCTTTGCAGAGATTTGTCCCATGGGGAAGCAGCTTGGTAAGGAACCAGGGCTCCCCTCCAGCAGAGCCCTGCATTACCCCAGCACAAGGCAGTCCTTGGTGCTTTGTCTCTGCTCTGTCGCCTCTGAGATGGGATAGCTGCTTTAAGTGAGAAAGGCATATGGGTGTTCATAATGTAAAATGAGATTTGTGTCTTCATCATCCCAAGCAAACCATTTGTACCATGCAAATATCAAAATGGCCTAATTAAAAATAGATTCTCATTGTGCAATGTGCTGCATACACCTAGTGAACTCAGCTTTGGTTCTGTTGATATATTTGTTATTGGTATAACTGATATATTGCAGTGTTCAGAAATTTACCTCAGACTTTTATTTGCATTCAGCTTGATCTGCCTATCAGACATAACATCCATGGGATGTGTCTGATTTTTCTAAGGGTTTTTCCTCTCCTTCCCATTCGTCTACTATAGCTCAAGAGTTCCCACATAGTGGCAGGGCAGCCTGGGACAGAATTGTTTCCCCAGGCAATATGCTGGGGTAAATGACCAGGTCATCTTTTCCTTACAGTACTTCACAGGATGTTGAACCAAAGTTGACTGCCTCCATACTACATGATTCGTGCAGAAACTAACTCCAGTACTATACACTTAGCTTGGTGGGAGTACCCAGGATATCCATTTCACTATGGCAATACACAGCAGTAAGCACATAGCCAGGCAATTTTTATTTTATTTTTTTTTTCACTTAGAAAAAAATGTACTTGGAGATGCTGTTACTGTCTGTCATACAAATGTAATAATGCTTATTTTGTATACAGAACTTTTCATTTGTTCAAAAATGCTTTGCAGAAGACAGGCAATATTCCCCCTTTTGTATGCTGGGAATTTGGGGTAGAGGAAGGTGAACTAAATTACTAGGCCCTTTTCAGTGGCTATGACAGGAGAAGTCAGTGCTTCTTTGTGTCCGTAACAGTGCTTTACTCAGGAGTCAGACTCCTGGTTTGGTGGCAGTACCTACACAAACCAGATAAGAATGAGATCTGTGGCAAAAGCTCCAGCACAGGAGTTCCTGCATGTACAAATAAGAAAGGGTGATCTTACCAAAACCGCCTGCATAAAAAAAAAAAATGGTCCGTGAGGCTGAGTGGCACTAGATAAGGCCCACAGCACACGAGCACCATTCTCGGCCTGGTTTATCTCCTGTTTGGGTTAGCAGGGGGCTGCTGTGTTTTCAGCAGGAACCAGGAGCCATCAGGAAAAGCTTGCTTGTGTCAGCACTCACATGCAAAGGGCCTAAAGGGAAGGTGCCAATAAAAAACGACTGGTTTTCTTTTCCTCCCTCACAGAT
The DNA here is from genome assembly GCA_011075105.1 of Heteronetta atricapilla. Taxonomy (NCBI): domain Eukaryota; kingdom Metazoa; phylum Chordata; class Aves; order Anseriformes; family Anatidae; genus Heteronetta; species Heteronetta atricapilla. The sequence continues at coordinate 137,591,578 of CM021731.1, read as the reverse complement.
TGACCATCTCTGCTGAGTGTCCCATGCAACTTGAAGATTTCCCCATGGACGCACATGCTTGCCCGTTAAAATTTGGAAGCTGTAAGTTCTCTTCTCAATTAAGATACAGAAAAATCCCTTGCTACTTGGCTTTTCATGTTCAGCAGTGTCTTGTACAGGTCTTCTGCCCTTTCTTCGCCCCCCCTTTTAAGGCTGCTCCTTGGCACCCCCAGTCTGCCACCCCCACTGCTTCCCACTGCTCGCTTGCCATGAGTGTGCTTCATCTGTCACTGCTACCGTTCAGCTCATGCTGGTGTGCTTCCCGGTAAACTGCGAGCTGATGCACCCATACCACATGCAGTGGCTGGCATGAGATGAAGTAGTAGATGCGGACAGCTACGTTGATGGCTGTAGTTTTTGTGTTTGTTGAAAAAAATGCAGCTTTCATTGGAAAATATCAGATTGATTGTGCCGTTATGGTGTTTACATGAATCAGACTGTGGTGCAATATGTACATTGCATATATTAAAAGAGAACAAGCACATTAAAAGAAGAAATATTTCTCCATTTGGCTTTAATAAATCCAGACCTGTATCTTGTTACATTATTTTGTATATACTTGTATATATGCACACATTATTCTAAACTGTATGCTGAACGATGATTTTCCCTCAATTCCAAGCCTCTAATCTACCATACTGGTGCCTTGCCAGAAGCTTACTTTAAAAATAACCTCAGGGGATCAGATGGTTATATTTAAATACAAAGCTCTTAATTAAAGTACAGATGAGGCTACTACACTAGGCATTTTTTATTTCAGTAATCAAATCAGAGGTTCCAGGTGCAATCAGTGTCTCTAAAGACTTTTGAAAATTACCAGGCAAGGCATTTTGCTTGTCCCTGAAGCTACCTAGGTTCAGCATTTTTCTTTTTTTTTTTTTTTTTTTTTTTTTTTTTTTTTTTTTTTTTTTTTTTTTTTTTTTTTTTTTTTTTTTTTTTTTTTTTTTTTTTTTTTTTTTTTTTTTTTTTTTTTTTTTTTTTTTTTTTTTTTTTTTTTTTTTTTTTTTTTTTTTTTTTTTTT
>CM021731.1:137438793-137590418 GCA_011075105.1 Heteronetta atricapilla | reverse complement strand
TTTTTTTTTTTTTTTTTTTTTTTTTTTTTTTTTTTCAGTCATATCAATTTAGAGTCACTAATCCTACCAAGATTAAGCTTTGCCTTTATCTTCTGTATCTTCGCTGGTTTAATACTGGCTATGCATTGTCTTCTTGTGATCATACTAAGAAGTAAAAACACTGTTTACAGTAATGATTACCAAATTACCAAACTTAAGATGAACTGATTTCCCTTCCATCTTGCAATCCAGTTTTGTCTGAACAGCTACCAATATTTTTGCAAGGTCACTGCAAGTTCAACTGTGTCTGTTTACCTCGGCAATTTTAACTTATTTCAAGGCCAGTACAGATCCAGAGACCTCTTACTCCTTTACAGCCAACTTAAAAAATATATATATAAGCAAACCATGCATTTCATTCCAAACTTAAAAATGGAAAAGCAACGCACAGGAAAGCATGCATTGGGTTGTATGGTTAAACAAAGTCTACTGGGAAAAAAAAAAAAAAGAGAGAGGACAAAGAAAGAAAAATAAGATGTCCTTCCTGGTAGTATATGTTCTTTACTGTACTGGTAATTTTAACCCACAGCAAAATACTGAAAAGTCTTATTTTAGGCATGTGAAGGCTGAATACAGCTTCAATTCATGCTATGTGCTACACTCAGTAGACAATTGCAGAGTAAATTTTATAAGCTACTGCAGGTTATCTTTAACTTCTTCCACAGTGTCTGGCATGGAGCCGTTTGGCCCGTGCTAGTCCATATTGGTGGTCTCTGCAGTAAGCAAATACATAAGGACAAGCTATCATCAATCTTTCAGCCTTGGGAATATCTGTATTATTGATCTGACAGCTCATTAGTACTTTATTGTAATGTAAAATGCAGATGTTTGCACAAGTAGCAGCCAACAAGTCAGAGTTTATTGAATTAGCCCAGCTGTATTTTAGGAGAGCACAGTGTTTATTCACTATTTCCAGCAATACAGGTTTGCATTAAGTCATCTTCAAGCTTTCAGCAAGACAAACACAGAGGAGTTTGTTATACACAAGCACATGCACTTTCTGCTTAAGCTTTCCTCCCTGTCTTTCCCCAAAGGGTTTCTTTTTAATGGTGTACTTTCCAAGAAGGATTTTGAAAAGCCTCAAGGACTAGCATCAAAGCAAATGTTAAACACATTATCGGTAGAGCCGGGAGGGTGGAGAAGAGACGAGTGCTAAGGGGTCAGTGGGTGGAGAGCACCGGACAGCAGAACAAAGCAGCCAGTGCAGGACAGATGCACAGGAGAAAGGATTCCAGGAAGCATTGGTGTGTCATCACAGACAGTAGCAGGTTATTATTTTTCTGGCTGCGCTTGCTATAATTAAGCAGGCAAAAGGGAAAAAAAAACCTGACATTTCCTTCAATATTGAAGAGAACAAGTGTTAATCTTGCTCACAGATATAAAGGTAAATGTTGATTTCTTATGTCCCATTTGACTGGGTTTTTTGTATTAGAATATAGGATTTTTTATAGGCTGAGGCAGCATTATGTTTTGCAGAAATAATTCAAAGCAAGGTCAAATACAGAAAAAGGGGTATAAAATTACATGCATGCACCCCCAGCCTAGATACCTGCCAGGCAGTTCAAACAACAACTGCAGAAGCAATACCTCTAAATGCCCTATAGCATGTCATGAAATGGTATACTGCCTAGAGAACAGAAGCTCAAGGACAGCTGCTAATGAATTAACAGAGCAGATTTTAGATGTACAGTTCCCCAGTGCTTGCAGGTGGCCAGCCCAAGCCTGCAGGATGGCCAGGGGGTCTGCTCCAGGCAGCGTGTGCACAGAGGTACTCTCTCTCTGGGCTTGTGTCCCTGCTAGCACTAAGGCTACCTGTAGAAACCATTCCACTGGAATGTTATTTAGAGCTACCAGGGAGGTGGGGATGGTACGTGGGCACAGCCCCTTAGAGCTAAGCTCTGGAAAGAGGCTCCACTCTGAGTCAGGGGTACTGGGTTTGGATGGCCAGGGCAGTCTGTGTGCCACATCACAGCAATGTGGCTTCCTAGTTTCATTCATGGGCGAGTTCAAAACAAAACTCATAGAATCACAGAAAGGTTTGGGTTGAAAGGGACCTTAAAGCCCACCCAGTTCCAACCCCCTGCCATGGACAGGGAAACCTCCCACCAGACCAGGTTGCCCAAAGCCCCATCCAGCCTGGCCTTGAACACTTTCAGGAATGGAGCATCCACAGCTTCTCTGGGAAACCTGTGCCAGGGCCTCACCACTCTCTGAGTGAAGAATTTTTTCCTTACATCTAATCTAAATGTACCCTCTTTAAATGTACCCTGTAGTTTAAAGCCATTGCTCCTTGTCCTATCACTACACTTCTTGACAAAGAGTCCCTCCCCATACTCCTGTTGTATTTTTAGTACTGACCTGTATGTACTCTGAGTAAATTTGTAGGTCAAACAGGATCTGGTGGCACTCCCTGGTGCCAGCCCTGTTTTCACAAGCTGCTTCTTAGCTTCAAGAAATTCCTCCTTGCCCTCAAGCTATTTTTGGTGTGGGGAGGAGGAATTAGATAGGACACCAAGGACGTTAAAGCTAGGAAGCTTTAATGTTTCACCTCTTCCACTGATAGGCCTTAAGAGTACATTAAAAGTATCGTTCAGTGCAGTCTCCAAACGCCCATGTGTCACTGGGAAGGTAAGCATCATTATCGCTAGGGCAGCTGAGGCAGAGAAGTTAATTGACTTTCCGTAAGGTCACACAGCAAATCAATGTCAGAAAAAGGATTAGACTCAACTTCTTTGGTTGGAGAGACAGATGTCTAATCCACTCGACCACAAAGGCCTCTGCCCAGGCAACTGACTTAACTCCTAAATCTCATTTTACTCATGCGTTAATTATATCAGTTTTACCTAGCTTGCAGGGTTGCCCTGAAGATGCATTAGTTAATTGCTATTAGTGAACATTAACTGGTGCTTTGACAATGTCAAATATTGTAACATGGACTCTATTTATGGCAACTGCCTTTTGAAGGCGTGGTGTCTGAGTACATACATTTATCTTGTGTTGTGGAACACATATGTGTGAATCTGTTGCCCACTAGTCACTCAACTGAAAAAAAAAATCCTACTATTTTTAGAGTAAGTGGAGATTCTAGTGAATATTCTGAAAATAATGAGATCCCCTAGCTCACAAGAAGTGCTGTGGAAAAACAGGCCTGGCTTTTCTTCCTGGTGAATTTCATTTGGCCATGCAGATGGAGAAGATTGATTGTTGTAGATTGAATAGAGAGATTGCAGACTGTGAGAAAACAGTGCTAAGTAAAATCTGTAGCATCTGAAGAAATAATTTAATATGATTTGAGTACATCTTCCTTTTTAACAGTTCATACTGAGTCGTGGTGTCTTCTGTGGTCTTTGATAACGAAAAGTTCACAGGCTATTTGTATAGCAGAAGGCATGCTCAAATTATTTTGCTCAAAGGTGACAGGTGAAGTCAGAGTAATGAGTGGGCAAGAGGTTCACCAGCATCCCAGGTATCTTATTTCAGCAGTGAGATAGCTCTAGTAAAGCCCTCACTGTTTACAAACTATCCATGCACCTACAGCTGCTGAGAAATTTCTCCAAAAAAGTTTTTTAAGAAAATCCCCCTGCTGGTGAAGTTTCTTCATAATTCTCAGGAATAACTGAGATAGATCTGAGTTGAAGACACCTACACGGATATTCTCAATTTTGTGCTTCCCCCCATTAATATTTGTGAAGCTGCAGAACTGCAAGTGTGGAGGGACAACTTCAAAACAGAGTCTGCAAAACAGACTTAAATTCCTTTTTAGTAAAGTGTGATAAAGAAAGTCTCAAAACCTGTGGATAAAACCCTTCATACAAATAATTAAATAATAAAAACAAACAAACCAAAACCCACAGATGTTGATTTTAGGACACTGAAAGAAAAGGGAAATGACTCTTCAGTAGGTTTTCACAGGTTGTTCCCAGGGAATGTTGGAGCCACAGGCTCAAATGGAGAGGCAGAATTTTTCATTACTTGCCTTTATTAGCTGGCCAGAAGAGGTTCCTGAGTCTTTTGCTGAAAGTTGAGGTAGGCAATAGGGTGCGTTAAAAGTGTTAGTGCCAGATTTTGGAAATGGCACATGGAGAGAAGCAGGGAGGTTCTCTATGAAATGCTAAGTGGCCAAGACCAAGACTAGGTTGAGATAATGTGATTTAAAGCAAAAAGTCACTTAGTATAGACATTCAAAGTTTGGCCTTTATGTGGTGTACAGAAGCTTTACATGAAGTCAAGGGAGGCATGCTGCTAGCTCAGGTAAAGTCTTTTACATTTTCCTAAAGTTTATCACTTCTTACTTATATACCTACATTGCAGTAGACACCTGAATGACTAAAATAAGGTGAAGCTAGTTGATTACTAAAATTTGTGACATTTGATACATTTCTCAGCTCTCTCCTCTTACCACATATTCCCACACAACCACTTTAGCTGTAATTTGTCTCTGTTAATTTTAAGTTGTTTGAAGACTGGGTCTGTAGACATGCTGGAAGAGATGTTTGTGGCAGTGTCAAACAACAGCATTCTAAACAAGTGGCTTGGACCTGCATTTTAATTTTACTTAAATTTAAGTAGTAAAGCATAGTCATCTAGCCTGAAGTAATTTATCATACATGCCTTAGAATTAGTGGAAAAGGTGGAGACCACCTAATGGTAATTGCTGTTATTTGTCTCTAGATTCCTTGGAATTATGGACACATGACTAGCCATGGGACTGTGTTGGCTGAAACCCACTCATACAATCATAGGGATTCACAAGAACCAGTAGGCTCCACTAGACTTGCCCAAATCTTCTGTGGCTCTTCTCTGTTCTGGGATGTGGAAATGCTCAGCTCCAGAATGAACAGAGTGATTTGCCTCATATTGAAAGCCTTACATTGACAGTGAAACATTGGAACATGGAGAGGATGGGTCTGTGACAATTTTAGATAGACAACTGTATCACAATTAGTTGTCTAGACTCCCTTTATGGCCACTGAAAGGAAGCAAGTACTTTTGTAGTACAGCTCATTAGAACTATTTTTGACTACTGCCTAAGGATGAGATGAATCATATTTTAGAAGTCCCTATTTCTCTGTAATACTAACTCACATGTAGATAAGTACATTTTGCCTTGGTCAGAGAAACTTGGAAATACATTTTTCTCTATGTATCTAGCTCAGAAATGGATATCTCTGTTATACAATGTTCAGAAGAAACAGTTGCTTCTATAGATCAGTTAGGTGTTGCATATGTTGGTAGCGAGCTTTTGTATCTCTTATAGGTACTCTCTTAGTTATTTATGTTAGAAGTCACACTTTTTCAAGGGGTCTTAATAAATAAGTCAGTAATGCTCTTCTGTATAGAGACAACTTCACTATTTCTGCAAGCATCTTATAGGAGCTTTGCTGTTTCTCCTACACTGAGTGGAGTAGATTATACCAATAATTACTTCTGTGATCTCACAGGTGGCACAGCATAGCCTGTACTCGTTTCAAATACACATCTATAACAACATAGATACACTTCAGTCCAGCACTTTAAACAGTCAGTGTTGTCAGCAGCTTCACAAGTTCCTTGTGTTCAGACCCGTACTCAATGTGGAGCAATGCAGCCTGGAGCTCCCAAAGGGCAGGAGATTTAAGGAACGTGGTGCTTAAAAGGAAATACTATAGTACTTGAGTATTTCAGAAATCTAAGAAGCCTTTCTTAAGATAAATCTGATTAGAATTTAAAAAGTGGGCTCCTGAGCCTGGACTGCGTGATTCGTATTTCCACAGCAGCTATTATTATGGGACTCCGTCCTTGAGCAGCACTTACCAATGAATATGTCCCTAACTTCTCACTTCTTTGTTAGGTTTCCCAACTAAGTGGTACCTGTTAGTGTGACAAAAGTGAAAAGGGCCCTTTCTAAAAGCTCCCTAAAATAGTCACATTGGTCAGTTTTCCTTCACCTGCAGTAATGATGCATTCAGGACTTTCCAGAAAAAGTTGGAGAACCTGCTAGTTTCCTCCCAGGAGTTTGCAGTCACTGTCATTAATTAATTTTTCAAAGATTTTATCACGTATACTCAGGTCTGCACCAAGAGAATTTTTAAAATGCATTAAAAATGCAGCATTTGCTTCCATTTCATCCTTTGGGTGTGATTACTTTCCTGTGAAACACTGCCTGGGTTTGGATCAGTCAGTTCCTACTTTTGTGATTGTCTGTTCAGATGCCAGTCACTTTTTCCCCTTAGGTTCATAACAGAGTTGAAAAGAGAAGTCAGAAAGAATAAATGCCTGAAAAAAGTCTTCCCTGTCCAGCTTGTAGTCAGCACAAATGCTGGGCTGCAGTGGCCATGGGCTCGGCTCCCTCCCAGCCTGGAGGGCCAACATGCAGGCAAGATCATAGTTATTGAAACTGGGGTTTGTATTTGTTAGGAGTGCTTCCCTAGGGCTCAGCTGGCATCTTCTGTAGCTGCTTGAGCAGCCGTGGCTGAAAGCTTGCAAGCCTCCTGCCTGGTGGGCAGCCTCTTCATCGGGAGGTGGCCCACACATAGCAGGCTTTTCAGGAGGAAAAGCTTGACTAGCATTATAGAATCATAGAATCATAGAATATCCTGAGTTGGAAGGGACCCTTAAGGATCATCAAGTCCAACTCTTGACACCGCACAGGTCTACCCAAAAGTTCATTAGCTCAAGAAAACAGAAGTTCAGGCAGGGGGAGGAACTAGTGTGGAGATACTCAACAGCATTTTTTTCCCTCGCCTGAAAGAGGTCTCGATGCTGTAGTGGCGGAACAGTGTGGAGATCCAGGTGCTTTGCTGATGATACAAGCATCAGCATGTATTTCCCACTCTGGAGATTACATCCTACATTTAAAGGCTGTGCAACTGCCTGATTGCAGGAAAACTGTGATTCAATTTGAGTTGTCAGCAGTAGAAAATAACATGCAGATACTCTCTGCTTCATGAGCTTAAGGCATCTATAGCTTTCAAATGATCCATGGGCGCAAACCTGTAAAGACGTTACTTGGCCCATAATGCCCCCAAAAGCATAGTGAGGGCTTAAAGTCGCCAGCTGTGGATCACAGGTTTATGCCATGGGTAAGTGAGATATTATTTATAAATGGGAGAAATGGGTAACAACTGCTCCACTGCTTCACATGCCAGGTTTTTAATGGCTGTTTTTTTTTCTGAGGTGGCTGTTTCTGTGGCTTGTAAGCATTTCATAAATGCTTTTGAAATCATTCTCATGATACTGGTGTGAGGCAGGTAGGTCTCCTCTGCCTGTATTTTGCAGGTGAGGATGAAGGAGGCAAAGAGCAATTACAGTCTCTTCTGAGCAAAGATAGAGTGGTTCATTACCTGCTTTTATTGCCTCTGTCGTTATGGGTCCCTAGGTTCAATTAGAGCCTCCCAGTGCTACAGCAGTACATTAATGACTTGTCTACAGCTTTGGGGGAAAGAAAAAAAAATCTACAAGACACTGCTGAAACTTTTATTTCAGTTTGCAGTCTGGCAGCTCCTTCCTGACACCTCGGTCTCTTGTCAGCCATCAGTCCTCCCTCCAAATTGCCAGGTCCCATGTTACACTCATCCCCTGTACCAAAAGCCAGGTTAGCCCAAGCTGTGATTTAGTGCACACCGCAGTTCGAGCTCAGCAAGTTTCTTTAAAATAAGTAGTCTTTTTTGGGCTGTCTTTGGTGAAGAAATAGAAGGGAAGAAGGAAAGCCTGAAGGGCTGTCTTTTTTTCCCCATTCCCATACCACATCCTCTGAAAGTCTGCTCATGTCCAGCCTGTGCTACCAGCTAGCTGCTTTGCCGAAAGCATCCCAGTAGTAAATCTGTCAGCAAAGATGAGATCCTTCTCTCCTAAATTTATATTTCTGCAGAGTAAATATATACAGCTGAGCTAACCACTCTCACCCCTCTTATAGTCAGGGGAGAGAAGAAGATATTTTTACACTCAGGTTAATCTCCTCCTAAAGCAGATGACTAAAATAGGTCAGCTGATGGCTGTCGATAAGGAAATGTTTTACTTGTGTGCAGGGAAGATGAACAGTGAAGCGCCTTTGGGCCTGGGTCTCTTTGGCCAGAGGGGACAGTTTCCTAAAGAGGGGACATTTTAGCTCTGTGACGGACACATGAGTGCAAAATGGGGCTTTCTCTGACAAGCACCAGCTCCCTTCAGAGGAACTCCCAGTGGAAAGGGCTTTTATCCACTGTGGAGTTAAACAACTGATGGCCCCGGGCAGTTCTGTGCCCATTAACAAAACACTCCTTTTGTGTTCATTATGAAGGGAAATGAAAAAGCCTCTGTGATACATCAGTGGAAGGTGAAGGGAGGGAGGAGGAAGAGCGAGTGTGCAGCTGCCCTCACGTGGCAAACCAGAGCAGCCCCCTTCTCCTAAATACCAGACTATGCTGTGACCCCACAAAGGAGCCTAGTCACAGGCTGAAAAAGCTGGAGTCCCTTCCAGAAGGTCACCTCCAGCTCAGTGTCGGGAGCAGAAATAGAAGCTGTGCTGCTGGGTCTTCGAACCAGCACTCGTTCTCAGGACTGCAGGTGCTCCTCATTCTGCATTGCTGCCCTGAAGGGCCCTGGAGCAGACGATGCTCTTCAGAGTTTCAAGTAGCCTTGCGTGCCTGACATTTTCAATCATGCTGCAGCATGTGATGGTATATGAAACAGTGATATGCCTGCCAAAGAGCTGGCTTCCAGGGTTCAGGAAAACCCAGCTAAGTTTGAGCCTTGAGGCTAGCAGCTGAGGATGGGAATGGGAGGATCTGTTTTCTGACCTTGGGGTTTGGGGAGTTTTCCCCCTGCTGAGCTTTAAGTGACTGCAGCTTGGGCATAAAGAATAGGTTCTGGTGGTTGTAGTCTCTGAGCAGTGTTGAAGTGTTTGAACAATAATATTTCAGCCTACTTCCTCTACCTGTCTATTGATTATACATTCACACAGTGTTATTAATGTAGCAGTACTTCTGAGAGTTGTAAATGTCTTCATTAAGAGACCAATTTCTGAAACAAAGGCATATATTTAGTTCTGCAAGTAGTCCCAATCACTCTTGGCTGGTTTCAGGTTCTACTGATGCATAAATCATGATGCTCTGAATGGTAGCTCAGTAGATGTGCTGCCTGTGAATGCCTGGTGCCACTGAAGTGGGTGGGATGAACTTCCATTAATTATGGTAAAGTCATGGTTTCACTCCATGAAGTAAGTTTTGGCCAAAAATACCATGTTTTTGAATGCACCCTTTAAAACCTTCTAAAATTCACTCAGCATTTCTCAAAGGAAAATTAAATTTCTCAAAGGAAACCCCAGCAATACTCCTGGAGAGCTGATCTCATTAACTTTGCTGATATTAAGCAGCAGCTTGCAAAATGAATGGACCACTACAATCAAGATTGCTTACAGAGTAAGATACTGTACAATGTGAGTAATGGTGTCAGTCACACTTTGGAGGATACTTTTATTTGCTTTGCAAAAAGTAAATTAAATCTCTAGCATCTTCCTCATGACCATGCTGTTTTATCTAATGAAGCAGTTAATATAGCTGCCTAATATAGTGATTGCAACTTCAAAGTTCATTAAATGTTACTATGGCACTCAAACTGGCCAACCAATTTGGAACTGCCATATGCCAGGCCTACAAAGACCAGCGTATGGTCAGGGGGGTTCCAGGATATTTCAGATTTTAAATGTCATCCCAGCACATCATTCTGCTCAGTTGCTGTATTACTCTTGCAACAGATATTTTTACCAACTGTAACAGAAAAAAAGAAAACATCAAGGCCAGAATACCAGATTTTGAGCCCTTCCATATGAAAGTCAGTTGTGCAGCCACAATTACATATGGTAAAGAATCAATTCTTGGATTAGTTCTAGATCAAGACAATTGAGACTAAATCCCTAAATAAAGGAGGATGTTGTGTTATAAATGCTGAATGCAGTGAAAAGAAGAAACAGGAAGGGGGGTTGAAAGGAATAGGCAAAAAAAGGAAGACTTCACCTGCTCCCTAAAGTCAGCTCTCAGATGAGAACAGGCACTTTGGGAAGATTACCTGATGCCTCAGAGCATGTGGACTTGAAATAACCCAGCAGTAGCCCCTGTTTAGTCACCCCTTTCAGTCCACCCACGGTGTGGGTGGCATAGGTTAGTTGTCTAAACATGCCCATCCTTTGCCCTTTTGATGTGGTCTAGGGTGTCCCACTAGGAAAACTTTCTCTGTTTGTTGTTCTCTTTCTCTGAGCAGAGCCTGGGGATCCCAGCTCTGGTTGGTATGCCATGCATGAGGTACCTGCATTGTCAGATTTCACAGCAAGAAGTCAGTTTGCAGTTGCAGTCCCTGTGCCTGGGGAATATATGCACTGCTCTGATGGCTCCCTGTTGCCATGTGGGCATGCAGGATGGAGCAGCGAATCACCAGCAGTCCTGGTGATGACACTGCCTGCATGGGGGCAAATATGCACACCTCTCTGAGGGGCAGTTCTCCGGTTGCCAGACTGGGTCTCCACGGTGATCTTTGAGAGAAACTCTGCATTACTCTGCACAGCTTCTAGCTCAGGGCTATTCTTACGTGGTGTAATAGCATCCTGGGAGGGTACTGTGGCTGGGCGAATTATCAGTGCAACTGTTCGTTAGTATTCATATTACGTTCATCATTGGTATGACTGTGATTTAGTGTACCAGCTTGCAAATAGCTAATTTATTGTATTAAAGCAGTCAGCAGCCTTGCCTATGCTAACCATGAATCACACCTCCAAAATTACAAAGTTTCTTTCAGGCAAAATCACAAGGCTTTTTTCTTCCTTTGCTCTATGTTTTTTAAGCTCTAAGTAGGGTCACATTTAGAGTTTTCCTCCATGAACTGGAATTTCTAAAATTAAGTAGGACCTTCCGCCTATCACTTGCTTTGAAAAGCTGAAGGAACATCATAAAACTCTGTCTCAAAACAAATTTCACAGGCATCTTCAGTTCTGTATTTCTCACCACCTTGTGGTTGCAGTCAGTGTTTCCATTTAATTTCCAAGCCGTAGACACTTCTACCACATTCCTATTCCCACCTTTTCCTAAGGTGACTTATAAATTACATTTTGAAACAGAGTCATTTCGATCTAACTTAGGGCTTTATTTTTTTCAGTAATGATCAGTACCGTATATTAGTGTTGCTTAGTAATGAAGTCTCTTGAGACCCGTCTAGCACATTTTTTAAAACATCCTATTCCATTCCCTGTGAAAGTGAAAAAAAAAATCAAATAAAGCTTTGTATTGGGAAAACATATAAAATACTGGCCATATTATCAAGATATATTTTTATTGTAAGTTCTGGAAGGACAGAAACAATGAACATTTTAGTAAGGCCAAAATTCCTGCTATTTCACAGTCAATAGTGTCCTATTATCTTTTCTCATCAGTTTCATAGAGGAGTTGTTTATAGAATCATAGAATCATAGAAAACCCCAAGTTGGAAGGGACCCATAAGGATCATCAAGTCCAACTCTTGGTACCACATAGGTCTACCCAAAAGTTTAGACCATGTGACTAAATGCATAGTCCAATTCTTGAATTCAGACTTGAATTCAGACTCTTCTTGAATTCAGACTACTTCACTGGGGAGCCTGTTCCAGAGCACAACCACCCTCTCGGTGTAGAACCTCCTCCTGACATCTAACCTAAACTTCCCCTGCCTCAGCCTAACCCCATTCCCACGGGTTCTATCACTGGTGTTTATGGAGAAAAGGTCTCCTGTCTTTCCACTCCCCCTCACAAGGAAGTTGTAGACCGTGATGAAGTCCCCCCTCAGCCTCCTCTTCTCCAGTCTGAACAGGCCCAGTGACCTCAGCCGCTCCTCATATGGCTTCCCCTCTAGGCCCTTCACCATCTTCGTCGCCCTCCTCTGAACACTCTCCAACATTTTAAAGTCCTTTTTTTGTCCTTTTAAGTTTAAGTTTAAGTCCATGACAATGATTTCCTCCTTGTAGGTCCTCTTTTGTCCCATCTAGATGATATTGTGCCATTGTGCACATATTGTGCATATATTTCCTTCTGAGTTTTTCATTTCTACTCACATTTGGGGCACTGTGCCCCATTCTGATATCCTCAGTACAAGAAAGATAGGACTTTGTGGAACATGTCGGGTACAGGACCACAAATATAAAGGCTGGAGCATCTTTCATAGGGTGAGAGGCTGAGAAAGCTGGGACTTTTCAGTCTTGAGAAGAGGAGGTTCAGGGGGATTTATTCGGTCTGTATAAATATGTCACAGGAGGGAATGAAAAGGGGAGAGACAGGCTCTTCTCAGTGGTGCCCAGTGACAGGACAAGAGATGATGGGCATGAATTAAAAAGCACGAAATTATATCAGAACACAAGAATATAAATATATATATATATATATATATATATATATTATTTTGAGGGTGGTCAAACAGTGGAATAGGTTGCCTAGAGAGGTTGTGGAGTCTCCATTCTTGGAGACAGTCAAAACTATGTGGATGTGGTCCTGGACAACTGGCTCTAGGCGGCCCTGCTTGAGCAGGGGTTTGGATTGGATGATCTCAGCATGTTCCTTCCAACCCCAACCACTCTGTGATTCTAAGTGACTCTCATTTACGTTATGCTTCTTGTCCATGGCACATATTCAAAGTCATTCATGCTGTTTATCAAGATGCTGTAAGCTCATGCCAGTTTAAATGGTCGGTTTTAATTCCGATGATTTCAGGTCCCTTAAGTAATTTCTGTGACCCTCAAACTCCCACAAGAACAGCAGAATTCAGCATCACACTATGGAAAAGTCTTGATTTATGCTCTTAGTCATTGAATAAGTGAATACATTTCTCTTAGAATTTAAATCACTGTTTTACTTTAATAACTTACTTTTATAAAAAGCTATTTCCCCCTAGACCGAGTCCATGCATATTTAGAACCGTTTGGTACTTTTATTTTTAAATTTACATTTTTACTTGATCTCTTCTTCTTCCTATAGAGTGATCTCATTTGTACACTGATTCATTCTAATCAACTCAATTTAATAGGAAATTCCAATTACAGAACTCAAATCTCGCCTCAGCTGTATAGACACAAACATTGACAGTGCTGTGTAATAAGGTAAAAAGTATTCATGTACTAACGAGGAGAGACCCAGACTGAATTTTGGAATTCAAGCTGATACCTTATGGCTTCTTAGCAGCACTGTTTTACTGCCTGCAGAAATCTGCAAGATTGTAAATCTGGATCTCTATTCAGTTATCTAACGGTCTCTTCTAAGTGAGTCAGGTACATAGATAGAGAGATGGACATATTTGTTTGCATATTGATATTAGAACTAGAGTTTCTAAAAACAACTTATGCACAGCGTTCACAATCAACAGACTTTGACAGGGGTTAGAAATGCTTCCAAAATCAGACAGTCTGAAAATCCTGAGGTGTGGAATAAATATGATGGTAAAAGCTAAGAATGTAACCACGCAGCTGTAATGAGTAAAATAGAAAACAACCTGAGAGTGAAATTTGTACAGTATCTCTTTAGGTATCTCTAAGTAGTGTATTTCTAAAAGAAAAATTCCAGTCATGGACTGTGGTTAAACTGTTTAATTGTGGAATGCAGCTCAAATATACAAGGTGCGCATCTGTACACACAGATCCCAAATTTCAAATGCAGGCACTACTTCTATGGCTTCCTGTGAGGTCTATCAACGGTTCTGGGAAGTGTTTTGGGGAGGATTATTTTCTCCTATAATATTTTATTATTTTCTATCCTGTCATGTGGAAATGAAAACTTACTGGCAGACATTAGTGTGGATTATTTATTTATTTATTTATTTATTGGTGGGTGATGATAGCTTAAAAAACTCCTAGAAATTCATCTGAGTCCCACAGACCTGAAGTTTGGGCTCAGCCATCCATATTTGGTTTTATTTGACTTAAGGAGCTAAAAATCTTTTTTTTTTTTTTTTTTTTTCCTGGAGTTTATTTCAATGTAGAAGAAAGCAAAGGGAGAAGGAAGAATGTTTTCCAGTAGCCACAGGTGGGGCTAGGCCCTGTGGTGGGGGCAGTGGCAGGAGAAGGTTTCCTGCTGATGGGCTATACATTGAATGTATAGGAGGGTGGTACATGACTCACACTTTCATTTACTGGAGAGGGCAGCTGAACATCTAATTTCTGTCCTCTTAAAATTCTCACTATAAGGTTTTACCAAAACTGAAGCAGAAACACCTTGAAAGAGGCCAACAAGTCAATGCAGACAGTTGTCCCAATGTGGCTTCTCCTGCTCATGTACAGCTGTCCAAGGGAAAATAGGGCAACCCACAAGGGTGAATGGCAAGGTTCCTCTAGGTCTTACCAACTGTCTGCTTTGCTCTGTTAGGCCCTACCTTACTGTATTTCCTCCCGTTGGCTGTGGTTGCTTGCCTGCCCTCTGTTCACTGGTGTAAGAAGGACCATTTCAGACTCACCTTGCCAGATATATGAGAGCAGGAAGATAGTGGAGAGGGTGGAAAAGCAACCAAGGAATTATTTATAGGTTTTATATTCACTGTGGTGTATGTTGGATGTTGGAACATAGAAAAATGGATCCACTCATCAATAAACAGATAAGAGAAGAAATGACTTTATTTCATCATTCTGGTAGGTGATAAGTCTGCAGTCATTTATCAAATGCCCACTAGAAATAAATCTGTTGTCATTTTCTTTCTTCTAATAACATCATGCCTCTCTGTATTTTCAGCCATTCATCTCAACTGCTACCTTTTTTTTTTTAAAAAAAAAAAAAAATCTTGCTTTTTGAAAGAGTGAGCTTAGAAGTGAAAGACTAATTGAATGAGGCTTCCCCCTTTCTTTGGCAAGCTAGCAAAATGATGGTAAAAAACACCAAATTAATTATTTGGACTCAGAATAGCAGAAGAAGCCTACTTGCTTAAATTAGACTGAAAGCCAAGCAATCTCAGTTGTATTTTCAGTGGCTTTGAATTTGTGTTTGCTTTTACAGCAACACCAGCAATGTTCTTCCAGCTTGCTAACCCAAAGCATTTACTACATTTTCCTGTCACTCACTGGGAGATTCCTTGCTCAATGTGCACACCATGCAGAGGAGGTGAGGGCCGCATTCCCTAATCAGCAGTAAGCCTTTCCCATAACTCTAAAAAGCAGGTGCTGAAGTTCTTCAGTTCTTCAGAGAGCAAGGCAGACTGGAAACCTTCTGGGAGCTTTACTGAAATAGAGGGAGGTTTTTACACAGTTTGGTATGACAGTGAATAATACCATCTCTCCATTAGCAGCTGCTCTATCCCGATAGCAAAATAACATTATTCTAGACTACTCCCACACTTTCAGCTTTCAGTATGACTGTGCCTAATTATACTGCATTGGTTATCAGGAGTGGAGCTGGAGCCATTGGTAGTCAAGCTCAGGATGACTGAAGCTTGAGGTTTCTGGGAAGGTTTGGCAGAAGCTTTGACACAGGAGGACAAGTACAAGTACAATTACACAGGCACCATGAGGTTTATATAGATGACCAGAAAAGACATAGTTGGTGGTCCCACTGCCACACCAAGGTTTGTGGGGTAGCCTATTCCTGTCAGAGATGTACATTTCTCTCAAGGGTGCTTAGGAATTGAGGGGGTGGCTGCATCTTTTTACATTCACATTCCTGTTTTGACATTTTCTCAATTCTTCTCTTTCTTGCAAGGAAGCTTAGATTCTCATAGCCTGCCCTGAGTGAGGTAAGGAGGCATTAAGCAAAAGAATCTTTTATAACAGCCTTTTATAACACAGGACTGGTTTTCTTACAGTTGCATGGAAGATAAATTGGGAGTTCATATCCATGATCCTGTGCGATAGGTTATCCATAGACTGGGGTATACTCCTTCTATTCCTAATGCCATCTCTATCCTAATGACTTCTTTGGAGGCAGGGAAATCACTACTGGCTGCATCCATTTGGGGTGGACTCCATAAAAATGTGTGCAACCCTCTAATGTCTTCAAGCCCTATCAATAGCCACCTTTCTGCTCCTGCACAAGAAGCTCTTGCAGTCCCATCACTGTTACTTTGAAGTCAGAGCAGAAGCAAGAAAGGGAAACCGCACTGCAGGGAGAAGAAAATTCCTGAGTCCTCTGTGACCGCAGGTACATCACAAAGCAAACAGAGCTTCCCCCCTGGAAGGGGAAGCTGGGAGCTCCCCTCCTGTCTGGGCTGTCCTCCCTTCTTCCAGAGACGCTTTTACTCCTGGCCGGACAGAAAGTGGCATCCTTGGCCATCCATCCTGTGGCCTAGCAATAGATATTCTCCCATGAAAGAGGACCCACGAACTGGAGTCCTCTTCCCAGGCAGGGACTGGCCCCCCAGGCTCTGCCCTTGACTGCTCTTCTCACCAGCTGGCATGGGACGGGCAGCCTCCCTTTCCTGCCTAATTTCAAAAGAAAGCAACCTCACAAAGCATTGCCTCTGAATCTGGTGTGTCTGGGTGCAGTTTAGAACTTCCTGGCCTCTGTTTGAATTACAGATGTTGTTTTTTTTTACAGGAGGATGTGCTGGGCTGCTCCAGAATAAGAGCCCCCAAGCCTGCACAGGTGCATGTGTTTAAGTACCCAGTAAAGGCTGCAATTCAAAGCAGAGACACTGGTTTAGTTTAGGAGCATCAAGGGTAGGTAGAGCTAAGAAATAACACATCTGAATACTTTTTAAACCTTACAGACCATGTCCTACTGTGATCTCAGTGGAATTTGGTTACAGTGCTTTCAACAGAAAAGTGTCCCACAAAAATCCAACGTTCACTGGGGCCATCAACATACGAACAACATATACCAGATGAGCATTTAGAAAGAGGGTTTTCTGCAGCATCTTTTTAAATCGACACTTCTCCTCCTACTTTTTTTTTTCACCAGATCTATCTTCAGAATTACTTAAGGAATGCTATAAACTTGCAGTCATCTCCGAGATGAGGAGAGCATCTCATCTGTTAAGGAAAAGGTGAAATTCCACCACTTTTTGTGATGCAAATATTTTGCAGTAGGGAAGAAATTCCTTCGTAGCCTTTCAAAGCAGATCATGAGATGTAATTACAGTAATTTTACTCCACAGCTACAAATACAAGCATATGAAAGGCGTGTGGGCAGTCCTGCATGGCTGCATGGCTAATAAGGATGGAGGATTCATAGATTCTCAAATTCCAAAACTTGGATTAGCTCCAGCAATGAGCACAGCAGCAACAAGCTACTGTCAGAAGTACGATGAAAAAGATCTCATCCTATCTTTATATTTCTAGTGACAGCAGCCCATGGTCTTTTCTTGGAAGATTATCCACTGTTTAATCACACCCCAACCCCCAATTAGGAAACTGTGTCCAATTCTTCATCAGAATCTCCCTGAAAGCATCTTTCAGGCACTGTTTGTTTTTTTTTTTCTTTTCCTTTTGTCAGTAGTGTGAAAAATCCATCCTGTTCTTAGATTTCTTTTCTGCATGGAAGTATCTATGCTCAGTGATTGAGTCATGTCTCAGCTTCTTGTCAGTGAGCTAAATAAGTTGAGCTCCTTAAGCTGCAATCGTGACACTTGTTTTCCAGTCCCTGGAGATGCTTGTGACCGTCTTTTGAACCGTCTTTCTCTGTCATTATTTCCGTAGCTTTTGTAAAGTGTGGACAACAATGTAAGAATAGATGTAAAAAGTCAGATCAAAGGTGTACCCAGCCTAGCATTCTGCCTCTGTTAGCACGTCCCACAGATACTAAGGGAAGATTAGCAACAGGGAAAACAAGGTACTGCTTTTCTCCCTGCTGCCTGCTCCATCATTGAAGTGATCTGCAGCTCATTGTGCTACGGCTGCTCCTAACCTGAACCAGGATGTCCTCCCAACTGCTGCTTAACATTCCTGGATGTATTAATCCAGGGTCTACCTTAACATATTTTTTTCCCATTGCAGTGCCTCAAAAGTTCATGTTGAGCTGCTGTCTGGGAAAGTTTTTAAGTCCTCTGTGGCATCACAACTTTCCAAGTCAGTGTACTGGCTCTGGAAACCAAAACTTGTGGTCTGTTGGAGACAGTACACAGTATACACAATCCTTCAAGCTGCCCTTGCCTTTAAAGTTCTTATCTGGAAGGCCACCACATGTTGCCTACTAGATTGTATTGAACTAGGACATGAGTTTTTTTTTCAGAAGAAAACCTTTCGCACCACCAGCTTACTAGTTACAGAGTGCAGAAGGTGAGATATTTGTATTTGATTTCAACCCCTTCGAGCTGTATCTGCATTTCACATCCAACTGGGAAAGCCTCGCCTGTTGTGCAGAGATTTTGATACGGTGGACTCCAGCCTATGTAACATGCCTGCAGTAAAGTTACTCGAAAGCTCAGGGTGCTCAGGTGAGAAGTGTGAGATCTACCTAAATTAAATAAAATATATTTAAATGTATAGTCAGCTTCTGGTGTTTTTGAGACTTAATCTGCAGAGAAAGCTTAAAAAATAAAAATAAAGGACAGTTTTGTCAGTATTTCTAGAAGAAAATGAGATTATTTTATAATAGCTTAATTACTCCAGGTGTTAAGGCTTTAAAAATAACAGCAACATTACTGAGGAGGGAATGAGTTGGCAGTTCTGCCATTGCCTTTATTTCCAAGGACTTCCAAATGCACTTGAGAGATCTTGTCTCGTTTGCATCTCCAGGCGTGCAGGTGTATCCGCAGCAACACCAGTTCACTCTAGTAAGCACAACACCCTGCTCCTGCTCTCCTTCATGCCATCCCACCACTCAGTACTTTCTCTGCATTTCTGGGTCACAGATACGCACACACGCACAGAGACCCACTTGTCCCAGCTTCCTTCATCTGAAGTCGTCGTCCCCCCACAGGACCTACCCTCACCCATGTGTACATATCCCAAACTCAGCACATACAACAGATCCCGTGCTTGCCCATGGCATCACTTGGTATTTCATCCTGGAAATGGGACGAGCCACAGAGGCTTCCCCTTGCCCAGGCACTCAACATGCATGAGTGCTTTTGAGTGGGGACTTCAAGAAATACCTTCTGCAGCTTGCTGGGGTTTAGGAGCTGCCAGCTACGTGAGTATGGGTCTGAGCTGCTCTTTCCCAAATTCAGTGGTTGTGATGGATTATATTTATACCTGCACTGTTCCACCCTCTGACAAACCATCCCACGCATCTGTTATATTAGAAGTCTTCAACCTAATATTTTTTGAGCTGGGCATATGGGAACATGATTATATCATCTTTATTTGTTTTTCTCCATTCACTCTCACTCCTCCATTCTTCCCTCTCCCCACCATTTATCATTTAAGGATCCCCTAAAATATTACACTGTGTTTTTTACTCATCACCATCTCTTTTTTCCCCGTGTTGACAGATGCTTACCCCAATTCTGAAGTGATCTACGTGTGGACTAATAGCACCACAACGTCTGTGGTGGTGGCTGAAGATGGTTCACGACTTAACCAGTACCACCTGATGGGACAGACCGTAGGAACTGAAAACATCAGCACCAGTACAGGTAGGCACAATATTTCCACGCCCTGTTTGCTGGAAGGCTCTGGTTGCTTTTCAGGGAGGACAGGGATGCATCTGTAGGATGTGGGGTGCTAGGGATATTCAGGCAGGTTCCTGGCTACTTAGCAGAGGTACTAAATCGGAGAGGGCCCTGTGCTGGCCATTAGGTACTTTACAAAGCTGCTGCAGAAGATGCACCCAAGCTCTCGCTATTTAACAGGAGCGCTTTAGACACCGCACACAGCTTCTTAGCAGCTGCCTTTGCCCTTGCTGCCAGCGCTGTTACTGGCGTATTTCCCTGTGGGAGGAACCACCCCAGGAGGCAAACACCACCCACGCGTTTGATCCGTTTCAATCATCGCTTTAAAATGATTTGCTCGATGAGGCCGCGGTGGGGGGAGGAGGAGGGAGAGAAGGGCAGGTGGCCGTGGTGGCGTGGCTCTGCAGCGTGCCCAGGGGACCCCGCTGCCAGAGAGGAGCCGCCAGCCCCGAGGATTCCCGTTTCCTCCCCAGCTGGACGCGGAGGCACCAGATGTGGCAGCATTAGGGAGGCAAAGAAGGTTTAATCCTGGCCCAGGCACCCACGTGCGCTGTCCCCCCCTTGCTTCTTAAGGTCCCCACACAAGGGCAGCCCTGGACGCGCATTGGCGGGGGGAGTCTTGGGGGGGAAAAGGCTGTGACAGGCGTCACAGGGACCCTGCCGGACAGGGGCTTAACCAGGTTACACAATGCACTCGTCCTGAGAGCATTAGTGGCAAGGAGCGTGAGGGCTCCTCAGGAACAAAATAGCCTGCCTTGAAGGGAAGGGAGGTTTCCACCACGGGGCCTGGGGGGGCAACAGGGGGCACCCTGCGGCAGGAAGAAATGTAATTAGCAATGACAAAGCCAGTCTAATTGCCTGGTGTCTTCTGGAGATACAGCCGCATCCCTGGTGAAAAATGACAGGCTTGGAGCAGAGGGCAGGATTGTAGAGGACAAGGTATAGATCAAGTTAGGAACTGGTTACTATCCACGAGAAATTTAGGAGACGTGAAAACAGGCAGGAGTACACTCACACACAAGGTTATTTTGACCAAAGCATCAAGGCGCATAAATCTTTCTGCTTGAAATGTCTAAATGTGCCCAGTAAAGGAGATGGCTGAGCTTGTAACTGACTCTCCAAACACAAGACAAAGCAAAGGAAACCTTGCCTCAGGCATCACAAGAGACCCACGAAACACAACCACTATGGAGTTTCATCCCTTCCCTTTGCCTAACTCAGGAATCACAAAGCTGTTGCTAAAGCAAAGATGTATGAAAGTCAAGAGATGACAGTGTCAGAGGAGCCACCGTGGTAGAAAAAGGACAAATAAAGTCTTGCTATCCCCCATTAAAGAGCAAAGAAAGACACCTTTTTCCTTACCAGTTTACCATCATAGCTGCGTTGTTCTCTGCAATGAATGGCAACTCCCCTCTTGCCTTCAACATGGCCAAGAAAAAGATACAGAGGATGTACTGGGGCATCTCCTACAGGCTTGTCCTGCTCCTCAGAGCCAGAAAACAACCCAGCCCCAGCAGCGCGTGCTCCAGTGTGTCAGCTCCGGGCCACCACCAGCTTGCAGTCTGCCTCGGAAAGCTCCTTGTAGTCCTCAGCCCGAGGGAATGCTGCACCCTCCAGACAAAGCCCAAAGGTGCTGCCCAGTAGCCTCCTCCCTCCTGTACGCTAAGATTTAGGCTAATAAATCCTTGTTTTCCAACGTCAATATTTTATATTAATGTCCAGGGTTGCATATGGGGTGGCTGGATTCTGATTGCAGGGTGGATTGCAAAGAGCAGGACACAGATTGTAACCGGGGATTAACAAAATGCAAAAATCCGATTTTGCACTCGGGAAAGCATCAGTCCACGATGGATTTTCTGGACTTCATCAAGCTCGTGGTAGGCCAGAAATCAGGGTTACTTATGAACAACCATCAAAGAAGGCATTTCTTCCTTCTATTGCATTTTTGAACGTGAAAAAGAAAAACAAAATAGCTGTTGCACTAATACAACTGCTGGGATTTTTAAATTTAATTTAATTATTTATTTTTTTTTTGTCACAAGAGTCAAAATATACAGCCCTTGCAGTTGCATAGGCAAAATGTTTGTATATGTCACAGGACATTTATTCTTCTCTTTCTAACAGATTTCTGTATTATTATTATTATTTTTTAATGGAAATACTGGACCTGCAGCAGTCCTGTGGGATTCTGCTGATTTTGTACCCAAGCTGCTATGTTTATCTGTTTTCTCAGAAAAGGTACCCTGGAGCTCCCAATTCACCAACCAATTTTGAAATCGGGAACATTTTAGCCTTGCCACAGAAAATGGCTCTGACATATGCCACCTGTGTGGTGTGTTTTTTTGTGCTAACATCCCCAAATATTATTCCCCCAGAAGAGAAGATTCTTGACATCTCGCAGTGCTTCCAGCAGTGCCAACATCTGGTGCGTCCTGCTGTTGCGGTGCTGAAAACATTCAGATATGGGATCTGGGTCCATGTGGATCTTGCTGGTTTCTGCAAATGGTTGCCCAGTTCTGTTGCCCAGACCCAGAATCTCTCATCACTAACTTAGGATCTGCAGTGCCACAAAACAAAACACAAACCCACTCTTTTCAGTTCTGCCAGCTGGAGCCCAAACTCTGAAATATCCAAAGCCTAAATAATACAGTAAAAAATCAGCCCTTCATTCCGCACCAAATAAGTCTGTTTTTTTCCTCGAGATGAGTGTTTCCTGTGCAGCACTATCAAAACAACACAGGCTTCTCTTGTGGACCAAAATGTTGCGGATGTCAGCATGATCAGAGACTGCAGTGTCACAGACCTAACATCAGGATCATGCCAGAACTGTTGTTGATAAAACTGATCCAAGGCATATATGGCAACCAAACAAGCCTAGGGGCTGGCCCATCCTCGTTAAAATACTCCTGTGAATCCTGGCATAATGGTGTTGGAAGAATGCATGTGAGATCCTGAAAATTTGCAAGTACAGTCTCCAGAACTCCATCACTTGGGTACCAAAAAAAGCCAATGTATTAGCTTTTAAAACATCTGAAAAACTTAAGACCAGCAGCAGCTCAGTAGCATAGCTCTGGGAAGAAATGCAGCCACTCCCACTCTTGAGCTTTTCATCAGTGCTAAATCTGTGATTAGAATTGTTTTTGCAGTGGTGAGTGGACCCCACCAGGAGCAGGACTCTCATCTAAAAGTGCTACAGAAACCTATAATAAAAATTAGCCCTTGTTCAAGAAAGCTTATGATCTAAGGATATACTGTGATATTACAGAAGTAAGAGGGAGCTTTGCCACTCCATCATCAGAGCCAAGATTTCATTCTCTATAAACAAAAGGCCATCACAGGCAGATTTTAGCATTACTTCAAGCAGTGGTCCCAGAGCATTAAAAAAAAAGCTTTTTTTTTTTTTTTTTTTTTTTTTTTTTGCTAGCCCCAGGTCTGTTGGAGAGGATGTTCCTAGTGCAGGCAATTTTTAAAAGAGCAGGGAAATAGGAGAAGATAGCAGCTGGAAGAAGAGCAAATACAAAATTGGGTGATATCATTATTTCAGTGGAGACAAGAGCTTCAGTAGGTTAAAGAAAACAAAAAGATAAGTATCAGCTATGGAAGAACATCAAAATATAGGCATTCATTTTCTGTTTTCATCAAAAGAAAAAAAAAAAAAAAGGATCCTGTTGCTCTGCTGAAGCTCTGCAGATATTTTTTTATTTTATTTTTTTAATTCCAGCTCCAAAAGCGTACTGTCAAAATCAATAATGCACATCGTCACTCCTTAGCGAGCAGGGACACTGGGACTCAAACACATCCCAGTGCAGCAGCAACTCAGAAACAGATTACAAGCACGTAGACCCCACTGCTCCTGGCATATTTTATTGGTAATCCACAAACTGAGAGCTCCTAAATAAAGAGCAGGTGAGACCACAGCATGTTCAGCATCCCTGGTTCAAAATTACATTAAATGGCAGGAAATTAGACGTTGCTTCACAGGCTGTTTCTCCCCGGTTTCACAGCATCTCCTGTCCATCTCCACATCCTTCATCAGGAAAGCATTTTACCAGAAAATCAGACTCTAGAAGAAAGTCATAAAGATTAAGGCAGGCTGTCAGGTGAGGCAGTTCTGTGCTATTCCAGTCTTTCAGTCTAAAATTCTCAGCATAACTGAATCTGTAAACTTCATCCAGAAGAACAGAGCTCCTCTACCTCAGATAGCTACACCTGCAGAAGACCTCTCACTATAGACCTGTTGTCTGCTAATTAGCCATGTTGTCACTTAGCAATAATCCACCAAATCTAACTGCT
Source organism: Heteronetta atricapilla (assembly GCA_011075105.1). NCBI lineage: Eukaryota > Metazoa > Chordata > Aves > Anseriformes > Anatidae > Heteronetta > Heteronetta atricapilla. The sequence goes on along the minus strand of CM021731.1, from coordinate 137,566,589 downwards.
TAGCAATGCTGGCTGCAATTCAACTCAATTCACTCAATTCAGTCTGTTATATATTTTCCTTTAGTGTCTGCTCTATGGAGGGTAACAGTCCATTCTTGCAACAGAAATTTTAGCTAATCCTTTAGCTCAAGTCATTAAGGTCTTCATTCAGTTTGTTCTTTAGAAAATTTGAGATGTGTTACCCAAAATTTCCAGGATCTGAGAAATATGTAAGTCAAAAGAAAATTATATTTGTTTTATTCTCAGAGGACAATATACTTTTCAGAACAGGCATTACTCTGATTCATCAGCATCCAGCTGAATAATGCATGCTTTTAAATTAATTTGATGTCAATATGAGTGGAGATCTGCTAGGGTTTGAAGGGTTGTTTTTTATGCTTATATTTTAGCTCTGATTTTCCCCAGAAAAACAGTATCCTGTTCTCAGATAGCAAGATTTTGGCTTTGGGGAGCCGTTACCATCAATGAATGGCCATCAATAACAACTATGGTTTTACAGGAACTGTCTGAAAGAGCTGGTTAAGTTCTGATTTTTTACTGAACTGTTAGGAAAGGTGACAGCTGCTCTGTCTGTTTTGGAGTGCAGTTTTTTAGGCTTGTATTGAAATTCAGAGGGCCTGACAAAAGCCAGATTAAGGCAGTGCTGTGAATTTGGCATATAAAAAAGACATGGAATTTAGCACTGCTGTAGCAGCTTTCAGTGAATTCTTCATGAGCTCAGTACTCTATTAATTGCCCAAGTGAACAAGACATGGCATAATGTCTGACCAGAAACATGTAATCTTTCCAAGAGTTAAGGCATACAAAATTCTAGGAAAACTGCATGCACCAGAGGGATTTTTTTTTTTTTTTTTCCCCCTGGATGAGTGATTTGATGGGTTTTGATACTCCAATCAACAATACCTCTTCAAATCTACAGGCAAAGCATGAAGTTTTGCAGCTCAGATACTGGGACAGGCAATCACCGAAGTGTTGTGCAGGATGAATATCTGGACCTGTTGTCATTCCTGAAAACTGATGGCTTGGCATTAACAGGTCCCTAACAAGGTTAAGCCATGCTTCTAAATCAGGTTTCTAAGAGTAGATGGCCTTAATTGTTACTCTGATGGGACGGTCTGTGGGACATGGTCAAAAACAGGCACAACCAAGGCACTGCCAGCAACCCGGATAATTCATGCTTGTAAACAAGACATGCCAGATGCATAAAAGGACTGCAGGTTTTCGGTGCAATAGTAGTCAGTCACTCTTTTTTGCTTCTGTATTGCATAGTACAGAAATCCAGACATTTCTTCGTGCTATTGAGAGGGGCTGAATTGTATCCTCAAACAGGAGGTGTAGCTGTCCTGCTTAAACCCCCAAATCAGTAAGCCTCCTTTATTTCACCCATGTATGCATTTCTCTCCTCCTAGGCGAATATACTATTATGACAGCGCATTTTCATCTCAAACGGAAAATCGGTTATTTTGTCATTCAGACATACCTTCCTTGCATTATGACTGTGATCTTATCACAAGTGTCGTTTTGGCTGAACAGAGAATCTGTCCCTGCTCGGACTGTCTTTGGTGAGTACCTGACTCTCACAGTGTGAAAGAAGGAAAGGACCTGTTTGTGGAAGTGATTTTCTGTAACAACATCACAGGGCTTATTTCTGCTTGTGTTGTAGGTGTTCCCATGCTCTCTTCCAGTTTAAACTCAAAATCCATTTAAAAACACTGTCTGGGCTTTTTGAAAAAATACGACAGAAATTGCACAAGGATCAATTATATGGAGGTTAAGGATGGAAAACAGAAGAATCAGATTGTTGTAATTTCTATTTGCTTTTTTATTTTATTTTTTCTGCACTCAGATTAAATATGTGATGGTTTAGAACAAAAAGCCATGTATATGATGATAGTACATACTCTAGTCTAAGTATTTGAAGCAGATTTCACTTCAAAACATTTTGTTTAGCTGTGTTTTCAAGATGTTTATCTGGGAAAACCATGTAGAGGTTAATTAGTGACAATTATCTCTATTACCATCAAACAAATTAATATGATTTTGCATTTAGAAAATGTATATTTACTACAGAAGCTGTCATGCAAAAATCCTTTGGGGTCTCTTAAATTACTTGACTTAGCACTAGAAGATTGCAAAAAAATAAACAGTCTTAACTGAAGGTTGATGAAATCAAAAAACCCACTAGATCAGAAATGAGGGAGTGGGAGCAGCTTTGTGTGTGAAGCTTTGGCCAACAGTTCTTAATAGAGCCATTCCTCTATAGGAACCTACTGAAATCTGTCAGCACCTTTGATAAAAAATCAATTCACGATCTGTACAGGGAGAATACAGGAGCCAGCATCGCATTGCTGACTGGTGATGCTGATTTGAGATTCATGAAGGCATAACTGAGAGTTCAGTTTTGTCCTGCTAGAGGCATCCATCCACAGATGGAACTACTGGCAGCTCTGTCAGCTACTGACTTCTGTGGAGGGAAGTACTACAGTCAAGGGAATGAATAAATCAGAAATTTCAATGATAAAATCACTATGTGAGAAAATAAAAGCAATAATCCCACTTCATTATGACAGTTATTGCTGGACGGGTTGATCGCTGATTATATAATGTTACCAATTGACAAGGGACACCCTATATATACCATGTATCAATGAACAAGGATAAAATAGCAGATTTTGGTTTCTGCAACAGTTGGGCTTCTATTATCCTTAAAATCACATGTTTAAGTACACTGTAGCTATAGATAACCTGAGCACCAGAGAAGTAAACACCTAAGGCAGAGGCTTTTATTTTTTTCTTGGTCAGCAAAGTATCTCATACTTTCTGACCAAGCAAATACTGATTTACTTCATGTGGTTATCATGCTGAGCTGGGGCCCTCTCATAACTTATTGGGAATCTTGTAAGGACTACCAAGCTGATCTCTGCCTCTTTCTTTTTTCTTTTTATTTTCTTATTTTACAGGAGTAACAACAGTCCTCACCATGACCACCTTAAGTATCAGTGCCCGCAACTCTTTGCCAAAAGTGGCCTATGCTACTGCAATGGACTGGTTTATAGCTGTCTGCTACGCCTTTGTATTTTCTGCATTGATTGAATTTGCAACAGTCAACTATTTCACCAAGAGGAGTTGGGCATGGGATGGCAAAAAAGCCCAGGAAGCTGCTAAAATCAAGGTGTGTACCTTACATGTTTTAAATACCTAGAATAAAAAGCACTAACTCCACATAGTTCATATGAATGAATGCAGGATTTTCATTTTCTCTGTGAATAAAGTGTTCAGTTAATTTGTGATATACTCTCATCTTTCTATAGAGGAATATTTGCAAGGAAATATGCCTTCTTCTGTTCAGAGAGGTAGACTGTCAGTGTCTGCCATCTATATGAAGTGGACTGTTTTCCAGAAAATATAGGGCATTGAGTGCATCTGACATGTAGTGACCAAATTTGTGATAATCAGCTATGAAGTCATATGCCATGAGAAATATCTCTGTGGAGGAATCTGTGTGCTCTCCCACATAAATGGCAAGGCTCACATTGAGCTCCATGGGTCACGGTCCCACCACAATAACTTTGATGAACTGAGGCAAAGGAGCATTCCTTGAAAACACAACTTGAGTTTCAAGCCGAAAGGAACATTTTGGAATAGAACTGACTCTTAGCAAATGACGTCCTGGAGAAAGTCTGCATTGGCAGGCATCCTGCCAGAGCAGTGCCAGGAGGGGAGCTAGCAGACACCGAGCCCTTCACTGCACTGCTGCCTTCAGCCAGGAGGGCATGACTGGCATGGGGGCAGCAGTCTCTCCAGCTGCAGGGCTGCTTCACCCTGATAGGAGAAGCTGCTATCATACATGCTCCCTGGGATCCAGGTCCAGACAGCCTTACTTTGTTATCTCTGACATCAGGGGAACTTTAGCCTGAGTAAGAGCTATAATATGGAGGCAGAAACAGCTGTTTGGGAGTCAGTCAGAATAGCCCCCTGGCGTTTGTTAGCATGATTGATTACAGCGCTTAGGTTTGGGGTTTGGTATCTTGAGAACCTGTTTCCACTTTCTGTTTCGGTAGTCTAACATTTTGTTCTTTGCATTGCAGAAAAAAGAGCGCCAATTGCTGGGAAATAAATCAACAAACACTTACACCACTGGGAAGATGACCCCCGCCCCAAACATGCCAAAGGACTCAGCCCCATCTGTCATATCAAACACGGCTTCTGCTCCAGCAAAGTCCACAGAAGAAAAGCCTACCGAAAGCAAAAAGACTTACAACAGCATCAGTAAGATTGACAAAATATCCCGGATAATTTTTCCAGTGCTATTTGGAACTTTTAACTTAGTCTACTGGGCCACATATTTGAATAGGGAGCCTGTCATTAAAGGTGCCAATTCTCCAAAATAAACTGAAGGACTCTAAAGCCACATGTGAGCCATACTTACAAAGCAGATGCTACCAAGGAAAATTTGAGATCCAGACAACTTTCTACATTTGGGCAATATTCTTCAGGAAGTTTTTTGCATGTTTAATAATATGTACAAATAATATTGCCTTGATTGTTTCTACATGTAACCTCAGATGTTTCGGAGACGATTATATTACTTACAGCAACAGATCTTGATAAAAGATCAGAAGACATTGAACATGGCTTCTTTGCTGCTGAGTATCTTGCATTGATAGTTTACAAATAAAATAAGTTATATTTTTTAACTGTTCACGTGTACTACATATCGTGGTTTTTATACTTCAGATGTACAGTCATACAAATGTAGGCTTAACCTCTATTTTACAGAAGAGCTCCACTATTGTCATCTGATAGGTTACTGTGAGTAATGCCAGTTGTAAATGTTCCAAATTATTAACTGTAGGGCTATGTTTGAGCACCTTTACTGGTTATAGGTAGCGTATTACTCCACAGATAAAACTGCTCAGCCCAATTTTCATTAATAGAAGTTAATACAAGGCGATAAATCCTAATGGGGCTATGCTGATTTTCACTGCTTGAGCCTCTAGCTTGCAGTGGAGTAACATGGAGAGCAAGATGCTACCTGTGTAAATAAAGGTGGTGGAATCTTGCCCTTAAAATAAAATTGGGTTTTGCATTCCAAGGGAATTTTCTTGAATGGTTCTCAGTATCTATTCCAAAAATTAGAGATATATTGCATGAAATTAACATAGATTAGGAACATATTTGTGCAAATAAAACTTTTGACAATGGCAGTAGACATTTTTATTACGGTAAAGCAGCTAATGTTTGGATGTTTTCCCGAGAAGATTGTGTTATATTAGCAGAGATAAACAGTAAAGAATTGCAATAATTCTGAAATAATTATTACTTGTTTCCCACAGTGAAAACCAATCAGACAACATTAAGAAGTGTGATCAGAAAAAAAAAAAAAAAGTGCTTCATGACAGCAAGGTATTTCAGTGACAATATTGACAGAAAGGTCTTTGTACTGTCCATCTGAAAATTTTCTATAAAACGCCTTGCTGCTGCCAATGTGTTTTGCTTTCACAATGAATGAGAAAATGCAATCTGACTTTTCAGCTCTTTTCTCCTTGGCATCTTTCTTTGTTCCAGAAGCTTTTGTAATTTAATCTTAATGTTTAAATAAAAAATGCATTGGACACTTGATTGCAAAATGTCATTCTTATACTGGTTATCATTTTAGAGACCAAAAAATCACCATTGGAGCCAAAAGAATTAAATGGAAAGCATATATGCATGCAATGAAGCAGATGTGTGTGCATGATACATCCTCACTGTTGCCCAGAAAGGTACATATGGAGTGAAGACAGCAAAATGGGATATTTGAGAATTATGGTGTAATTTGCTGTGAAGCATCAGTCCTACTTGCTATTTGGGACAGAGAGGAGAGCCTGTGCCCTTACTCAGACATCCCTTTTGCATGTTTGGTCTCTCCTCAGACTTTCACAAAGTCTCTTTTTAAGGGTGAAATTTCTGCTTCGCTTTGCGGTCAGGGTCCAATCCAGGACTGGGGAGCTCTCTGGGCTTCTCGTGTCATCTCTTATTCCCCTTCATTCCTAAACATTGCTGAGAAAAAAAGCTCATGAGTGTATTCCTTTTCACAGCTTTTTTTTTTTTTTTTTTTTTTTTCCCCTGATGCTGTGGAATTGGACTTTTGCAGATTCCCAGTGGCCAGGGAGAAGCCAGATGACTGAGTGGGTGCCTGGAAGCTGGCAAGAAGAAGCCCATGAGGGGCATGCCTGCCTCTTAGTTACAGGGCTGCCCTGAGGCAAGGTGAGGCTTTGGATCTCTGTATTCATTTCAGCTTCCCATGTGGTTTTTGTCAGCCACACAGCTCCTCATTCATTTCACTGCTTTTAAAGTGGGATGATGTTATTTGGATGCAACTAATTCAGTCCTTTGGGGATCAAAGCAGTGAAAAAATGCAAAGCCTTTTGGGCAGCAAAACTTCATAAATCCCTGTGGTTATTTATTTTCTTGCACATAGGTTACTCCCACAAAAAGGTGAGAGCCTGGGAGACCTCCTGTTTTCTCAGCAAAGTGCACAGAAGTTGCATTGAGCATCCACACTGATTTGCTCACTGAGCACCTCCAAAACAGCTAAAAACACCTGGTGACTGGCAGAGGGAAGCAGATCTTTCTATGTATGCAAGACAGACCCTCTCAGCTTCAGCCTCTGCTGCCTCTGCTTACATCCACAGAAATGTATAATGAGTGCAGAGGTGGGCTCAGGGCAGGGCTCCATGAAGATTCAGAGAAGGAGAGGAGAGCCCAACGTGCGTCCAAGACAGACAAACACAGCAATTGCTCCTAGCTGGGATGTGCATGCCCATGGACATTGGTAACCATTTGACCATGGACAAGGCTCCTTGCTAGGAATCTGCCCACAGCTCACTGCTTCCAGTCTCACCAGAGTGACAGATGAGATGTAAATGAAGATGTAACTGAAGATGTGACTTCACTGACACAATGTAGTGCACCAAACTAATCTTGCTCAACCAGGTGTCAGGGAATGGTGGGCGGGCTGATAAGGATCAATTAGGAGGTAGTCCACGTGGAGACTTGCATTTTTTTTTGACCCCCAAAGTACGCACACTAACTACTGAGTTGTTGGCAGGTGTGTAGCGGTACCTCTAAGTTCGATTCTCTTCCCAGTCATTCTTGCAGCCTACAGGTGGCACGGGCTCTCAAAAATTTTTATCACACATTGTCATTTATGGTAACATCTGCAATCATAAAAGGCAAGCTGGATTCTGTTCAACAAGAGGTTTTTAGTTAGTTTGTTTTATTTTGGATGGTAAGAGTGTTATTTAACACTTCTTCCCCTCAGATAGCAAACATTCAAGTGACAAAAACAAGGTGGTGGGTTTTGTGGTTTTTATTATTTATTTTGTTGTTTGTTGTTTTTGTTTGCTTGTTTGTTTTAGTTTTGGGTTGTTTTGTTATATTGTTCCTCCCCCCATAGGAAGATGAGGTAGCTGTAGGGTTTCAAAACAAAAAACTGTTATTGAACAGAGAAAGTTTAAGGAATTAATGGGATAGCCACTGACCAAAACTGGGTACTATGGGTTCAAGTCCAATTTGGAGTGTGGGACTGTTGCTGCACAATAAATGGACAGAAACTATATTGTCTTCCTGAGATGCTGCTTACAAGAGGCTCGAGGAGTACTTGGGAGGAATATCGTATGCACACGCTCAATGCCTCTTCTCAATAAACCTCTCCTTCTGGCCACTTTCATAGAAAGGATACTGCCCTAGGCAGACCTTGGTACCAACCCCATACAGCTTCTCATTGTATGTCTTTCTGCAAGAGAAGGCTGGAGGACAGCAATACCTGCTCAGACCCTTAGGCCACACTGTGCCTGTGGCAGTGGCACCAGCATGCTTCTACAGAGGCTGCATTTACTGCATGGCTGAAAAGTATGAGCAATCTGTGAACCTCCAGAGGAGACCACGTGTGGTAAAGGGATATCTAAATACTCACAAATCCCAGAGCAGGAATGAATCACAAGAAGTTGCTTTTTACTGTCCTCTAACTCCTACAAAAAAAAAAAAAAGCTTTCAATTTAAAGCTTTCCCCTACGTGAATGAAAAAATCAAAACTGTCTTTAAAGCACCTTCTCCAGAGCCATTCTGTCTGCCTTGGAGGCTTTTTCATGTTTCCTGTATTCACTCAGACCCAAGCCTGACTCTTATCCTGAATTTCTCAGCATCACTTTCTGGTCTCCATTGGTCTCCATTAGACTCAGTGCCAGGATCTCTGAGTCTAATTTTACATGTATGACGAGTCTCATCTTCCCTGAACACAGAACTACCTGCAAACAGGAGCTACAGGGTCAGGCCCTTTGCTTTATTTTAATATACGATGTATTGAAATTTACCTGATGTGTAGAAGAACCAACAATTAATTACCTGCTAAAGATATATGACACCAAAGACATTTTATCACTTCCAGTGATAAGTATCATTTCCAGTTATGTTGACTATTGCTCTCTGTGTTTGAAGGTAAAGGCAGTAAACAGTGGTTAGGGTTTGCTGTTACTGTGGATTTGCTAAATCATGTTGAAAATTCCTGAAGAAGCTGCCTGTCTTTCATGTCTCAGAGGATCCCACACATTCCTCATCCTTGCTCAGAGCTGAAATGACAGAAGAACAACAAACGACCTCCCAGTGTGAGCTGCTGCCTGAACAGTAGGTGTTGCCCCATGGTTCGGGAGATGCTTCAATGAGCCGATCGATTCCAGGCTGGAATACGTAAATGCCACTGCCTCACGCCACACAACACCTAACAATTTAAATAAACTCGCTGCAAGCAGCGGAACAGTCTGCGTGGGAGACCATTACTCACCCATGGCATCTGAACTGTGGGAGATGGGAGCATTTCCCAGATCTTGGCTCCAAGAAAACACCTTGGCCATCCTGCTGCAGGCTTGGGCGGTAGCTGGAAGTGCATCAGTGTCCTCGGGCTTCCCCTGGATGGAGTTTGGTCCCTTGGGAGTGGGGGAGCTATGCTGGTATCCCCAGCACGGCAGAGCTGGGGCCCTGCAAGGCACATTTCCTTCACAGCCTGGTCATGGCCAAAGAAGCTAATGAGTAGGGATGGCTCGTTTCTGGGTTTTTCCTGTATGCTTTCATGAAAAATTGTTGAAAAGTGATTGCTTACAACAATTCAGCACTGGAGAGTAAGTGTGTGCAGTTCTACTGCCAAATTTCCTCAGTTGCGCCCATTAAGAATGAAAGAACAAATCAAATGCAATGGAAAAGGTTTTTATTATTTCTGATATTCGAGCTGTGCCAGCTTACTCCAGGATGAATTTAGGCAACAATGTATTTCAAAAGCTTAACCCTGTTCTGCTACCTTGAATTGCATTTTTTTTTTTTTTGTGTGTGTGTGTAAATGGAATGTGCTCTCTGTGGAATATCTAAATGAATTTGTACAAAAGTAAGAAAGGAATGATTTTATGAAATAATCTTGCCTTTCAAAAAATCTTCTTTAACATATAAATTAAACTTTCAAGAAAACTGAATGAAGATGCTTTGTTATTCAGCTTAGGCAGGCAAGATGAATGCAGCACTTGAACAGCTATTTGTTTTTTAAATCTGGAGATAATGTTCTTTGTAATAAGGATATATTTCCCCTAATGCCCTTGCTCCTCAGATTGGAACTGACACTGAAATGTTGAGAGAAACCTAAATTATTCTAAAGCAGTGCTTGATCAAATTGCTCCAATTCTTTATGGCTTTTTATATTTATTTTTATATATTTATATAATATATTTTATATTATAATATGTAGTTTTTATTTCACTACAAACACTTAAATATGGCCACAGCATGGCCACAGTGTCTCAGTTGGCATCCTCACCTCACCACCTTTGCATCTTCCACTATTTTGTTATGGACATTCCTTCAGTTCTGAGAAAAGAAGAATATAGGTTATATTTTATGAAGCCCAAAGGACGCCTGAAGGATCTCCCTTGGCTTGCCACTAATTTAGACTGAAATGTAAGTGCCCCATTCTGTACTGCATTACTTGCTTTTTCATTGCCATCCTCAAAAGCAATTATCACTTCTCACGGTCATCATGTCTTAAAAGTTACTGTTTAAATTGGCACTGGCTAAAAACAAAATGAAAAGCAAAACTTTGATTGAAGATACCAAGTTATTTATTTCAGTTAGACAAATGTTGAGAGTTTCAGGGGAAAACTGATAGATTGCAACATGCTGGACAGTGATGGGTGACGTTTATAGGTGGGGAACAACAGGATGAAAAATAGTGCATAACTTGTCATACATGTGGTAGAAAAATGTGGAGCCACAGCCACTCGCAGCCTGCTTGGCCTTGGGGGGCCTGGGCTCAGCTGGCCACTCACCACAGGCTGCTGTCACCGACACCCCAAAGTACCTCCAAGCAGCCACAGCTCCTTCCTGTGCTGCTCATGGGGAGCTGGGAGAGCCACCGGTGAGGGCATACCTTCAATATTTGGTCACAGGAAAGCTGAGGTGCCTAGCAGCAGGGAAGTGCTTGGCACTGGCAGGGGGGCACACGGTTCTCACAAGTGGGCCACTTGCTTTGTGGGACCTGTTCCTTCCCTCTGCATTTCCCCCTTTATTATGTGTACTAGTTTCCTGCATGGCAGCTTCACGAGACCCTTACATACCCCTGACAACAAGTGCTGCAAAGGCTTTTGCCTTTGGTATCCCTCAGGTGGAAAAAAAACAGTAGTCACTTCTGTGAAGATGCAATGAAAAGTAAATTAAAATATGGATCCACTTTATTGTGCTGGAGAGCATATGCATTTTCCTGTCGTTACAGTGAGTAATAAAACATTCTTTTATTAAAACATGTGCTGGATAATCATAATCCTTACCTGAATACACAACTTGAAAAGCCTCAGCGAAGGCAGGGGGAGCTTTAAAGAGCAAAGGATGCAAACGTGAGCGAAAAGGGAGAAGTAGAAATGTCACAGGCCCGAGGTATAACGAACGGCGGAGCTAAAGCACTCCTTGGGCGTCAACACAGCCCATCGAGGCCAAGAGAAAAAAAAAATCTCAATCTTCTTTAGTTTCTTTTTATTTATTTATTTAATTTTCCTTTTTTTTCCTCGCGCCCTGGTGAGGAGGCGGCGATGATCACCGACTCCGGGAGCCCAGCCCGAGCCCCGGGGCTCGCTGCCATCCTCGTGCGGGCCAGCTCCACGGGGACAGCCCCGCACAGCCCCCGGCCGGGGCTCGGGGGGTGCCCACCGGGAGCCCCCCCGCCCGGCACCCGCCGCGCTTCTCCCCGCCGCCGCCAGGGGCCCCCGCGGTCGCTGCTCCGCCGGCAGTGGCGAGAGGCGCTAGTCCTGTGGCTGGTAGCCGGGGTCAGCCCCGAAAGACCGCTATATGATGTAGCGAGGAGTTTAGGCTGAAAAAAAAAAAAAATAATAATAATAATAAAAGGGAAAGTGCAGGCTGTGAATGAATTGGCCGGCTTGCAGCGGATTTTCCCAAAGCTGGGCTCGTTCCTTCACTAAATAACTTGGGGAACAGCAAACGCTTTCTGGGCAGGTCTTCCAGGCGTGGAAGCTGGGCTAAAAGCAGGAATGCATCTTCCGTCGGAACTTTTTTTCTTAATGCAATGTCATAGTAAAAAGCGACTCCCCCAGAACTTGGAAATAATGTCTAACGGAGGAGGAGGCACAGATGCATGCCTCTGGGCTTCCTTATCGCAGTGAAACGATCGCTCGCAGTACCTTAGTAGGGCTTTTTGTTTCCAGCTTAGCACAGCGTAAGTGAAATTTTGTCATTTCCGATCCTGAGAGCACGGGGGGATTTTCCTTATCACCCTGACGCCTGCTGAAAATATACCCGGAGTCGCCCCAAATCGCATTTTAGCGGAGCAGAACGACACGCGATGTCCAGACCCAAACTCTTTTTGCCCTGCACACACTTTGCAGAAAAAAATAAATTAAAAATAATAAAAAATAAAAACAACTCATTTATCTCACCGATGCCCCTCAGAAAGCCACGCAGCCCGGTCTGTCACATACATACATGTATACATTCTGCCTTATAGATCTATACGGGTGTAGGCACGCGTATAGATAGATGCCTGTAGCGATGCAGCAAGCAGCTAGGCACAGCGGCACACCACGCGGCATCCCCGAACAGCGGGGAGGAGGAGGAGGAGGAGGAGGGAGGGGAGGAAGGTGCGGGGGGTACCTGTTGGGCTCTGCGCGGCGGGGAGGGGAAGGGAAGGGAGGTGTGTGCGTGCGTGGGGAGGAGCGGGAGGCGAGGAGCGCCCCTTCCCCGGCGGGGCCGGGGCTCGGCAGCTGGGGGGGACGGCGGGGAGCGGGAGGGGCGGCCCCGCTGCTCCCGACGGCTGCGGGCACCGCAGCTCGCGCATACCAGAGGGACCCTGCTCTGCTTCTGCCCCCGCCAGGGGCTCTCCGACGGGGATTTCCCCCCCCTCCAGCCCACTTTGCCTTTTTTTTTTTTTTTTTTTCTTTTTTCACTCCCCCTCCCTTCCCAGAGCAGTGTGAACGGGGGTATTTTTCTTCAGGATATAAAGCTGCGGAGACACGGGGAGGGGAGACTCAGAGCTTCGCCGCGCCGCCGTTCGCATGCGAGCCTTCCGCAGCCTCTCCTTGCCCCCGCTGCACCCCTTACCTGGCCAGCTCTGCCCGGACCATGCCCGCTAAGCTCCTCGCCGTCTTCTTCCTCCTCTCGGTGTTTCACGCCCGGTAAGTCCCCGCTCCCTTATCGCCTCCCCACCCCTCCGTCTCCTCTCCTCCCCGCGCCGGGGCTTGCGAGGGCGGCTCTCCGGAGTTTGCCGGGTACTCGCCGCCCGGTGCGGACATCGGGCTCTCCCCCTGCCTCCGTCCCGGGGCTTCCCTCCCAAACGCCGGCGGAGGTGGCTAGAGAGGGTTCCCCCCGAGCCGGCCCGGCAGAAAGTTTTACCCCGCCTGCGGCTGCCGGGGCCCGGGCTCGCCTCTGGACGCCTGGGGCTGCTCTTGCCCACCTCGCCCGCGGCCGGCCGCCATGAGCCCCGCGGGGCAAAACGGCCCCTGGGCGCTGCCAGCAGCCCTGGCACCCTGAGGCGGGAGAGGGGCCTGGGGACACGCAGGGCTTCCCTTCCGTTCCCTTCCGTTCCCTTCCCTCGTCCTCACAGGAACCGGAGGCTGCTTCGTGACAGCCCCCAGAGCAGGTCCTGGCCACGGTTGTCCCACAAAATAAGCCCTTTTCCCCACAGCCTCCAGGGGTTTTCCAGCCTTTCTGCTTGGTGGGTTGCTTGCTGCCTCCTCACAGGGTCAAAACTGGCGGCCCCTGCGGTGGAGTTTGGGGAAGGTGTGCAGCCCTTCTTCCTCCCCCTTTGGGTATGGCCCAGCATCATCCCTGTGGACAGCAGGAATAAGCTGGGAGTTTGGCAGTCCCCACTAAGGCTACAGGGGAAACGGCAACCTCAGGTGCCTTCCAAGAGCCTAATTGCGCAGAGACTAGCAGGAGAAGTGAAACTCTTAAGGAGGAGAACAAAACACCTGTCTATCTAGTGTGCTGGTCTGATTCACTGTGAAACCTCTCCCACCCCCAGTCTTAATCTGGGAGGTAGGAATTTGCATCAATTGGAGGTGCTTTCTAGGAAACAAGCTGCTAGTTTGAGTGGATTTAAGAGCTCTGTTAGTGCCTAGAGTCATACTAGCAACTGGTTTTAAAGTAAGCTGTTCCCTGAAATGGGAATCATGATTCTACATGAACTCGGTTCTTGTTTCCACGTGCAATCTGAATGTCTCCAGTCAAGTTGTGGTGAGTGCAGCAGAAAAAGACATACGATTGTGTGCTCCTTTGCTATCAGTAATTCAGCACCACTGCAGTGTTTCAGCTGTGGAATATCAACCGTGTGTGCTTGGAGATGGTGCCTCCTTAGAGAATGGTCCCGGAACTGCAATATTAAAACATATGGCTTGTTGTGAACCTAAGGGAGAAAAGAAAAAACAAAGAGTCCTCTTAGGGTTTTAAATACTCATTGGGAGAATTCTAACAAAAAAGATCAAGTTATAAAAAATACAACTCGCTAACAGAGAAGTAACACTCATCTATTCAAAAGTCTCCCCAAGTTTTATGTACTTCTGGAACTTGGTTATATGAGCTCTCTCAGTACAAGATTCTTAGGGGCTAGATTTAAAAAAATTATAAAGAAATTGTACCCAGGCCACCTGCAATTTGTGAGGTCACATCAAGCGATTTGTGGCTAATATGCAAAATGATAGTGCGTTGCCAGGGCAATTGCACATCCAAGCAATAGATGATTACTGCTGTGGGTTCTGCCACTCAGGTTACCTTTTCTCCCGATAACTTCATCTCAGTTTAACTGTAATGGATTTTCTCCAGCGAGAGAGATCAAACAGATTTGGTTTCTAAGATACCAAAGGATACATCTTCAAATCAACATTTTACTGTTCGTGCACAAAAAAGCTGCACAAATGAAATTAGTCACGTGTGAAAGTAGCTCTAGCTGTGATTCCTGGGCAACTGTAGTTTCACCACATTTGCATTACCATTCTCTTAAAATAAAAATAATCCACCTGTGAAGGAAAGGGGAGTCATAATCCTTGGTGTAGAGCTTTTTTTATTTAAAAAAAAAAATGTCATGAAAACCGTTGGGAGACTCTGAAATTCCAATTAATTTATGAAACGTATTTGTGTGCTTGTGATAATCCATCTTATATTCAAGGAGCAAGCTCTTAATTCTAAGCCTTGTAATACATTAAACTCTGAGATTCAGGCACTGAGAATATAATAATTTATTAATAAGATAAAATGATCAGGAAGTATTAAAAGGTCTGAATTTTTAATACTCTTATTAGCCTTTGTGCAAGAGATGGATCAGTTGTCTTGATGGATTCATAAAATAATACTGCAGATGTTTGCTCTTTGTAAGCATGTATTGTAAATGTATTGGGTAACTATGCAGTTGGGATAGGTTGGTTAGAATGTAGGATGTTAAATATTATTCTGATAGCTGTATTAACTCGCAGATAATTACTTATTTGAGAGACTGGCAGAAGACAACTTCTAAATGAGTCTTACTTTTGACCCATCCTCATACTCAGCAACTGTTAATGGGAACATCCTGTTGTAAAAGCAGCTTAAGACTGTGTAGATAGACAAAGCCAAGGGAGAAATCTAGAACTTCTTAAAAAGCTCTGCAGATTTACTCAGAATGCAAATTCTGATTTTTTTAATTATATAAAATAATGTGTATTTATTTGATCTGTTATTGCAGTTCCAGAAAGGTTGAAGAAGATGAATATGAAGATGGGACAACCAACCAAAAATGGGTTTTAGCTCCAAAAACACAGGACACAGATGTGACTCTCATACTAAACAAGCTGTTGAGAGAGTATGACAAAAAGCTACGACCAGATATTGGAAGTAAGTACTCCTTTCTGCACAGGGAGGAAAAGTATCTATGGACACAGAAAAGGCATTATGTTACATTTTGGTTAGCGTACACAAATGTTTGGGAGAGTGGAGATTAAGTGTCTTTGGCTCAGATTCATTTGCAAGTGAGCTTCCTCTAAATACTAATTCTCATGGGAAGATGTGAAGGTAATTTGGCATCCTAAACTCTATTTTGCGTGTATAGTTTGTACGAAGAGATGGAAAGGCTAGCTCTAGGTCTTTGGCAGGCTATTGAACAAACTTAGCTCTTTTGTCATCCAATACGTGCATATGGAAAACTTAAGCCACAGGCTCTGAGGAGTAATCAAAAAAATAGTACATTAAAATCAAAAAGTAGGACACAGCAAGAGAAGAGTGTGCATCTACTGCCTCTGTAAAGTGTGATCACAGAAGTTATGTTCCTTGTTGATGAGAAGGCACCAGGACTTGCGTTGTGTAAATATGTTTTCTCCCTCAAACCAGCAAATACCTTATCTCCAGTGAAATCTGATAGAATGAAGTGTCTCATGGGCAGTGCTCATACATACAGGAATACATTTAGATATGAGCTAGTAGTTACCTGTGTATAACGTATAACCATTTTGAGCTTTATTTTTTTAATCTCTTTTTAATTTTTATAATAAGGGTGTTTATTTCAAGCCAATATTTTTTTACCATTTATGGTTATGTCTTGTTTGCAACCTTAGATCAGAATGGTTGTAGCACAACTACTGTCCACCTTGCATGACAGAAATCAGAGATAATTTATCATTTACATTTACTACACCTTTCCTGTAGTCCAGAATAAACTGGGAACAGGGGAAGCTGGAAAGAGCTACCTGAGGTAATTTGCTGTTGCTAAAATTTTGCAAAGAGTTTGAAGAGAGAACTACCACTGTTTGTAACAGACCACTATTTTGTGATGGCATATGTGTTGATGTACTTACTAGGTCATCCCTTTGGGTAAGTTTAGATCTAAATAAGAGTAATCTGTGGGTATTTCCCATTAGAATTATTTGTGTCTCACAGCTACATGTTAATACAACAATTCCGGGGGGGGGGGGGGGGGGGGGGGGGGGGAAGAAAAATGCCATGCTATGAAAGAAGGGTACTTTATTTTTTTCATAGATATTACTTTGTTTTTCCATAGTATTTACTAAAATCATATTTGATAGATGTCTCTGCCTCTATGATGGAGTGACATTTCCCTCTCCTTCTACTTTGTCATACTGGATTCAGCTGATCTTTAATATCTGGTGGAAAAGTGCTTTAATACAGTTCCCCCACCCATATCAACATCTGGAAGACATTCTCAGACATTATTTTTTTTATTATTTTACTTTGTACACTGTGTCCTCATATCACAGACTTCAGTCAAAGTAAATTATGTTATGCCAATATGGGGCAAAGTAATCATTCAAAGTCCCCATGTCAGTTGCTGAAAAATTATAGAGGTCAGACATAGCCTACAGCACTGGAAAATCATTGTTACCAAAGTAATTCCTTTTGTCTCTCCACAGACTTTCATAAATCCTGTTTTAGAGAAAGGAGTTAAATTACATAACTCTTTGTATATAGTACCAAAGAAATACTTCACAGTTCTTGACTACATCTATATATTTCTATTATGCATCTCAGTCCTGCGCTATCTTTCTCACTGATAGGAATCTGGCTACTTCAGAACTTGTGGTGAGTGTTGTTCAGATGCTGGAGAAGTTATTTCACCTCTGTGCTTCCTTCCCTGGTCCCTCTTCCCTCCTCACCTACCTGTGATGCAGATAAATAACGTTGCCCTTTTGAAGCTGAGGAGACTAAGCATTTGTCAAGGAGAACACCAGGGGAATGTTAGAGAATCAGACATTATATCTTATTTCCTTGAATTGCCAGGTGGTTGCTCACACACTGGTACATTTTCCTTTCCATCTGGGAGAAGGTTATCCTCTGAATGAGATGGTCGACTTGTCTTGGCCACAGAACTGTATCCCTTCACTGAAGGTAGGAATAGGTAACATAGATAGTATACTAGATAACGTAGAATATAGGAAAATAAAATGCCTGTTTTGGAATTTATAAAAACCAACAAACAAAAAAACAACATGGAATTAACCAGTGGAGGAAGAGAGAAGTAATTTTCATAATCAAGCAGAAGTGCAGCCTATGAAAGACACTGAGGGTTAAATCCAGGACTAACATGTAGTTGGCTACTCATTATGGCCTTAAATGTGTATGGTTCTGCCTGTAAGCAAATCAATTGTTTTACAGGACAGAGGAGATTCACCATTTCATGCTACATTGCTCCACACTCAGTTTTCCAATCCCTACTGCAAAACCACTATTTCTAACAGTGGGTAACTTCAGCAGTGCTCCTTAAGAAATTATCTCCTTTCTGAATGTAGTCAGAAGAGCCTAGTAACTTCCTGACTTCTCTGGACTTTCATAGTTTAGGACTGGGCTTTTTATGTTATGTGGGAACACACTTTCCCAAACCAAAGGCTATGTGGTGAAAGAGAATATGTCAAATGAGAATGTATGCTGGCCCAGGTGGTGGCTTTCCTGTGGTGGCTTTCCTTCCCAGGGAAACTGACTATTTGATTAATTCAGGTATGTCCAAGTACTTCCTGGCAATGTAGAGGCATATTGTGAGTGCCCCCTTACCACACTCTAGGCACCAAGTACCAGGAGTATATTCATCAGTGGGTGGACTCTGGCAAACAGACCCTCAGCCACTCTCCTTCCCCCTGTCCCACCCAGCCCAGCCAAACTGCTGTAAAGAGTCTATAGGTCAATGCTAAGATACCAGGCCAGGGCTTGCGCTTTTCCTTTTGGCAGTGCTTTTTGTTTGTTTTTTTGTTTTATTTCTTATTCTCCCTTATGTTTGGCCTTGGTTTTCATGTGATTGAATGTTGGTCAGAACACGTGCTAAGATCTGTGTTCAGCTGGTGATGCTGGGCAGTACAGGCATCACGTTCAAGCTTCCAAGCCAGGATTTTGAAGGAGGGATTGAACAGCATAAGGATCAGAGAGAGTAGTTATGCTGTGAAGGGTATCAGAAATCTGACACCTTGAACATGTGTAGGTAAAAGGAGCCTTCAGACTTCAGAAACAAAGTTAGTGTTCTGCCAGCAGGGGCATGTCTGACTGCATCTCCCTTGGCCACACTCTTCATAGAGTTCTTGTCTCCATAACTGTCAAAACTTGTGAGGGTTTTAATTTTAATGGTAGCATCTGGCGGTTTTCCAGCGTGCCACAGAACATGCATGTCTCTTGCAACTGGGGGAAAAGAAAGAAAAAAGGAAGAGAAAGCACCTCACACTTAAGAGCTTCTACTAGTGTATCGATTAAAGAAGTGTTTTTTTGGAGACAAAGCATCTTAGCATCATTTCCACTCACTTTTTACCAGGTAAAATTATAGGAATGAGAATTGTGGCTCTGTTGCATGGTCTGAAAGGAACCAGTTCCAGGTAACAAGTAAATCCACTCTGAACTGTGAAGGTCTTAACATCTCTTCCTTAGGCAGGTACTCCAGAGTCTGTTTTAAAGTCCTTTTGAAGTTCTTCGAAGTGAAGAGCTATTCACAGGATGTACAACATTTTCTAAGTGTGTGGAGTGATTTATTATATATTTTTTTTTTTCCTGACACCACACTGGATTAATTTCTACCATTTAGTAGGACACAAGTTCTGGCCTTGAAATTTTACTCTCTCTCTATCAAATATAACAAGAACAAAAATAATAGACAAATCAACAGACCACAGAGTAGAATGATGATGATTATATCTAGAAAAATCTCAATTATGTTAATATACCAGCTTTTTGCCATTGCTCTGTTTTTTTTGATTAACTGATTCAAAATTTAAGTTCTGTGTTGTATTTTTATTTTTAAGAAAACTCAAACCACAAGAAAATTAAATAGCCCATGGCAAAGCAAAATAAACTTAAGGTCAATTTCTTTTAATGAAGCCTTCTTTCTCACTTTTCATAAAGAAAAGCCTAGTGCACAATGAAGTCCTAGAAAATAAAAACTAGCTTTATTACACTACATTGGTTAGCACTTACATTTCATACGGAATGTAATTGCCTTAATTACACAAAAAGTTTGTAACAGTCTATTCCTCCAAAATAAATATTTTACCAATTTTCAAGATGGGTCATCACATTCCCTGAGTGAGCTTTATGTGTGGGAGATAATAGTGATTTTTTTTTTTTCTTTCATTTTGAAGCTCACCTAACCCATTTAAAAGGTTAGTATGTGAGAGATTTTGGAATTGTGACATTAATAGTTGGAGGGGAAAAACCTCATCCTAAATTGGTCTTGGGACACAGTATTCATTTGGAGCATGAAAAACATTATTTCTCAAAAACTGACTTTTGGTAGCTAGTTTGCTTACCTCAGAAAGAAGATTTGATTTCATCTTGTTTACTAAGAAACAATAACTAACGTGTAAAATTTAAGTCATGACAAGGCAGTAGTAATATTAATGTTAATTCATAATTTGAGCTGAACTCTGAGCTTCCCTCTTAATATCAGCCTGCTACTGTGGAAGAAAACACTTTATTTCTCCAGTACTTTGTAGAGAACACAATCATTCCCTAAGCATCTTTAGCAAGCAGTTACCTCAGCACTCTAATTTCAGTGCAAAGGGTATTCTTAAACACACCCTGCAGTCTGACCAAGTGCTCTCCAGCCTTCTTGCAATTACCTGCACTTTTTCCCAGCTCCTGAAATACCTCTCCCAGAACACAACAGGACTAGAACATGGAGTTACAGATACTTGCCAGGTATAAACAGCCAGAACTGCTGTCCATTACCTTTCCGCATGGTGTTCCTAATGCAGGAAAGTGGGGTTAGGAAATTGATAAATTTCTGGTTTAGCATTTAAAAAAAAGCCTAAAAAAGCCCAACAGTGTAGATGTTATTTTCGCTGCATATCGGGCTGCTGCAGTGATCTTTGCAGTTACTTATGCTCTGCCAGTGAAAGTTTAATACTTTCAATTAGCCTCTATTTCAGAGACTGAGGCAAAATAATGCTGCTAAGAAAAAAGCCAACTAGAGGGGACTACACTTGAGTGTACTCAAACTACCCAGGGAAATTGAAAGTAGAGTGTGATCATAAGTTTTAGCAATGAAGCTAAAAAAATAAAAAGATAAAAACCCAAATCAAGGAATATAAAGTTACAAGACAGAACTTCTTGTGCCTAGAGTTACTTAGCTGACATCAGGTCAGACCCGAGGCAAGAACGTTATGGGAGAGACAAAACAACTATGAATAATACTGATTTTAATGATATTACTCACTAAACGGTAGAAAAGAGCTGTAGTATGATTTGTATTGCATGTTTGCATCTTTGGTTTCTCAAATGTATCATTCTGTCAGGGAAAGCTCTGAACTGCATGTGTTGAAGATAGCATCATCAACTTGTGTTCTGTGGCAGTTTGACTGCTAATGCCTGCTTTTCCTTCATTTTTTTTTGATAAAACTGCAATAACTAAGATTCCTCTGGGATCCTTTATGTCACCCCCATAGCCTCCATTGATCCCCTGTATTTATTGTCTATTTATAAGCTCAAATAAATTAACTTTAAAGTGTATGCTTATGTATTTATATTTATGCCCACCCACATAAACCTAATTTAATGCCTTTTTGTCTTCTGACTCCACAGATTCTGGCTGTATGGAGTGTCAAGCTGGTTTTCTTTGCTCCTGAAGTATTTTTGTAACTGTTAGCCAAATTTGTCAACACCAGAGTAGTTTCACAAACAGCTGTGCAACGGTCGGTGCCTTGCATAGGTCTGTAAAGGCGTGGGGAGTAGAAATAGGTGGGCTCATTTATGTTGGCAAACAGAAGAGTGAGTTCTGTCCGACATGCATTTACTGTGCTGGCCAGGAAGGGTTTAATAGCAGTTCTCTTTTGAGGCTGATGAAAGTTTTCTATTCAGTTAATTTAAGCAGTTTCTCAGTGCATGCCAGGAGCAGATCTGTTGGGTGAGTGGGCACAACTTTTATTCTGTTGCTTTTTAAAGAAGATGTGCATTTTCAAGCACATGCCTAATGAAAACCTTGAGTTCTGAGGCTGCAGCTGAACCTTTCTTCTCTCTGACCTGCCTTCCCAGTGGGCCTTGCAGAAATGCACCCTAAAGTGCACCACAGGCTATTACTGCTGTGGCTGTCAAGTTATTTTTGCTAGCTGCTGATTGCCACACCTGATATTCTTTAAATTAACTCCAGCAAGGCTTCCCCATATGTGGTGACAGGGGGTTGCTTATTGCCTCCCAGATCAAAATATTTTCTAGATTATTGTGCAGAGAAAGCTGTAAGCTGTCATGCAAGGCAAAATTACTACTTTCTGGTATAAGTCTGTTTTTGTGCTAGCTTATGAGAGACAGTGTCAGAGTGCTTAGGAAGTAGTGAGAGAGACGGCTGTCATTTAGGGACTGGTTATAGACATTTGTACCTGGAAGGCTCAGCAGTCGGTAAAGGTACTACAGAATGGCAAGGAGAGAGAGAGGAACTAGTTTGTGTTATGGTAGCTCTCAGGAAGGAAGAGTCATAGTCCCAGTTTCTAGTATTGATCACCACACAAGATTGTGGAGACTAGTCCAATTTTGGTTTATATGGGAGGTTATATGGTTTATAGGGAAGGTTTATAGGTTATATAGTATATAGATTTATATACTTGTTAAAATAAGTCAGGAATACTGTGGCCAAGACTCAGCTAGGAAATGGCTGAATCTAGTGAGAGCTCAGGAGGTAAAAAAGAGCACAACAATAAAAAAATCAGAAATGTTTTGATTTTTACTGATACTTTCTTTTCTTTTGGGAAAGGAAAGTGGATTGCCCTTATCCAGAAAACTTTTGTTCTGTTTCAGCCACTAAACTGGAAATCCATTAGCTGCCCATTTCCATTGGTAATACAGTAAATACGAAACTTATTTTAGTGTCAGTTATTTCCCATGCTTTATGTAAAAGCACACCTATGTGAGGAGAGGAATGTTCCTGAGAAAAGGGTTGCTATTCAGTGCAAGTGAGAGCAATCTCTGCTCTATGTGGGAGGATAGAAGGGATTTCTCAGTTGCTTGCAGGAGCTTTAATTCTGTAGCATCTTTAGTAACTGACACTTTGTTCTGCAAACTTTACCACAAACACTTCTCAAATATTAATAACAAGGCTAATAAATAATGGATAAACTGCTCTCTGGCTACTCCAAAGCCCAAGCTTTAGATTTTGAAAACTGTGGCCCAAATCTGAGTTTAAAAACATGACATAAAATGGTTTTTGTTGCACCTAATGCTACTCTGGTGCCAATGTAGGGACAGTACATCAAACATAGCTTCATTCAAAATCTAGCATGAGAACATACCTGATTAGCATAGGCTGTTGATAGTTAATTTTTTTTTGCATGTATACATTCTACTTTTCTAAGTTCCTAACCATGGAGCTGAGCAAAGGGGAATTTGTGAGTTTGATTGCTGACCTGGTTTGGTTCACAGCTTCTCAGCTGTCAGGGGAAAAAACTGTACGTTTTACTCCTCCTCCTCTTGGGTAAAACTCTTACGGGACATACTGGAAGGATAATTAGAGAAGTTTTATTCTAATGCAGTGACCCTGCAGCCCTCAAATGTAATGGTTCTGCTGAAATAGAAAAAAAAAAAAGAATGTGGCTTATTGTTATTTAGCAGTTTTTTTTTTTTTTTTTAGAATACCTGGTTTAAATCAAATGCTGAAAAACAAAATTTTAATTGAAGCTGACAATGTTTCAATGTATAGAAATATTTCAGTATTCAAACATTGTGTTTTTCTGAAACTAATCTAGTAAGTAACCCAAGTAATACAGTTCTTTGCAGATAAGACTGTTCTTTTGTCTCATTTCTCAGGAGCCACTTGTACCTTAGCAATACTTAAGTCTTGCATATAGTCAATTGGATTGACAGAGACATACTGGGTTTGCTTTCGAGAAAGAGACCTTTTAACCGAATACTTAACAGCAAGGCCCCTTACAATACGACGTGCTCTGTGTGAATGTAAATAATTCATTTATTTAGATAACTTGTTCAGTCTTGTTTCCTGGCAGTGATTACTTGTTAAAATGACTTGATACAAACTCAGACTGAGTATTTTTCTTAAGACCTATTGTTGGTAGGAAAGTTAAGTTGACAATTAATGCTTGTCAAATTTGTTAGCTAAACTGTCAGGCCCAAAATTATCACAGAATCATCTAGGTTGGAAGAGACCTCCAAGATCATCTAGTCCAACCTCAGACCTAACACTAACGAGTCCTCCACTAAACCATATCCCTAAGCTCTACATCTAAATGTCTTTTAAAGACCTCCAGGGATGGTGACTCAACCACTTCCCTGGGCAGCCCATTCCAATGCCTAACAACCCTTTCCATTAAGAAGTTCTTCCTAATATCCAACCTAAACCTTTCCTGGCGCAATTTTAGTCCATTCCCCCTTGTTCTGTCACCATAGAAGCTGCTAGTTCTTTTTTTTTTTTTTTTTCCATAAATTCATATAAGAAATTTGAGATGAGGCTGAGAGAACAGCATATAGTTTCAGGAAGCCATAGACCGAAAGTTAGGCAAAGTCAGGAAAAGTCTGAGATACTCATTACACATCCCCTTTTATCTCTATCCTTATTTCTGTGGTTACCTAGACTATGCTGGCTCTTCGAAATGCAGAAGTGTATTTACAGGTGGTTTTTTTTTGTTTTATCAAAGATGCTTTCGAAACAGGTATTTGTAAATTTGGCAGATGTGCTACAGTGCTACATTTACCACTTCAATGTTGTAGCACAAAGCAGTAAATTTTTCTGTCATCTTTTAGGAAGGAGAATTTTCTGCACATGTTATTTGAAAACATCGTTGCTCTCTTTTGCAATTTTTGTATAGCTTTCCTGTGACTAGTGTTATTCATCCACACCTTGTTTGCTAGCTTGCCAGACTTTGCAGGAAGAAATTTAATTGTTGTTGGGTCTTATGGTACCACATAGGAACTATCCACTATGAATATAAATAAAACCATAATGGAAACTTCAGGGAGTCATAGTAAAACCAGCCTAACCATGTAAGGACTACAGTTTTCATTGCCAAACACCACAATACCATAAAAATCACAGCTTGTTCATTGGGGAAAGATAAATGAAAGATGAAAGTGCTAATGACTGATTGATGCTGATAGTGAAAGAAGAATAAAAGTGATTCATAGTTCATGGAGGGAGTCTTTTTATGTGTACGCTGTCATTCAAAGTCCTGGATAGAAAGGCAATGGAACCTAGCATGTGAATATTATAATGTTCCAAAGAATCTGTTACCCTGGTACTGCATTCGTGCAAGCTGTCTTTCAAGTCTATACCCAATTTTAAATTTTCATTCTGATTTTCATTTGCAGTCCTCATTTGGAAGTTTGATCTTAAATCATGGGGTTGACTGTTTTGTCAGAGTCTACCTGGCTGTAGCAAGTGAAGGACTTTAACACCTATGTGCTGTTCAAGACCATTCTCTGCTGTGCTGAAAGAATGGCTCTTTAATTTTCCCCCCCTCATTGATACCCCCCCTTTAACCTTTTTTTTTTTTTTTTTTTTTTTTTTTCCAAGTGTGGTAATTTGTCCTAAAATATGCAGGTTTTAGCTGACTACTACTCTTTCTGAGAAGTGACATGTTAGCATTAGCAGTTTGTTTTACAGGAACAAACAAGTAATTAGATATCACCTGTAAGGTCATGTAGGAAAATATTAATAGTCGTCATCACTAATGGAAAGTAAACAATAACACAATAATCACTGACTACTACAGTTACCAATAACTGTCTAAAGATTTATTACTGCTTTACCCCAGTTCAAAAATAGCAATTTATGTGCAAATGAGATAATGTAAAATATAATTGCAGAGTAATTTCAAGGACTATCTCATTACCGTAGGACCAATCTTGTTAGTCTTTTGTGTTCAGAAAACTTTTGTGATCTTTGTGTTCCTTGTGGAACTTAGAGCTTATGGTCTGCATATTTCCAGAACAGGCTGTGTCCCTTCTAAAAATCTACTGTTAATTAATTTGCTTCTATAAATAAGTGTATATTGATCCATAAGATTTTTACTACCAGTATATTTATTTAAAAAGAGCAATTTAGATTTGAGAGTTACTTGAACAGTGTAAAAAAGGTTAAATCTCAACAAAAATGAATTTTATTTTAAAATTTATGAGAGCCCAGCCAGTTCTATTCATGCTTAAATGAGCTTTCCAATAAAAATATTTATAGACATTAAACTTTAAAAAATAATTCTAAATATTTATGATTTGTGCAAAATCATAAATGCTATTTGGACAGACTTCAAATGTGGAGGAAGGTTTCTGTAGGAAGAAAGCAAAATGAGTCTCATTCATGAAATAAGCATCAGTTCTGAATAGCAGATATCTACCAAAATTTAGAGGGATTTAAAAAGGACAGGATCATTTAAAATATAAAATAAGCACATTAAAATGTTGGGAACTTATTGAAGATTTTTTCACTAAAATATGTGTGAATTTATTCAACAAACCTTTTGCTCATTTCCTCACAAATCATTTTAAATTCTCTGATTTACCTGCCCAGTTCTTTCACACACTAGATCTGCTTGTCCAGGAGTAAAATCTGCTTGGATTTTAATGAGATTCATGTTCAGGCACTGTTTATTTCACCAGTGTAAATCTAAAACAGGACAACACAAAGCCTGTTGTTTCTGTATTTTGTGGTTGTGTGGACATACCTGAACTAGATTTAGGCTTACTGGCCAAGTGTTTACCTGGCTTCTTTACTGAGCTTTGCAGACAGCAGTGAACTCACAACTCTTGTGGCGAGGCATCTCTTAAACTGTCTGAAGTTTGTAAACAAATTTCACTTGGATGTTTTTGCAGTGTGATAGTCACAAGGCTGACTGGAATATAAACACTCATCTGTCTCAAAGACATGACATTTGGATCAGATGGTGACTACTAGGTAAATATTGGTGTGACCTTAGTTTTGTTTGCAGATATTTTGATTGGCTTGATAAGTCCCCTTCTCGATTAAAACCAACATGTTTGAAGATGGAATGATGGCGATAAACAGTTAGCTAACGTTAGATAGCACTGTGTAGCAGCATAACACTGGATGTGCTTACACTGTCTGTCGGGGAAACCTAACCAAATATTATAAACTGTTTCAAAGAACTTTGAGAAGGTTGATACATTTGTTGACAGCCTTTATTTGCTCTTCTATATAGAATCATAGAATCATTAAGTTTGGAAAAGACCTTCGAGATCATCTGGTCCAACCATCATGCTACTACTGCCAGTGTCACCCACTAAACAACGTCCTTAAGCACCACATCTAGTATGTGATATATACATGGTTCTGTCAGTAATTTTTCTGAGTTTCTGACAGATCTTTTGAATGATTTTGGATTGATGCAGATATCAAAATAGTCCCAAAGCTGAGGATCCATTTGTAATCTTACTGTCACTTTAAGTGAGATACTAACACTTTTGTTGCTTGAGCAACAAGACTGTGCAAGAGGAAAGGATCCATCTGCTTGCAGCTCAGCATCTCCATGCAGGGCCTAGTCAGTCCTTAAAACTGAACTGAGTGTTCACAACTGTATATAGTATATAGAAAAACAAAGCAGGCCTTAGAACAATTGATAGTGTGATTATTTCTGTCTTTCCATGCAGCACAGTTTATTTTTGAAGACTAGTAGAGGAGGAGTTCTTTCTAAACATAAGACATGATAAATTTCAGACTCAGTTATATTCTTTTTCATAGTGCATTTTGAATAAAGTAATCTTAAAATCTTTGCCTCATCATAATTGGTATTCTGTATTAAAATCTTGTGTAAGGAGTTTAAAATTCATATGTGATGGTTTTCCTAGGTATCTGTTTGTATCCATGAGAGACCTTGTGCAACAAGAAACATACTTTTTTTGCCTTTTCTTTCAAAACCTGAACATATACCTACCATTCAATTGTATTACAATTCTATTTGCTGCCTCTGCCTAGGAAAACAAAATGTCACTCAAAGAAACTTTCATTTTTTTTGCTGTTGTAGGAATATAGTATCTAATACAGATTTATTATTATTATTATTACTATTATTATTATTAATAATAAATTGAACTTCTCTGTGACTTTCTGAAGCTAGAAGCTGATTTTGTTTGACATAAGAAGTGGCTGCTGTTTAGTTTTCTTCTGCTTCAAGATTCGGCTTTTGCTGTGCATTAAGACCAAATACTCTTTAGCATCTATGAAGACAGTGCTTCATTTTTATTTTTATTTTTTTTGCACCAGGACGGAATTTGGCCCAGCACATTCAGGAGAAATTATTATTTCATAACCTATTTATATATTTAACTGCAGTGATTAAAAAAATTGATTCTAAGCACTGTGTTCTGGTCCTGAACTTTGTCCCTGATCCTGCCAAGATCCAATTGTGTGCCAACGTGCATCACTAAGTCTAATCTCGTTAATGTTCATAGAATCACAGAATCATAAAATATCCTGAGTTGGAAGGGACTCACAAGGATTGAGCTCAGCTCCTTGTGCCACAGAAGACTACCTCAAAATCAGACCATGTGTCTGACAGCAGTGTCCAAACATTTCTTGGACTCCGTCAGGCTCAGTGCTGTAACCACTGCCTTGGGGAGCCTGTCCCAGTGCCCTACCACCCTCTGGGTGCAGAACCTTTCCCTAACCCCTAGCCTGACCCTCCCCTGTCCCAGCTCCATGCCGTGCCCTCGGGTCCTGTCGCTGTCCCCAGAGAGCAGAGCTCAGCGCCTGCCCCTCCGCTCCCCTCGTGAGGGAGCTGCAGGCCGCCATGAGGCCTCCCCTCTGCCTGCTCTGGTCTGAACAAACCAAGGGACGTTGGCCGCTCCTCATATGTCTTTCCCTTCAGACCCTTCGCTATCTTTGTAGCCCTCTTTTGGACACTCTAATAGTTCTGTATCCTTCTTGTATTGTGGCACCCAAACCTGCACACATTAATTGAGGTGAGGCCACACTAGTGCTGGGAAGAGAGAGGAAAAAGCTCAGAGTAGAGTGAGAATGTTTACCAGAACTCCTTGGTGTCAAACTTCTACCTGGATGTGTGCCTAAGTCCTAACAGGATCAAAGTCTTTTATTCCATGTATGTTATCTTGCTAGCTGTAGTTCCCTGCTATTACCAATTTCTATGTAATGACATTTATTACTGCATTTTGAGGCGAGTCTCATTACCAGAAGCTGCTAGACTCCTATTAAGTTATTAGCTGGGCACAATTAGAGTTGCATTAATCAGTTGTGCTTGTTCAGCTGAGTTCACATTTTCTTTTGCTGAAGGGAAGATCCAAATTTATAAGCCACTACTGCAGACAATTTGAAACCATGACCTTAAATGAGGTCCCAGATGCTCTGACCACATACAATACAAGAAGTGTGTGGTGGTTCCTGAATTACAGAGAATGATTATAATTTTTTATAATTTTTTACCGATATTTTTATATATTTTTTTTTTTTTTTTTTTTTTTTTTTTTTCAATATTAGATCTGGTTTTCATGAGGAGAGAAGTACATAACAAAGTTTTAAATGAAAAGGCAGCATGCCTGTTTTTTTTTCAGAACCATGTAAATTTTCATGTACTTAAAACTCCTCAGCATCTCATTGTTTGAAATCTGGGGGATAGGGGCAAAAATATTTGTCTTAACATGCAGAGATTCATTTCTGTCTTCAGCTTTGTGTTGGATGGCTTCTTAAACCTCAGAAAATTAAATGTTACCCTCCTAAGCTTCCTTTGGAGCTGTGGTTTATAACTGTTCCTCAGTTTCCTACTCAGTAGCTTGCCTGAGGAAGGCTATCTGAGTTTTGGGTAGCTGATGTACCTACAAGCCCAGGAGGCTTGTACAAAGGTCCAGAGTTCAGTATAGTTGGAGAGAAGTGTTAGTTCCTCAACTTCAGTGGTTTGTATTGCCCTCTATAGATTTTTAAAGACCGTGGAAAAGGGAAGGTGCCTCTGCGGGAGAACAGAGGCTGTTGGCCTATTAATGACAGGTTTGTATCAATTATGACCATGCAGGTTAGAACAGGATATATGCTTATTTAGTTTTGAAGTAACTAACTATTCAGACGAGTAATACACCAGTTCAGATCTCAGTTTAGAAGTTAATGTATACCCTGCAGAGTCTGAAGAAAAAACATGTACAGGTGAAAAACATGCTTCTATGTGGAAAAGTGGCATTATTTTAGAGTTAGTCTACATTACCTGTAAGAGCTATCTGAATAATGTTCAGCAGGCATGCTGACACTGAACATGCTGAAAGGAAGATAGATCCTAGATGCCTAAGCTAAATAAAGGACATCTGGCCTACCTGTTGTCTTTGAATTAAACTCTGGAAGTCTGAAAACATGGAAGTTCTTGTGAGAAACTAGGATCAATTAAACCAAATTAAATTAAAAAAACTTTAGATGAATGAGTGCAAAGGCAATGTGAGTTGAAAGGAATGAGTCTAAACTGAAAGGAGGAAAGTTGCTCAGATTTAGCTAAATTGATTTTATAGTGATTTAATCTAAGTTAGGATAAAATCAGGACTGATGAGATGAGAAAATCTGAATATATATAGGTGTGGAACAAGCATCCTATAAACTACCTGGATGTTGAGGAAATGGCAAAAATATATGCTGCATTTTTTTTTTTTTAGTTTCATGTCAGTCAACTTAAGTTTTGACTTTGAGCTACTCTACTTAGCAATGAAATTTTCTTTAACAAATTGCTGCTGAGATAAATGAGGATCATGATGATGAAGTGCCACAGGCTGTAAGTTGTGGCAATTCGTACTGGGGCGGGGAGGAAAAGAACCTTGTCTTCCTTAGGGATACATAATCTGTATTTTTCAGTAGTTCCTGATTTTATCTGAAGAATAAACCGTATGGATACTGTGGAGGAAACTGTTTGAAGTGATTACTTATGTTTTCTGCAAAATAATATTAAGTGATTTTTTTTTTTTTTTCTCCACAGTAAAACCAACAGTTATTGATGTTGATATTTATGTCAACAGCATTGGTCCTGTATCATCAATAAATATGGTAAGTGACTTGCTAACAAAGATTTTTATCTGGACTGTTGGTCTTGGCATCAATACTAGCTTTTGAAAAAGATAATAAATAACACTGGGATAAGTTGTTTTGATTGCTGATTTAGTTCTGTTTTCAGCTATAGCTCTGTTTTTTCAGATAACTCTTTTACGTCTCTTCAAGAGGAGAACAAACCTTCAAGCAGTATTATGTTCTGTGTTGTCTCCCATAAAATGCTGGTAGATTTTGAATGGTAAAATAGCAGTCAGGGAAAAATAAATATAAAACAAAACTATTGTCAAGAAAAATATTGGATTACTGTTTCAAGAGTCAGTTGAATACACAGAACTTTATAACATGGAGTTAGTAACTTTATAACATGGAATAATATCGTGTATTATCAGTATATTTATTTGAAATTCATCATCCCTTCAGTGGTTATTTTTCTTTCACTGAGTTATCAACAGTCTTTAGCCTTACAGTATAATTTTGAAGAAGTTATCCATATATGTATCGCATGTGTAAAGGCAGGAGAAAGTGAAAAAGGTTGTTTGATACTGTGACAATAATGAACCTATCAAAAAGTAATGGTTGGTCAGCTGTTGTGGTCTTCTTAACTCCAGGACATTCCTCAGTTCTGCAACACAACCTTCAGGTTAGAAAGCAAGCTGGATGTTTATTTAGCTGTATGGTTTACTGTGACTACTGATTTGGGGTTTGAATTCAGTGCAGTAACCTCCTTTGTAAACGAGGTTGACTTTTATCTTAATACAATTCTGAAATGTAGAATCTGAAAAAAAAATACTTGTTAATGTATTAATTTGCTTATTAGTGAAGATGTTATACTAACTCATCAAAGCAGGAACTTTCTGGTGTTCACATTGACATTCAAAGGCTGGTGGGTACAATGGTGATATAAGAATCTAATAAGTGCACTGCATGTATGCCTTGTGGTTTTGGAACAAATGATTCTGAATTTGAAAGCTGGTCATTTAGCCCGAGTGTTTGTTATTATCTATGTATAAAGGAGGATGCAAATTATTGCAACGTGTAAAACACTGGCTGGGGGAAGACTCCTCCTGCCTCTTACAATGGGAAATCTGGCAAGTAAAGACAGAACAAATTATGTGCTAGGAACAACTTGGGCATGTATTCAAAGACTCTGAAATGTATTGGTCACATCTCTTTACGTGAAGCACTGAATACCAAGCAATGGGTATACCTGCTCCAATTCTTGAACTCATAAATAGTTAATTATCTTGCCCTTCCCCAAGTGTGTACCAAAATGAGCTCTCTAGGGAATGATTTAATGGAAGATTTGTTCTGTTTATGGCTTGCATTAACATAGGTACTCTGTTCAAAAGGAATAGGAACAATAGTGAGGATATTTACTTTTCCTCTTTTGCCTCAATGAATTACCTTCTAAATAAAATACTATGGTGCTGGAAAAGGAATTGAAATATTATTTAAGACAGCATTTAATAGAAACTTCTTCAGGTGGGAAGATGGAAAAATATATTAATAAAAACAACTAGTGGTTCTTGGGAGCTGGTTATGTCACAGTCAAAACATAGCTAGTTTATTTATCCCTTGAGTTTAAGATGTCTTATGGCACGAAGATGGAAAGATGCAACAAAATGTCAGTTAAAGGAATGGGCACTGTATCTCTTTGATAGTTGACATTTTTATTGGGATGGTCAATAAGAATATGGTGTAGGGATTTTTTTTGTTTACAGATTAAAAAAGAATAGCATAGTCTGTAAGGACAAGAAGGTAAATACAATGATGGATGAAAAGTCAGAATATGTAGGTACCTGAAGTTTTAAGTCTCAAAACTCAAGTCTGTTTAAAGCTGTATTTATACTGAGTAGAAATGTATAGAACTGTAGAAGTGATCATAGTTTCAGATATGTTTGTGGACAGTATATCCCACTGAAACTGAATCTGAACTGGCTAAGCACTTTTGAGCTTTACTTCTATTGTCAAACCTAACTATCGATGTAGGACCTTCGCATAAGGCACACAAATGTAGCAAACTTTTGTCCAATGGCACCATTTATGCTCTCTGACTTTGGAGTTTGTCCAGACTTACATGAGAGAGCAGAAATGAGCTTGTAGTTTAAAATTTACAATGAATATGGGAAATTCTCTTTAGAAACCTAGAAGTTATGGTTCTGTATGATGACTTGTCAGTGGCAGAACTGCTCTGGGGAGCTATGCTTGCCTTTACTTGTGCTACAATTTCAACTGTTTGGCTACAGCAAACAGTGGCTCTGTGATGCTCTACTGAAAAAAAAAAAAAAAAAAGAAAACACACACACAAGCAAAAACATTTTTTGGAATTAAAAATTCAAAAATTATTTTCACTTATTTATTTATTCACTTATTTATTAATTATAGAAGTGTTTCAGATAGCCTGTGAAACACTGGAACATGGATACACAAAGAGCTGAACAGAAACATTAGCAGGTAATTATGGGCAGCAGAGGAAGAGAAAGGAAGGGGCCATCTTCAGTCTGATTCCTGTTGCATAACTGAGCTCTCAAAGAATTGTGTACAGAACTCAGATCAGTATTCTAGGGAGAAAAAAAAAAAGAAAAAGAGAAACTACATATAGACCTCCCTCTATATTTCTCAGCAGGACAGGAACTTTTAGCTTTTCTCCCCTAAATTGTTATTAAAAGTTGAGCTATTCTGTCAAGGTAACTCAGCAAGATGGTAGTTGATTGAGCAAAAAGAAAGATGATTACATTGATTTCCATCTCTGTTTCAAGAGTGAGATCATCAACATGTACAAGGAGGACTTCCCTGCTGTGTACTTCCAAACTTAGCCCTTAGCTCTATCACATTTTTCTTAATCTGCAATACTTCTGAGGGAAAATCATAGGGAATTTCTCTAGAGGTCAAACTCTGCAGGTGTATTTTCTTATCAGTTTTCATCAGCACTTTTCATCCTGTGGGTGAAACCTCTGAAGTAAAATTATTTTCTTAAAGTTGTCTATTCAGTGGGTGTTCAACTGAATGTTCAAGCCAGTTTTGTAGACCAGACCTTTTTAGGTGTCGGTAACTTTGTGTAATCATGATTTGACGTGAGTATGAATATTAACATCTCATTGTTTCTTTAACAGTCATGAAAAAACACAATAGCTGCCAGTTCCTTGCCTAGAGCAAAGATAGCCTCGGATAAATTGTATGTGAATACTCATGGCCCTGAGAAAAAAAAAAAAAAAAAACTTTTAGAATGAGGTTGGAAGTGCCACAGGGGAAAGAAATGTTAGGGATTGCTTTAAAAAGGCTTTCAATCAAGGCAAAGGTAATGTTCTCTGTGCCCAAGATGGCATAGTCCACATGACTGAGGTTTCTGTTGCTTTCCCTAAAGGCCTTAGCAGTGATTCACTCCCAGATTGCTTTCAAAAATATCTTTTTAGAATCTCAAGATCTCCAGAACAAAACAAAACAAAACAAACAAACAAACAAACAAAAAAAAAAACAACACAGGTGATTGTAGGAAGTTAGTGTAGGTGCTCTTCTATTAGAGACTCATCATTATAACATCGTTATGATGACAATAGAAACTTGTTTTCTGGATCTACAGTAGTTACTCTTCCTTTGCCTGTGACATGAAAGATTTCTCTGAGGCATAGTCTGAGAAAAAGATAGTATTAAGTATCAAGAAATAGGTATTGTACAAGGATAAAGAAGTCAAAGCAAGCTGAATAATGAACTGAGTGATGCTAGGATGTAGTCTCCACTGGCACTAGCTTTGAAGAAGGTTATTTCAGTGTTTGATGCCATGGTATGATGTTATGAAATGATAGAGGTGATTGATAATAGACGAAGATTTTAAAATGTAAAACACTGAGATTTTAACCTAATTAATTTTTTTAGGCTTGCTTTTTTAAAAGATAAAAGCCATTCATCATATAAATACCCTGTTATCTGTCCTATATCAAAAAAATAATATGATGTGAGTTTGGGCTGATTTAAAAGAAACATAATCTGGTTGATTTTAAAGTAATTGACACATGGATGTTGAGAGCCAAATAATTCTGTTTTTTATCTCTTTATAGAGTGAGTTACAGAAATCTGCTACTTGCCATTTCATGTGATAGTGTTATTGGAGACCCTGCCTTGTGAGATGCAATATTTATCTCTATCACAATAATTTACTTAAACCTTTTGGCATTTAAAAGTGTTGTTATTTTTGTAATCATAATGAACATATTTCCACTGCTGTTAGGGATCTTCTGAGAGACTTTTAAAAATATATAAATTCATCTCAAATCTTGATTTTATTTTTACCCAGACTTTGTATTTTAAAATGGGTGTGTGAATTGAAGATTACTTCATTTTCACTTCTTAATGTCTTTTTATTTTACATCATTCAAAATGGTGTCCAGGAAGCGTATGCTTTTATATTAAAATCTATGCTCCAGTTCATGTCAACAATATGATTCTTGTTAACAACCATAAGTGGTTTCTAAGTTGTTGTATAAAACTTAGATACTAATGTGGCTTCCCGCAGCTTTTTATTTTTTTTTATAGATAAGTAGAAGTAGTTTGTGTATAGAAGAACAGAAAAAGAAGAGAGACAATGTCAATATGCAAAGTGGGAATCAGATGTAAATGATGGGGAAAAACAGTCCTCTGGGAGTATTTTTGTTGAAGAGAAATATAAACACACTGAGATTACACAGACTATTCAATCTCAGTACTATCAAAGTGTGTGCCTCTGTATCTGTGTGTGTACACCTACAGTTTTTTAACTGCGTAGATACAGGAACATGAGGCTGCAGCGTAAGTTGGCGGTGAAGGAAAACGTTGACACCTGTGTGGTTTTAGCAACCAGAATCTCATTTTACTGCAGCTGTACAGGAAATACATTGAAGAAGCAGCATGAGAAACAAGCTTAGAAACTGTATTTATCTGTTCATAAAACTATTAATTGCTTATCTGCTGGATATATGCTGATTCTTTATTCTCAGGTAATCTGAAAATGTAATTCATAGAGTGTTTCTCTGGTGTGTTTCATTACTTCATTCTCTTCTGTCCAAGCTCTTGCCTATATCATACATCTTTATGGATGCTGCCTTTTGTTCTGTTCAGTGTTGTAGAATAAAGGCAATCTTTACTCTCTTTTGCCCCCTAATGTGTTGACAGACTTCTTTGAACTTCAGTTTCAAAGTCGCCACATGCCCATTTTGCTTCTCTACTAGACGTGATAGGCATTAAAAGAATAGGCTTGATGTGGAGACTAGTATAAAATAATTTTCAGAATTTATGATGAAGTCTGAATTTCTTGCATAATTTTAGCATGCATTCCTATTTATGTGATAATGAAAACTGTTATTGGAGCATGTGCAACTATAGAAACATAACTAAATCTAATTTAAAACCATGTTTAATCTATTTTTACCCCACTGTGAAGCCCCCAATATTTGCTTTAGAGGCTTCTTTTTTAGCTTTTCAAAGATCATGCAAAATATTATTTGAGCACAGGCATTATATCCTGGTATTCACTGTGAAGTTGGAGTGTCATTTTCAAGAATCACAGAATGGCTTGTGTTGGGAGGTACCTTAAAGTCCATCCAGTTGCAACCCCCTTGCCATGGGCAGGAATACCTCCCACCAGACCAGGTTGCTCCAGGCCCCATCCAGCCTGGTCTTGAACACCTCCAGGGATGGGGCATCCACAGCTTCTCTGGGCAACCTGTTCCAGCACCTCACCACCCCCAGAGTGAAGAATTTCCTCCTAACATCTAACCTAAATCTTCCCTCTTTTAGTTTAAAACCATTTTCCCTTGTCCTGTCATCGTTTGCCTGTGTAAAAAGTTGCTATCTTTTCTGTAATCCCTCTTTAAGTACTGAAATAAGGTCTTCCTCTTCTTTAGGCTGAACAGCCCCAGCTTTCTCAGCCTGTCTTCATAAATGAGGTGCTACAGCCCTCTGATCATAAAATCATTAAGGTTTGAAAAAATCTCCAACTCTCTGGTCCAGTTGTCCTCCATCACAAATAGTAACCCCTAAGTCATCTTGGTGGTCTTTTTCTGGACCCTCTTTAACTTGTGCTGGGGGCCCCAGACCTGGATGCAGCACTCTAGGTGGGGTCTCACGAGGGCAAAGCAGAGGGGCACAGTCACCTCCCTCACCCTGCTGGTCACTCCTTTGGTGATGCAGCCCAGGACGCAGTTGGCCTTCTGGGCTGCAAGTGCACACTGCTGGCTCGTGTCAAGCTTTTTGTCCGCCAGAAACCCCAAGTTCTTCTCTGCAGAGCTGCTCTCAATGAATTCTCCCAGTCTGTACTCATGTCTGGGATTGCCCTGGCCCAGGTGCAGCACCTTGCACTTGGACTTGTTGAGCCTCATTAGGTTTCCTTGGGTCCACTTCTCAAGCCTATCTAGGCCCCTTTGGATGGCATCCCTTTCTTCTGTTGTATCAACTGCATCACTCAGCTTGGTGTTGTCTGCAAATTCGCTGAGGGTGTGCTCAATCCATTGTCTATGTCACTAATAATTATATTACACAGCATTGGTACCAAGATGGACCCCTGAAGGACACCACTTGTCAGTGATCTCCACCTGGACACAGAGCCATTGAGCGCAAGTCTCTGGCTGCAGCCAATTCCTTATCTGCTGAATGGTCCACCTATCAAATATGTTTCTCTCCAATTTAGATATATTTTCTAATTATATCTCTCTGTCTTATGAATCTATTTCTAAAGCACTTGTCTAGGGATATGTATATATATATTTTGAGGGATGAGTTTTCTAGCTGGTGAGTGCAGATCGTCTCTAAAACAATGGAATGCCTCAGGATGTTTTTATTTTTCTCTGCAAATTTTACAAGCCTCTTTTTCGCTCTGAGACCCAAGACAAAACTCAATTCCGAGTTTAAATTTCAGTTTGAGTAAGCCTGTTTATTTAGGAGGACTAAGATAGTAATTGTATGCTTAAGCATTTTACTAGAGTACAGTCAAATTGCTATTCTTACTTCTTGAGCATGTTCATATATTGTCATAGAGCTTGGGTTACTCTAGAGAAAAAGGTATGAATTACAGAAAACTTCAAGGTTGCATGGATTTTTGCTGATAAATCAACTTCACCTCACATACAGACTTATTCTTGTTGAATCAATCTCTGGTAGTCAGTGCCTGGCTAAGAAAATGTTTCTGGGAAGTAGCAGTAGTAGTAGGCTGAAACTTGAGTCTATTTATTTCTCACATACCACCATGAAGCTTGTGAGAGGCTAACGTAGTCTCAGAAGTGAAACTTAGAGTGGAAATAAGGAAACTGGAGGGAAAAAAAAATACCATGGATTTTATTTATTTATTTATTTATATTTTACATATCACATTGTTAGTTTCTGATTGTATTCTCCTCTAGTGCCCTATTTTGTGTACTTAAAATATGTAGCAGCTGATAAACACTTGGATAAAGGCCTTAGGCTGCCCTTATGTGAAGTGAAATGGCAAGGACTAGCACAATGTCCATATTCCTGTAATGAAGATTGTGTGGTGATATGTGTTTGTAAAATGTTTGTTGCTAGAGCTTACTACACTGGCAAAAAAATAAAAAAAAATAAAAAAAAAATCAGTTTGCTTATTGGATGAATTATAGTTACAGATGTTTCTGTCACAAGTCTTTGGTAACGGACTGATCTTCTCTTTGCTGGTCTGTCTGATTGGAGTTCAATCAGAATACTAAATACAGATGACTTGGTCTTAGTGTTATCTTAAAAGGTGTTGTATTGGGTTTATGAGGCAGGGTTTGGTAGTGAGGGGCTGCATGGGTGGCCACTGTGAGCAGAGCCCAGCAGCTACCCCATGTCAGATCAGAGCCAGCTCCAGTCAGCTCCAAAAGGGACCTGCTACTGGCCAGAGCTGAGACAGGGAGTGAGGCTGGGTGGGCCTCTGGAAGAGCAGAATTAGGAAGGGGAAAAAAAATGCTGGGCAACAAACTGGCAACAAACTGGCCCCCAGGAGGCTCCCCCTGAGCCCCAGGCAGCACTTCTGTGCTGTGCGGGTGAGGAGCCCTGGCACAGGCTGCCCAGAGAGGCCGTGGGGTCTCCTCCTTGGGGATCTCCCAAAGCCACCTGGAGATGGGCCTGGGCAGCCTGCGCTGGGTGGCCCTGCTGGAGCAGGGCTTGGGCCTGATGGCCTCCAGAGGGCCCTGACAGCCTCAGGCATTCTTTGTTTCTTTTCCCATATTTTTTTACAATGAATAAAGCCCAGAAGAACCCATGTACTCTTATTTTTTTTTTTCTGCATGAGAACTAGCCATCAATCTAATTGGACATAATTTCCTTTATTGTGTCATTGCTGAGAAATAAGGTTCAGAGAATTATATTTCATTTCCTTCCAAGCTTTCTTAGTGAACACAGTGTCCTTTGACTCTTCAGTACTCACAGAAATGCCTTTTCTGGTACAGACAAGATATTTCTGCTGAGTGACTACAAAGAACTGAATAATAATAATAATAAAAAAGCTAGATTTCTGCAGTTACAAAAGTCTACAGACTTCTGGGGATATATCTGTATCTCAATACCTCCATGCTTTTGTTAACATCATACACTTTTCTCCTCACAAATCACTGTAGTCTTCACT
This sequence comes from Heteronetta atricapilla, assembly GCA_011075105.1. Classification (NCBI taxonomy): domain Eukaryota; kingdom Metazoa; phylum Chordata; class Aves; order Anseriformes; family Anatidae; genus Heteronetta; species Heteronetta atricapilla. Next base: position 137,527,539 of record CM021731.1, on the reverse strand, counting down.
TAGTGCTTTTATGATCTGGAGAAGAGACTTTTATGTGGTCAAAACTTGTGACAATTGCCAGGTTCTTTATATGTTTTCATGGTTTTCTTCCCTGAAGAAGCTGTGAGATTCTTAAATGGAAGAAACTGCTACCTCCCTTTCTGTGCTTACCACAAGGCTAGCTGCGTGTGCTGTGATTTTATCTAGAAAATTATATTCTATGGGAGACTTGGAAACTGTTTCTTGCTATCTCTGAATCATTTGGCATATTTTGCAAGGAGAATGGGATTTTCAAACGTGCTTAAGGAACTTTATCATGTGCCTTTACCTGGGAGGTGTTAAATACATAGCTACTGTAATCTGTTGTAATTCTCACACATGTGACTTGAGAAATGAGGCCTATGTTCACAAAGGTAGGAAGGTGTCCCTCTTTTTTGCGGTGTCTAGATATCATAAATTTGATGGTACTTAAATACTTATATCAACCTTGGTTCCACTGATATTTTCCTTGCATACATAGTGCACACTCAATTTAGATGGGATTAGCAATTTTAGAAGAAATCTGTAGAATACGTGGTGCTTTCTGTTAAGGATTCTTCCATGGGAATTTTGGTTGTAAAAACAATATTGTAGTAATAGGGTTGTTTTGATTTGAGGAATAGTAAGACAAGATTTGACGGAGGGATATCAGTCTGGCTGTTATAAAGAAGGTAAATTTGGTAAAAAGGAGAAGCTCTTGGTGCTGCAGGAGATATCCACCACTTATATGGTTGTAATGATACAGCAGGAGTTTATTTTATTATAGTAAGGAGACTGATATCATTAATTCATTATGATGACAAGAGTCACGGTGATTAGTCTACTGCATATTCAAGTTGTTAAATGTTAACGTAAATCAGGTACCATTAAAAATTAAAGTTTGACTCACCGATAAGCGTAGTCAGCAAGGATCTCTTGACCTGAAGGAGTAACCTTGAGAGGCATCCCAGCCCAAGGGGAGATCACTGCCATGCAGCTTGCTGCTTCAGCAAGGAGCTCTCCTTGTTAGTTCTCAAATTAGGCTTTCTCTGTCTGCTGTGTTTATAAGATAAAGTGATTGGTTTATAGTCATGCTTAGAATTCTTATCATATTGCTCTTGACCTCCAATGTAATTTAGTTCTCCATAAGGGACTTGAATGGTCACGTGCTCTAGGGCTGTACCCCCTTTTGTTCGTGGTAATGGCAGTGAGCACTCACCAGGTGCTCTATTATTAATGACCTGTCCAGATTAGGGAGTAGTCACATTGAAGAAGCCTACTGTGGTTAATAAGCCCAAATGTCAAGTTCAGGAGTTAGGTCACACTTGGTCATGCAGACACTTCATCATGTTTGACATAGACATGGTGAATATTAAGCTGTTGTGTAATCTGCTTCTGTGTTAACATTCATCTGTGAAGCCAAAAGTTCTTGTGAAGACCGGATGGGAGAAACAGAACAAATGTGATGTGTGACAGTGAACTGTAACAGAGGGGGAAAGACAAAAATGGCTGGGTAATATTTTGAGAACATTTTATAAGACTGCCATGCAATTTCAGACCTCCAGGTCCTTACCCTTGAGAGAGATTACTAAATATCTTCAAAAGAAGAAGCTTGGAAACAAAATTCATAATTCTATTGAATACAGGAAAGCATAGGCTTGACAGTGGTTCTGAGACATTGGTTTTATGTCTCAGAACAACTTCTGCTCCTGCTAACCTCCACAAGTGGGAACTACTTGTCACCTCTCCTGTCAGTGGCACCTTTTCCTGCCTCAGTTGTAAATACTAACCTTCATCTTTTTTGTCAGTTGGTTAGTGTAGCATATTTCTACCCAGAACATATTTTTCTCAGTAGGCCTAAAGTTTGTAAAGTCCCTCTCAGACCAGAAAAAGGACACAACTGCCCAGGATTTTGATTGTTATTTTATTTATTTATTTATTTTCAGCTGTATTGGCTACCCAATAAGAATATATTACCCATGTTTTCAGACCTTGCCTCACAGAATTATTTTTGGAAACAGTAGCTAGGGGGCTCAAGGGATAATTCATGTTTGGTAAGGTGTGTCAGGCAACTGAGACAAAGAAGTAACTGCCATCCGCTTAAACACACTCCATATATCAGACTCTGATAGTTCTATGCTTTTAAATTGTAGGTGGATATTTCCCCAAGGTGTATTTACTTCATGGGCACAGTATGATATTTTTGTTACCTAGAAGGCCTGTAGACTGAGGTTGAATTACAAGGCAATCAGAAGTGTGAACTGTAGAAAGGTATGACCTTATTCTTTCAATTTATAGAGCTTACTGTACTGTAATAAAACAACTTTCTGTCTAATAATGTCAGTTACTTAATTTTACTGCTTTTGGTGATTGAAGAATTGAGATCACCAAGTCGGTTGCTGGTTTTCCCCACTGTAAATGGAAATGAAAAATTTCCTCCTGTATTACTTACCTGCCCCATTCTTGGTCTTTATTTCTCTGGGTGAAATTGTCACTTGATCACATGCTCACTAAACATCTGGCCATCTTTAAGGCAAAGCAGTTTCAATTTTCCTAAATTGGCCTTCATGCATTATGCAAACGTTACTTCATTAGACACTGAGATGAGCTATCAAGCTATATTGTTTGGTCAGAATAATGTAGGCTTGCCTCTCGTATTGATGCTGGTTTGAAATCAGACTAACAATTTTGGAAAAATTCAGTTCATGCAATCATTTTCGCTTGTGATTCAATTAGGGTATACATAGGGATCTAGGTAAATGCAGTCAATGATTTTGTCTCTGTTCCTGACTTATGCTGATACCTATGTGTAATGTTTGACACAGCATAAACAATGAAAAAGCTAAATTAGTCTCTCAGGAAGTAAATGGAATTATGCCAGGCATAAATTTGAGCCATGTTCTCCTAAAATATACTGCACAGAGAGACTCATAATAATAAGATCCAAAGTAAACCCAAGTTTATTTTGAGCGTGTCGGATCCTCACTGCCTTCTGTCTTTTCTTTTAATTCACACTGTTGTGGTGAGGGCAAAGAGAAACACCAGTAAATGGGGGAATTTCTACTCTGATGGATGGGGCTGAATAAACATGATGTACACAGCAGTGAAGGATCTGCCTGGTGCCTAATGCTGTGCACTGAATTCCACAGAGGGGCCAGGTTCTTACCTGCTGTAAACAGCTGACTACCATCAGCATAAATGGAAATGTGCCCATCCATGCTAGTGTATCATTGTTTCCAGATTAAAGTGTTAGGTATCAGGTTAAGTGTTTTTTCTTTCTTTCTTTCCTTTTTTTTTTTTTTTCAAAATAATAATAAAATCTTTTGTAGAGTGTATTAAAAAAAAAAAAGAAAAAGAATACTGCAAGATTGTCTGATTGCACTCACCTGAAAGTTGCTAAGTTTATCTTCATTATTTTCGCTGCAATGCATTCTCTAGTGTCTGAAACTGTATTTATGTAAATATGTCTCAGCATTTCTTTGCCATCTGGATGGTTCTGTAAAAGTGATATAAAGAAAGTGAAAGCAAATGTAAGAAGGCTAGGAGAATGCCTTAAAAAATAAAGTTAGACCTGTATTTTGGAAGCTGCCTAACTGGACTAGCGCGCAAAGATTTGACAGATTGTGGCATAGCTAGATTAATACACTGCAAAGAGAGGTTGATTAAAGGAATGATTTAAGAGTTTCTCTTGGGTTTCCAAATTGTCTGTCTAAACTGGTATCATGTGAATATTCCAGCTAATGGGAACAATGACAGGTGATGCACTAACTAGCCATCTTGTGAATGATCTTCAGTTTAGCCCAAATTTATGCATGAAACTTTTGCTGATAGAACAGTGTTTAGGACTGGGACTCCTTTCAATGTAACTCATAAAGAAAAAAACAAACAACAGCTAGATTATGGAGTAAACATGCTTTGCTGATTAAGCCCACTGTGCTGGGACAACCAGCAACTGGGCACAACTCTTTGATAGAAGTACCTTTACTGGCAGTTACATTTGGCAGCATTGTGCCAGTAAAATTTCATCAAAAGCTTGAGAGGGTATCTGAGAGGGTAGTGAAGATGGTGAAGGCTCTGGAGGGGAAGATGTATGAGGAGCGGCTGAGGTTCCTACGTTTGCTCAGCCCAGAGCAGAGCAGGCTGAGGGGAGGCCTCATGGCAGCCTGCAGCTCCCTCAAGAGGAATTGGATTTCAAAGTGTTTTTCCATTATTTTTATGTCTAATTGAACTTGCAAAATTAGCTTCTATTTCCATTAAGGATGTGAAGCCCTTCCATGAGTTAAATCTTTAGTTGGTTGTTTTAATTATGTGTTTTCCAGGATCTGATGCAGGACTAGGTCAGTTTTACTTAGAAAACTGTAGGTAATGGAGACTAATAGAAGAATTAAAATAAATAGAAAATAGGAACTAATAATATATAATAATAATAGAAGTAATAATGGAATAATAGAAAAATAATATAATAATAATACTAGAATTAATAATAAAAACTTTCTAAATAGAAACTTATTGAAGATCTATGTGATATTTTTCGTTATAAATACTAGTTTTCAGCTGAGCATGATGAAGATTTGGGGATGTATATCTTTGACAGCAGATATACATCAGCAAGCTTTTATTTGCCACAGGTGATTCGGACAGAGTTGTTTGGCTCTTTCTGAAGCAAAACTAGGAAGAGGCTTTTTTTTTTTTTTTTTTTTTTTTTTTTTCCACATTTGAGAGTGAGCAGCCCTCTGTCTCTCCCCAAACTTTACTGCCTCAGGCTAGTTGGAAAGGACATAGAATTTTAAGGCTTTTGGGAGGAGGGTGAGAGAGAACAGTGCATTTCCTCTATGTTAGGGATGCTTTCAGTTGTCGCTGTGAAAACCTGCCTGCAAGTCTGTTTGCACATGCTCTGCAGAGAATAACAATTTTAGCAGCTTAAATCCCTTGATTCCACCCATGTTGCATACGTTTCATTCTGAGTGTGGGCCATATTTCCTGGAAAGTTTACATCTGAGCTGCTGCAACTGGTCTGAAAGAAAGGTCTTCTCTGCTCTGAGGGATCTTGTAGAACTGCAGCAACATGGAGGAGGGAATTGCCTGACTGCAGCAGACATGGGGCTTGGGGTAGTGTCAGGAGCTGGAAGGCATGAAATAAGTGTGGGAAGAACTGACTGAGACATGGCTGTTCTGAAGAGAGTAGAAGGTAGGACAGGAAACTGGCTGACTTGGGTCATGGAGAAATCTGGACTGGAGATTAAAAGAGCAGGGTGGAAAAAGGGAGAATGGATAGGACAACTAATAAGTTGTCCTATCCATTAAGCCTTCATGCTTCTTTAAAATCTAAGTGGGAATTGAAGGCCATACTTATATTTCTTTTGGTAGCTGTGCACAAGTTTGGATATAACAATTTTGTTCTATTCATATTGCCAGTGGGAATGGCTTCCAGCTATTGACTAGTGTCCATATATTTCTCCTTATCTGACAGCTACCTGAATCACTCTGATGTTGGTATACATGTGCAGGGCCAGTGTATAAGTGGAAGGAGAACCATATGATTTAGGCTTAGGCCTGGATATGTTTAATCTGAGTGAACAGTACAGGTTTTGCCCCCAAATTCCTTACCATTCCTATCCTGACATCATTTTTTTTTGTGAAACTAGCAAACTGTCCTGGTCCCTGAAGAGGATGGCAAGCAGTGTTTAATAGTTACTGAAAACTAAGATGATCTTGTAGCTCAAACAGAGCTCACTGTAATGGAGCTAATATTTTGAACCTTGCATATGTTATGGTGGCATGTAGTAGATTATTTTGTACATCAACAGCTAGGAAAATATTCACAAAAGTTACATTTAAATACTATTTTTTGACTGAAAAATCAGAGTTGTGGCTGACATTTCTTATTCGCTTGCAGTCAGGCATGACGATGCAGTCAAGCATTTCTTGATCTACTGTATTTCTGCAAAAACAGTTCCTCCATCGGCATACACAAATGTGTCAGGAACTCTATTCATTAAAGATTTCTCTTTATTCCTATTGCAGTACAAGCAGGAGTTTGTAAGGAGACAACACCAGTGTCTTGAGGTTGAAGCAGCATAATGCTGCTTCAGTAGAATTGGCTTCTGCTTCTGTCAAAGAAAATCTGGTAATACTTGGGAAAATACTTCTAGCAAATTTCTCAGAATGGCTCTTAGTTGATTTGTTCCTTATCAACAATTATTTGATTGTTCCTTACTTTAAGAATGTAATTGGGCACTTTGTGGTCTGATAAACAGCAGTGAAATAGATACTGAGCAGATGTGTATTGAATATAAGGTAAGTCCTGTTGCTCTACATGCTGCCTAAAAGAAAATGCTCAGGGAAACCAAGAGCTCAGTGTAGTACACCAAAAAATCAGTGATTTTTTAAAATTTATTCTCTGCCTCTGAGATTGAGAGTATGATGAGGCTTCTCTGAGCTCCTTTTCTGAGCAAACATTGGAAGATAAGTATGTTAGCCTACATGGCACATATTAAAACAAGATGAATGGAAAGGACCTCCATGGCATTCTGATAAAGATTCTTACACATTAAATATACATTCTTGTCCATAAAATCTTATATTTTTGTATATTTTTCTCTACTATATCCTTAAGTATCTGTCTTACTGCAGATTGGAACTAGATACAAACTTCATGGCCTCTCCTAAGAGCACTAGAAAATGGGAGTTTTCACTTGGCGGTGCTTCCATCTGTGACTGAAAACCACTCCGTCTTGTTCTCATTTTATCATCTTCCTCTGTCTACAGCAGCAAGGCATCAGTTCTGCAATTAAGCATGGTTTAAGTGTTAAGATCCTGACACTCTTTAAAGGAAGTGCTAATTTACTTAATAGTTCACTCATGAATTTCTGGGATGGCCAGTAGCTTTGAGACTTAAAAGGCATCCTTCACTGGTACTGCGTTACGTGTAAGTATAGCTCCATCTTTGGTGAAGTGCCTGAATTAATCTTAGTTTTACCACATACCTTTCATGTATCTGTGTAGGAGGTGTTGGAAGTAGCTGGGGATCTCACTTTCCGGTGACAATTCAGCTGTTGTTTTTAAAGCAGAAGCCACATACATATGACTAGACAAAATCTTTCTGAGATGGATTGCCTTCATGTTTGGCTACATCTGTGCCAGTACAGGTTTTTAACAAACAAAAACTAAACAAGGTTGCCTGAAACTCACCCAGACACTGCCATGTTCAACAGGTGATCAGTCTGCAAGAGCTGTGGCAACCTGCTCTTTGACAGAAGGGCTGCTGAGCATTGCAGAATTGAGGCAGCTGAGAATAGGCAGACTGCTTTTATTGTTTTTTTAAATAAACTCTAGCATTTTTTAACTGAAACCTTTGAGTTTCTCATAGTCTTTAAAAGAACATTTTTCTACTCAGGAATGAGGAGGATTTCTTGAACTTTATGTAGAAGTGCAGTGAGTGAAGAAGTAATTAGAGTCCTTTCATCTGACAGGTGGGAGAGTGCAGATCAGCTGTCTTGTCCTTAGTGGAAGAGATGAAATCTGAACACCAGAGTTTACACCTCTTTGCTGAATGCTACTGTAACTGGGTAATTAGTGAGTTTAAAGTTATATTTTTTTTCTACTTCACAGTCGTCTCCCCAAATATTTTGTGCCCCAACCCATACTTTGAAGGGAGAGACTGATACACTCCAAATAATTCCCGATAATCTATTTCCATATAATTTATGAGATGCTGTTGGTGGGGCTGACGGGGCCCAAAGATTTAGGAGGAATCTTTCTGCTTGCTTTCTTTCTAAATATTCTGATATAGTTAGTCAAGGAATGCTTATTTAATAAAGAAGGTAGGTTTAGGTTGAAGTTGTTGCTTGAAGGCATATGGCAAATTCTATATCATGTTAAGAGAATATGGCTGTTGGAGGCAAGGCTTTACAGATTTTTGGTAAGTAGATTCATTCCCTGCTCACTTGCTGATTTAATTCAGTGCCTTATGAAATCAGCCTGCATTTTTTAATGTTATTTTTCTAAATGGTCAAACTGTGTTAAACATCCATACAGATGCAATCTTCAGCTGTTTTAAATAAAAGGAATCTTGCATAAAAGATTTGGGTTATTAATTATTATTAATTAATGGGTTATTATTAATGGGTTATTTATTAGAATACTGTCAATTGTGCTTGTTTATGTGGGAAGAAGAAATGTGAGTGGAACAAACAAACTTTTATATCCAAGAGAGTTTGTTTAGATATGTGTTTATCTTGGGATAACAAAACTTGACAGACTTATTCAACCTGTAGCTTAAGGGAAATATGAAATATTGTATGCTGCTTTTCTGCTTGTTCAAAAGATTCTCAGCAGATCAGTTTTATTTTTCTCTCCATCTGAATATTTCTCAACCCATTTTTTTTTCTTTCAAAAGCTGTGTATATTTTTAGAAAGCCTTTGAAGTAAATATGATTATGTTGATGTTTTGAGGTTTGGAGGTTTGTTTTCTTTAGAGGACAACCATGTGGTAAAGTTGCAGTCTCCTTGGGTCGTGGTTCTCTCTTTCTTTTTTTTTTTCTTTTTCTTTTTCTTTTTCTCCATGTCTTGTTTCACTGTAATGTTAGTCATTACATTTTGAGCTGTTACATATAACAATTGTCTATTTCCCCCCTGCACTGATGACAGTTTGAGTGTTTTTTTTTTTTTTTTATTGTTGTTTTGTTTTGTTTTTCTTTCCTTGCTGGTCTTTACTAATGGCTTTCTAGGCACATTTGGCTCCAAACACACAAAAAGGCGTAATGAATGCAAAGAAATTTTAATCTGAGAAAACTGTTTAGATGTGAGAACTGAATTAGCACAACTGTCCTAAGTTTCGAAAACAGTGATTTCTTTTACTAAATGCCTGCCCACAGACAAAATCTTCCATCAGCAAACTTCATGTGATGGGTCAACCCACTCCTTTAATAAGGAACCCAAATTCAAAGTGAGAAGAAATGTTTTTAGATTTGGTCTCTTACTCAGGGAGGACACAGAAAGAGAATAAATTCCTAAGATGAGACCATTCCTGTCTTGCCCCTCAACAAAAACATGCCATTATATCAGGTTATAATATTTTTGTATGTTGTGCTAAGCTGGCTGAACAGGTTAACTGCTCAAAGCAGGAAGAGGGATCTGATTGCTCATGAATACCTCCACTTTTGCTAATGATACAAAAAGTTGAAATGTTTTTTGGAGTTCTTAGGTGGTTTTGAATTCTTGAGTGTGTTTGACATTTTCTAATGTGATTCAACTGTGCTAGTCAGTGGCTCAATTCCATATTTTAATGGATCAAGTGCATGGCTACGTGGTCCTTTCTACTCCTATTATGCTATAATTCTGTTAAGCTTAACAGACTCCAAAAGTCCTGCCGAGAGAATTTGTTGATTTGCCTGTGGACACTGGAAGGAAATGATAGAATCACTTTTGTACCTGCAGTCTTCCACCTCTAGTGTTGTAATAGGCAATTTAGTGCTGCCAGTTATTCCCTCTACAGGCTGTGGCCATAAATTTTTGTCAGGCCTTTTTGTGCAGCAAAGTGGGAACATTGGGGCTATTCTTATGTCAGGTATGCAAGACATATAGTACAGGCTTTTTAAATGCTTCAGACAGGGATGTGTCACTGCTGACTCAGAGAAGTTGTGAATAGAAAAAGTATTGGATGTTATCCTGCATGTTATACAGGTAATGTTTCATGATGGAGGGAATAAAAGACGTGCTATAAAGAAAAGAGAGGTGGATTGCTAGATGGGTCTTCCAGTCAGGGGGATATTTGTGTGTCTTGAATGCTCTGATAGTCTCAGTTGGCTTTGTGACCAGAGGGACCTTTCTGTACCATGTTCTTATAAAGACTATGAAGTTGCACTTACTTTAATATATAATTCACAGTATCTGTCTTGACACTTGCTTTGTAGACCACAGAATCCTATGTTTGTTTGTTATGGCTGTATATCGATTGGCTAGGTCTTTGTTAGTGAACACTGAGTTGACAATGTCTGTGCTTTTTGCAGTGTTTGCTTCACTGGGAATAGAATCCCTGGCTGAGATTTCTTTGTCTGAAAGGAACAAAAAGACTGTTATGGGCAAGGAATAACTCTGTGCCTGAGAGGGAGCACTAATGGCAGTAACCAAAGCTGAATTAGTAAAAGGGAAGAAAAAAATCTCAATAATTAGTAACCAAATATGGCCATATTTAATGTAAGAGAAATATATAGTTAGAATAATGTGTGGTAAGTGAATGGAAGAGCTACTGAAATCCATTACTGAGGGCATATTACAAACAAAGGGGTCTGATCTCTGTTCACCTGATTTTTTTCTCCCTAGTCAATTTAAGTCACCTTTACTCCAGTTCTTTCTTAATTTCTTACTCTCATTTCTCTTGAAAACTCCTGTTTCTGTCTTTTCTTGGCATTTTGTGTAGCTTATCCTGTCCTTACTTATCCCATTCCACATCTTCATAACATCGATTTCTCCCTTCCAGCACAACTGCTACCCAGTTGGCTACTCTTCTGTAACTGTGCAAGATTTTTTGCCTTTTTTTCTGCCCTTGTTCTGTCATGACTACCAATTCTTTAGGACGCAGAATATTTGTGAGTGAGTGTTTACAGCAGGACTGTAGTGGATTTTACCCTTTGTATAATTGCTGTCTAAGAAATATGATTAATATTAAATGCCTACTATTTGCCTAATATACAGTCTGTTTTGAAATTAAAAATATGAGGAATACTTGAATAAATGTCAACTCTTAGAGTTGTAACATTTTAAGATTGCAAATGTCAATGTATGCTATGTAATGGTGTTTGCCTGTGTGTGAAGTACATTATAATCACTGATGGATGGATCTTAAAACTTTCCAAAGTTCACAAAAGTTAATCAGTCCAAAGTTTAGATGCTTTTAGAAAGTATTGAAGTTTTTTCACTGTGCAAATGGAGAGGAAATCAAGATGGATCAGGATTAACTAAGAAAATACCAAAGCATTCAAAATGAAAATGCAGCCCACCAAGGAATTTGGACAATAAAGCATTGCCCAAGATATATGATTGAAGATTCTCATCAGTTTAGACATGCTTATGGGGTCTTGGAAAAAAATATTAGCAGCAGAGGCTTCTCATTATACATGAAATTACAAAAATGGCATGTGAAAGGGATCAAGGGGGGGATGATTTTGACTAATCAGTGAGCCAGCTGAAAAAACTGTGATGAAATTTAGGTTTCTCATATTTCTCTGCTCAATTTTTCTTCTTAAATAGAAAACTTTAAATGGTGATTGCAAGAGCAGGGAGCAGTCCTTTTTCCAGGCAGTGTTTTTTCAGTTTTTAATCTTGGGCTTTTCAAGTGATAGACCAAATATAAAGAAGATATAAAAAAAAATATGGTTAAAGCAGAATGTATTAGTCTGATGATTCCTTTGGATCTGAACAGAGAGAATTCTGACACTCAGTTTCTCTGTAGTTAGAAGGAGAAGGATCAGACCTGGGTGAGCAGAGGTGGACACCTGGGTGATGTTCCAGTCTATCAGACAGGTTTTTTCAGTTTCAGGGTCTGAATCAGTATCTTATTTCTTACACACCACTCTGTCTATTTTGTATTGAACTTAATGCACACTAAATGATTCTGTGACTTAAGTTTTTGCTCTTCAGCATGATTGCAGTTCTGTGCTTTCAATCCTGCTTTGAGTAGGAATGTGTGAATCAACTAAACATGGGCTCGTCTTGGGTGAGAAAAGGTGGTTAAGTTTAAATACTTGTTATTAAACACATTGTTGGTTGCTTTTTAATTCACCAGCAAAAATATGCATATGTTGCTACTGATCTAAAAATGTAGAAAAAAGTCATTCTGCATTCATGCTTAGAATAATGGAATAATTTAGGCTGGCCGGGACAAATCTAGATATCTGATCATCTGTAAATCCAGTCATCTAGTCTAACCCACACTCAGAGCAGGTCCAGTTTGCTCAGGTTACTTGGGGCCTCAGCTAATGCAGATTTGTGTTTCTGCAAGGATGGAGATTCCACAGCTTCTATAGACAGTCTGTTACAGTATGTTTGACCACAGCCATGTGTGTGTTTGCCTTTTTTTAAAAAAATGTATATATAATTGGAAATCAATATGTGTATTGCCTCTCATCCTGTCTGTGTGTGCCTTTGAGTATGGATAAGTCTTCTTTATACCCTCCCACTAGGTAGGTGATGAATTCTCCTCATCCCTTTCTTTAGGCTGAATGTATCCTCTTTATTTATGTCATGTTTTCCAGTTTCCTCATGGTCTTGATGGTCCCTTGCTGGACTTGCTCCATCATGTCAATGTCTTGTACTGAGGAGCTCCAAACTGGCACAGAGCTCCACATGCAGTTTCATGAGTGCTGAACAGAGCAAAACAATCACATCCTTCAAACCACTGGCTATGCTCTTGTCAATGCAGCTCCATGGGTGGTTGGCTTTTATCTCAGCAAGAGCATATTGCTGATTCATGGTTAACATGTCCACCTGAGGCCTCAAGCCCTTTCCTGCAAAGCTGTTTTCTAGCCTGTCAGCACCCAGCCTGTCCTATTCCATAGAGTAATTTCATCCCAGATACAAAAGTTTCCATTTGTCTGTGTTGAATTTCATGAAGTTTCTGTCAGCCCACTTCTCTAGCCTATTGAAGTATTTCTGAATAGCAACGCAGTCCTTCTGCATGGTCATCACTTCTGGTACTTTGATCCACTCTTTCTGAGAGTGCAGCATGTCCCATCACTCAGGTCATTCATAGGGACCTGAAATAATAGTGGATTGAACTATATTGATCCCGTTGTACCACTGCTGACACCCACATGAGCACAGTGGTCCAGCCACTCTTCCGTCCACCTCATAGCCTGTTTATTGAGTCACCCTCTCACCAATTCACCTGTCAGCACACTATGGGAGACTCATCTCATTCACATGACATTTGTATCTCATGGTACCTCTCTGAGATCTAGTTTTCCTTTTTTTTTTTTTTTTTTTTGTATGCTCTTAATCAGGGTTCAACTATTCCTTTGATCTAACCAAGACCGATGTTCTCTAGGAAGTGCACACTAGATCAAGGATGCATTCTTAATATGACAATTAACTGTGCTTGGGTGATGTGATGAAATATGTGATGAATTTGGTTGCACAGTTTTAATGTAGTTACATGTGGTAAGTTATTGGAGGGTAAGACTGACCAAGGCATTAAGAACATATATGTGGTTTCATGATTGTTTTTTTTTTGGGGGGGCTCCATATATAGGGGCAAGAAAATGGATGGGTACCTCTTACTTTCTTGTTATTTAGGACAGTGGCTGATTGCTGTCATGGAAGGATATATGTTATAAGTAATACCCTTGAAAAGTTAATTTGAGGGTGGGAAGGAGGATTGGGAAAGGGCTACCTACACATCAGGCTGTCAAAATCTCTCTCACGAGAGATTATTCAGTTTTCTTTTCAATGGCTTTCTAATGCAGTAACCGATCTTGCTTGATAAGTTGACTGTAGCAAAAGTGAAATGTTAACTGTGCAATACCTTTATTGGCTGAACTAATCTATGGATGAAAGAACACTTTCCCATTGGGGAAATAATGGTGTAGCTACCCGTAATTGCAATATTCTTGCAACCCCAGTTGATTTAATTTAGCAATCAGACAGAACGGCTAGGAAGCTTCTTCCCAGCCCTTCCGAGCTTTGATTTATCTTCATTTGGCTGACTCAAAGAATGCTGACTATCTAATCCACATATAGAAAACTGCTCTATTTTTAAAACTCTGGGTCACTTTGTGTCCAAGGCAACTGTTTGAAGCTACAAAATCCTGGTATCTGCAGAACTTAGTCCAAGTACATATGAGTCCAGCTACAGCAGCCTATCTCTCAGGGTCTGATAGTTTATCAACAGAAATAAATGGCAATGCAGATATCATCAATTTGTTTCCATGGGATTAAAGCTGGCAATAGTTATTGGCGGTTTAATAACACTGCTGATGTTTAAACATAGAGAGCTGCTCTTTCCTTTAGCAATTATTTTTTGCTTCTTTTAAAAAGGAATTGTTTTTTGTTTCCTGGGGTTTAGTTTTTATTAATAGATTAGCCATATTAATCACGGAGTTATTCCAGCTCTCACAAAACGTTATTACAGTTGAGCAAACTGCAAATGTACGTGCATGTGTTTGGTCTAATTAGGCAATTCAGTACTTCATCCCTGATAACCATGACTGTGTGATCATCATAAAAGAATGTCAGCAAAGTGTCCTGTAAAAGTATTGTGAAGTGTCTGTTTTGGCAACTCAGAAGTGATTCACAGGCAAGATTGTGTAGCTATTTATTTCTGCATTTTTTTTTCTATTTAGATTTTTTTTAAAGGTGCATCTCTATACATATCTTAATTAAGGTTTACAGCAATCCTCCATGAGTATATAACCTTATTCCTCATGTTCTAGAGATGTGTATGCTAGGTCACAGAACAAGAGTTTAATGACAGCAGGCTGCCTCAAGACCATCCTTCCCAAATCAAACTGGGGAGACCTAAGAAAAAGACACAAGCTTTTCTTGTCACTTAACCATTACCTGCTTTGCAGGTTGTATGTGTGTGACAGTCTCCCTCTGCTCATTTTCTCCTCTAACTGCTTTCTCAGAAATACAAAGTATCTTAAAATATCTAAACCAAATTCCCCAAGTGCTTTCCAGTTGCAGTTGCACACCTTGATTGTATTGTGGCTTCAGGCTGGGAGGAGACCTCAACCTGCATTGTCCCTGGTGTGACTTGACCTTCAGGGGAAGAATGCAGGGTGCACGGAAGGGAAGGGATCTGAAGAAGAGTGTGGCTTTGCCCCAGTGTGAGAGTGGAGTGGTGTTTCCAGATCAAGAGGGCTTCAACATGGCAATATGTTTATATTGTGCAAAGGAGCTGAAAAAAAATGTCCTGTAAACTATAAAATTAAAAAAAAAAAAGATAAACTGTAAAATTAAACTGTATTTTACCTATAGCAAACAACTCATTTCTTACTTTTACAGATATTATTTGTAAAGGCTTGCTTTAGCTAAAAGCTAAAGACAGATAGATGATGAGAGATTTCATGAAACATTTATTTGCAGAAATGACCATGTGATTATTCTCTTGAATTCAACAGAACAGTGCAAAGTAATTATGTGGTAGGATGAAAAAATAAAAATGAACAGAACCTGTGTTTCCTTTTCGCATTGCTAAACTTCTTTTCAAAGATTTGTAGTGGCTCCCAAATGGTAGAAATCTACCTATTTCTGTGGAGTCAAACCTATTCTGGAAATGTTTGAGACCTCTTTGGAGGAAAGTGAGTTGTTCTATGGAAAGACTGGAAGATGAATACTTTACTCAAGTAGAGGAAGTAAAAGGGCAAGAAGTGAGATACTCAACCTGTTCTGAATTCTTGTTACCCATCTAGCAAGTTACTGGAGTTTATTCTTACTTTACTTTCTCTTTGGGATAATCATTCATTTGCACTTTTGCGTAAAGAAAGCATCCACTTGGCATTTACTTGTTCACCATTAATGATAATGTAGTTAAGAAAACATGAAATAACTCCTGTTCATTATATTTCTCTTATCATAGCATCACAGAATCATTAAGGTTGGAAAAGACCTTCAAGATCATCTGATCCAGCTGTCCATCCACCTACCACCAATATCACCCACTAGAACATGTCCCTAAGCACCACGTCCAACCTTTCCTTGAGCATCCCCAGGGACGGTGACTCCACCACCTCCTTGGGCAACCCGTCCCAATGCCTGACTGCTCTTCCTGAGAATAAATGTCTGCTGTTTCCAACCTGAGCCTCCCATGGCGCAACTTGAGGCCATTCCCTCTAGTCCTGTCACTAGTTATCTGTGAGAAGAGGCTGATCCCCAGCTCCCCACAGCTTCCTTTCAGGTAGCTGCAGAGAGCAATAAGGTCTCCCCTGAGCCTCCTCTTCTCCAGACTAAACAACCCCATTTCCCTCAGCCACTCCTCATAGGACTTGCGTTCCAGGCCCTTCACTGGCTTCATAGCCATTCTCTGAAATCATTAGAAAAACAGCAGTGTGTGATATTAGTGTTCTTATGCCTCCTCTAGTTTCTTGGAGTAATTTGTTCATGAATACTATGAGTTTAATTTCATAAATTAATAGTGAAAATAGTGTTTAATAAATAAACATCTTAAAGTCTTTTCTACCAACTCCTAGCATTTTAATTTATCTATATGAATTTATCAAAGTTTGCTGGCTTCTATCTAGAATTTTGCCACTTCATCCTGTTACTTGTAAGATGCCATTCATGATTCTTGTTGTATAAGCTGGGTTTCCAGATTAATTAGTTTTTTTCTTTTTTTTTTTTTTGTTAATGAAAAATGTTGGATAGTGTATTAGTTAAATAAAAATGCTGGAATTTGGCAAGCTTGTCTCATATTTTCTTGTGCTGTGCCTGATTATCTTGAGTTAAGTAGCCGTTGATAATCCATGGAGATCTGACTCTCATTACCATGCCATGATAGAAAGAATTTTAAAAAGATTAATTTCAGGGTAGGTCATAACAAAGGGAGTTTTAAGTGTACAAGAGTGGCATGAAAGGCTGACAAAGGCTTCTAGATTGTCCAAAATTCTTGAAACTACCTGAAAGGGAAGCTTTTTAAAGTTGCTGGTGTTAGTTTAAAGGTACGTTCAGGTAATTTATGTAGATTTTTCTCAGCTGTATTCCATTTTTCATGGTTTCCAATGCTTGAGTCTGTTCTTGCTTAATATTACTTTGCTTTTATTAAGGCAACTTATTTTACAGTTGCCTTATCCATCTTTATGTGGAAGAATTGGTCTTCCTTCTTGATAGCATTAGAAAAATCTGCAAGTCTAATAAATATTGCTGTGAACTCTACAAGAGAAATTTCCTTAAATTATCAGAAGGGAAAATACTGAGTAGATAACAGGCCGCAAGATACTAAAAACTAAAATGCTTTTTTTTTTTTTTTTTAAATCGATTTTTGAGCCAGCTGTCATCTAAACAGATTCTGAAGTTTGCAGATTAGCTTGGAAGTATAGCTGTAAGATTTTAGGAATTGAATTAGGCATCTTCTAATAATCGTAATATTGGGTTTCTTCATAAGAATTCTAAAAAATGAGACATACTTCATAAAGCATGGAACAGCCAAAGTAGATTGGCAAAAGCTGTGGTAGTTTTACTTTTCTTTACAATTGCCTAAGTATTCACTTCTGAAAGCCTTTCACTGTGATCTTGACCTGATTGTAGGGAAACTAAGGAATGTACACTTTAGTTCAAATTTTATGACACTGAATTGTGATGTGGAGTAGGGGATAGAGCATTGTGAAGGGACTTGGACCATTTTGATTATGTTCCAGACTTGTTACACAATTTTAATTGATTTATTGCTCTTTACTGTAATTTTTCCTTACCTTTCCTTGTAGGTAAGTGGAGAGTGCACTGCAGCAGAGTGCAGTTGTAACAAACTTGTTTCCTGTATTGGACCCAGATGTCCAATCTATAACATCCTTAGAAGTCATGAAATCCTAAAGCACCAGTGCTTGGTACCATGCAGGTAACAAGGCCATCCCAAGGATACCGTAATCTACATACTAATGCTTCTTGGAATATTGCTGTCTGGAAGATCATGGAAATGTGGAATGGAGTATCTATGTGTATTTTTATACAAAGCCTGACAACAGATTAGGATATTGTGTACTATGGCAGTTAAACAGATTGATCAGTTAGTTGCAAACTTTATTCTCCCTGAATTGATCTGATCAGCAGTATTTCCAATATCTAATACTAATAAATAGGGTCCTAATGGAATCCTGTATATATCCTAATCTGAAATAAATTGGGCATTTTGGTCCTCAGTGTGCTAGCAGGAATCCTTGTTGGTGCTAAGATACTTCTGTTAGTATGGAAGAAAATGTTTTAAACTGAGAAGCCAAAATGAAAGAAGTCAGCAGATGAAGGAATTTATTTTGGATGTTTTGTTTGAAAAAGAGTTGTCTTAAATTTTTGGATGCCAAAGGAATGGGACATTGTACTTGTACCTGATGAAAGTTGTTTGTTTGTTTGTTTGTTTTTTTCCTCTACAAAAGAGAGAATGGAGGCCTAAAATGAAACTGAAATGTTGCTGAAATTTAAAGGGTAGTAAGAAAACAGAGTGAAAGTTTTGGGTACAACTCAAATATTTGCAGTTTTCTACAAAGCAAGACAACATGAAAGAGAATGTTGTACTGGGAGTGTAATGTGGGAAATACATGACCATGATGATGAAGTTGAAGAATAAACTGAGACTGGAGGAAGAGGTGGGTTTACTGGAAACAGAGGAGGAGAAGCTGTCAAAACATAAGAAAAGGCAAGAAATAAAGGTAAAAAGATATATGGAGGATTTTTTCTTCTGTGACAAACTGAACTGTCATAGAACAGTTTACTGTGGAAACTGATTGTTAAAATAGAGACTTGATTGATATGTGAAATCTTTGAGTCCTAAGACTTGCAGTGGGTTGCATGGTTTAAAGATACTTGCTCCACCAATTGTTCCAGGACTTCTACAACAAAATTTCACTGTCTTTCAGGGGGAAACATTCTGACAGGCGTCAATGTCTCTTTACAACAGCACATATAAGATCTAGAGTTTCTGACAATGGATGTTTTACGGAAGTGAGAGATATAACTGTCTGATTGTTATGTCCTATTAAGGGAAGGTAGATTACGTTTTAATAGCATTGTTGGTCGGCCGTGGGATAGCTCCATAATAAAATTGTAGTAGAGGAACAGGTTTGTTCCAGGCTACAATTGTAGCCTGGAACAGGCTTGGTCTGAATTCCCTTTGCCTTTTACAAAGAATTGTTTGGGGGATTTTGGATGTTTTCTTTTGTTTTTCCTTCTACAATAACTTCCTATATAGGATACAGAGGATGTCCTGTATATTCCTAGGATTGGACTTTAGTAGGAATAGACATTTTCAAAATACTATCATGAAAAGTTTTGCTAAAACTGTTACTGATACATGAAGTTAAGTTTTCCTATAACTACAATGAAAAACTTAATGAGAACTTTTCAGTAGGTTTAAATATAGTATATAATATAATGTGGTACAGGAAGTTGAAGAAACAGTATGAGTGCCAAATTACTGTTTGACATTTTTTATTTATGTAACGAAAAGAAGGTATGATCATATGATTGGTTTCTTGAAACTTAGTTGTCAATTTAGATAGATTATATAAGATTTCTGCCTGTAGAAATAATTTTACTATTAATGTTATTTGAAATAATAATTACTTTTGATTTAAAATATTTACTTTCATTTTTAGACTTTTATTTTCATTCTGTCTTTAGTTAAACATCTTCTGCACCCCTTTCTTATCAGTGTACCATGTCATATCTGGTGCTTTATCCTTGCTGACTGTACTGCATAATTAAGTTGTTAGCTTAAAAGAATTTTACTTTTTAATGAAACAGTCTGGTCACTTTAGGGCTTGTAATTTTCTTAGCTAATGTGTGAAGGTCAGCATAAAGTTCACTTATTCCTGGGTGTAATAGCAGACTGACTTTTTTTACTAAGTAATTACTGGGCCAAACCCCTGTAATGCAGGGTTTTATAAGTATTGAAAAAAATATTTTTTGAGAAAGAAACCTGTTTATTTTAAGGGGTCACACATGGGTTTTCCTTAACTTTCACTGTAGACCTGTTTCAATTTTCCTTCCAGTTGATTTATTTTAAAAAACATATCTTCAGAAGTTTAAGTGAATTCTTTAATGAAGTCAGGTTGATTGCACATTTCAAGAAATTTAATGTTAAAGAGGCTTGTAGTTACTTCAAAGTTATAAAACTGACTTGTATCCCTAGCAAAAGGAGGAGTAGGATGGAGGTGAAAGGGATAATGAAGGAGAGGGCTCCAGAACTAGCTAAAGTGGAATTGGGAGTCGGCAAATAACCTATTAAGAATGTAAAGTGGAGCAATCAGTGAAAAGCCAGCACTTTTATCAAAAGAGTCTGGAGATAAAGTAAGAAATTCAAAAGGTAAAGTGTTGTGCAAAGAACATTAAAACTCCTAGTTGCCATGTACAAACAGGCTATGGAAAACTAGGGCTTTTGTGCACTGGGGGTGTAATATGGTCCCCAAACTAAATGAATACTTGCTAAATTGAATTAGGAGACCATGCAAAGGAATAATAACTGAAAGGAATGAATGAATAAAGAGGTGAAGTATAAATGTGCAGTCAGGCCAAGAGACTAGCCACTCTCTACCTGATGCATAAAATTTCAAATTTATCGTCAGTGTAAGACTGTGATAGTGTGCAAGGTGGGATGAGAGCTGGAATTCTCTAAGAAAGATGGAAAAGGTGTGGAGAAGAGCTACTAAAATTCTACTTTCTAGGAAGAAAACCAAAAGCTGATCTCAGATAAGCCATTTTGGCTGCAATTGAGCATGGTAGGTATCATGTTTATGTGTTATCCAACCCATTTCTGTCAAAAGAGAAAATCCTGCTGCAGAAAAATGCTTTAAGATGACTTTGGCAGAACTGCAGGAGGAAATGAGGAAATGAGCTGATAGACAGTTAATACCACCTCACTTGAAGAGGTAGATGATCTGGAGATTTCTATTTTGTACTATGATTGTTTAACCCGACTCAGCTCCACCAGAACAGTACAGCTGAACAATCTAAGCAAGTCTCATGTGTTTAATAAAATGATGTTTGATTGCTGATTATTGTATACTCTTATGAGGCTGAACACCAGGGAAGAAGAAGTTCAAAGGACAAGGTTAATAGAAACATGCAGTTATAGGTATGCAATAATCCATGTGAGCTGAAAATAACATTTCTAGGCATTACAACAGTGAAACTAAAGCAATCACAAGTAAGAGGGTTTTGAGAGAACTTGTTAAGGTATGATATTCGGTTGTCACAAGCCACAATATAGGACTAAATTTAATCAATTTTAGTCCAGTTCCATCATTCCAGGTAACAAATGTTTTTTTTTTTTTTTGTCAGATTACTTGCAATAATGTATTTAATCCATTTTTGTTCCCTAGTGCTTGGTTGTATAGCTCTGCTATTTATGTATAGATTTACAATGTAATAATGTTCAGTGTCATGTAAAAAGGATCTTTTAACTTCGGGTTGTTTCTAGTTGAACAATATGGCACTTGTCTTAAATCCCTCAGCCTTTGCAGTTTATTGAAGTAGATCTACAGTCATCTGCTAGAAGTCCTTTGAACAGAGTCTTTAATCTGCTTCCAGGAAAACCTGCATTTTATTAGATACTTGAAAGATTCCTAAGAATGTTCATAGGCCTTCAATAACATTTTAGATAACACAGGTTTTTTAGTACATACTTTGAGACTTTGGAATATAGCTATGACTAAATCACCATAATAAATTTTGCATGAAGTTTTCAATTTTATGTTGATCTGCAGGGATTTTTATTGTAATAAACTTCAATGTGGTATCAAAATACTGTTTTGTTTCCCCCACATCTGAGGCCAATAGTGGTCCTTTGACCACAAATAAGAAAGACAACAAGAACGTCTGTTACACCTTACCATTAAGTGTGAGCAATGACCAATTGACTGCTTCAGTATAAGCATGACTTTGAACTTCCCATTGCTGTTTTAGGCTGAAATTGTGGAGAACTGACTCCTAAATACTATATCATGCAGTCATTGAAACATATTTATGTATTTATTTATTTTGTGTGGAGTAAGATACCAAGGTGGAAGAGCTGCTTGAGATTTTGCTGCAAACAGGAGTGTGAGGGGGTCACACTGCATGTTTCTTGTGTTGTATACCTTGGTAACAGGATGGAAATTATAACTGAAATCTGCTTGCACACATTTTGTCTGAATTAATTGAAATAGCCAGTGTATTGGAGAGGTCAGTACTTTTGGGACTTTGTGAATATATGTGAATATACTCAGTGACTAGTGAGACCCTGTACTCAGAGACTAGTGAATATATGGAAGGCTCGAAGTGCTACTTTGTCTACACAAATCAGTGTTGCTCTGAGGCACAATTCTAGATCAAACCATCTACCTGTTTCTGCATGCAGTTGCAAAGAAGACTCATGGACAGTGTTCTTTAGAGCACTGCATCTCTAGAACTCTCTCCAAAGGTCTCACCCAGAGAGGTCCTATAACAATTTGTCATATCATCATAGTAAGCATCAGTCATTAATTCCCTGGATTGCCTGCATGACTGAGGTAACCAGACTAGCTAAGATAAAAGACAAACCAGAAACTCAGTGGTTGCCTGAAATTTCAGTGATGGTGGGGCTGCACCTAGTCCAGGTTGGGATGTTGGCCTGTAAATCAGGGTCAGGATCCATAGCAGGACATAGGCATGACTGCAGAGACCAGCACTCCTGCAGTATTGCTGAGTCAGGGACTGTTGGCTCCAGCATGGGCTGAAATCAGGCCCCGTGGGCAGAGGGCATGAGTGAGGGTCCCAGGTGGTGCTGATCAGGGCAAGTAAATGTGGTTAGTGCACTCGCCACTCTGGTGTAGAGGTACTGCAGATCCTTTAAACTAGATATTCATCAAATGGCTGCCTGAGCTTGAGGAGCACTGGAGCAACTCCTGAGAATTAAAGCATGGTGATCTGCACTGGAGTCCTGTGCTCCAGTTAATGATGGCATTTCTAGTACATGTGATTTATGGTCTCATTTTATATG
The DNA here is from genome assembly GCA_011075105.1 of Heteronetta atricapilla. NCBI lineage: Eukaryota > Metazoa > Chordata > Aves > Anseriformes > Anatidae > Heteronetta > Heteronetta atricapilla. The sequence continues at coordinate 137,504,882 of CM021731.1, read as the reverse complement.
GTGCTGCCTTTGTGATGGACTTATTCTTAGCCTCATTGCAATGAAAGCAATAAGATAATGTGTAAACATTTAATTCAGGACCTCAGACTGACAATCTTAGCTTCTTTTGTTTCTTCCATGTTACTCGGTTGTGCTTAAGCACTTACCATTTTTAGTGGAGTTGTTAATAGTTGTTCTGATTATGCAACTGTCTTCATGCTACACTGTAGATTGCATAATGTCCTATTAGAGCCCTGGTTTGCCAGCAGATCTATCTTGCAGCCAGCTGTAAGAAAACACTTTCAGAAAAGTGCACTCCCAGTGGAAGTTATTCGGATTTTAATGAGCAGGATGTTTTATGGTCTTTGCTAATAAAAATGAAACTGGAAGAGAGCATTCTTTTGCCAAAATGTGTTCCTATACATATTGCCAGAAATTGCAGGCTATGCATGAACTGTTGTAATTCCAAACATATTCTGTCAGAATATGAATATGTATTATTCAGTTAAGTGTTACAGTATCACCACATAAATAGTAATAATACTGTGTGCTGAAATGGGAAATCCCATTTTTATAATAATAATACTAACAAGAGAATAGAGCACTAATGTGTCTTTTTAAACATTCAACGAAAAGTAGTTAGTGACCTCCCTGCTCAGCAGCTCTCTTCAGGCAAAAGGCCTAAACTTTTTCAGATTCTCTAACTGTCCTTCCCAACCCTCAAATTCCCAAAGGAACAGCATATATTAAGAACTAACTGCCTACAGCTTGTGGGCTTACAAAATATCACTTCAGTTTTTTCTTCATGACAAAAGCTATTTGAAAGCATTCATTCAGTTATAAATAGAAATTGCCTGAACAGTTAATTCTTCTTTTAAAATGTGTTCCTGAATATACCAAATCATAAACCAAATGCTAATCTAAAATTTAGTCTGGGTGTTGAAAATTATATTCAGCTAATAAATTTGAAGAATAATGTTTGAGATAAAAATATATTTCCTTTTTGCTTTTCTTTCCCAATCCTGAGGAAAACATACTTAAAGCAATTCTAACATTGGTGCAAGGGTCATATTCTTTGGTTCTTTCTGAACATAGTTTGACTGATGTTGCTGTTGTAGCTGAGCCAAGAGTCCATGTTGCTGCTTTGCCACACTGTTTCTGAAATCAGCAGACTGGGATATTGGAGAAAAGAGTTCTCTAATAGGGTCTGCAGTTAGCCTAGTAAGACTCTTTATCTCATTAAATCTTTCTTTACTCTCATTCTACAAAATACAGTATATTACCTATCTTAGGACAAACTTCAAGCATTTGCCATCAGTATTTTTCAATACCTATTTATCATTCTTATTTGAATGAATGATGACATGCTATTACCTGGAAGAGTTTTTTTCATGTTTGGTCTGCACCAGTATTTTCATCATAAAATACTTCACAACATCTTGTACATAATATGTTTAGCCTAGAACAATTATCTGGTTTAGTTCCTTACATCATTATCAAGTAGGTACCACGTTATTTAATAAGCAAGAAGACTTTTGATGCAGTGGTTGTAGGATGGGTACATTTATGGTGATGCTACCCAGACCAAGTCAGTTTAACATATAGATCAGGATAATCTGTCAACAGTGGAGGAACAAGAGTAACAGTATTTATAAGAAATGAGGTGCATAGGTTTTCATGGAGAAACTATGTAGCTACTTTATACCCATAAGTAATTTGGTGTTAGCTTAGTTCTTCTTTCTTCCTTTTTTTTCTTTTCTTACTTTTTCTCCCTCCATCTCTAAGTTCAACAGTGATAAACAAATTAAATTTAAAATATATCTAAGGACTAGTATTTGACCATAATTCATTGATCAGTGCCTATATGCACAAAGATTGGGTAGTTAGCTAAAGGACTGGTCTGGTTGCACTCATATGTTTGATGACTGGGTATGTTTTTTACATTTACATATATCATTGCTTTGGTGTGAACTGATTTTTCAGTGTATTCTTTACTTAGTGAGAGACAGGTTTAATTTCAATAATCTATATATAACAGTTTGTTGTGCTACAATAATCTGTATTGTGTGTTCTGATACTGTGTTAAGTATGAACCATTTTATACTATAGCATAACATAGACAGAGCTGCATACTGAGCAGCAGACAGTGAGGCTTTCATCCTGAGGGCACCAGTGGTATGGTATATTGGGTTAAAAGAGGTAATAAGCAGATGCATTTCCCTGTTACTGTGCCTAAACGAGACTGATTGCTGAAGGAGTCTAGCTATTTAGAGAATCATCATGGTGTTAGGGTTTACCTCCAACAGCAGAGCTAACCTAAAGCTAGAATTTATTTCTGGTTTTGCAGTAGGAGTTCAGCTGCCGAAATCCTCATTTCTTATTTATTTATTTATTTATTTATTTATTTTCCCTCTGGCAGATATATACCATTTTGTTTCAAGGTTATGCAAAAAGAAACTTGTATTCCCACCCACAGTTTGCTTCCAAGAAACCAGACCTAAGGAAATGTAACAGAGTGCAGAATCTAATGTTAGAATAAGTTAATATGCACTATCTGTTTGTAATGGAAGTTTTTTAACAAAGGGAGCTCCTGTTCATCTCAGGACAGACAAGAGACATAGGAAAGGAGAATAAAGAAGGAGAATTGAAGCTAAGACTAGTGGAATTTCCTAGAAACAGAAGAGAGAAGACAGTGTTGTAAAAATGCAAAGGTTGTGAAATGCTGAAGGAACAGATGATCATGGGATTTGAACAGAAGAGAGTAGCATGTCTTGTAAAAGGAAAATCCAGCTTCCCTGGATGACTACATGAAGAGAAAGGAAACTGAAAGAACAAGAAATGCCCTATTTGTAGAAATAACTGTTAGATGCCTCTCTGGAGAGGAGAAAAATATGAACAGACTTTTTGGAGGGCTGTGATTAAGAATTATTTTGGAAATGTGTGTATTGTTTTCACTTTGTCTAGAGTTCTGTTTTAGCTACAGCAAAAACTGGAAAGTAATTTGAATGAAAAACTTCAGTTAGATTTCATCTTCTTTAATTTATGACAGCTACCTCTGATTTAGTAGCAGTTTTATGCAGTATTTCTGGGATTAGTTTTCATTTGACCAAACATAGCTGTCTACTTTAGGATGAGATGGGTTGCACCTTACAAGCATGTATTTTTCTCTGCTGCTTCTCAAGGGAGACATACTTTCAGTTCTTCAAGTGTCTCCTTTTAGCAGTTGTATGTCCAACCCACTGTAAGATGTTAGCAAAATTTTTTGTTTACTGTGACTTAAGGTGGATAAAAGATGTTGATTCAAATGTTACATCTCTTGGTATGATATCCTTCAAATTCTCAGCCTTCTAGTACCTGTTATGAACACCACAGGCTTTGAGAACTGTGAGCTTCCCTTGCCAGGGAAGCTCATGGAGCAGATTATCTTGAGAGTCATCACTCAGCACTTGCAGGGCAAGCAGACGATCAGGCCCAGTCAGCATGGGTTTATGAAAGGCAGGTCCTGCTTGACAAACCTGATCTCCTTCTATGACAAAGTGACATGCTGGGTGGATGAAGAAAAGGCTGTGGTTGTGGTCTACCTTGACTTCAGCTAGGCTTTTGACACCATTTACCACAGCATTCTCCTCAAGAAACTGCCTGCTCTTGGCTTGGACTGGTGCACGCTTCGTTGGGTTAGAAACTGGCTGGATAGCTGGGCCCAAAGAGTCATGGTAAATGGAGTCAGATCCAGTTGGAGGCCGGTCACTAGTGGCATTCCCCAGGGCTCGGTGCTGGGGCCGGTCCTCTTTAATATCTTCATTGATGATCTGGACGAGGGCATTGAGTGCAGCCTCAGTAAGCTTGCAGGTGACACCAAGTTAGGTGCGTGTGTCGATCTGCTTGAGGGTAGGAAGGCTCTGCAGGAGGATCTGGATAGGCTGCATCGATGGGCTGCGGTCAACTGCATGAAGTTCAACAAGGCCAAGTGCCGCGTCCTGCACCTGGGGCGCAATAACCCCAAGCAGAGCTACAGGCTGGGAGATGAGTGATTGGAGAGCTGCCAGGCAGAGAAGGACCTGGGAATGATGGTTGATAGTCGGCTGAATATGAGCCAGCAGTGTGCTCAGGTGGCCAAGGCCAACAGCATCCTGGCCTGTACAAGAAACAGTGTGGCCAGCAGGGCTAGAGAGGTGATTGTCCCCCTTTACTCGGCTCTGGTGAGGCCGCACCTCAAATACTGTGTTCAGTTTTGGGCCCCTCTCTACAAGAAGGACATGGAGGTGCTTGAGCGAGTCCAGAGAAGGGCGACGAAGCTGGTGAGGGGCCTGGAGAACAAGTCCTATGAGGAGCGGCTGAGGGAGCTGGGCTTGTTCAGCTTGGAGAAAAGGAGGCTCAGGGGTGACCTTATCGCTCTCTACAGGTACCTCAAGGGAGGCTGTAGCGAGGTGGGGGTTGGTCTGTTCTCCCACGTGCCTGGTGACAGGACGAGGGGGAATGTGCTTAAGTTGCACCAGGGGAGTTTTAGGTTGGATCTTAGGAAGAACTTCTTTACCAAAAGGGTTGTTAGACATTGGAACGGGCTGCCCAGGGAAGTGGTGGAGTCACCATCCCTGGAGGTCTTTAAAAGACGTTTAGAAGTAGAGCTTAGGGATATGGTTTAGTGGGGACTGTTATTGTTAGGTCAGAGGTTGGACTCGATGATCTTGAGGTCTCTTCCAACCTAGAAATTCTGTTCTGTTCTGTATGAATGGTTTCCCAAAGTGATTACAGAAGGTTATTCACCTTGCACAAACAAGCTTGATACTCCACAGAGACAGCATTGAGGTTAGGGCCATTATTTAACAGGTCCTCCTGAGCCAGATGAGAGCTTCATCAAAGGAAAACTAAACTGATGATTCAATATCTAGCTGAATAGAAAAAAGTCTGAGTATTTAGCTGAGGACAGAAACATAAATACGAAAGAATGTTGAGGAGAAACAACCTTAGACTTTTTGGTTTTTTGATTTAAACTATCATTGTAACTGTGCTCTGCAGGTATAGCCATGGCATAAACAGGCTATATAAATGCATCAGAAGCTAAAAATTAACTGTAATAAGTTTTTACATGAATAAGTGAAAGAGATTTTGCTCTATTTAAGTAGTGTACAAATAAAAGTGTCCTCTGTTCCAGGGCAGCTGTATCTTTCAGAGGATGAAAAGATATTCAAAATAGCTTTGTTATTTTTCTTTTTTTTTTTTTTTTTTTTTTCTTTTTAAACCCTCAAAGCAGATCAGCTTGTGGATGTCAGTGGAGTCAAGAGATAATATTGCCCAGTGAGGATGACGTATTAGGCTTATCCTCAGTATATTGATCTTAAGATTGTGTTCAAATAATTTGATTCATATCAATCAACCAGTGACAGGACTGCTTCTCTGCTGCAGAGCACTTTTTAACATGCCGGGGATTTCAAAGAGGTCATAAGATTCTCTCTGAGGTTTGTAGCCTGTGACAATTTATTAACCTCTTGAGTTCTTCATAATAACTTAGTGGTCACCAAGCAGTAAAATTCAGCAATCTTGCAGCTACAGTTAACAGCCCACAAACAAATAGGAGCCTGAGATGGCACAGGAAGGGTGTTAAGCCTGAACTAGTTCCAAGTCAGCAGTAATTGCTTCTGGATTCATGATAGCTGCATTTGTTTTAAATAGAAATGATGCTATACAACTGTTTCTCTGCTAAAAATAAGGAGGGTGAAGTAACACAGACACAATTGTATCCTTCCTCCCCAAAGTTCAACTCCTCCCTCTTCTCCACAAACAGGATATTGATAATATTTTTTTCACCCTTTCCTTACCTCCTGCTTTCCTCTCTTGACTCTTTTCTTTGCCAAATTTACCTGTGAGCCTGTTCTTGTTACTTCTTCAGTAATCTGAAGCCCACCTCGCTAGTCCCTGAACAAAAGGGCAGATGTCACCCCTGTTCTGTAGTTAATGTTGGCATGTTTTCACTGAAGCTTCCTGAAGAGGAGCAGTATGTGGCTGTGTGTCATGGCTATCCAAAGGAGCCATAGATCATGCTAGAGCTTCACCTACATACAGATCTGTCTCTCTCCCTTTAGGCAGAATTCTGTCATAGGTACTGCTGGGATTCTGTCTTGGCTGGTACCTTTATAGCATTTTTTGTCTGGACTGTATTCCAATAGGTAGCCAAAAACAGCGAGAAAACCTTGTACTATGCTGGATACTCTTCTTGTTACTTGAGAAAGCCATCCATGTACCCATGGCTCTGGATGTTCTTCCCACAGTAGGATGTCTGTTTTGCAGTAGAATACATAATGGAACGAGTAAAACTCTGACAAACCTTGAAATGTTAACTTAGACTTCTATTATGTAGGGCTGCATGAATTTAAATAAATGTGGCAGGAATCATGTAAAGAAATGTAACTGGCACTGCTCATTCTGCTGGCTCTGGTTTTGGACATCTCTTTCATATAGTGAACTGTCACTGCTTGGGTCATTAGACCATTGGCTTTATCAGGTGACAATAATGACTGTTAAACCCATAGACCTGGAAATACTTGTGACCTTCACAAGTCTGGGTGCAGTCCTAGGCAGATCCCAATACCATCGTGAGGTCAAAACCCAATGCTTTCCCTTTGTCATGGTTTTGGCTGGGATGCAGTTAATTTTCTTCATAGCATCTCTCACAATGCTGTGTTTTGGATTTGTGATGACGATAGTGCTGATAACACCCCAATGTTTCAGTTGTTGCAGAGCAGTGCTTGCACAGAGCCAAGGGCTGTTCACCTTCTCGTGCTGCCCTGAAAGCCAGGAGGTTGGGGGTACAGCAGGAGCTGGGAGGGGACACAGCCAGGGCAGCTGGCCCAGGCTGACCAAAGGAATATCCTATACCATGTGGCACCATGCTCAGCAATAAAGGCTGGGGGAAAGAAGGAGGGTGGGGAGGGAGACATTTGGAGTGATGGTGTTTGTCTTCCCATTATGTGCCATGAGCCCTGCTTTCCTGGAAGTGGCTGAGCACCTGCCTGCTGATGGAAAGTAGTGAATTAATTCCTTGTTCTCAACCCACGAGTTCTCATGCTTTTATCTTTGCAATTCTCTCTCCAGTCCTACCTGTATGGTACTAACTACCTGCTGGGATTAAACCACAATACCCTTTCATTTCATTGGAAAGATCATAAAAGAGTAATAGCATGTGCTCTGATCAGGTCTGAAGTCTGGATGACAAACAACCAGGGCTGTGGAGAACATCATGATGTGTACTACTTGGTGTAGCAAAGAAATCTCATAAGCTTTCACACATGCATGGTCAGCTAATTTCTAGAGGGAAGGGTAGCAAAGCATTAAGCATCTATTACTCATGCTATAGTTAGCTAATTCCTGTTGCATCACAGGAGGAGACATAGTAACTTTATTTAGCAGTAGAAAAAGACATTTTGTACACAGATGTGTCCAAGGTCTGAACTACAGATGAATAAAACACTTTATTGCTTCCTAATTGCTTTTTTTTTTTTTTTTTTTTTTTTTTTTTTATAAATTGCAAGATACTTCTTAGAATAATGAGGTTAAGATTTTGGGGGAAAGAATGGGTGTCTTTCCTTCCTCTACCCTTTCCCACAGGGGAAACTGCTGGTTGCAGTAATTCTGCCAAAGAAATAAAATTTAGGAACAGAAGAAAAGAAGCTAAGAAAAGTAAATATATGTATAGTATATACATCTTGTAACACCTAAGTTCTAACATGTCATTGTTTGATTGGCTCTGGATAACTGCTAGCAGTGTTTGTTTACATTAACATCTCTCCATGGTTTGCGTCAGAGCCCAGTGGACTTTACTGGTGTCATAGGAGAGGAAGGCACTTGGGTAGCATGCCTCTCATCAGACTCCAGTTACTCATAAACCCTCTAGATAACACATCTAAGCTAATCATTTAGGTCCTCTGTAGAGCCAGTTGAGAGAGGATGAATTTCCCCCAAGGTATCAATTTTAGACATCTATCCTATATTTACAAGGAACAATTTATTCTAACCTGTCCCTCTTTTCATTGACTAAGGCATATAGGTGCTAAAATTCTCATGCAGCTGAACGAAATCCACCTTCAACTACTACTCTTGCTGCAGAACGATTATTCTTGTAAGTAGAACTTGTAGCTAGGAGCAGTCACTTAATATTCTTAGTGATCTCTTTGAAGAGAGCTTCTTTCATTCTGAAAAGATTGCCTGAATGTTTTAAGGCATGAGATATGAAAAGCTTTGGATGCTTTTCAATGCTAAAAGGTACTTCAGATGGGCATAATACTAAGTACATTGCCATCTCTAAAAGCTTGGGCAATAAGCATGTTAACTTGTGCAGACTTTCTTTGTGTAAGCCACAAGCAATGACATTATGGTTGGAGATGAACAATAATTCACATTTGAATTAGTGTTTAATTATAAGATAACAGATTGGAATTTGCTTAACCTTAAACATTTAGAAGTACTCTAAGAGACCATGAATGGAAACATAAGTAAATAATGAAATTATCTAATTGAAATTAAGAGCACACTCTATGGCCATATAGTTCACTGGAAAACTACAAATCTAAATGAGCTAGATAGAAAAGATGATGAGACATTAAAGATGAATTCCTGAAACTTTAAGGAAGACCATGTAAAATCAGAGTAGTGTTTCTTCCTTAAAATAGATCATGCTATTAATAGAAGCTTCAAGTGATGCTTCCACACTGAAATGCTTTGGCTCAACATCAAATGTAATTTGCTTTCTGACATTTGGAAGCACCTCTCAAAATGATGGTAATGTTTAGACTTAGGATGCATTAGAAATTCTTTTCACTAGGATGCTTCTGATGTATTTTTTCACTCGTTACCTAGGAATCCAGAGAGAGTATTATGAATAATAAGCAAGATTTTATACTAATGTCTGCATTGTTTTCTTTCTACCAAGAATATAAAAATGTATCATGAGACAGCAGACTCCTACAGAACACATTTGATTAATTAATTTGTAAAATTACCTACTACTATTATATTCAGACGAATATAAGTATGTATCTGAAAGTGTAAACACAGCTGTGTCTGGGTCTTTCTAAAAAGATTACCTAAGAATTTTGCAGTGCAGACGATGGATAGTTTCCTACACAAACATAAATATGCTTTTAACTTTTTTCCTTTTTCAATGACCTCTTGTTTAAGGATCTTGAAGATACTAGGATCAGCTCAGAAGGCCGTGCTTCTGCTACAGTGCTGCCAACTACAGAAGCAATTTACTACATTTTACCACTTTTATCTTCTCAGTTTTCAATAACATACAGAGTTCCTACATTCTTTCCCTTTACTGTCAGTAATGAGGGCGTTTTTTCACCTTGGTAACTTTTGAGGTGTTCAACCAAACCTATTTCTTGGTGTGTGTATTGATATCCATCTAGGGCGTGGATTGGTAAAGACAATGTTCAAGATGTTCTGCTCTGACTGCTGTATTTGCTATCTTGCAGTTCAGATAACTAGAGAACATCTAGAGAACATGACTTTTATTTATTTATTTATTTATTGGTCATTGGAGACTTGATTAAATAGAATGAATAGAGAGTGTTATTTTGTTTGTTTTGTAGGTTTAGCAATCAATAGTGAGGTGGGACATAACACCATTTTTTGAAGGGTGGTGTCAGGGCTGACGATTACTTGAAGAATACAAATGGCATAGCTTGTTTCAGTTTACTTTCTTCTTACTGCAACAGTCATAGTGTGAGGCTACCAAACTAGAAGGGCAGCCTTCTGCATCAGTTTCTGTCCTGTGCATGTGACATCACCATGATGGGAGGTTTTGGGCTCTGGCAATATCCCCTTTATGTTTTCATTGTAGTTTCAGTAAAATGCCTGGAAAATGTGCATTAATGGCTGCTAATTGCTACTCGTACCATGAAAACTAGCTTGCCAGAGAAGACTTGTCTTGCTGAAATTTGATGCAAATTCACAAACTCCTAATTTTAGGCTTTAAAGAGCTGGTTTATCTCTGTAAACATACTGAAAACTCTAGGCTACATCTGCTTTTGGATTTGCAAGGAAAGTATATCAATGAGTGAGGACGCAGGTTCTTTGCCAAGATGCCCACCACCTCATTTATTTATAAGGCTAGAAGGCTAGACATATATATATTCCCCCCAAATTCTCTCTCTCTCTCTCTTTTTTTTTTTTTTTTTTTTTTTTTTTTTTTGTCCTTTGGGAAGATTTAGCATCACAATATTAGGGTGATGAGAGAAAACGTTGGCAAATAAGGGCCATACAGAGACTTCGTACTATATTGCTGAAGCTATCAGGAGAGACACTTTAACACATCTATTTATTTTGGAAGTAGTTTTATTCTGTGCTTGCCAGGAGCATTCCTCCTTTGGTCATAGATGCCTCTGCATTTCTATTAGGCAATACAGGTTGCTCTACCTTGTCTGTAAACGGAGAAAAGGTTTACCACTAACATAACAAAGTGTTAAATGAGACTTTGAAACCTTTTACTACTGAATTGGTGCTGTGTAATTTTAAGGAGTGAGGAGAACATAATCCTAGATCATACTTCATACTGACTTGTTTGTGCCTTTTTCAGGAATCTTCACACTGTCAAAATCTCTAACAGTGAGAATTAGGATTAAATAAAAGATGATTTCCATTAACACCATCAGGCTTTCAATGTGACTGTATTTAATGCTGAGTATGTATCCATATCACACTTTATTTATGTAGTGTGTACAAGTGGTATATGAGCCTTTCTCTAAGCACCACAGTGGGAAATACTAATTACAGAATATATCAGTTAAACCTAGCTTGTTTGACGGTGCTGTTCATTTCCATGTAAAGAAGAGTCTGCTTTCCACTAAGTTCTTTGATTTCTAAGTCTTCTAGTATTGCAAGACACTGTTACTAAGTTGCTTCCTATTTTTTCTTTTCAGAGACTATAAATCTTGTTAAACCTGGGACTATTATACCTTGAGTCCCTGTACATTCTCTATGTTCTGGCTGAAGTGCCACCTGTAAAAAAGACTGTCTAAAAATATAGCCTGTAGACTTCTCTATTGATTGCAAGGGTAAAACTAGATTGTCTCATTCTTGTTTTGTCAGCTCAGCTTTTCACTTTTGTCTTTCATCTTCAATTTTCCTGTTCTGTTTTCTCTGATTTGTATTTCCTCCCTTTTTAAATCCTCTCATTAGAAGGCAGGTCATATACTAATAAGGCATCCTCTCTTGCTTATTTCAATTTATTAAGCATTCATTTGGAGTTAAATTATGAAATACAGATCCCTTGGAAAATGCTTATATATGCAGCCAGTTGTCAATCACTTATCATTCCATGTAACTCTTCCCAAAGCCCCCTGCTGTAGTGACAAAGCCTTGGAGAAAGTGGTGGTAGGAAAATGACTGACAAATCTCATTTTGGAAAGCTCCTTATGCTGAATAGTACCACTTGTTAGCTATTTGCAGGATCTGTATTCATTTTATATGTAGGATTGCTGGCAAGCATCCTCATTGTTCAGGAAAATCAAAGTGAATCTGAGAGACTGAAATCCTGAGAAGACTGGAGAAAGATGTTGGTTTTGTTTGTTCTGTCCTTTTCTGTTAATGTTAGTGATGAATTAATTTAAATAATCACTGATGGAAATGGAAGTCTATGTTGTAGCTTAGTACTCTGCTAACAGATTAGTTACTTGTATTTGATTTTAGAGTACGGGTAATTACTCAATACTTTGGCATGCAATGGCCAAAGTATTGAGTAAAATGCAAAAATGACCGATAGCCATAATTTGGCTCTGAAATGTCTAGCTTGTGGCTGTGAGATCAAAAAGCCCAAAACTTCATTGGTTATAGCCAGTGGTGCTTTAAAAGACTAAGACAAATAACTCTAGTTTCTTTCCCTTTAAAAACAGGAAGAAAATGTGCAAGCACACAGGATTTTAATTAAATATTGATGTACTACTTAAACTGTTTTCTTGTTTGAATTTGAAATCAAGATGTTGTAAAAGATTGCACCTCCAAAATTCTGTATATTAGAACATGAAAATATGTCAGAAAAGTATATGTATAATATAATATACAGAGCTGTTTTTAAAGTATTGTTTTCCCAGACACTGTGATTTTCCTTTAGCTTATAAAAGTTCTCAGAAATCCATTTCTTAGGTTAGAATTGGGCTGATATGTATTTTGATTCTTAGAGGAATATCACATTTTCTATTAGTTATTGTTCTTTTGCATTGTGTTTGATGTGTCAACCTTTTTTTTTGGACTACAAGATGCATATATAGAGAATAGGAGGCTGGAAGGACTCAAGGCCCTCACTTTTCTGACTCTAGCCCCATAGGGCTTAATAGCAATTTTCGGATGGAATATTAGCAGTGAGTCAATATCTTCCCAGGGGCGTAAGAAGGAAAGGATGAGAAATAATAATGCACACAAGCAAAACCACTGTTGGATTATATTTCTTACTGGTGCATGAAGGACTTCACTTATTGATCAGTTTCAGACTTTAAACTGAGACTGGTTAAAATCTCAGCCAACAAGCTGCAGCTGAATGGAGCAATGTTGTTAAGGATAATTCCCATAAATAATTTCCAATTTTAGCAAACACTTGCTGTATTCTTCCTTTATTTTTTTTTCCTAATGGAAAAACAAAATCTGATAGAAATGTGATGTAAGAAATACTGGAATTGGAAAAATTTTACAGAAGGAAAATTTTACAGAAGGGAAAGCATCAAACTTTAGGATTATTTTTTTCTTGTATTGCTGCTTCCACTGATTGAAACTCAGTTTTCATACTTGATAGAGTGGTATTTCTGTTTCAGATTAACCCTACAAATACATCTGTATTTCTAGATACTAGACACTACATCAGGCATCTACTGAATAGGTGCCTGCTTTAACACAAATTTCAAAATAGCTTTTATTTTTTTTTTTCTCCAACTTTCTGTTTAAATAATGAGGCAGAACAATCAAAAGTATAAACAGATTCCTGCCAAAAATCTGTCCAACCATTTAGCATGATTTATAAGCCACATTTAATCTTTTGTGTGTGTGTAATGAGTACTATAATGTTTTTTTTTTTTGTTGTTTTTGTTTTTTTAATGTTGTACTTGAACAATACCTTTAGCAATCTATGACTCATGGCTTTCTAGGACAGTGATGATACATACTGGAAAAGTCTAATGCACAAGAGAATCTCTCTGATCAGCCTAGTCTTCACCAGCAGGTAAATTTTACTGTCAAAATAGAGCAACAAGCAGGAAAGTGGGGGAAAAAGAAGCTCAGAAGAAGAAATTATTGTAAAAAAAAAAAAATTAAAAAAAAAAAAATCAGAGCTTTATTCAGGGAAATTTAGGAAAGTTTGAATACAGAGTGTCACAGTGAAACCACAAGAGAATCACTAATTTGCTCATAGTTAATGGTTTGCCTGCTATAAATAACATTTTATAGAGGGTTAATCCTCATCTTTTCATGCTCTGGCAGGGATTTCTGGATGGCTTATAGCTACATGTGATCACACACTGGGGAGAAGAAAATTTGCCAGCTAACAGCCTACTTTCTTTGTAGAAATTGGGAAATCTGTTTAAAGGGAGAGATCATCCAACTCTCTGATGACTGGGGGAAAAGGATTCTGCAGTTTAAAAATGTGAAACTATTGGATTTTTTTAATGGTCTATTATTCAGCCACTAGCCAACAAGAAAATTGTCACATACCATCTACCCTGTCAGGAAGAAGATAGAGAACTTGTCAGAGAAGTTAATTCTTAACAACTGTGTTCTCTAAAGGCAATGAGGCTGCCTGAACTGGGACACCATCTGTTCAGCTGAGGTGGTTTCTAAGCCAAGCTGTGACTGTGCTGTACAGACTTGGTCAATGCAAGTTATGACTCCTGCTCAACCTGTGTGGATGGGTTTCCTTTTGGAAGACATTAGGGTTTAGGCAAAAGACTATTATATGCCTGAGCCCCGCCTTGCTATAGATATGGGTAGGGTATGTGCCCAGACCTTGAAGCTTGGAAGCTTTCCTAGCCCCTGAATTTAAGCAATGCTTGAATTTATTACTGGGCAACAATTATTTTCCCTCCACCAAGACACAAACTGAAGAACAGAGCAGGAAAGATGTTGCATAGATCCATGAGTGGAAGTTTTGGCTATGACAGCAATCACTGTTAAATGAAATTGAATGATGGTTTGGGTGAAGCTGAGGATGAAGGAGAAATGAGAGAGTCTCCTTGTTCCAGGTGTGGTGGTTTTACTCGAGTGGGCAGCCGAGCTCCACCACAACCGGTCTCTCACTCCCCCCCTCCTCAAAGAGGAAGGGGAGAAAAGTCAACACAAAGAGCTCAAGGTTTGAGATGAGAATGATTTAATTAAAGGGAAAGGGAATGGGGAGAAAAAGAAACAAAAGAAACAACAAGGCCGCGCGGAAGCACAGAGAGAAAGGAAAAAGGTTATGCTCTACTTCCCATCAACAAGCGATGTTCGGCCATGTCCTGGGAAGCAGGGCCTCAGAACGTGTATCGGTTGTTCAGGAGGACCACGCTCCCCCACGAGAGCCCCCCTTTTATTGCTGAGTGTGACATCAGGTATTATTATATATAATATCCCTTTGGTCAGTTTAGGTCAGCTGCCCTGGCGATGTCCCCTCCCCATCAGTTGCCCACCCCCAGCCTGCTGGCTCTTGGGGGCTTGGAGGGAGTTCTGATGCTGTGCCAGCACTATGCAGCAATAGACACAGCATTGGAGTGATACCAGTGCTGTTCCAGCTACAAGTGAAGAGCACAGCACTGTGTGGGGTGCTGCAGGGAAAGGCAACTCCATCCCAGACAGACCCAACACACCAGAAAATAAACCATTAGCAGGAAAGAGACCAAAGAGGGACCCTTGGCTGATGAAAGTGTATCAACTATATCTTAACCTGTTCCAAAATAACCAAAGAAACTGAGGCAAAAAATAACTTGCATGTCCTATTCCTGTGTTTAAGTTGAAGCTATTCTTGCACTGCTTGAATAAGGAGTGTTTGCTTTGACACTTGTCGCAAAGATTTTTAATTGTGTATGTGCCAAGTGTGTGAAAGATTGGTGTCTCATTGTTTCTCTGCAAATTTAGAGAGGGAAATGCATTGGCGCCTCAAAATATCTACATTCATCTTGTGGAATTTCCCATTCATTTTACAGAAAATTGCCAGATGAATATTCTGTCCAGTTCATAAAAATGTTTTTCATTTTCTCCCCTTCCTCCTTCTTTTACAGTACTTATTCTAAACTTCTAGACAGTTTGGGAAGCCTACTTTAACAAGACAGTCACAGAATGTGTTTTAGTTCTTTAGTGAAAAATCACATCTCCAAATGCCAGTGTTGCTCCAGTATGCTCATCATCACAAATCTCCATATGAAATACGGTAGATTTTATATTTTTTAAAGACTAGTTGCTACAGAATTGACATATTTTGCAAATTTTGTGTTGTCTAAGGCTATTGATTCACAATTTTATTGTATGAATATATGAAGAAGTCTTCTCTGGTTACTATGAGTGAGGAAATTGATTAAATCAAAACATAATTTTGCCTGTGTTGATAAATGGTTTTGGACCTCCAGAATACTTATATTTTATTGCAACATAAGTTAGAGAAATTAATATTAAGAATTTCTTTGGGATTTTTTTTTTTCCTATAACATCATAAAAAAGTTTGAGAGTGCTGAGATTATTCAGCCTGGAGAAGACAGGCAATTTCATCAACATGTATAAATGCCTGAAGGTGGGGGGTTAAAGTAGACAGAATTTGAGTCTCCTCAGTGGTATCCATTGAGAGGCAATCGGCACAAATTAAAACACAAGAAATTCCACTTAAACATATTAAAATACTTCTGTGTGGTGAGGGTAGTTAAATACTGGAGCACTTTGCCCAGAAACTTTGTGGTTTCCATCTGTGGAGATGTTCAAGACCTGACTGGACATGGACCTGAACAACCTGCTGTAGCTGACCCTGCCTGAGCAGGAGTTGCACTGGATGACCCCAGAGGAGCCTTCCTGCCTCAGCCACCCTGTGACCCTCTGAATAAAGCTGACCTGCAAAGTGTGCTATAAGCATTGGTAGAAGATGGCTGAGATAGGTAGGTTGAAATTGTCTGTACGGGTCTGCTTCTCCACTATAAAGCCCAAAACAGGTATATTGCAGATATGTTATTAAAATTCTGTATTTAATCTTAGGCTTAAGTAGTATTTTCTGTTCTGTTCCCTCTAGGGTATGTTGCAAGATTTGCTCTGATTTGAGAGCAGGAAAGATACAAATAGACCATTATTCAAATACAACAGTAAAATTTGAGAAACTGTAGGAATTCGCTGGTACATCCTGTGTTTGTAATGGGAAATGTAACCAGAATGTTAAATTTCTTCAGTGTCATGACCAAGGGGACTGGCAAGTTAACTTCAGTGACATTAAGCTGGAGATTAACAGCTTTCCTTGCATGGTGATATTGCCAACTATTCCATGTCACTGAAGGAAACTGCCTGAATTTATGGAGTTTGAAGACATGCACTTAGTTAAATACTTATACACCTGTTCTCATTCATGGCATTTCTAAAGGTGGTTGAGGAAAATATATTGAGAAACTTTTTTTTTTTTTTGTATTTTTTTCCCTGTGTAAAACTTAGTCTATCTTCCTGCATACAAGTTGTTTTTCTTTCTATAGATACAGAAATTAATGTGGTAAGATATAGTAAATAAACTAATCCAAATAATTTCTGAAATACCATTTTCAATTAACAGAGCATTTTCATTAAATTAGAGATATTAGCTACTTTTCACTTTTCAGCTGACAGCAATCCGCAGTACAAAATCCGAGGTAATTGCTGGTATTTGTAGCAATGAAGCCTTTCTATGCTTGGAATATGAGCTTTAAATATTTCTAACCTTCAGAGTCTAAATAGCTGAAAAGAAGCTCAAAGGAAGAATTGGAAATGATTTATAAAAACATCCATTAAGCTCTACAAATTGTTTGTCAAACATCTGACATAAATAAAGAACCCATTTCTTCCACAGAGCACTACATGCTGATGTGTTAACAACAATAACAACACAACAACACAAAAAAGCAAAATCAAAACCCCTCCTATCCCAACCCATTTCCAATTGAGTATTTAAGTATTTAAGTAATTTAGGATTTTAAGCAATACTTTGACATAGATTTTTTTTCCTATCATTTCAGTTCTGGTTCCTCCACCTTTTTCTGATCAATGCTTCTATCTAAAAGAAGAATTGTTTGGATTTCCCTTTCTATCCACAAATTCACATAAAATAAAAGAAATTTAATGTGATTCTAATCAGGTGGGAGGGAGACTGTTGCTCTTTCACTTGAAGCCTGGACAGCTCTACTTGTGTCCCTCAAACACGTTTAATGGAGTATAACAGATAGGTCAATTTTCCAGCAGTTTTTTTTTTTTTAAAACAAAACAAAATTTTTAAAATTAAAAAAAAACACCTGTTGTTATGGTTTCTTTGCTTTATTTTTAAGTCCTGTTTGGTTCATCAGGAGACTAAACTGAGCATCCGTGGCAAGTGTCAAGAGCAAGAACCTCTGCTTTGCCAGAAAGGAACTTTTTTTTTGACAGTCCTTTGGCATACTGTAATGTAATAAAAGAGAAGTTTCTTACCTAATTTCCAGGTAAGAAATTTCCAGGGCTTGTGCGTGCATGTGGGGATCCTGCCTCTGATACATTAGAAATGTTAGTGGGGTGCTTCTCACTTTCTTCCCATGAAATGTAAAGTGGGCTCAAAATGCTCCGAGCGACTGTTGCTGCTAATTGCTATGATCGTCAACAAGATGCCCAAACCTCACTTTCTTTATGTTGGAAGGAAGTCAGATTCTTTCAGACTGTCCTGCTCCACCAACTTGCTGCTGAATATCACAGAATCACAGAATATCCCAAGTTGGAAGGGACCTACAGGGATCATTGGGTCCAATTCCTGGCTCCACAATGATGGCTTGCAGTGTGGTACTATGGCTTTTAAGCAAGGACAGTCAAATAAAAGTTTGTTCCTCCCTTAGTGCTCTTACTGCAAGCTGGTGCTATTAGTAATCAGCTCTGCACAGTAGGTGTTTTATTCATTAACTTTTATCACAGTCTTTTGCATAGGACAGACTGATTAGTTTGGCCATAACGGGCACACAAGGAAAATAATAGAACATGGCTCTGAGAAAAGAGAAGTATTGATGTTATTAAAAATTAAAAATTGTCTTTAATTTTGTTATGAAAATAAAAGTGCTTCTTTTAACACTACTTAGTTAAAAACTGGTCATGGAAAAGCATTAATAACCTTTTTTTTTTTTTTTGCTTTTTGTTTTTAATTTGTTTTTGTGTTAAATGTAAAATTAAAATTTGCTTTTCTATGTTTTATTTTTACTGACTAAAATACTCTCTTTCTGGATCTAGCTGTATGATCCTGTAAAGAAAAATCCTTTGTATTCCTAGTAGGAGTTCTGATATTGTGGTAGATTGACCAATGTCTACACATATATTCTTGAATTATGAAACTTCAAGAGCTTCTAATCCTCTCTGAATTGTAATCAAGAGATGTTGCAATCAATTCTGTTGTTCTTGTAATGATACATGGGATTTTAATTTAAATTGGTAACTTGTCCCTCCAATCCCTTGAAAGGGAAGCTGGCAGCATAGTCAATTAAATTCAGACTTCTGTAAATTATTTTTATTGCTCATCATTCATGCAGTAGCACCTTGATGTACACAGGCAATATCCTTCAAGGCTTTGGGGATGTGGATTTTAATCACTGTGAGTAGCCAAGGAATTTAATGACTTAATGACAAGTCCACCCATTTTAATGGGAACTGTGTGCTAATTAATTAGTAGAGGTAGTTTGTCAGCTTTTCAAGAAACATTGATAACTTGTCTGCATTTGCCCTTTGGGAATATGACTAATTGACTAAGTTTAGCTTCCCAATCAGTTGAATTGGGAGAAGTGGAAGAATCACTTCAGATTATCAAAATTCAGTGATTTTTCTTTTAAGAAAATAAGACCCCAGAGTTTTATGGTCTGTTGACAGAAAAGCTTAATTTAGTCCCATCCAAAATACTTTCGTTCTGGTATTCACTTAAAGCTGAGTTAATGGGAAACAAAGGTCTAAGTTTACTGAATTTTTGTTCCCTTTGTCTATTAACTGGAGAGGTTGGAAGCAAGGCATGTGACAAGACCCTTTGAAAGTCTGATGGCTTTTCAGGGGTAAAAGTGGGAAGACTAACCAACTGACAAGATATGGGAAAACCCTGGTCTCTAAACCTCTCTACCAGGGTTTAGAACAGTAGTTTGCAACAGACAAAAAAAAAAAAAAGTTGATCTAAGCTCTTCCATGAGAATAAAACTGATTTACATTTGCACCTGTATCTTTTATCTACAAATGGTTGGGTATCTATAGTTTTATTATCAGAGTGCAGCAGGTACTGGAAAAAATCCTTTGATATACATTTTTTTTTTTTTTTTTGTAGAATATATATATATATTTCTTTTTTACCCATGTGCTTGATTCTAGCAGATCCCAGACTACTGTTCTTCATCTAGGCTAAGGTATTATTTTTTGTTTCTTTTGTTTTTCTTGTTTCTTTTGTTTTTCTTTCTTCAAGTCTCCTCACTTTTTCTTGGTTTGGTTCATGAATCTGCAAAAATTGGTTTCGTTAAGGATTCCATGGAGTTCATCTACTCAAAATGAGCTCAGGGAATAAAGCAAACAAAGAAAAAAACTCCGGTGTCCCCTGGGGGAAGAAGATGGTCCCAGCACTTCTGAACATGGTAGGATTCTTGAGTGAAGGGTATTTTAAGTTCAAAGTTATGTGTCCTGATACATTTTTGCAAGAGAGACATACTTTTAAAATTGTTGCTGTGCTGCTGTAATATTGACTTGATTCCAGCTAAAATCAGTGGCAAAGCTCTCACAATTTAGAAAGACATTATAAGAACAATAATTGGTTTCAGTGTAAAGTTTGGTAAGAGTCTGGAAAGCTGCAACACAAAGTCATTTGTGCTGCTAGCTGATCCTCAAATGGTTCTGTTTGTGGCTTATTTTACTGCAAAGAAGTTTGTTTGCATTACTTGTAACTTGTATTTGTTCTTCATGCAAATCATATGCAAGCATAAATATTCACTGCTTTAGGCCTGCTTTTATAATGGTTTGTCGTTCAGTATGGCAACTGATGAAGTTAGCTGTGGTGTAGCAAAACATAATCTGAAGTAATTATTCTTGGAACCTTCTCCTATAGTATTTATTAAATATTTACAAATGGCAGCCAGCTTGTGGGTTTTCTGATTGTTTTTATATCAGAAAAGCAGAGGGGAAGAAAGTCTGAAGGTTTTGCCAGTACTGTGTGTAACATTTTTGATGGGCAGATAAAGCATATGTTGTTAAGAGAAATCTCCTTATATTAACTAACATTTAAAACCACAAAAAAAGGCTTTGAAGGTGGTGCGGTTACAAGAATGCATATGTAATAAAGTAAAAAAGGAGGTATTTTTTTTTGTCCAAATATCAAAGATAGAGATACGTCAAGTAAGAGACAGAGACCACACCTGAACAAAACCAGGAAAAGAGTTTTCATCGATCCTGTAACAGTCCCAAGCTTTCTGATCTTGGAAGTGCAAAGATTTTGCAAGCGTGGAATTGCTTCCATGTAGAATCAGACCTGAGTACAGATAGAAATGGAAAACTTCAGTACAGAAACTGACTTTAATAGGAGATAATGGCCAGTGATCTTTAATCACAGCTCAAGTTGAGTTTGCTTCATCTTAATCCCATTTCCAGTACTGTCTCCCTATCTGAGAACAAGCTATTTTCCTCTGATTTCCAGTTTGTTGAAATTGTTCTAGTCTGATAGTATTTTGTCCGTCTCACCGGACTGCAAAGAACAACTAAGGCTGCCTAGAAGTATCATACAAAGATGAGTTCAGAAACAAAATGGTTGACTGTCCTAGGAAATATGTTTGGCCTACTCTCTTGCTGTCTTCAATTGAAAAGCTGGTTTTGGACTGCAGAATGGACAGCAAAGCAGTCATGGCATTCAGAAAATGGAAATGAGAACAGTTGTCTCCATGTGGGGGAATTTCGCCTCAAGGACACTTGGGTTGTAGGTCATGTCTTTCACCTCAACTAATCAAACACATCTAGAAAATATGGTGCATTTCTGCATAGCCTAAGGAATGACTGGTGGTCAGGAAGTTTTGGGGAGATGTTTTTTGATCTGTGATGGCAGAACTGCATGAAAGAAGACAGTCACTGTCAGTGTTGCTGGAGGCTGTAAAGATAGCGATGTTCTCTTTGTGAGAACAATTAATTTCCCTACATATTTCTGTTGTCTTTATGCTTGTATCCTATGATCAGTAGGCTCGTAAACCTCCTCTTCAGTGCTAACCCATGCAGCATCAAATCCAAAGTCTGGAATTCAGAGATCTAGCCCATCTTCCTGCTCACCATATTAATACTTGTTTTATCAGTTTTTATACATGCAGGGATGGAGATTCCCCAGAAGCTTCACACACCAATACTTCATACTCCATGCTCTTAGGAACCCAAATACCCCATTCCTGAATTGTTCATTGTAAATATGGAGAATAGAGTGCATGAACCTTTTGTATATTTGAAGGCTATGAGGTTTGAGTGTCTCATTTTTCAGATTAATATCTCTAATTCCACAGTTCATTCAGTCTTTCCCAGGAATTTTAGATCTTTGGCTTCTGTGATCATACTCTGTTGACTTTTAACTTCATGACAGTCTGTGCAAGTCTTGGTTTCATGCTTGAAAGTAGGTCTCAGAAACATTTTTTAGCTGAGGCCTTACCACTGTCATATAGAGCAGAAGGATATATTCAGGTACCCTTTCTGCTTGTGTAGCTGATGACAGTGAAACATCTGGAAATTTACATACATTGTATCAAATTTCATCTAGTTTTCCTCCTGCATTTCCTCTCTCCATTTTCTGAGTTTGAAATAATTTAAATTCAATTTTAAATTCCCATTCTGTCCTGTAACTGCTTAAAGACACTTTCATGTCATGTGAAAAGGTTATAATTCTTTTTAAAATAATTCTTTCTTTTGGTGATGGCATCTATTTTTTTTATATGGTTAATAAAACTATTTGCTAATAGTTTTATATAATAACCAAGATTAGTCCTCATTGAAACCTTGACTGATTCAGCTTTTCTGTTTGGTTGGTTTTGTTCTTAATCTATAATGAAGTAGTTTTCCATTACAGCGTCATTTTTCCATGCTCATATACATCATAATGCACCTTAGTAGAGGAAATGTAGGTGTTTGAGAGAAAGGGGAAGGGGGGTGCATGACAGCCAGTCTCTTTCCTTCTCAATTAAAATGTTAGTATCACCTCTTTCTCCAGCCTGCTATATCTAATGGCAGATGCTTAACAGCAAAGTACCTTGCACAACCTTTCAAAAGACTGGAAAGGTAAACTAAGGGAAATAATTTTTGCTCTTTTCAACATGTTAAATCTACCTGTGATTTTTTTCCTATCAAAATTTTTTACAGAATTTAACAAATAAATGTGTATTTGTTCTGAGACTTACTGAGAGGAATCCATGTAGCAAGAATATTTCAATACAATTCATTTTCTGTGAAAAGGATTTTCAATGGGCTAACACTACCACTTAGGTGGAGAAGTCAATACAGTTTGGGCAAAGAGATTTGAATGCCTAACTCAACCGATGAACTCTTACTAATGAACATGGCTGTTACAGTTCTCTCTAACGGTAAATGTGTAACATGCCACTTACATAACTCTCTGAACTATGCTCAATTAATTTCTATTCATATAATTGTAGTGTGCCTATTGCCAAAAAGTCTGAGTTGCATCCAGGAAAGTGACAGCAATATGATCTACCATATGACACTTTTTTTTTTTTTTTGCCTTTTTTTCTTTTTTTTTTTTTGCTTTTCTTGCTTTTTTTTTCTTTATTTCTTCACAGGGAGAAACTTCCATGAGAGGGTTTTCTTAGAAAAAAAAAGTATGGTATGCTAAGTAAGAGAACTTTGAAGTCCTCAGCAAAGACTGCTAGTGCAGTCTAATGCAGTAACTGCCTAACTCATCTTGATGTAATTCCATATAATGTGTCAGGGTAGCGTTGAGTATTCATTTATTAAAAATACGGTGTTTGGCATGAACGGAGATGGACATAGAACCTTCAATTTAACAAAACAAGTTTCCTCTTTACTTAAGCTGAATTTCATACATGCTTCTCAGGCACAATAACCAAAATCAGTCTTGTAGAATATTCTCAGCAAGAAAATATGTTGCCAAGCTAGCCCCAAGACATTTCCAACTCTCAGATTCTTTTACTTGTAATACATCTGTCTCCTGCAGCCATACAATCTGTTTAGTTGATCTGTCAACATGCTTCTTCAGTTGGTCTAACTACTTATTTTTATGCACAGTTTCAAATTCTAGCTGCTCTCTGTTGATAGAGGGAAGTAATACATGAGATTTGCTTTCCATTAACAGTTTAAAAATGACAATCAGCCTTCTAATAACACCTTGTGATAAACCAATTAAGTTATACCGTACAAACAGAGATATAAAAAATCTTTTTTAGACAGATTTTTAGACAGATTTTTTTAGACAGATTTTTACCCAGGCTCATTCTTCTCTCTCCCATTTGCTAGGAAACAGACTGAACTGCAAGCTCACCATAGTCTATTTTTGAACTCCTTGTTTAGTGTTTAGGGTACTGTGATCTTATTTGTGTCCAAGTGAGGCAGTGAGGTTTTAATACAAATAAATAAATAAAACCAGCCCTCCTCCTCCCAGCACCCTACCAAAAGATGACCTTGTCTTTAAATATGAAAGCACAGTCATGACATCTCTGTTGACCCTACATCTCTTATAAAGAAATATTAAGTAGTTTATTGAATTCTTTCACCACCACTGGTGCCAGAAAGTTCTCAATGAATGTCCTCTCAGCCTGTAGGATGTTCCTAAACATAGAAGAGAGTTTTCAGTATTTTTGCTTTTGGTTTGGGGATACCAGATCAGTAGATGACAATGGTGGTCTTCTGCTGGCATGGCCTAATATCTGCCTGTAAATCATAGAGTCATATAATCACAGAATAGGTCGGGTTGAAGGGAACTTTTAAGACCATCTAGTTCCACCAAACCTGCCATGGGAAGGGACACCTCCCACTAGACCAGGTTGCTTAAAGCCCCATCTAACCAGGCCTTGAACCCTTACAGGGGTGGGGCACCCACAGCTTCTCCGAGTTCCTGGGCCTCACTACCCTCTGAGTGGAGTTTCTTCCGTATACCTAATCTAAATCTGCCCTCTTTTAGTTTTAAACCATTATTCTTTGTCCTGTCACTGCAGTCCCTATTACAGAACCCCTCTCCATCACTGAGATGTACATGAAGTTATCACACCTTGCAACTCAAATTGGGGTGTGTTTATTTTGAGCATGTTCTAGTTAAAGCAAGGTCACTCACTGCTTGTATGAATACATTTTGGTTTATGACTGATACAAACTAGAATGGGAGCATGAAAGTCAGCTTAAACCTGCTCCTATATTTTATCAATATAAACTGTTCTTCAACTGAATCAGGCCTGTTCTTTTTTTATCACTTATCAATCATTTCCAGGAAGCTTACTAGAACTGCTTGTGGGGTTGCTATGTTCTGTAGTGCTGGAAACTTCTTTGCTGGAGATTTTTCCACATCTCGGTGACAGTGAGAAGACAACATAAGACAAGGCATGCTGTTCCTGTGCCACTTTGGTAATGAGAGGATTCTGCCTGGAGGAGGTTTGCTGTTGGTATAAATGGTCATGTTTACTGAATGGGGTCAGAATCTGTAGACAGCTACGAGTTTGGTATCTGCAGAAAAGCTGAGGGTGGCTCGGAGAATAACTTTGCGCTACATTTATGAAATAAAGCCTCCACAGTGAGTCTGAATCAGCAAAGTGTGCATATAGCAGGCTCCTGTTTCTTGTTGCTGTCTGTTCACACTTGTTGCATTCTTGCCAATAGAGTCCTGGAGCCGTGGGTGACAGCAGTCATCTCCCTCTGTACTGGCTGGGTAAGGCAAGAAGAGTGCTCACTCCTTGGACAGGTCCTCCTCACACAGATGATGAGGATGATGATGACGATTTAGGAGTGAGTTCCCAGCAGCTGGATTTAAAGTCAGATCAGAAATCTAAAGATCCTTTTGTAAAATCCAGGAGTCACTATCATTTTTACCCACAGGGAAGTGGGCATGGCTGTGCATGGCCGTGCATTCTGAGGCAAAGGATGAAAAATACTTTCAAAACCCCCACAGCAAGCGATTTTTCTTGTTCTCCCCATTACAGTTCTCTTCATAACGTGCTGCCTTTGCCCTTGCTTTCAACTAATAATCCATGCTTGCTGACAGAGGTTAAATGTGATTGTTGAAAGAAATAGGTTAAAAAGAGTGGCAGCCAGTAAGGTCTGTACTGATGTAATAAAAGCAATTACACTTTAAGAGATTAGAGGCACTGAAATGGCAGCTGAAGCAGTTCCAGACTCTGGGGCTGAGTAGGAAGTTCAAATGCCCTGGTTTTGTTTTAGTTTTGGATGGAGTTTTTCAGAGGAGTGAATTATAAATGGTTTCTACTGGGGTGCAATTAGAATTAACCAGTCAAATAAATTGGAAGTAATGGCATAAGTACAAAGCTGACAATTTTCCTTACTGAATGGTCAGGCAGGAGATGAACAGTGGTTTACCATATCTGAGGAAATAAAAGCTACCGCAAATTAAGAGCTGAATTGAAGTAACAAATTTTACTGAGGCTTCAAATGGGCTGTGCTTCTAGACTGTGAATCTAAGTCAGTGGGGAAGTTTCATGGTAAATTGTAATTGACCTGGGGCCAAATTTTAAAGGTACTTGAGCTCAGAAAGTAGAGGAGCACCAAAGTGAGTAATTGGACTACTGTAAATCAGTAGATTTACAGTTCCTAGAACCAAATACGAGTAATTGACCATGTCAGTAAATTTACAGTTCCTAGTGTTTCATTGACAGTTAGGAAATACACAAGTTCTGAAAAATCTTAGTAGGAATCTGCATCCCTTTTTCAAGTTTTAACCAATAGCAATAGAGGGACATTGCATCAGGACTGCTCTTGTGATCACACCAAAGTCACTGTGTGAAATATCAAAACCACCCTGCATGTACATAATGGCAAATCTCAAGGCTTGAGGAAAAGCTAAGAATATGATCGTGGCACTGAAGAAGAGCACCAGACTGTGAATTTCCGTATTAGTTGTATCTTGGACAGTATTCACAGTACCTGGAACAGAAGATGAGAGAAGCCGTGAGACAGCATGTCTTGACTCAGCTGCTTACCAGAGTGTTATACATAAGTGAAACTACACCACTCAGTGCTGTGCAGACAATTCCAAACCCCGTTTGCAAGCTTGGCATTGCCCCAACACTAGTTCTTTCCATTCGCACACTCTGCTTTTGCAGACACAAGAGGCTTTCAGCAGTGAAATTGCCAAGTGGTTAAAAAGATTAGTGTAAAGTGAATCCAGCAGACAATCAAAAGCTAGGATCTTCATGCTTCCCTCCACTGCTGGGCTTGCCAAACTCTGTCTCCAGCGTCCTGCAGTCCTTGCTGTGGAACATCTTGTTTCAAACATTGCAGGCTGCCAAACGAACGAACATCAGCTGTTTGTATGCAAGGGAGAAGAGGGCGCTGTCAGAATTTACTTCTGTTGTAGTTTGCATGTAAATGCTGCTAATGCGAACTTTATCTCCTTAATCTAGCTGAAATAAGGTTTACGTTTCCATTTTATCACTGTAATTTTGGCACAGGCTTAAGTGCAATTTTTTGTTTGTTTGTTTGTTTTACTTGCACTTCTATTCCCTGTAAGCATTTCTAACCAATTAGTCACCCAGAATATAGCTGTTGGGTGGAACAAGAGAATATTCTCCAATTTACCTCCTAGTGAGTAAGAGAAGAAGAGGCATCTTGCAGGAACAGTACCTCATCAGGGTGTGACTGGCATCACCACTATGACAGGACAAGTAAAAGTGAGTTCATAGTTGCAAGGATTATTACTAGATGTGTTTTACTGAAAAATGCCATATATAACACCAATGTTCTTTGAAAAACTCAATTTTATTCAACTCCCAATAGAAATATTCATGTGTAATCTTTTGTAAATAATCTTTTTTTAATTTATTTTTATATTTTTTTTTTACTGCTTAGTAGTAGGGTGTGCAAGTAGATGACTGCAAGTGTATCTTTCTTTCCCCCAATTTTCCACAGTAAGTATAATTCAAAGCAGAGATAACTTTTTGTTTGTTTGTCAAGTTGATTTGATCTGCTAGTCAAAAACTAGCAGAACAGAGATGTTATTTTATTTTATTTTATTTTATTTTATTTTATTTTATTTTATTTTATTTTATTTTTACTGATGCACATCGTTAAAATATATCACAGGTCAGATTTCTACAGGAAAAATACAAACATTAGAAACCAGGCAATATTCTAGGTGTTATTCTCATGTAATACCCATCCCTGCAGAGATACAGTGATGTTGAAAAAAAGCAAGCTTTCTCTGCAATAGCATTAGTTTGCAGGGAGCTATTAGAAAGTTCTTTTCTACTGATGGGTAAATCAGTAGAAAAACAGTGTATCAACCAGTTCTCTATATGCCTTTTAGGATTGCTAAGAATACTTTTTTAGCTTCTTTTAGTGCAGAATTTTTTTTTTTTTCCCCTCATTGTACACTAGAACTTACACATGAAAGCTCAGGGTATTCCTATGGAACAGAGACCAGTGCAAAGGTACTCAGAATTGTGTCACTGTATCTTTGTACTTCAGGGTGGTACGGTGAAATATCCAGTCCTCTCCGGAGTTATTTCCCTTGATTCCATGACTTCAGGAAGAATAGCCACATTGAACTAAAATTAGATCTAAGCTTAAACATGTACAGAATTGAAACTTACTGCTAATGTTCTATACAGGTTAATGCATCCCAGTGAAATACTGACTCTTTCAAATGCATTCACTCAGCTCAGTAGGAGTATCTACACCTTTATCTTTGGCAGTCCATTTTTAGAATTACTTTATCTAGTTGTAGATTTTGATAATATGCTCATTGCTAGAGAATATGTGCTGATTAGAAATCGGTAACACTGCTTCTGGGCTCTGTTCTAATACAGGCTGTAAATTTCACTGAGCCAAATGCATCCTGAAGCTTTTAAGTAGCAGTCAGATAGTTTTGGCAATGTCACTTGTTCATGAAAGACAGGGGGTCAAGTTGCGGAATTCAAATGGTGATATTAAAGTCCACAAACAGTGTATGTGCACACAGGGGGGAGAAGTCATGGCAGGATTACCTCTAAGTTTCTCTATGTATCCAGTGCAATAGCAGCAGTGGTTTTGATTATAGGGTTTTCTATTTCTTTTGTCATTCAAATTCTTGTTCAGTTCTGATTTCTGATTCCTGAAAAGAACTTCTATAGTCTGGAAAGATGCTTTTACTGCCCTTCTCCCAGATTTCCACTAAAGTAAAGTTAATATTTAATTTAATTTTCAGGATCTTTTTGAGTATGTGAATGTGTACTCATATGTATTTTCTTTAGAGAGACAACAACATTTGTGTAGAAGTAGTCTTATTAGTGTCTGAAGGAACCTGGTGTTTCTGTATATTTGTTCCTCCAGGTTCTGTTGAACTGTTTGTATGAAGACTGGTGAATCCTATTATTTTTGTTTAACCCCAGCAGGCAGCTAGGCAGAGCTGCTCACTCACGCTTCCCAGGTGGGATGGGGGAGACAATCGTAAAGGTGAAAGTATGAGAACTCATGGGTTGAGGTGAAGATAGATCACTAGTTAAAGCAAAAGGTGTGTGTGCAACTAATGAATCCATTTGCTGCTTCCCATCGGCACTCAAGTTTTCCACTCCTAGGAAAGCAGGGGTCATCACACATGATGGTTTCTTGGGAAGACAAACACCATCTCTCTGAACATCCCCTCCTTCTTTCTTTCCCCCAGCCTTTATTGCTGAGCAAGACACCATGTGGTACGGGACATCCCTTTGGTCAGCCTGGGCCAGCTGCCCTGTCTGTGTCCCTTCCCAGCTCCTGGTGCACCCCCAGCCTCCTGGCTGGCAAGGCAGAACAAGAAGCTGAACAGACCTTGGCTCTGTTGTAAGCACTGCTCTGCAACAACTAAACATTGGGGTGTTATCAACACTATTTTCATCCTGGATCCAAAACACAGCATTTTGCAAGCCTCTACAAAAAAATTAACTCTATCCAGCCAAAACCATGACACACATTCACCCATTCACCTCAGCGTAATTATAGCATCCTGTCATCCTCTCTACCTTATAATACCTTTTACCTCTAACATAATAGATATCTCCTTAAATGAACAAACTTACTATGCTAATTTTCTGAAACTAACTGATAACTTTCCAAGGTTCTTTTGAAGTGAGATAAATTGTTTTATTTCATGATTATCTGTCTTGCTTTCTTTGTTTTCTGGGAACATTTTAGCATTCTCACTGTGAAAATCATTACTAGCTTGTTTAAAGGAAGAAATTCAGAATAAGAAGAATAAAAGCAAAAAATGTGAACTTTATATATTTCTATTTCTGTTTTTTTTTTTTTTTTTTTCCTTTGTGAGACAGAATCACAGAATGGCTGAGGTTGGAAAAGACCTCTAGAGGTTGTCTTGTCCTACCCTCCCACTCAAGCAAGGCAACCTGCAGCAGGTTGCACAGGCCCATCTCCAGGCGGCTTTTGGAGATCTCCAAGGAGAGAGACTCCATAAACTCTCTGGGCAACCTGTGCCAGTGCTCAGTTTCCTAATGTTCAGACAGAGCCTTCTGTGTTTCAATTTGTGCCCACTGCCTCTTGTCCTGTCACTGGGCACCACTGAAGAGCCTGGCTTCATCTTTCTACCCTACCTTCAGGTAGTTATATCCATTGACAAGATTCTCACTCACCGAGCCTTCTTTAGGCTGAACAGTCTCAGCTCTCTCAGCCTCCAATCATGTGAGAGGTCCTCTAGTCCCATAATCACCTTCATGTCCCTTCGTTGGACTTTCCAGTATGTCCATGCCTTTCTTGTTCTGAGGAGCCCAGAACTGGACACAGTACCCCAGATGTAGCCTCACCAGGGCTAAGTGGAGGGGAAGGCTCACCTCCTTTGACCTGCTGACAACTCTTTGCCTAATGCAGCCCAGGATACCATTAGCCTTCTTTGTGACAAGGACACATTGTTGGCTTACTGTTCGGTACACCCAAGGTACTTTTCTACCATGCTGCTTTCCTGCTGGGTAGCTCCCAGCCTGTACCTGGGGTTATTCCTCCCCAGGTTCAGGAATTTTCACTTTGTGTTGAACTTCATGAGTTTTTCTGTCAGCTCACTTCTCCAGCCTGTGATAGTCCTTCTGGATGGTAGTACAACCTTCTGCTATATCGGCTTCTCCTCCCAGTTTTGGGCCATCTGCACAGTTACTGAGGGGATACTCCTCTGTCCCCATGTGGTGGTTTGACTGTGTTAGGCAACTGAACACCACAACCGCTCTGTCACTCCCCCTCCTCAGATGAGGAGGGGAAGAAGTAAAGGAGAAAAAAACAGCTCATGGGTTGAGATAAGGATAATTTTAATAAAGAGAAAAATATATTATTAAGGAAATATTATTATTAATTAAATAATTCAACTAAAGGGAAAAAGGGAAAAGGGGAAGAGGAAGGGGGAAAGGGAATAACAAAACAAAACAAGTAAAGGCTATGTGGAAGTGCAGAGGGAAAAAAAAAATACTCTCTACTTCCCACAAATAAGTGATGCTTGACCACGTCCTTGAAGCAGGGCCTCAACGCACGTAGCCAGTGTTTGGGAGGAGGACAGACGTTTTCGCAACGAGAGCCCACCCCTCCCCTCTTCTTCCTTTTTCCACCTTTTATTGCTGAGTGTGACATCATATGGTATGGAATATCCCTTTGGTTGGTTTGCGTCAGCTGCCCTGGTGATGTTTCTCACTTTTTTGCCCACCCCTTAGGAGGGCTAGAGAAAGTCCTGATGCTGTGCCAGCACTTCTCAGCAGCAGACACAACACCAGTGTGATACCACTGCTGTTTTAGCTACAAGTGCAGAGCATAGCACTGTATGGGCTGCTGCAGGGAAAGTTAACATCCCAGCCAGACCCAGTACACCCCATCATCCAGATCATTAATGAAGATGTTGAATGGGATTGGATCCAGCATTGGCCTCTGGCATACTCTCCTAGTTACTGGCCTCCAAGTAGACCTTGTGCCACTGTTCACCACACTCTGGTCCCAGTCATATATCCAGTTTTTAATACACTTTACTGTCTGCCCATCCAAGCCATACTTCATCAGCTTTCCTATGAAGATTTTATTGGAGACAGTGTTACCGAACTCCAAGTAGACAGAATCCACTGCTCTCCACTCCAGTCAATCTACCAATCCAGTCATTTTGTCATATAAGCTTATCAGATTCGTCAAACATGACTTCCTCTCTGTGTATCCATGCTGATTTCTCCTGGTCACCTTTGTGTCCTTCACATGCCTGGAAATGGTTTCCAGTATTATCTGCTCTATCACTTTCCCAGGGATTGAGGTGAGGCTGATCCGTCTGTAGTTCTTTGCTTCCCTCTCTTGCCCTTTTTGAAGACAGTGACATTTGTTTTTCTGTATTTCTCAGATGTCTCTCCTAATTTCCATAATCGTTCAAAGATTATCAAGAATGGCCTCACAGTGACATCAGCCAACTACTTCAGTAATGTGGCTGCATCCCACCAGGGCCCATGCACTTACGTTATGTCCAGTTTTCTTAAGTATTTTCCAACCTTAGCTCTGAGTCAGAGAATCATAGAACAGCTTGGGTTGGAAGGGACCTTAAAGATATCTAGTTCCACACCCCCTGCCATGGCCTTGGACACCTCCCACTAGATCAGATTGCCCAAGGCCTTGTCTAACCTGGCCTTGAACACCTCCAGGGATGGGGCTTCTCTGGGCAACCTGTTCCATCTTCTCTGGGCAACCTGTTTCAGTGCTTCACCACCCCCAGAGTGAAGAATTTCCTCCTAACATCTAATCCAAATCTCCCCTCTTTTAGTTTAAAACTATTCACCCTTGTCCTGTCATTGTCTGCCTGAGCAAAAAGTTGCTCTCCATTTTTATAAGTCCACTTTAAGTATTGAAAGGCTACAATAAGGTCACCCTGAAGCGTTCTCTTCTTTAGGCTCAACATCCCCAGATCTCTCAGCCTTCCTTCATAGGAGAGGTGCTTCAGCCCTCTGATCGACTTTGTAGCCCTCCTCTGCACATCCGTCTTGTGCTCTTGGACGCAAGACTCCAAGTGGAGCCTCACAAGGGCAGAGTAGAGGAGGAAAGTCACCTCCCTTGACCTGCTGGCCACTCTTCTATTGATGCTATTGGCCTTCTGAGCTGCAAGTGCACAGTGAAAATTCAGACTAATCATTTTGGTAGCACATTGTAGAATCAGCATTATAAAGGTTGGAAAAAACTTCCAATGTCATCTGGTTATGTCAGTTGACAAGTTACTTATTGAAGAACTCAGAATATTTGAGTGTTTCTTCTAACCCATAAAAAATGTTTGAAGAAGGTGTAAGATACTGTGATGATATCTGGCCTATAGTTTCTCCATAGTTTGTTCTAGGGGGGAAAAATAAGTGTGGCATTCAAGACAAACTTTTGTGACTTGGCTTTCCGTATTCAGAGAATGCTTTGTATAACTAATTACCATACAGGTGTGTTGTGGTTTAACCCGGCCGGCAGCTAAACACCACACAGCCGTTCGCTCACCCTCCCCCCTCCCTCTCTGGGATGGGGGAGAGAAACGGAAAATTGAAGCCTGTGGGTTGAGATAAAGACAGTTTATTTAAGAGAGAAAATAATAATAATAATAATAATAATAATAGTAATATGTACAAACAAGTGATGCACAATGCAATTGCTCACCACCCGCTGACCGATGCCCAGCCCAACCCCGAGCAGCCGGCCCCCCACCCTGGCTAGCCACCCCTATATATTGTTCAGCATGACGTCAGATGGTATGGAATACCCCTTTGGCCAGTTTGGGTCAGCTGTCCTGGGGCTGTCCCCTCCCAGCTCTTGCTGCCCCCCCAGCCTGCCCACTGGCAGGACAGAGCGAGGAGCTGAAAAGTCCTTGGCTTAGTGTAAGCACTGCTCTGCAGCAATTAAAACACCAGCATGTTATCAGCACTCTTCTCATCCCAATCCAAAACATAGTACCTCACCAGCCATTAGGAGGAAAAACAACTCTGTCCCAACTGAAACCAGGACAAGGTGTCTGTTCATCTTTTTAAGCCCTTAATTTAATATTCTGTGCTAAAAAACCAAACAAACAAACAAAAACCCCCATCATCTTACTTATAAAACTGTTAAACTATGAGCTAGAATTTTAACAAGCTATATACAGTAAGAGAAAAAAATATCTATAATTATAGAATTATTCAGGTTGGAAAATACCTCTAAGTTCATCTAGTCCAACCTTTAACCTATTACTGAGAAGTCCGCCACTAAGCCATGCTATTGAGTTCTACATCTACACATTTCTTGAAAACCTTTGGGGGTGGTGACTTGACCACTCCCCTGGGCAGTCTATTCTAATGCCACACAAACCTTTCAGTAAAGAAATTTCTCATAATATACAACATAAACCTCTCCTGGTGCAACTGGAGGCCATTTCCCCTCATCACTTGTTGTATGGGAGAAGAGCCCTATCCACATCTCTCTACAACCTCTTTTAAAGTAATTGCAAAGTACAATAAGGTCTCTCCTGAGCCTCCTTTTCTCCAAGCTAAACAACTCCAGCTCCCTCAGCCACTCCTCATAAGACTTGCTTTCTAATGACTGAGTTCTAAGAATAAAATTGAAAGCTTTTAAGAAGAGAGCATTATACTCAGGAAAAATATATAAAGCCACAGAATAATAACATTTGTCATTGCTGAATTGTGTGAGGTTACTGTTGGTTTCAGTCTGTCCAGGTCCCTTTGGATGTTCCCTTGAAGGTATCAACTGTTCTTCTCAGTTTGATTACACTTGCAAATTTAATGAGACTGAACCTTGACACCTGTCCAAGATCCTTAATAGAGTTGTTAAACAGATTCTAGGATAGACTTCTATGGTATTCCAGTTGTTACTCATCTCCAGGTAGAGTATGACTTATTGACAGTTGCCTTCTGAGCCTAATCATCCAACCATTTTTTAAAAAAATTGTGTAGTTGCCCAATCACTCAGATCATATCACTTTAACTTGGATACAAGAATCCTGTGGGAGACAATGGTGAAATCCTTGCTAAAGTCAAGGGGAATGACATGCACAGCTCATCCTTCACCCACATGTCCAGTCCATCATAAAAGGAAAGGAGGTTTGCTGGGCATGATATATCCTTGGTAGATCCATGCTCACTGTCCAAGTCTCCTTTTCCTTCTTGTACCCAGAAATGTACTCCAAGGGGACTTGCTCCATGATTTCCTGGAGTGAGCATGATGAGCATGATGGGTGTGTGGTTCCCTGAACTGGACTTCCAGCCTTTTTTGAAAATGAATGATAGTATTTGCCTTTTCCCAGTTGTCACATCTCCCCCTGTATTTCTTATATGTTGAAGCTACAGTTTGGGACTATCAGACAAATGAAAGTAGCAATCTTTCTGTTTCCAGCAACTTATTCACAGGTCTCCATCTGGGCTTTCTGTATATTTAGAGAACTGCTATTAACATGGAATTTTGCCAGAATAACAAAGATTTAATACTTTCATTTTGATCAATAATAATATATGTAGCCTCTGTTCCTTCTCTCTCTCTCTTTTTTTTTTTTCCTCTGTCAAATCCATTTGTAGCTTTTCCTTAAATCAAGATGGTACTTTGAAGTGCTCCATTTTGATACAGGGTTATGATTAAACAAATTAATACAAGAGTAATTGTTTTAAAGATTTACTCTCTCTTACTGATTCCATAAAAAATAATGGGGTATGGAGAGGAGAGTCACTGTAGCAGTGTCCCAGTAAGACAGAAACTTAGCTATATTATTAAACACTAAGGGGTCCATAATGAAAATCATCAACTTTGTAAAATGATAATCTGACTTCGGAATCCGACTGCTGCGCTTGTTGTTGTATAGAAAAGCAGTCTTCATTACTTACTACTGCATATGGAACTCTTTGTTTGAAAAAAGCTTCATGGGGTGATTATTTCCTTTAGTAAAACCCCTGAAGGTCTTTCAATAGTGCTTAACACCCTTTAAATTAGTTGTATACAAACATTCTTGGGAATGATTTGCCCCCAAGAAAGCATCTGAAAAGCAAAAATCTCAACTTCTTTAGTGTATTCATGGAGACATTAATGATGGGAGCATCTAAGCTGCCTCTTCTGAAAAGCTTTTGATTTTTCCCGTCTCCTCATAGTCATATAAGTTAATTTAACTAATTAGGGAGCAAAACTATTGTGATGCAGATGATTATACCCCACAGATAGCCAGTAAGTATTATCCTCTTGATTAAAGCTTCCAATGTCTTCTCTTGGTGCAGAGGCAGGCTTGAAGTCAATATTTTAAGAAGACCAGATGCAGAAATCTGAAATTTTGACAAACATCTTCAAATAAAGAAAACAATCAGAATAAAGCTGTTCTCAGAGGGGAAAAAAAGGCTAAACTGGTTGAATAAATATGATAAGATTACAGTAGCACATGAGAAATGGTAGGTGAAGGTTGTTCTGCAATTATTTTGTTCATCCATAATTCTGAAAGTAAGAACCTGTAGTAATCATTCATAAGCTGGCTGTTACCACTTGAGTACACAGATACGGACTTAGTAAAAAATACCAAAGACCTAATTTCTTCTAAATTCTATTAGAAGATTTGGTTAGCCTAAGAATTGGACTAGTAAATTAGAAACTTTGAAAACAATTTTCTCCTTTTTCAGTATCAAAGATTAATGATTAAGCTTATAGGGGAATGTTATAAAATGTGTTTTATTGTCTCTCAATGTGTTTTCTCAATGTGTTTTATTGTCTCTCAAGCTGCAGGGAGTCATTATGATGTTATGACATCATGAAAGATATCTGAAACAACATAGTTGTCAATTCAGCCAGAAAAGAAGGTGGTTGTCATTTAGGGGTTGGTTTTCAAACTTGCCTAGAAACTGTAGTTTCCCTTCCAGAAAGGGAAACTTGGATATTAGAAAGAACTTGATATACTTCAAAGCGCAATGAAATTCTGAAAGAAACTCTCTGGAAAGGTAGTGGGATACTTATAACCAGCAGTTCTGAAGACTAGACCAGAATCTGACCAGAATCTGACTGCACCAAAGTGGGTTTGCGTGATGAAAATGTCTGTGCTGCGAGAGGAACTGGTCAGTGTCTTTGAGGTCCTTTTCTAAGATGATGCATTTCCCATTCCTCACCTGTGTCATATATGTGTTATGCCACATATCTAACAACCAAACACAGCAATGTTTATCCTGTGAAGCACTGGCATAGCACGTTCCCTGAATCAGTGACAGTCTGATCAGTACTAAGCCCTTGCTACTGCCATTGGCCAGGGCAGGTAGATGGAGGCTCCCCAGTCTCAAGCTTCAGTGTCTTGACAGAGGATAAGACAAAATGAAGGAAGAAGGAAGGATTTTGTCTTCACTCAGTCAGCTCTGCTGTTCCAGAGCAGATTTTTCCATTCTTAGGTAAAGCTGATCAGAAAAAGGACCCAGACTGAGAAATCCCTCTGAAAATATTCTTGTGAAATTTTGTGGGCTCGTTTTAGGAAGTTCAGTGAATTGGGAGATTTATGTGAATTGGAAATTAATATGATGCAGGACATGGTACTGTTCTTGTTCTGCCTTTGCATCAGATTTTCCACTAGGAGCAAGGGAGATGTTGACAGCAGTAAGTGAAGGGGAAAAAAAAGCAAACTGGAAGACAGCCAAGGCTTTCTTTAGTTTCTAGTGAAACACCTACTGACTGCTGCTCTTCTTTCTGTGCCAACAGTATAAATATTGTCAGCACAGATATGATTCTAGGAAGTTGTACCATAATCATAGAATGTTTTGGGTTGGAAGGGACCCTAAAGATCACTTTTTTCCAATCCCCCTGCCATGGGCATGGACCCTTTCCATTAGACAAGGTTGCTCAAAGCACCATCCAACCTGGCCTTGAACACTTGCAGGGATGGGCCATCAACAATAAGAACGTTCTTTGACTGTCCAATGCTCTTGATTAGGAAGATTACTATGTTATAGTAATATTACTGTGTTATAGTAGTCTAGGTCTGTATTGTGCAAACACCTCTGTGCTCGCTGTGGTCATTTATACTATTGGTTGAAACCAGTTAGCTTCAAGAACAGAACAAGGGCTGAACTGCAAAAACAAAGAAGACTAGCCATGGAAGACTTACTTATTGCATGGCACCACAGACTGATAATTCTTATGAAAAGCACTAGTTTGTATTTCTGTAGATGTTATTAAAAAAAAAAAAAAGTGAATATATATCCAATGTTCTGGTAAAGATCACCATTTAAGAAATGTCGGTGGTTTTCAGGTTATACCCAGAGGTACTCCATGATTACTTTTTTTTTTTTTTTTTTTTTTTTTCAGACCAGTCTGAAGCATAGGCTGCAGTCATTCCTTTTGATTCCAAAAGCTTAGGAATTCATCCACCAGTTATCATGAAAGTCCTCAAAATATTTTTTATTAAAAGAGCTCTTAGTTATAAAGTATCTGGTGTTATTTAAAAGTATAAAATCTTTGAACTAGTCAGATAAAAAGTTGCCTTCAAAGATGGATGTATGAAAACTACTGTCACGTCTAGTGTTGAAGATGTATTAGATATTTTTTCACTTTATTTTTGGTGAAATACAAGCATGCTTTATCTTATATTTTGCTAGTGAAACAGAAAGAAGCTATTTGTATGAAAATAATGGAAGCTTCAAAACCAAGCCAAAATGGCAATGCTGGGTGAACTTTTACCAGGTGAAAAATCATGGAAGTGAGAGGAAGAGAATGATTTGTTATAACAAGCAGTGCCACACAATCCAAAATGCTCCCCCAGTACATCCTTTGTTTATATACATATCCCCTGCAGACTTCAAATTTGGAAAAAGCTAAACTTTGCATGGGAAATATGGTGATTCTTTGTCCTTCCTGAGTTAAAATTTAAGCTATTTTTGGAGTTATCCCCTAAAACTTGTAAATATAGTTTAGTACTGTTTTAAAACACTTTTGTATCTCTGAACTGTCAGCTCACTACTGTTTTTATGTAGCCCATTAAATCTGAAAAAAGATTGTTCAGTTCTTATGGGAGACTGGAAATGCAAATAAAAGTCATGGAAATAGACTGAATATAAGAGAAGTGTTTGAAAATTAGTTTGACGTGAGGACATGTTTTTGTCTTATCTTCTAAAGTGAACAGTAGGAAAATGCCTCAACCTCTTGTAGACAATATAAAATCCATTGATGTGGAAAGCAGCAAAGGCAGAAAATTGAATATGTCATAGATTGTAACAAAGTGAAGTTCAAAAAGCCTGTTTGGATAATAGACTGCCATAAATATATCTATGACACAGAAAGCATGCCATCTGAAATTGTAGTGGATTTTCTTAGTCTGAGGAATACGTATTCCAAAAATTGTTTCTGCTTTAATGCTTTCTATTCCAGGAAGACTTAGATGGTAAATTCAAAATATATGTACATTTTCATCACAACTTTGACCTAGAATATTTAGTGTAGAATATTCAGATACGTTTTTACACTCTACTCCTGTCATTTCTGTTTTTCTGTCCTTTTTCCTGTCCTTATTTTTAACTAGCCACCTTCCTTTTCTATCCAGATTTTTTGTTTGTTTGTTTGTTTTAATTTAAATGCTTTGAATATGTGAATTGGAGAAGAGTCCTTGTATGGATGAATTAGATTTATACCCATTAGTCTAAGTGTCATAATCAGATCTGCACCTTTACATTTATTTTAGTTTAAATTATTTATATTTTATGTGAAAACAATTATTCTTTTCCAAAATCAGCAGAATATTGTCACTGTCTCCATCAGCAATCTCTGCTATCACAAATGAGTCTTTCTGTACCAATGTGAATGAAAATAAGAACATAGCTACCTATATATCAATATAATTATCTAATCTCTTACATATAAAATTTTGTTTATATCTTTGCATTAGCTCTGAATTTCCAATATCATATTTAAAATGTGGGAGCCATTACCACTACAAAATCGCATGTAATGTCCCATTATTCTTTGTGCAAATAAACACTGGTTATGTCAACATTTTTATCCATCCTAGAAGCCTGTCTGTTGCTTGTCCTCCATGACCCAACATAATTTTCAGAGTTACTGCTTCCTGGGATAATGTACAGTCTCAGCGTAAGTTGCCTTATGATATGTATATGAATATACATATCTTTCTGTTTGGCTGTTTGGAAATGTGTTTGAATATGATACTTCTTGATGTGCCATTCTTTCAGTCATGACTTAAAATTTTAGCTCCAATCCCTAAAAGTTAAGTATAAGTTATTGTAAATGAGGTTAGACTTCTGTCATTCACGTGGTTTGATGGGAGATTATAGAAGGTTACTTCTGTAATTTTTAATAAGCCAATGTTTTTATTACATTAGAGTAATAAATCTGAGATGGCAAATTGTGTACTCTTTTAATTGGCTGTATTATGTATTTTCAGTCACAGTGAATTTCATACTTAGCGTTCTCCAGAGACTCAGATGGGGGTAACAACAATTAAATATGTCACATGCAGCCTCCCTAAAGATACATTTGTGATTTATAATGGTAAGGGTTGTTAGAAGTAAATAACACAGCAATCACGGGTATTTTATTTTCATTCTTTATGTTTAAAGTGACAGCTATTAAATTAGTTGCTGGGTCTTTAAAACAATGCTCTTTTTTAATTTAAACTTAATTTGCCTCTTTACTACAAAAATTGATTTAATGTAACACAGATTTTAGTTTCATTAGATTCCCAGCTTAATTGTGCCTGGGAGAAGAGCAGGACCTGACTGCAGATTGCCATACTTGCAAATACAGAGGGATATGTCATCTTCATAAACTTTTTGCATTAGCTTGTCTTTTCACCAACATGCTCCTTGGAGAACTACCATATGAGAACACAGACAATACTGATCATGTGAAATAAAATCACCTTTATTTTGCTAGTGTAGTTCTTGGATTACTATAAAACATAGTGTTTGATTCCTCTTTGTTTTTCTATTGAATTATCAGATATAAAATCCATTTATTGCCTGGTTTATTGGCATACTTTACTACATATCTAATAAAATGTGGTGGTAAGCAATACTTAGCTTGGATCTTTAAATACTGCTAGAAGATATAAATACATTAAATTGATTGCTTTCTAAAGAATGATTGCTGGATTGCTGTTTTTGCAGTTTTATAAATACACTTAACATCACCCACCAAAACCACACATGACTCAAGTCCTCTTTCAAAGAAGAAGAATTTTAACCCATGTCAATGAAAACTTCAAGCAGAATAATGAAAATCAACATAAACTCTGGGAATGAACTTCAGAGAGTTAAAAATACATCAAGAAATAAAACTAGTTATAACTGAATTTAACTGGGATTGTGCATATGGTTTGCTTGGGCTTGGAGCTCTTCTGGAGATAAAATACTGGGCAGGAAGCCTTGGGACTGTCTACCTAGAAGTAGCCTGTCCACTGAAAAAAAAAAAAAAAAGTTTTCCTTGCATCATGGAGAGCTCAGCTGATGACAGCCTTGTGCAGAAAGACTAAAGCTACCTGCTGTGCCCTTGCAATGATGCCCTTTGACTGATGCAGTATTGCAGGGGGTCTACAATGAGTCATGAGGAACCACAGCTATGGTACAGCTACCTTTCTTGCCTAGTGTTGCAAAATGGGCTTTTTGGTTTAGGCAGTGACAAATTAAAATGAGTTACTGAAGTGTATAGCAATTCATTTTACTTTGACTACCAACCCACCATCAGCTAATAAAGACTTTGTCAAAAATGATTTGGTTATAATGATTTCTTTTTGCATAACACCTGTCATCCAGAAGCATCCCAAAGTGCTCTGTAGCCTAATTTACTGATTACTCAGAAATCGCTTCATTCACTACTAAAATGCAGTGTTGGATGAAGGGTAGCAGCTGAGTGCTACAGCTCAAAATCTACATGCCAGAGAGAGATAAGAAATGAAAGTGGATCTTGGTAGGGCCCAGGGAGACCTCTCAAGTCCAGGTGAATGAGAAGTTAGCTACAGCTGAGCTTGCAATGTGTGCCATACAAATTTGTAGATGAGGAGGGAGACATTGGAAGGGGTTTGTAGAGAGGCAAAACCAATCTAAGAGAAGATAAAGTTTTGCTTGCAGGGATGTTTGTGTTTTGGACTAGGCAGACAGGTCAGAAGCTCTGCTTTCTGAGAGGGTTTTCTCATGGAGGACGTCTGCAGTGCAATATAGATTACTGCACATTTACCTTGCAATTGTCTGTTTGATAATTAGAAGATTCAAGGGTGAGAATTGTGCAACTTTTATTGAAGAAAAATGTAACAGAAATACTTAAATTTATGGATTTATTCTCAACACATGAAGAGCGGGAATTCAGATTTCTATTCATCAGACTATGAGATCCTCATCTCACTGGGGAATGATGGAAATGAAAACCCCCTCTACAATTAGGAAAAGTTTATAATTTCTTTATGAATTGCTGTTTTTGAGTGAGAACTGTGTATGCTTGAAAGAGGAAGGCACTATACACTGCAAGTTTCTTCTTGACCAGTTTCTAAATCAGACTTGTATACAAGGTATACATTTAAAAGTATACCTTGTAAATGATTTCTGCACAGGGAGAAATATGATCTTGTGTAAAATATAGGAAGCTCAATGAGTGATATCGTTGATTAAAAGATGTTTTCACACATCTGTAAAATATTTTACAGATAAAGACAGGACACTAGAGTATAGGATAATTAGGACATCATTTAAGGTCCTGTGGTTACATATCAGATATTTTAAACCAGGATTTTATTATTTGCTGGGTTGATACACATTTCAACAAATAGTTGCTCAACAAGATGTTTCAAAGCCAGCCACTTACTAGATGTGAGTGTAATTCTTTCTATTTCTTCCTTCCTTCCTTCCTTCCTTCCTTCCTTCCTTCCTTCCTTCCTTCCTTCCTTCTTTCCTTCTTTTCTTTCTTTTGGTTGGACAAATCTTCCAGATTTTTAGTTGTTTTTTTTTACTGTCCTGATAGATGAAGAATCTTATTTTTTTCTGTCTCACATGGAATCACAGAATCGCAGGATGGCTGAGTCAGGAAGGCACCTCAAAAGGCACCTCAAGGTGCCACATGCTGCTTGGGGCATGGTCACCTAGAACCTGTTGCACAAGACTGTGTTCAGGCAAGTTTTGAATGTCTGCACATTGAGACTCCTCAAGTTTTCTGAGCAGCCTGTTCTGGTATTTGACCAGCTTTGCTATAAAGATGTGATTTCAGATGGAATTTCATCAGTAAACTCCATCACAAGGTGAACAAATATATTCTTTAAGTACAATATAGCTTTGAAAATGGGAGTAATTACTCCTGTTCAGGTAAAGGTCAAGTGAATTCAAAGGATTTTTCTTTTTCTTTTACTCAAAGCTGAATGACTTTTTCCCCATGAAATTGAGAAAGTTGTTTTAGGAAATCAGAATAGAAACACCACAGGAAATATTTTAGATAGGATTTCAGCTCTCCAAGAACTGAACTCAAATAAGTGTATCTTAAAACACTATAGACTAAGAATGAATTCTAGTGTTCTTGGGAAATAATTCAGTCTGAAGGAGGATAACAGAAGAAACATTTCAAAAGTGTTCAGATGTGGAGTATTCCCTCAGAAATGAATGCCACCTCTGGTAAAATCATAACGGTTAGGACAGTGAGTATGCCTGTCTTATAAGAAAGATCTTGTAGAAAAGAAGCCTTCTGAACAACTTTTAAAAGTTCTAGGAATGAAATAAGATGCTTTTCTCTGGTGTGATCTCCCAGGAATATAAACCTTTTGCAAAGGAATCCATTTATTTAGTTGCCTGAAAATGCATTATGGATTCTAACTGCAGCTATCAGTACTGTAAATCCTGACACTGTCCTTAGGGACTGAGGAACTGATCAGAGCTGTAAGGACATTTCCCTGAGAGTGCAAGAGCTTTTCGTCCCCATGTGTAAGAAACCCAGCAAGGAGGACAGGAAGCTGGGAGGGCTGAGCAAGGACCTGCTGGTCAGACTGAAGTGCAAGAAGGAAATGCACAGGCAGGGCAAGCAGGGACATGTGGCCTGGAAAGAGTACAGGGGTGCTGTTTGGATGTGCGGGGATGGGGGCAGGAAAGCCAAGGCACAAATGGAGCTGAGTTGGCAAGGGATGCAAAAAAATAACAGGGAGGAATCCTACATGTACATTGACCAGAAAAGAAATGCCAAGGAGAGTGTTCCCTCTGATAAATGATAGCGAAGAACTGTTAATTACAGACAAGGAGAAGGCTGAGGTACTCATAAACTTCTTTCCCTCAGTCTTCATTGCCAGTCAGGCTTCCCAAATCTCTCATTTCTCTGAACCTGAGGGCTGAGGGAACAAAGTCCTTCCCACTGTAAACAAAAAGTAGGTTCGAGACCACCTGATGAACAGGTGAGGAACAGGTGATGAACAGGTACATGTCTATGGGACCTGATGACAGGCACCCCAGGGTCCTGAGGGAACTAGCTGATGTAGTCGCCAATCCTCTCTCCAACATACTTGAAAAGTCCTGGCAGTCAGGTGAAGTCCCTGGTGACTGGAAAAAAAAAATGGAAGCATCACTTCCATTTTTAAAAAAGTTAGAAAGGAGGTCTCAGGGTAGAAACTACAGACTGGTGAGCCTCACCTCTGTGCCTGGGAAGATCATGGAATGGATCCTCCCAGAAGCAATGTCAAGGCACATGCAAGACAAGGAGGTGATCAGAGATAGCCGGCATGGCTTCTCCAAGGGCTAATCGTGCCCGACCAATCTGGTGGTCTTCTATGATAGAGTAAATGCATGTGTTGACAAGGGAAGACTTCTGTTACGCCTATGACACTGTCCTTCCTGACAACCTGTTCTCTAAATTGGAGAGAGAGGGATTTGAAAGGTGGATAAGTGGATAAGGAATCGGCTGGATGGCTGCACCCAGAAAGTTGAGGTCAACTGCTCTATGTCCAAGTGGAGGCTGGTGATGGCATCCTTGAGGGGTCTGTCTTGGGACTAGTGGTGTTTAATATCTTCATCAGTGACATAGACAATGGAATCAAGTGCACCCTCATCAAGTTTGCAGATGACACTGAGCTGAGTGATGCAGTTGGTACAACAGAAGGAAGGGATGCCATCCAAAGGGACCTGGACAAGCTTGAGAAGTGGGCCCATGTGAACCTCATGAAGTTCAATAAGTCCAGGTGCAATGTGCTGCACCTGGGCCAGGGCAATCCTGGACATGAGGAGAGACTGGGAGAAGAACTCATTGAGAGCAGCCCTGCAGAGAAGGACTTGGGGGTTCTGGTGAATGAAAAGCTCGACATGAGCACGCTCG
Source organism: Heteronetta atricapilla (assembly GCA_011075105.1). NCBI lineage: Eukaryota > Metazoa > Chordata > Aves > Anseriformes > Anatidae > Heteronetta > Heteronetta atricapilla. The sequence goes on along the minus strand of CM021731.1, from coordinate 137,460,314 downwards.
ACATGGCCTACTCCAGCCCAGAAGGCTAACTGTATCCTGGGCTGCATCAACAGAGAAGTCCCAGCAGGCCGAGGGAGGTGATTGTCCACCTCTACTCTGCTCTTGCGAGGCCCCACTCGAGTCCTGCATCCAGGTCTGTGGCCTCCGGCACAAGAAGGCTGTTAGAGTGTGTCCAGAGGAGGGACACAAAGATGATCAGAGGGTTGGAGCACCTCTCCTATGAAGAAAGGCTGTGAGAGCTGGGGTTGTTCATTCTGGAAAAGAGAAGGCTCCAGGGAAACATCATTGTGTCCTTTCAGTTCCTTAAAGAGGGCTTATAAAAAGATGAAAAGAAATAAAACTTTTTAAACAGGCAGATAGTGAAAGGACAAGAGAGAGTGGTTTTAAATTAAAAGAGGGGAGACTTAGATTAGATGTTAGGAGGAAATTCTTCACTCTGGGGGTGGTGAGACACTGGAACAGGTTGCCCAGAGAAGCTGTGGATTTCCCAATCCCTGGAGGTGTTCAAGGCCAGGCTGGATGGGGTTTTGAGCAACCTAGTCTGGTGGGAGGTGTCCCTGCCCGTGGCAAGGGGGTTGGAACTGGATGGGCTTTAAGGTCCCTCCCAACCCAAGCCATCTTATGACTCCATGATAAATACTGGTTTGGGTGAGATTTATTTTTCAGTTCTTACAGTGGTAGAATATCATATTTTGGTGGCACTAGTTTTGATGCCAGTAAAGATAAAAGTGGAAGTAATTTTCAATGAGACCTTGATTTCGCCTTGTGAACAAGGGAAAGAGTGCATGAAAAGGTGTGTTGTTGTTGGGATCATGCATAACACTGGGTGAGGAGAGGGTCAGATACAATTTCATGATAAATTTAATCAGTATTACTGTTAAGGGAAAGGCCGCATCTAACAATCCTAGATCTGAATTAATTCTGAATATCAGAATGATTCTACTTCTTTGTCCTTAGACAGCACTCTTTCAAACTTAATTACTATCAGTTGTGCCTACTTAGAGAGCTACAGAAAATAAGTAGTATGATTGTTTGGAGGCTTTGAGCCATGTATCTATTATACCAGAAGGTTTATTTTATTTTATTTTATTTTATTTTACTTTATTTTATTTTATTTTTCATGTTCACCCTCATCAGTTATCTAAACTGTTGCTTGAACTCTTTGAACAAAACATTTAAACAAGGCCCCAGAAGAATTTATTTATTTATTTATTTGGTGTTGACCTAGGTTTTCAAACTATGAAGTAGAAGACAGACTTACTTAAAGAAAATACCAAACCCCCACACCATCTGGACTGAATCAAGAATTTGTCAATTTTACTCTTCCAGAAAATTATCTTTTTCCTGAAGTTAAAGCCTCGTAAAACTTGTTCAAAGAGAAGGTTTCTTTCCAGAGAAACCAATTTTGTTTAAAAACTCTACCCAATATTTGGATGTTCTAATAATTCCTATTGATAAAAAATATATTTGAAATATTGACCCTTCTTGTAACAAACCCTAAACTGTGGAAGCTAGAAGGTGTCATACTGGCTTAGAACAGCTGAAGTTGCACAAGATTAAACATTATGCTGATTTTCATTATCATATTTAATGTGGGTGTTTTTTCCCCATCAAGAAGCACAATTAAATAAAATAAAAAATAAGATAGTTTTGCACACAGAGAATGAAAGGTTTTGGAGGCCTGATGTTTACTTGTATGTAAAATTCCTTTGGAATTGTTATGTAAGATAAAGCCTCCTGACTTGGAAAGCAAACTGGATTACACTTTTCTAATGTATTTTTCAGTAACTTTTCCAAATGATGTAATAAAGAAGATCAAGCTACATCTTCTAGAACATGAATTTTAATAATTCTGGAAAGGTTTGATGTTACAGATTCAGTTCACACTTTACTTTGAACACAGATTGTTTTTACCTAGTCTCGGAGGATGTTGTTACTCTGATGGGGACTTTTAACAGAAATAACAGAGAGAAATGGTGTACATCCGAAAGGAGATTTTTTTTCCTTTTTTTTTTTTTTTTTTTCAAAATGACGCTTTAGAACAATCCTTTGTGATCTCAGCTATGAAGGTACTTAAAATCTTGTATTTCTTATTCATCCTTTTAAAATGTATTTCATGAGACTCCAAACTAGCATGGTGCATAAAAGTGAAATACGGATCTAACATAGGAGAGTTCCACAACTTCCCTCCTAGGGAAGGTACCCTACTAGTTTTGTTTTTGATAGAGCATGTCCCCCACTCTCAATCCCCAGCACAAGTGATGCAAAGTAAATGAAGAAATCAGGTCTGAGAAAAAAATAAAAATAATTAAAAAAATACTTCTTTAAAATGAGCTATGGATGGCAATGAAAACATATGCTGCATAACTATCATATAGAAGTTGCAGAGTATATTGATTCCCAAGCTGTTCTCTTCACCATGCTATCTAAGTGCCTTTAGCGATGACTAACATCTGTTGCATATTTATTCTTTTCTCTATACCCCAAGGGAAGAAGTGTGTACAGTGAAATATTTTCTTTGTTTTATTTTACGAAATCTATGCTGTATACATTTACTGTAAATATGTTATATGAAGCAAGGTCAAAGAAACTTTCTTTGAACTTGAGAGCTCAATATGTTACTGCCTTTCATCCTTTAGAGATCTCTCCACGGCCTTCAACCAGCCCTGGAGAAAGATCATCTTTATAAAGGATAAACCTTTACCCTCAGGGTAGTCATTTCAATCGAATGTTTAAACTAAGAAATATCTGTTTGTATTAAATATTGCATTATTCAGTGAAATGACCAATAACAACATATATGCTTTAACCAAGAGAATTATAAAGACAGTATTGCATAAGTCAAATGAGGTTTATATAAATACAATCCCTAATATAACTAAATTACAATTTACTCTAAAAACAATCAGGAAAGGAAGGAAAAAAATCTTGATGATGGAAAGGCAGTTCTAAAAAAATGTTTTATATAAATCTTTTTTTTTTTCCTTATTTTTTTACATTATTTGATATTTAAAAGAAACATTTGTGTAACTAATTGGAAAATCTTCAGTACATGAATTCCTAAGTAAATTTATAAACAACACTTCTAAATACCTAATTTCAATGGAAGAGAAAGTAGATAAATAAGTAATTGTGATGAGATTAAAAGGCGGAATGCCCAGGAAGGCTGTTTACAATGTATGCTAAAACAAAGAAAAGGAATTTCCTTAAAAGGCTAGTATATGCTGTAAATCCTGTGAAATTGCAAAATATTGCTGCTAAAAAACTGTAAAATTCTGAAAGAGCTAATACAACCCCTAACAAAGCAGCTAAGCAGACAGAAACAGAATAACATTTCAATTTCTCCAAGCTTCATTAAACAAGCATTAAAACCCTTTTAACAGGCTGGCAGGAATAAAAAATGGTTACTGTTCACCAAATTCAAATAAGTGTAGTCACATCCTCATAAACCTTTAAGATTATACAAGTTACGAGATAAAAAGGTTTCCTACTTCTTTTCATGACAGCTCATGATACATACAGCAATGATACTGGAGTGGAAGGTATGAAGAAGAGAGAAATTTTCCATTTAAGTGAGTACAAAGTAGGATATCTGGCTAGAGAGGGAAGAAGGCTGGTCAGTGAACTACAGTAATTCTGCTGCCGACTCTCTCACTGAAGTTTCAACTGACTGTCAATCAGCCAGATATTAAAAAGAAATATAACCCAAAGAGGTTCATACCCAGACTCTGGCCTTGTGAAAACCTCAGTCTCACTTGCTAGTTTCTGGGAAATTCTTGGTATATATATTCCATTTTTCAATAACTTTTTAATAAAAGAAGGGATCTGGGGAGGCGTGGGGGGTAGGGAAAGGATTCAAGAAACAACAAAGTCCCGTCCAATCTTTTCTTTTTGATATTCACACGGAATATCTTCATTACTATTATGCTGGTGGCAAAAAAGACAGACAAGATAAGAGAAATTTCAAAGCCTAAGTAATACCTGCTGTTCCAAAAATGCCTCTTCTTCTGAGAAATACTTAGCCCAAACACAGTAGGGGCTTTCCCACTGACTCTTGGTGTTCTTTGAATGGAGCATAAAAAACACAGGGACTGTGCTAATGGATTTCTTGCACCTTTTTTTTTTTTTTTTTTTTTTTTTTGTCAGCTGGAAACAAATGTATTCTGTGCTTTATGCTGTTCAAAGTCTACATTATCATGTGTAAGCATCCAAGTCATGCAGTCATAAGGATGATTTTCAAATAGAAAATGCCGACAGATTTGATTTTGCTTTCTGACCTCAAGCTTTCAGTCATTCTCAGGCAACAAACACGAAGGTGTGTTTGGAGCATCAGCCCACATTACATGGGTGTTCTTGTGCCACTGGGATCTGCATGGTAGCAACACACTGCTTGCTGATATTAATAGCCATACTAGCACTTGGTGAGCAAGCTTGGTGTGGAATGAATTGGGGCACAGGACAAGACATTACCTTTGGCATTTGATAAGGATGTGGGATTATTTCAATGAAATTACTGGCTGCTTAATCCCTTATTTGAAGTCGGTGTAGTAACATCACCATACTCTTACTAGTTTTGTTGAGGGTGAATTGGCATAGTTTATTCTGGCTTTACCAGAATCTCCAACTTCAGTTGGATGCCGCCAGTGTTGCATGCCATTTACAGAAGAGGCAGTCCCTCTGTTGCCAATGGAGGAAAACGGGCACTTCTAGAGCATAAAATTTTGTAGTTTCCAGCTTTTCTGTCAAACCAGAGATTCAGTTACAGTCTTATGTTTAAGTACATCAGTTCATCTATTATTGATAATGTCAGTGTGCTACTATGGTTATGTTTGAAGCTTGCCTCCTAGCTCCTTACATTAATTACTCCTTTTTTATGACAATACCCTATCTACTTAATTAACCTCTACCATTGAATCTCTCTCTGTTTCCCAGCTGATTGTTGCATAGCATAATACACAGAAAAAGTGTGTAAAATATATCGATTGTCATAGGAAAATAGCTGCACTTATCCTTTAAAACTTTGCTGGTTGATCTTGGAAAGGAAAGGCTTAAAGGTTATTTTTGTCTGAAAGTTTCATCAGATCCTTAAAGATCTGATTTTTCTATTACAATCATTAGAAATTTGTCAAAATCAATGATAACATTAATTCTTGTAGCACTTGCATCAGTGAGGAGCCTGTGCATAGGATTTTGATGCAGATGGACCTGTATCAATGTGATTTCTGGTATATCATTGAAATGAGTCATCATTTCAAAGCAGCAGTGATCAAAGCAATGAGAAAAGACAAAAAAAAAAAAAAAAATTGAAAAATTGCTTATTCCTATCTGCCCCACCCCAACCATCTTCAGCCATGTAGTGGCACAAGAAATGTACCTCAATATTTATAAATCTTCCTTTTTTTAAGATGGGAAGGAAACAAAAGGAAACAAGAACAACTTCTATGCTGTCAATATTGTTTGGACTGTATTTACTGTATATTCAAGTCCAGGTTCTCAATACAATAGTCCTCTCCTCCAATTTCCATTACATGGAGTAAAAGAAGTGACCCATTACTGGAAGAGCTTTTAAGAAGAATAAACTTGATTGAGAAGAGGACAGAGATGGGTTTTTTTTTTGTCTTTGCCTGCCCCCTGCAACAAGTGTCTTCCCTTTTAACTGGTTAAAATGTGAGCTCAGATACCTCAAGGTATTGTTTTTGATCTTCTCACTCCCGCTGTCGATAGCTTTTCAGGGGGAGCACAGGCCCCTGCTGGGTGACTTTCTGAAGAGCTATTCACACTATTTTGTTTGTGTCAGACAAGCACATCATAACTGCGTGGTCTCATAGTGTTTAGAAGGGTTGCACTGTTGCTTTTAACATGGCCATAGATACCAAATAATACCAGTCTTTATAGATCCTATGGCTGTTTCAGTGTCCACTGCACTAACTTTGTGTGCTTCTCTATTATGCTTCCCCCTGGTATCGTGCTGCCTGCCTGAGCTCTTCTGTCCAGCAGGAAGATGTAGAAAACGGGCTAGGCTTCTCTTCTCTCCACAGATCAGGAATGCACCTCATGTCCAAGCACGTGTGGAAGGATACAGGACCAGCATAGGGAAGATTCCTGCATCCCAGAGGATGGGATGGAAGAGGAAAAAGCTCTTAGCTCTGTCTTGCTTTTCTGAAGCCTACTTTTGGAGTAAAATCGACACAAATTCAGGATATCACAGCATCAGAAAGAGCAAACACTCTTGGAGAGAGGTTTAGTGGGGGTGGGGGCACTCACAACTTGCCACAGAATTGCCCTTCTCTCCAGCCCAGAGGCTGATTACTTCTGTGGTATTTGGATGTGGTGTTCTGCTTTCAACATTGAGAAAATCTATTTATCATCTAAGCTGTCCTGTTTGAGGAGAGGACAAGTCTCACTTAATAATTCTTTCCCACTTCTGTCTTAACTGTCTGGTATGCTGATTTAGAACCTGTTATTTGCCAGTTCAACAGCCTATTGCATCCAAAGTAATGGGACTACTGTTGAAGAAGGTATTGCTAGCTGATGTAGGGACAGTCATAACAAAATTCGTTATACTGCTTGCATGCATGCTTGCTAGTTTCTCTAGTCTTTTGGACTATCTGTATTCAAATTAAAGGTACTATTCATCCAGAAGCACCGTATAGCTTCCTTATTGTCTGAGACACATTTGCATTATAGATATTTACAACAGTAAAACAACAAAAATATAAAAGAAAAAAAAGCCCTAATGGAAAAATACTGTGTGCCTACATCATGGTAGAATTCACATTGATTTAAATAATAGATAAACCATTACTTTATGTCTTTACAGTGAGTGGAAAGTCAGTCTGTGATTCTATTTTTTTCCCCTGTGTTTATAACAGATACAAGAGTTGTCAAGCTGGGGGTGGGTGAGAGGGGAAAGAGTAGTAGAACTGAGCAAGACAGCTTACAAAATCATAGAAACCCATTATTTTAAAAACAAGTTCTACCAAGTCTAAAGGATATTAAAGAGAAAAGAAGTGAAGTTAACTAGTTATTCTTCAAAACTACCATAATGTAATAAAAAATTGATGATAGATGAATACCATTTGCACGTAAAGGTTTTTATAAATAGATCAGAGATACAGGAAGGAAAGGAAGGAAATGATGATAGCTCAATGGAGTGAGTAATATATTTTGCTGTTTGGCTTAGGAAGTGAAAGCACAGTCCTTGCAAATTTATTTATGACTTTCTGAACACTTTGAAAGATATTTTAACTCCCAAATAAGGCATTCAATTATTTTTGAATAATGCAGCAAGTTGTAGACTAAGCAGAATGAGACAATGGAAAACAGGTAATATGTGCCATGAACAAGATTTGTGGCTTATAAAACAGGTGTAAATTCTACCATGAAGTCCAGGTACCAATAAACAACCCATCTGACACCCCAGAGCTTTGGTGTCTTTATGCTTTGATCTCCGAAGCAGCACAAATTCCAAGTGGAAGGATTTCAGACAAACTAAGGACATGTTCTGCACAGAACTCATTACAGGTTTGGAGTCTTATTATTATTGGCATTATTTGTAAAGAAGAAATTCTGAAGTTGTCAGAAGTACTTTTTTTTTTTTTTTTTTTTTTTAAAGAAAAGAGCTAGAGGAAAAAAGTAAACTTCTTAGGACCACATGGAAGAAAATAATAAACGCGCATTATGTTTATACTCATGCACATGTTGTTTAGGAATCAGAAAAAGGATGCATGTACAACTAGGACAAATTACACCACACACTGTGCAACACAGTTTTTCAAAGTGTGTTTTGTTTTCTTGTTTTTCTCAAGTAAATGCTGCCTCGCTGCATCACACCAGAAACTGTATGGGAGGTCTAGGCAGAACTTGACAGGATTTGATTGAGAAGAGAGATTGTACAACTGCTTTCATCACAAAATGTCTGCATGGAGAACAAAAGGAAAACCCCATGATGCTGAATGTTCCTAGCTATAGAAATGGAAACTTTCACATGATAGTTAAAGATACTGGCTTTACAAACACTGTAAAAAAGGCAGGTGGTCTCATAGTAGCTGTAGTGAGAAATAAAAAGATTCAGTCTTGAAAAAGCTTTTCATTTTTATTTTTTATTCCAGCCAGCCTCCCATGAGAATCATAATGAGATCTGCTGTGCAATATCTTCAGAAATTGTTTTTAGAAGCAGGATGTAATTTAAAGAGCATAAAGCAGCCTACATGATCTGATACTTTAGCTGCTGAATATTATCAGTTCCAGAGTCCCCTGAAGTCTCTGGGCAGCCTTCTGAACTGACTCTGTTCCTCTGTGCTCTTCTGTAAGTAATGCTGTTGCCTTGCTATGACCTGCACAGAAACACATGGTTCATATCACATAAAGCCATGGAAAGAACAGGATGGGACAGGACACAATGAGTGAGTTAAAACCTGATTCTATAAAGATTTGTCCATGCTCTTGAACTTTTAAGCACAGTGAAATTACTGTGAATGACTAAATTACCTTTTATTTGAAGTTGTGCATTACATGATCTACCCAGACAGGAGATGAACCAGTTGCTTGTTTTGCAGCACTCTTAAGGTCATAGAGAGCATGAGGAAGCAGGCTGATTTTTTCATTTCCTTTTTCTGAAGATAGCTGGTCCAGCAGGTTGGGATGGTGACAGCTTTGATGTGCACAGTCAGGGCCTTCCAAGCAAATTTTGGCCTGGCACTTGTAAATTTCATTGATGCTATTTGAAAGGAGAGGGTTGGTTTTATATGTCATGACCTTTACTTTGGTGATTTTTCCTCTTCTGGGGGCTGTTGAGTGCAGATCATGTCAACATATTTGCAGGAAAAACCATAATGTATTTAGGAAATTGTAAAAGCAAAATAGAGGGAACAGGTTGCATTGTGGCATTAGCAAACTGCATTCTTTCAGCAGGCAGTCAGAGGGAATATTTGCTAATGTCAAGATGATTTTTAAGATAGCATGTAGCTGTACAATTGACAGTGTGAGGTAAAACAGTGAACACAAATATATCTTGTTGAGAAAGCAAAGCTATAACTATATAACTGGGTTTCAGAGCCTCTTGACAAAAGCAGCTGTGTCAAGACTTGTCAGCTCTGGAAAGAAACTCATTCAAAAATAACTGCTTGAGCATTTGGACTATTGAAAACTAGTCTATGTTCTAGCAAAGTTAAAAGGCTTTCCAGTTACTATAAGATATAATTAAATTAATCCATGAAGGAGTATTTTCTGCCTCTAATGACCCCATTCTAAGTTAATTGAGATCAGACTATCTGTTTTTGTGGTATGACCCTGACTGCAATGTTGAGTAAAACTGAAAGAAAGCCTACTCTTCATCTTGACACCAATTTTTTCTAGCTAATATTTTCTCTCCCTGTTTTGGTAGAAATGGTGTGTGTGTTTCAATTCAACTATATATTTTTCTAGTGGTAGCTCTTTATGAATGTGATACAATGCCTGGCATTTCACACTGATTGTGCTTTACATATGTTATGCCCTTGAACATAAGCTCCTGTCCTTCCCCTGAGATATAGAAAAAAATAAACTCACAACCCACCTCTTGTTCTGAAAAGCTCTCTTCAGGAAACTTGAAAAGCCTTTAATTCTTTTTTTTTTTTTTTTTTTCCACTTTCTTTTATTTCTTCTTTCATAGCCATCAATGCCACAGTGCTCCAATAACTATTTCTAAAAATAAAATCTGCAAATTACAGGCCTCAGTTTGCTACAATGTTGCAAACTGTCATTAACAAACAGTCTTCAAAAGCCACTGGAGCTGCAAGCTATGAGGTAGCTCAAGTCCATAGAAGTGTATTGTTCTCTTCCAGCTCTCCTAGACACGGTATATTTTAACTAATTGTTTAAAAAGTACTTAGCTGTTAGTGGAAGGTGCTGGGTTTTTGTCAGCAATTACTTCTGCAGTCTCCTATCACTCCCATTTTTTTCCAAGGAATATATGACTTAGAGGATGAACAATTTTCAGAACATGCTCTGATTATAATTTCAGTGATCTTGTGCCTACTGAGATTTAGTGCTCAGTTTCATTCACAGAGTAGCATAGCAGTGGTGTGTTATCCGCTGTGCCCCATGGTATGAAATCCAGGATGGAGTGATGCACACCTGGGAAACAGATTGGAAAAGTGCTTTTCTGTGTGCACTCATTTTCCCCACTCTGTATGCTATTCATATGCCAGTTGTATGTAGGCTACTTTTCAAGACACTTCTGTGAAGTTGTCTGTCTTGGCCAATGTTATTTATCTAAGTAAAGGTTTGTGTATACTTGACAAGGTGTTGTTGGTTACATCCAGATAAAGATGTCTTTTTCAATTAGCTCTGTAGCTGGAGATTAGGATCACCTGGTCCTCTTTGGCTGGCAACTTCATGAACTAATCAAGTGCTAAACTGATGTTGGATGGTTCAACATGTGGTTTCAGAGTAGCAATAGGAGCCATCCATAGGAGCCCTTTGAATTCAAGAACATTCCCAAGATTTACATAACTGTGAACACACCCTGTTTTTTACTTAAATTTCACAGACTCAGAGATCTGTTGCTTTTACATCCCATCTGCTGCCACTTGCCAAGGTCTGTCAGGGGATACAAGGGCAGATGGTTATACATTGCTGATTGTACTGACCAGCAAAATTGGGCATGATATTAACACTACTGCCTGTTCTCTACTCACATTAAGTCCTGTGGCTTGCATACCTAATATCTCCCAGTGTGCAATTTGTACATTGCCTTTTTAAACTGAAACTTCTTTTTCCTGTAAGTTAAATTTTACCCTTCTGAAGCTCTAGTAATTCACCAGGATGTGTCCCTGTCTTGAACTGAAGAAAACAGAAGGAGTGGACAAGATAACTTTCAATATTTACTAAAGGGTGAAGAAATGAAGCATTTATTGTAGCTGTTAGATACCTGAGTTGAAAAACTACATCTCCCAAACTGCCATTCACACAGAATCACAGAATCACAGAATTTCTAGGTTGGAAGAGACCTCAAGATCATCGAGTCCAACCTCTGACCTAACACTAACAGTCCCCACTAAACCATATCCCTAAGCTCTACATCTAAACGTCTTTTAAAGACCTCCAAGGATGGTGACTCCACCACTTCCCTGGGCAGCCCGTTCCAATGTCTAACAACCCTTTTGGTAAAGAAGTTCTTCCTAAGATCCAACCTAAAACTCCCCTGGTGCAACTTAAGCCCATTCCCCCTCGTCCTGTCACCAGGCACGTGGGAGAACAGACCAACCCCCACCTCGCTACAGCCTCCCTTGAGGTACCTGTAGAGAGCGATAAGGTCACCCCTGAGCCTCCTTTTCTCCAAGCTGAACAAGCCCAGCTCCCTCAGCCACTCCTCATAGGACTTGTTCTCCAGGCCCCTCACCAGCTTCGTCGCCCTTCTCTGGACTCGCTCAAGCACCTCCATGTCCTTCTTGTAGAGAGGGGCCCAAAACTGAACACAGTATTCGAGGTGTGGCCTCACCAGAGCCGAGTACAGGGGGACAATCACCTCTCTAGCCCTGCTGGCCACACTGTTTCTTGTACAGGCCAGGATGCTGTTGGCCTTCTTGGCCACCTGAGCACACTGCTGGCTCATATTCAGCCGACTATCAACCATCACTCCCAGGTCCTTCTCTGCCTGGCAGCTCTCCAACCACTCATCTCCCAGCCTGTAGCTCTGCTTGGGGTTATTGCGCCCCAGGTGCAGGACGCGGCACTTGGCCTTGTTGAACTTCATGCAGTTGACCGCAGCCCATCGATGCAGCCTATCCAGATCCTCCTGCAGAGCCTTCCTACCCTCGAGCAGATTGACACACGCACCTAACTTGGTGTCATCTGCAAGCTTACTGAGGGTGCACTCAATGCCCTCATCCAGATCATCAATGAAGATATTGAAGAGGACCGGCCCCAGCACCGAACCCTGGGGAATGCCACTAGTGACCGGCCTCCAACTGGATTTGACTCCATTCACCACGACTCTTTGGGCCTGGCTATCCAGCCAGTTTCTAACCCAACGAAGCATGCGCCAGTCCAAGCCAAGAGCAGGCAGTTTCTTGAGGAGAATGCTGTGGGAAACGGTGTCAAAAGCCTAGCTGAAGTCAAGGTAGACCACATCCACAGCCTTTCCCTCATCCACCCAGCACGTCACCTTGTCATAGAAGGAGATCAGGTTTGTCAAGCAGGACCTGCCCTTCATAAACCCATGCTGACTGGGCCTGATTGCCTGCTTGCCCTGCAAGTGCTGCGTGATGACTCTCAAGATAATCTGCTCCATGATCTTCCCTGGCACTGAGGTCAAACTGACAGGCCTGTAGTTTCCCGGGTCAGTCCTCCAGCCCTTCTTGTAGATGGGCGTCACATTAGCTAGCCGCCAGTCAACTTGGACCTCCCCCGATAGCCAGGACTGTTGAAAAATGATGGTAAGTGGCTTGGCCAGCACCTCTGCCAGTTCTTTCAGTACCCTTGGGTGGATCCCATCCGGCCCCATCGACTTGTGCACATCCAAGTGCCGTACCAGGTCACCAACCATTTCTTTGTGGATAGTGAGGGCCACATCCTGCTCCCCATCCCCTTCCACCAGTTCAGGGTACTGGGTATCCAGAGAACAACCGGTATTGCCGCTAAAGACTGAGGCGAAGAAGGCATTAAGCACCTCCACCTTTTCCTCATCTCTTGTAACTAAGTTTCCCCCCGCATCCAGTAAAAGATGGAGATTCTCCTTAGTCCTCCTTTTTGTGTTGATGTATTTATAAAAACATTTTTTGTTATCTTTAATGTCAGTAGCCAGATTGAGCTCCAGATGAGCTTTGTCTTTTCTAATTTTGTCCCTGCACAGCCTCGCGATATCCTTATAGTCCTCCATAGTGGCCTGCCCACTTTTCCAATGATTATAAACTTTCTTTTTTCTCCTAAGCTCAAGCCACAATTCTCTGTTCAGCCAGGCTGGTCTTCTTCCCCGCCAGCTCGTCTTTGGGCACGTGGGGACAGACCGTTCCTGTGCCATTAAGATTTCCGTCTTGAAGAGCACCCAGCCTTCCTGGACTCCTCTGCCCTTCAGAACCGCCTCCCAAGGGACTCTACCAACCAGTGTCCTCAGCAGCACAAAGTCAGCCCTCCGAAAGTCCAATACAGTGGTTTTACTGGTCCCCTTCCTGGCCTCGCCAAGAATAGAGAACTCCACCATTTCGTGGTCACTCTGCCCAAGACAGCTCCCGACAATCACATCCTCCACCAGTCCTTCTCTGTTTGTGAAGAGAAGGTCTAGCGGGGCACCACCCCTGGTAGGTTCACTAATCAGCTGCATCAGGAAGCTATCTTCCACGCTCTCTAGAAACCTACCAGACTGCTTTCTCAGGGCTGTGTTGTGCTTCCAGGATATGTTAGGGAAGTTGAAGTCCCCCATGAGAACAAGCGCTGATGATTTTGCAACTTCTGTCAGCTGCCTGTAGAACTTCTCATCCGTCTCCTCGTCCTGGTTTGGCAGTCTGTAACAGACCCCAACCAGGACGCTAGCCTTGTTGGCCCCGCCGATCGTAGCCCAAAGGGACTCCTACCTTGTCATTCCTAGCCTCAAGTTCTACAACGTTGAGAGACTCTCTAATATAGAGAGCCACTCCACCACCCCTTCTGTGCTGCCTGTCCCTTCTGAAGAGCTTATAGCCAGTCATTGCAGCACTCCAGTCATGAGAGTGGTCCCGCCACGTCTCTGTGATGGCAACCAAGTCATAGCCTGCCTGCTGCACGATGGCTTCCAGCTCCTCCTGTTTGTTACCCATGCTGCGTGCATTGGTGTAGATGCACTTCAGCTGGGCCATTGCCTTATCCCCTGGCCTTGCTATCATTCCCCCGGCACAGCTCCAACAATCCTTGCTTCAGCCCCATCCCCCTTCTTACCTAGTTTAAAGCCCTCTCAATGAGCCCCGCCAGCTCCTGGCCCAGGATCCGTTTACCCCTAAAAGATAGTGACCCGTCTGCGGCCATCAGGCCTGGTGTTGAGTAAAGTGCCCCATGGTCGAAAAACCCAAGATTTCTGTGTTGGGACCAGCCCCTGAGCCACATGTTTAACAGGTGGGCTTTTCGTGTCCTCTCTGTACCCCTCCCTGCCACTGTAGGGATGGACGTAAACACCACCTGCACTCCCGCTCCATCCACTAACCGTCCCAGTCCCCTAAAGGCTCGTTTAATAGCCCTCAGGCTTCTCTCTTCAATGTCATCACTACCTGCCTGGACTATCAAAAGAGGATAATAGTCAGAGGGGCGAACCAGGTTGGGAAGCTTCCTGGCAACATCCCTGACCCTGGCCCCAGGGCGGCAGCAGACTTCCCTGCGGGTAGGGTCAGGCCGACAAATAGGGCCCTCTGTTCCCCTGAGGAGAGAGTCTCCCACAACAATCACCCTTCTGTCTTTCTTGGTGGAGGCAGTCCTGAGGTGTGGAGTTGACCTCCTCACCCTAGGCATCCTTCTGGGTACACTTGCTACCTCTTCCTCACCCACCGGTCTCTCAGGCTCCAGGGCCTCAAACCTGTTGTGTAAGGGCACCTGGGAAGGTGGGGCTGAAAGGGGAGGGCATCACCTGCGATGTCGAGCAGGGACCTTTTTCCATTCCACCTCAACTCCCAGATCCCCTCCTTCTGCCTGACGGTGACAGGGCAGGGGGTCCACCCCCATTTGGGGTGACTCACCCCGGTACCTCTCCTTGAGGCCCTGCAGGGAGTTGCTCCACCAGTCTATGTCCCGCTCGCACTCCCTGATATCCCTCAACCTCTCCACCTCCTCCTTGAGCTCCGCCACCGTGCGGACCAGGTCATCCACCTGCTCACACCTCAGTTGCTGCAAATTCCATTTGCCACTATGGTAAGTTGAGGGAGCTTGTGTGCACTTTTGTTTGCTTCTAAAAATCATCTCTTTTATTGAAAATACATGGCCTTCCAAGTCTTGAGACACAGTCCCCCTATCAAGTGATCGCCTTACTTGCTAAGCTAGTAGGCTATCCTTCCCTGCAACAGTACTATATTTATTTATTGCAAAAAAGACCTAATAGGTTCAGTTGCATCAAGTACTAATTTCCCTTGTTGTCTGGATCTGATTGTCCTCCTGAGATGGGGTTCAAGCTGTCCAAGGAAGATGAGGCAATTAAGCTCAAGTCTCTATTATAAAACCATAGTATTAACTGTAGACCTGTAGTGTATATTTTATGAGTGATTTCCTTTTCCTTTTCAACAATATTTGAAAAGAAGTGTTAAGATGTTCATAACCTCCTCACTAGCTCTTTTTAAAAAAAAAAAAAAAATTAACAGCTTTTTAAATATCTGCTTTCAAGAGCAATTTTGGAACTTCGAGTCCCAAATAAATACATATGCTATTATGATACAAAAAGCTTTTTATTTTGAAAAGAGTGAGTTTTTATAACTAGCCCTTCTAACCTTTTCCATAGGCAATGGTCAGACAGCTGGTAAGACTCTTCCTGTATTATAGGAAATGTGGGTGTCAAATGTCACTGCCTGGCCAGAGAGCTTTAACATTCAATATTTTGTTGCTGAAGTCCCCTTGTTGATCAATCTTCAGTCTTTAATCAGTCAGAGACTGTAGAAAAGTAAATGCAAATAGTGATGGATTTGAAAATGCAAACTCTAATTTAGACTTTTAAAACTTACTTTTGCTGAATCACAAAAATATTGTTTAATGAATAATTATTATTTATTGGATTTTTAACGAATCCTTACTTCTAAGGCATATAGGGAGCAAGTGATGAAATTTTGTAATATATCAAAATTAGACAAATTATTTCCCTCAAGAGCTTTTAAAGTAGCCTTATTTCAAGAGGACTCTACAAAATAGACTTCTGTACTTTGTCAATGTGTTATTCTACAATCCTTAAAATATAATTGTTTAGAAGTAGCACCTAATGATGAAAACTGGAGAGAAGTATTCACTGATACTGCTTCTTGAACTGTATCAGCATTCATGATTGTAATCCCCCCTAAAAGCCACCACTTTTCTTTTGGAATGACTACAACTGTAGTCAACAGGGCTTGTAGCTATTTAAAGCTTAATCTAGTTTCATAATATGATTTAGGAATATGTTGCTTTTTTTTTTGTTTGTTGGTTTTTAATTATAACTTTTATTAATGTTGTATTCCAATTGCAGTATATTTTTGTTTGTTTGAATAGAGGTATATTCATATCTACCTGTGTATATAAATACAGTTCTATATAGATACTTAGTTGCCACTTAGGGTTGTATTGAAATAATAAAATTGATATATGTAGAACAATTATGTGTTTTTTGAATGTAATGATTATGTGATTCAATTAGCTATGTTTCAGTTGGCAAACATCTAAAGCAAATGGATACTTTTTAACTCTGTGACTAAATACCAAAATATTTAAGTTGCAATGAGTATTATGGTACAAGAAGTAATTTAATTTGAATTAGCATCTCTTAACATAATATTTTTATTCCAGTGAATCAATAAATTAAATATTTACTTCTCTTTAACAAGAATGATTCTTGGCAGATTGTAGGAAAATTGACACTATGAAATAATTAGTAAACTTCAAAGACAACATTGCAATAGGAAAGATGAATTGAGCACATTTCTGATTAGACTGAAAAGATATCTGAATGTTGATGACTAGTTTTATAGTAATTTCAGAATGTGAACAAAGTAATTTGATCTGTCTAATATATTAAGCACCACTTAGCCTTCTAAATTAAAATTTAAAGTTAGATATATGAAGAGAATTGATACTCTTGTCAGTCAATCACTGCAATAAGTTTAATATAGTAGTTGGAAAAAATAGAAATTGTGAAGCTTCAAATATCTATTAATTAAGTGTTTTAGAGTAGAAAATGTAATTTACAGAGCCTGAAAAACTTTGCTCAACATATTTTGCATATAGCAAGGTATCACCAAATTCACAAAAGATATTTAAATTATGTCTCAATTAAAAGTCGATATGCTCTTTTTCAACTCCAGGTATTAATCACATCTATAAAGACAAACAAGTAACAATTAGCTAAAACTCAGGTGGCCTGACCTTGTAGGACATTATCTCTAACATTATCTCTGGTTTAAAAAAACAAACAAACAAAACTAAACAAAACTAATCAAAAAAAAAAAAAAAACAACCACCAGTGCAGCACATTACTTCATGTTTTGCTTTGTTTTGCTTTCAGAATGTTTCTTGCTATGCTCTTTGCATGAAATTCATTAAGACTTGAACTCATATTCTAAGATTTTTCCTGGGGGAGAGCAAAGACTTGTAACTGAACACCGATGGTTTTTCTACTCTCCTACAAGTGTGACTTATGAAGCATAGCTGGAATTGCAGTAATGTAGCTGACTAGACCAGAGAAGTTGTGCAAAGATAAACTAGGACAAAAGCCCAGGTTCGTAGTGTTTTGCTGGTGTTCAGTAAGTCAAGTGTCTTCTCTTCACCATCCACTTGAGGATAGACATATACTCCCCATTAAAGGCTTTTTTTGCAATGCACAGCTTATGCTAATATGTCATAGAATCATGGAATCATTAAGGTTGGAAGAGACCTTCAAGATCATCAGGTCCAACCATCACCCTACTACCAATGTCACCTATTAAAACATGTCCAACCTTTCCTGTCATGGTAGGGTTGTTGCGTTGGTCCATCACCCATACATAATGCAATGTGTATATATTCCTGTAAGGAAAATCCTGGAGAAAAACCTGGTAAATCTATCCCTTTCTAGCTTTAAAATAGTAATAGTAATAATAATAATAATGATAAATAAAAATAATAAGTAAGCCTGTGTGAGACTCCAAACTTCAGCCTTGTTCTGGCTCTACTGTTTTTTTTGAGAAAGGCATTAATTTCACTCCAGCATAGAAGAATTCATTTCAACAGGATGCAGAAGCAAGTAGAAATCAGTTTCTGGCTGTTTAGCCATTCTTAATTCTGTCAAGCACAGCACCCACAGGAGCATGGACTTCAGCAGGGCTATCTGACACATACTAGTAGAAATTATGAGTTAGCAGGCTTCTGAATGCAGCATAGCATGTACACTTTTTTTTTTTTTTTTTTTTTCCCCAAATCTTTGTTTTCTTTTGCATTCCAACTCTTGATACAGTGTCTGGAAACACTTGGTTTTCCACCTTTGAAGCATCAGTTCACACTTAACTTGATAAATGAGTTACAGATTAATGTTTCCTTCCTTCCTACACTGCAAAATTTTAAAATGATGTTTCAGGGGGGTGAGGGGAAAGACTGGGAAAGTCTTATGTTCTTGCAGATTATGGATTACCTTTTTTATTTTTTTTGCTACACCATTAAAAAAAAAAAAAAAGAATATTTCTCTTTATTTAACTTTGTTAATAAATATTTTTCTTAGTTCTCATGTCCTTCATCTGTTCTGGTCTCCCTTGTGCTTCTACATGCCTTCTTTATGTTGCCTGTTTTGTCCATTAATAAGGAATTAATGCGTATTTTCAGGTTGTGCATGAGTCTGTCTGCTTTAAATGATTAGTATTCTGTCCTAAGTGCACAGGATTGTGGCAGTGCTGGATGTGAAACTAGAATTCTGACATATTCCTTGCAAAATGTATTGGGTATCAGATGAATGCTGAACAAGTGATTATTTCAAAGCTTTCTTAGTCTTGCGTATGGGACAAAATAATACAGTGTCTATTCAGCTTAAGCATACATTTATGTAACTGGAGAAAAAAAAATAAACAAACAAAAAAAAAACATGGCAAAGCTTCACTATTTACATGTGTAACTGTGTGATAACTTATTGTTCAAAGCTGTTATTGAGGATTTTCCAGCAAATGTTTATTCTTCAACTTATCTGTAATACTGTTTAGAGCTACTCACTGAAATATGGTAATTGTTAATTTTAATTATGGTTATATTTGTACTTTTCTAGAGGTATAAGCAGCAGGTTAGCTTGTGTCAATAATTTTGGAAGGCAGGAATGGCTTGCTGTACCATGTATTCATTTGTAGCAGCCTTATGTACCTGCAGAGGACCATTTCACTCTGTGCCACTTTAAAATGAGCTCAGTACTTTTCCTGCCTTTCTTTATCCTGCTTTAATGCATCTCTGTTCAGACAGCAGGTGAGCCAGAAACTTTTATAGGCAGGTAGCTAGCAAGGCTATCTAAATCCCTTTGAAAGCAGCAGGATTTTTTTTGCAAGGGCTTAGAGTAAGCCCTAGAAGTATAACTGGGTGTACTCATATACATAAATACCTATTTTACAGCATTTAAATCATATGCCCAACTAACTACATGATTTATGTAGTGATATGCAAAAAGTTTCAGTGATGTGAATTTCTGAAAATGTAGAGAGTCCTTTCCTGCACACACAAGTTCATTTTCTAGTAGGATTTTTTGCTGGAAAAGTGTTTCCACAAACCATTAAGTGCATAGAAAATATAGTCTATGCTAGGATGAAGTAAAAACTTTGATAGTCTTTCACAGTATTACACAGTATTGTTGTACCAGAGAGTGTAAAATTATAAGCAGTCTTCAAAGCTCATAGATTTAATTTTCTAGAACTGATAGCTTTAAAAATATCATTTATATCAGTCCAATTTTAACAAAGGGTGCTTACTATAGTTACAGAAATAAATTTATCAATGACAATCTAATAGTCCTCTCAATGAGAACAATGTTATAGTGATTTTTTTTGTTTTCCAACTAATGTATGTCTGACCTTTAAAATTTCCCTTCGTTACAGAGGAAACTGTTCAAGGTGAATAATATTTGTAATACAATGCATCCTTATGCATTTCCAAGCTTATTTTTGCAGGAGAGAAATATCCAACATTCTTATTTTATTATACTTAATTTTAAAACTAGCTTACCATTGATGATAATACCATTGGTGATATCTTCAGGTAGTTTGTACACTGCTCTCTTTCTGTTCTTTTTCAGCAAAACAGCTGAACAACTTTTATAGCAAAAGACAGTTTGAGTAATGCAAAGGATTAACTCATTCCCCTTTCTCTTTCTTTGCAGTTTCTTCAAGATTTTAGATTACATGGGTAAAATTTTGTTTTTACAGTTGTCCTGGAGGCACCATATTCTTCATCTCAAGTATAGTTAGGGCATGGCTGCAGGTTACATTTGGAGGCCATGTCTATGTAATGGATCTTAAGTAATCCCCAAGCTACCCAAGGATATCAAAAACCATATAGCTCCTTCTCAGCACTTCAGATCCATGTACATCAGTAGACCTTTTAAAATTTTAAAAAGTATTCAATATTTTGGAAAAGGTTTCTTCCTTTTCTCTTATGTATTCAGTATGGTCATTGCACCAACGTACTGCGGGCAAAGAATTCTTAAGTTAGAAACTGGAGATTGTGGAAATCTCAGAAGAAGCAAATTTTCAAGTGTTTTCTGGTATAATATTTCAGATCCAAGATTAGTTTAGAAGTTCAGGGCAAGCAATATTCCTATAGCAGTATATTCCTATTGGAGGTTTTTCACTTATGGCTGTCTGGATAAAAGAAGGAAATAAGTATGCTAACAGGACAGTTAAATGAAGAGGCTGTTGATGAGCTTTGCCATGACAGCTGTTGGCTCTCAGCTTTCCTTCATGGTTATTCAGGTCTTTAGATCTTTTGTTTGCCAGAAATTGAAAGATACTGATGTTAATGCAAAGATCCTAATCCCACAAAGGCTGTCTGTATGATGCTGAAGTTGAATGTTTGAATATCTCCATTTAAATCAACTGAATTACTCATGGCAGTGAAGTTGCACACAGGTATGCATTAATGGAAGAAGGCTGAAGTTTGAATTGCCAGAACAAAAACTGTTGATAACTATTTTGAGTAGAGACCAAAGAGAAGTTCATCTGAGAGGCAGCAGCTGTCATTAACATGTCAGCGTGAGAAGAGCCTCATCCACAGTGACCCATAATACAGCTTTTATGAGCTGAGAAAATACTGCAAATTGTGAATAAATGAGACATGCTGTCACAACTGCTTTGGGTGTAGTTTTGCTTTTTTTTAGATGAATGGTTGACAAAAAAGCTCCTCCACTTAAGAAGACTTACAGGACTAGGGACCCCTTTCCCTCATCAGCACCTTGTGTATAGAAAAAAAAAAAAAGAAAAAAAAAGGTACTCTTCATGAACAAATTAATGGTTATTGCAGATATCTCCTATAACCAAAGGCTAAAGTTTCATGTGCCAGCTTGGCTTCACAGGAGTTGTATATAAATATATAGGTCTGCAGATGCTCATACAGGTGCATACACGTGTATACTGTCTTCATTACTTTCTCTCTCATGACTCGGGCTGTCATTTTAGCTATGCAATTCACATTTAAGAAAATGTGATTTCATAGGTAAGGTCTGAAGTAGAAATACAGACCCTAGTACCTATTTTGTGTATTTTCCACTAAAGCAGTTTATGATTTTTGACAAATGAACTAATTTTGGTCCTTTGATTTCAGTTTCTCCACTTACAATGATGTGGAGCTCTTTTCTCTTTCTCTCTTTCTCTTTCTCTTTCTCTTTCTCTTTCTCTTTCTCTTTCTCT
>CM021731.1:137355546-137438783 GCA_011075105.1 Heteronetta atricapilla | reverse complement strand
CTTTCTCTTTCTCTTTCTCTTTCTCTTTCTCTTTCTCTTTCTCTTTCCCTTTCCCTTTCCCTTTCCCTTTCCCTTTCCCTTTCCCTTTCCCTTTTCCTTTTCCTTTTCCTTTTCCTTTTCCTTTTCCTTTCTCTTTTTCTTTCTCTTTCCCTTTTCCTTTTCCTTCCTTTTTAATTTTTCTTTTCTTTTTCCTTCTTTGTTTTTTTTCTTCCTTCTTTGTTTTTCTTTTTCTTTTTTTCCTTTTCCCTTTTCCCTTTCCCCCCCTCTTTGTACAGAAGTACCAGTTTAAAAATCTACAAAGGGTTTCAGAAATCAAAAAGGCAATTACTGTTTTTAGTGTGATATAATTTGTCCATATTGTCCCCAAAAACTGCTGAGAGAGCTATGCTGGGATTTCGTTTATGGTATCAGAGTACTCCATGGTCTTTACTCAACATTGCTTCACTCAATATTCTATACTAAATATTTTCAGGATCTCTTAAAAATTAATTACAAAAGCAGGTAAGCTACATTAGTTTCTGTTCATTACAAACAAGGGAAAGCTTCAGCTTCCTATATAGTCACTTCCTAGAAGTGGCTTTTTTTTAACTTTACAAATCCTTTATTATTATTATTATTACTTATTAAATGTATACTTAGGTTTCAAACCGCTCAGCTAATATTTAGAAGAATAAAGCTAATCGCATCAGTGGTACCTACAACAATTCTAGGGTCATTTCTTCACAAAGTGGTTGCAAAAATAGAAGACTTCCTTCTCATACAACAGAGCTCTGCTTTGTGCTTTGGAAAAACAAAACAAAACAAAGCTAATTTTCTTGAAGTTCTTCAATATTTTAGAAAGGGCCTTTTTTTTTTTTTTTCCCCTGTTGTTTATTTTTTCCCTTCCAGTTGGCAAAGTTGTTTAATATTTTTGGCAATGAACACAAATGCAAGTGGCTTAAGTATCTCAAGGAGGTCTTTTCAACCTTGTTTTTCTAAAACTCAAACATCTTGAATAATTCAGATCTGTGGAACTTGCTTATAGATAGGTATGTGTCTGACAATCTTGTTGAGTCTGAAGTGCTTAGACACATGGTCAATTACTTCTTAAAAACTCTCTAGTGCAAGAAGAAGCAGAAAAAAGCTCATTTTTTTTTTTCCCTCTGTGAACATAAATTTTGTCCATTGCCTGAAGAACGGATGCATGCCTGGTTCCCAACATTTCTTTGTCAGCTTCACTAACTACCCTGGTATGTCACAAGCTTTTCTCTGGTGGTTGGATTTTGTTTTTGTTTTTTAACACTAAAAAAATTCAGAGCATGAGACTCCCTTTTCAGGCTTTCAAAATTTGCTGTGCTCTAAAGCCTGGGAAAGGCAGATCTGAGGCTGTGGAAAGAGCACCTGCACTTTTTTGCTGTCTGTCTACTCTCACATCAGTCCTTTACTCCCTAACTGGAAGAATGGAGATTATCACTTTTTACAACAAGTTTACAACTTTTTACAAACTTAATGCAAATATTCCCAACTGTTTTGGGTTGGGGGTTGCATAGCACTATACATTTCCTTGTAGCATTCTTGTTACGATTAGATTAGTGTCTATAAGCCTTCAACTGATGTGTAAAATTTACATTTCTTTTTTTCTATTTTTTTTTTTTTTCTGTAGAAACTGCTTCTATTGTGTGATTGAGTATATTAGGTAATCAAATGGGAGTCTTGGGGGTTAATACATTTTCCCCTCTTCACACGTATAACTTTCATTTGAGAATGCCCACAAAGACAGTTGAAAGTGCACAACCATCTCACTATAATAATCCATGGCAAATGCATGCTGCCTTTCTCAGCATAATGCTGATCTCTCTGCAACAATGGTAAATGACTTTACAAATCTATCCTGCCTAGTCCTATAGTCCTGCAGCAGTTTTACCTCTTTCATGTCAATACAACTTTCATATATAATAAAATACTCATTTTTCCTGTTGCTTTAGCTTCTGATCAAGAATAAAACATAAAAAAATCACAAACTGTGCTGTGTTATAGCACTTCATATTACATATGAATATTACAGGTACCAGAAGGGGGAATTTGTCCCAGACACTTTGTTAATATAAAATGGTGCTCTAGTTTTCATTTCGTACACTTTCATTTTATTTGCTATACCAGTCATTTTGTTTAAGCTTTGTTCCAATAAATGCCAGTTGCACACAGATTGTTAGGGTCAATTTGTTCAAATTGTTTCAAGTAAAACAACAACAACAAAGTGTGTTTTAGTGGTTAGTCAGAAAAGTAAAGTTATTTACCTTAGCTGCTACACAGATTTCATGTCAAAAATAGGTGAATTGTATACCTCTGTGGTTTTTTTCTCCTCTGCAAGGTGATGGAACAGCATCCTCTAATTCAGTCCCCAAGCATGCTTTGTATAAACTATTGACCACTTTTATAGATATGTTATGCTATTATTCCCTGCTTCTACCAGAGTGGTTCTGTTTTGCATATGAATTAAGATCCTATTGACCGTGCTTTTAGCTAACTCTAGGTGGAAAATAGGTGGGCACAAAGTCCCATGAAGTGTACAAATAAATATAAAAGAAGAGAAAAAGCCTTTTCCTTCACTGAGTTAAAATTTTAATACTGTTCAAATGCTGCAAATAGACAACACACAGTTTTGATCTGACTAAGATTATCAGTATATAGTGCTTTTGAAAATGTTTCAGTCTATTTTTTAAAGAATAGTGAAAAAAGTCTTAGAATGGTGGAATATATAACAGTGCTTTGAGGAAGTGGAAAAGATACATATTTTCTTCACAAACATACATAAACCAATAGTAAGGCACTGCAAAACTGTTCTTGAAATGTAATATATAACTTTTCTCAGAAATGCTGCAAGGGGTGTGAAACAATTTGTCTATAATTCAAAGAGCATGTGGAGTTCAAACCATTTAGAACTTCTCTTCACAGGAAATGAAGTGAACCTGCTGTATAAACTAGAACTGACTTGAGAAATATATCCGTGTTATATGCACATGCAGTCCAACTTAAAGAGTTGAATTTATGGAACATAATCAGAGTATAAGTTATGGAACAAAAATATTTATAAAAAGAGAGCACATGTGTACTCTATAAGTCATATAACATTAAGAACTCTTAGTTACCATTCTAGACTAGAATAACAGGTGGATGTATTACAGCAGTAACTGACTAGACATGCTAACATATAATGGCTGCCTCTTATATAAGCAAAGGAAACTGATGCTGACATAGTATGAACTATAGGAATGGTTCATTCTCACCCTCAGCCAGATTTTTGGATCCTTCATATTGCAAAAATGTCAGTGCTGTTTTTTTTCATGCAGAAAGAATAATTTCAACAAACTAGATATATGCGTATTTTTCCCCTCTCTCTTCCTTACTGATGCAAATTTAATTTCCTTTCCAATTCCTTTGTCCATTTCTGCTTCAGATTTTGAAGGAGGGATAAGGGATGATTTATGTGATATACATAGTATTGTGAATATTTCATGCTGATGCTTGTCCTTTTCACATATAACATATCTGAGGCATGATCTATTTTTTCAATTCAACTAAAGGACAAAACTTTTTTCCCAGAGATAAAACTCTGATCTTGTTGAACTGGGAGAAATATGACCTTAGGGTCTTATTTACCACCGTTAAATGTTGCAAGGGCAGACCATTTCATTGCACTTTTTTTTTTTTTTTTTTTTTTTTTTCTGTAGTTATATTGGCAGAAGGTTCAATCACTGCAAGTTTAGAAACCTTAAAAAATAAAATGTCTGTAAATCAAGTGCTTGACAATCATTTGGCTACTGTAGTGAGTACGTAGGTTACCTTGAATGTAGCAGACAAAGCTACCCTGAATTTTTCTACACTATTCCCTGACAAATATAATATTAAAATAAATGAGAAGGCTCAAAATACATTAAATAAAATGGCTTATTTGGAATGTGGAGATGACCAAACCAATTATCAGAATCTAAAAGACAGATGCAGCAAAGCTTAAAGGTAATTGGTTATTAATCAAACAATACAAATGCTTGCATAGCTCCAGTATGTGGAGCTATTAAAGTAGGTATTTTGATGTCTCGAAGTTATGCAGCATACCTGTCCTAAAATATATTTGTAGCAAAAATGAAAACCTAACAAAAACAAAGCAAAACAATACAAAAACAATTTCCCCTGCTAAATGTAAGATTGTAAAAACATTTGGCTAAATCTGTGCACAAATCCAACATGTTTCCTTGTATAATCCTTTATTTTTCATCTCATTAAGAATACTGTATGCATTCAAATCAGGGTATTCAAATGGGTATGATTCTTCCCCACAGGTTTCAAATGTAGATTTCTAATTCTGAAAAAGGCATCTATCCTCTCTGGATATTCCAAGGAGGAATAAAACCAGACACTTCTAGAGGGTAAATGGTTTAAATAACCTGTTTTTCTTCTGGGAATCCTACAGTGAGTAGTTGACATGTGGACAGCTATTTTGTAAATATCTAATGTTGAGTAAGATAGATCCTACCTGAAATATTTACCTTCAAAGAGGCAGCACTCTTCTTTACTTTACTTCTACTTAAAGTCTACCAATCAATTCTATTTTAAATCACCACTCAGAAGGTATTTCAGTACCTTCTCTTTTGTAATTTTTATCAACCTTGATTTCTTTGTTCTTTACTACTTATCCTCACCTTCTCTGTTATTTCTGGCTAATTTGCTGTTCTCTGGGATCAAGTGGCCTCCTCAGCGTGTTTTCCTCCCTTAGTTGGAAGTCACCCACCTATCTAAATTGCTTCTGTGGCCATCTGCACCACTGTCACACGTAGGAAAGGAGAACAGCAGACCAGTTTGTAAAGGCAGATAGCATCAGATAGGTATGGCAATGTAAGCTGAGAAGTAATCTATGCAACACATACCTTTACACAATCTTGTCTGGATTCCCTTGACTAACAAACTTTGTGCTGTTCCGATGTTTATCTTTTTTATGTAAGTGAATTGCTAAGTCATAGGCCAAATCAGACACCCTTGTGGAGTATTGTTAAGGAGTGATACCTCAGAATAGAGTATGATACATGGAACATCTTTCAAACACTTGTATATACATGGATACTTGGTAATGCATAATGCCTTGATGATACATGTATTTGTGTGGGATAAGATTCTGTCTCACATGTGCCAGGGGTTTATTCAGAGGCAATTTTAAATCTTTCTCAGTGTGGTTACATCCAGATTGTGGTTTTCAGCTGTTACCTGTGATTAAGTGCTACTTTGACTGCAAATGTGCACTAAACTGCAATCAAATATCTGGCTTCATTGCTGAGAAGTGAAAGGAGGGTGGTGCTCAATGAGCTTTCCAGTGGACAGTTAATAGCTTA
The DNA here is from genome assembly GCA_011075105.1 of Heteronetta atricapilla. Taxonomy (NCBI): domain Eukaryota; kingdom Metazoa; phylum Chordata; class Aves; order Anseriformes; family Anatidae; genus Heteronetta; species Heteronetta atricapilla. Next base: position 137,433,420 of record CM021731.1, on the reverse strand, counting down.
TCAGCCATTGAAGAGACATCATATATACTTTCCCAGTATAAAATACTTGTCTGAGGAGAATTTCTAGATTATTTTTAAAGGCATATCTCTCCTAAAGAGATTTTCAGTTGTATAGGCTTTAACACTCTGAATCTAAATCAGCCAGCTACATGCTTTTGTTGGAGATTTACAAGACCTTCTGAATTGTCTAAAAATATTCCTTCACAGCAAAGTAATTTTAAGCAGGACCTGTCCTATAGTTTTGTTTAACTTTATACCTAATTCTCCTAAGAATTACATATATTGTCAGTATTACATTGAAATGATGAAATAACTTACCCTGTACTACAATGATGTTCAGTCATAAATTACATCTTCCTTCATTGAATATTTTTGGGAGGGAAGAGGATGTGCCCTCTACAGATTTTTAGTCATTCTTGTGGAACTGAACTGTATCTTAAGAGACTTTTTAAAAATTCAGCTGGGTATGATCTGGGTGGCTTCAAGTATTTAAGATGATTGGTGGACAGATATGAAAACACAATAGAACCTACTGTTTCATAGTTCAATTAGAAACTTCCCTTTTACTATTTTGTATAACAATAACACCTTTGTCAGCAGGCACTTTCCATGACTTACTTCACCAAATTTTTCTGTTACTTTTATGAAATCAGAATAACTAGATATGAACTATGTGTCCTTATTTAGTATTATAATACCAACAAAGATTCATTTCTCTTTTTTTACTCATTAGATGTTGCCATGGGGCTTATTTATGTCTGTAGGACCTTTTGTAAATTAACAAAATGGGTTGTATCTTGTTAGCTTCCTAGTATATGTAGTTCAATGAGATTACCAACCATTTTTTTTGCAGTGAATTTTAAGCCACAAGCAAATACCATTGCTGTATATATATATTTTAGGTTTGTTTCTTTTTCTAAGATTCTAGGAAGAGCTATCACCTCTGGATCTACTCGTCAATTTGCCATAGTGTGCTATACCCACTCATGTTTGAGATGTTCAAATTGGTATTCACTTATGTGGGTATTGAGACCAATGAAGATGTTTCCATATGAAAATTGATGTTTGGGTACAGCAAGACCAACTTCTTCAGCATAAATTGGTGCACTACAACACAATATCCAATATGTATATCTTTGCAGTTCATTATATATTCCACATTTTCCTTTCCATTTACAGCAATATGGACTTTTATCTAAATGTCATGAAGACATTTGCTTATAACCAGTAATTTGTTCTTTGGAAGTACTTGGACTCTCATTTGATGTTCCTTGGTATATCAAGTACACAGTCATGCCTTGCAGATCCCAGCCATTTTATTAAACATAAAATGTATTGCATGGAATACAGTGTGATGAAAAAACACTGCAGATGATGATTGCATTTGCCTCTTCTTAGAAGTTTTAGACATTGTTTTAAAATGAGTACTGCAGACTGTTCTGGTTTGGTCTGATTAACAATTCTTGCATGTGTGGATGTAAGATTTTGTAAGAGACTGAGATGTTGTATTAGGCTTCTCATGGTCATGTCTTGTATCTGCTGTCTTCCTAGAAAAGAGTTAGGGAGTCAAGAGATGTTAGGTGTGAATTTTTCTTTTACAAGAATTTACATAGCTTTAATAAATAAACTAAAAATCTCAGTAGGAGTTTGAATTTTCTTAGTGCCTTGAAGTGGGACTAATTTATATTGCCAGGCTTTTCAGCTAATTATGTTGTGATAAATCACCACACCTTTAATATAATAGTAGTGATTGAGTTGTACAGTAAATGTTAAATGCAAATCACCCACTGATAATGTTTTGAAACTGTGTTCCATCAGATGGTTTACTGAATTACATCTATCAACTAATTCATAATTGCTAAGAAAGGTTAAATTAAGGTTTGGGGAAGTATGTTCAAAAATCATTCTGCCCATGCTATCACCTCTGCATTTTGTAGCTACACCACATAATGCCTTAGAAAGTATTCTGAAGATGAAGGAAGTAGTTAAGTAGTAACAGGAAACTGGAATATATTTCAAAGCTAACACAGTTTCACACCACTATTCTGCCCTCAGTTTTTCTATCTCTAAGATAACAGTAAAGCAGTGCTGTAAGTTCTGTACATTAAAAATTCTGTATAAATGGCTGAGTAATCAAGCTTTGGAACGGCTCCATAAATAAGGAAAGGCTTAATGGCAAATATGGAACTTACATAAGAGGGAATACTTGCAGGAGTTTTTGTTTGTTTGTTTGTTGTTTTTAGTAATGGTATTAGTCTGTGTTTAGTCTGTTTTCACTTTTTTTTCTTTTTTTTTTTTTTTTTTTTTAAACTAGCTTTTGGAAGCAGCTCTTTTCTCACTAAGCTGCTTTTGTTTTCTGATTGTTTTCATGTTTTATTTGTTATCCTGGTTGGATACTCTCAATCAAATAGTCATGCCTACATTAATAGATTACAATGGTAGAAGGATGTTTAGATCATTCAGCTTACCTCAGATATCACAATGACCACAGAATCAATGCTTATTCTTCCAGTACTTAATTTAAGGAATTAATGTAGAGCCTACTAATTCCATCTTATATGATACAGACACCACTGGGATTCTGAAAACAGGCTTCATTGCTAGATTCTCAAACCTGCTCACCTGAAATGCTGGTTATATATAAGCCCCACTTTAACTCCCAGGAATAGAGATGGACTTGGTTAGCATAGTAGATGCTCATAAATTTTTAAATGCAGCATTAAAAAGTGCATAAAACATTAGTGCCTGTGGTACTATAACTCTGTATCGCCTTGCTGTACTTCCGTCTGTATGTACTTATTTTCACAGCAGCTAGCTATAAGGAAATATTCAGAGACATCTGCAGTACTAAAAGCACAGTGATAGCCCAAGAGACTGCTCCCTCAAAATACAAAATATTTTCCTATAAATATTAATCTATTGATAGTAAAAATTGCCAAAATATTTCCAGTCCAACAACAGCTGTTTGGGGAATTTATTTTGTTTTTTTTTTAGTAGGCAAAATGAAAGAAATGCAGGATAATGTTGTTTATCTGCATATTTTTATATCGATTTTAATTATGTTTGAATACTATGACATTTGGAATAACCTTTACTAAATGTAATTTTTGACTTTTCTGAACAGTGGGTGGTGGTTTTATTGTTGCTAATAACAAAACTATAATTTAGTCATTTCCTTTCCTTACAACATTATTTGAGTATTTTCATTTCCTTCACATTAGGATGTAGGCAGATAGTATTTTACAGGATGGGGAAATGGGAACTTACGATTTATTTTCACCCACTAAAGCAATCAGTATTAAACTTAGTTCCCATTTCAATAGTTTTAGCTGTCTGGTATTGCATATTAATACAACCACTTCCCTGCCTTGTCCAAGTAATTTTAAGAGTAAAATTACTGAAATCACGCACATAAGACCTTGAGATTTTATTATTATTATTATTATGTTTCATGCCATGAGTAAAAATTACATTGCTAGCCACCTAAATTTCTGGCTAGATAAAATGTTAACTATTCTCAAACTTGCTGGTGTGATTTTAAGTGGCTTTGAATTCTTTCTTTTCCATCCATCACATGGGATGAGCTGAGATGAACTATACATTTAGAGTGCAGATTTCTCAAATCGCATTAAAAACTTTCTTAACAGTCTTTGTGGGAGACTGTAGATTCAAAAGTAGAAAGCCTTGTAAAATGCCTATGATACTTAGAAAGCTTCTCTTCTTTGAAAACTCATGTTAATTTCTCCTTGTTTTCATGATTTGCAGTGTATCTGAAAACTCTAATAGTCACTTGGTTGTATGCATGGCACAACGTCTAATTGCAAATAATAACATCTGATATTCTCCCTTTCTTTCCTTCTCCCTACTTTTAAACACCAGATATGAGATCTGATTTTTGAGTAACTTCTGTACTCTAATGATTAAGTTTTTGTTTTATATATCTGTATATCTAAGTATTTAAAATATTATATATCTATTATATATATCTATAATATATCTAAGTATTTAAAATCATAAAATAATTTAGGCTGGAAGGTAACACCAAAGGTCACCTAGTCCAGACCCATGCTTAAAGCAGGCAAGTCTGATCGGGTCTCTGAGGGCCATGTCCATTCAGATCTTAACATCACCAGGGATGGTGATTCCACAACCTCTCTGGGGCCCTTTTCCAGTAGTTGACCACCCTAAAGGTAAAATATTTTTTTCTTTTTATCTAATCATAATTTCACATATTCCGCCTTGGGTCCTTTGTCTTTCACCCTGTTGCTGTACACCACTAACATGAGTCTTGTTCTGTCTTCTGATAAGGTAGTTGTAAACACTGTAAAGGTCTCTGCCAAAGCATTCACTTTGAGATTGAACAGACCCAGCTCTCTCAGCCTTTCTCTGCATATCATGTTCCAGCCTCTGACCATCTTGGAGGCCTCCACTGTATTTGCTTCAGTGTGCCACTATCTTCCCTGCAGTGGGGAGCTCCAAACTGGACACAGTTCTACAGATGTGGTCCCACAAGAGCTGAATAGAGGGGAAGGAATGTTCGTTGCCCTGCTAGCTAGAGTAGTACTAATACTGTTACGCATTACTAATATCTGTTTAGCTAGCTAGCCAGCTATATTTATTTCTGCAAAGTGACTACAGTTCAATGGAAAAAGTGGTAGACGAGCATTTTCTGGGGTATCTTGGTAGCTAACATCTATCTCAGCTCACAAAAAATCAAACAAACCAACCCACAGCACTGGCCACTACATTAGATCCAGTTAAAATTATTTGATCTCACATTTGCAAGTCTGTATCAGGAAATGAAAAATCATAGAGAATATGGTAATGCCCAGTGTGTTGTGGTCAAAGTGGTTTTGTTCTGTGAAAGTGCAGTGTCTGACTTTAAACAGTTACCAGATTGTCCAAAGCATACCCATATATAGTGTCATGCTCTCTGTTATCATTGTGTGCTGAGAGTAATTTCAGAATGTATTTCTTTTATGCACTGACTGAGAAAAATGTTTGGTTCAGTGGGCTCTTCCAAGTGCACTGAAAAAAAAAAAAAAAGGATGCTCTAGATTTTGAATATCAAAAATAATTTCTAAAAGATTTAGGAGTTTTTAAAATTAAACAACATCAGAGATACACTGGTCAAGCCGGTTTGTCCCCAGGGAGTATGCTGGTACTCCCGTTGCTGTAGCAGCTTTTGGCACTGCTGCAGTAAGAACTGCACAGCAGAGCAGCAAAAGACCAGCTATTCACAGCAAACACTGAACGAAGCTAGCTTTATTTGCTGTGTGTGAATAATCTACTGTCAGGCATTGCTTTTTTCATGGAATTGTTGATTACTTTGAATCCTTCAGCATGAACTCTGATATCAGTCTTTTCACCTTACAGCTTACTCTCAAACTATTTTCTGTTCTTAATTTGTTATTCATGCTGGGATTGCTCAGCTAAGTTATTTAGTTTCCTAACTGGATGACTCCTAAGCCCACCAAGAGCTTCTAAATTAGCAATATGAATAATTTTGTCTGAATACTAATGTGAAGTTTTGTATAAGTCTTCACAGCCATATAACACTTTCCCTGATCTGTACGTATACAAGCACTCTCAGGTTGCAAATGATATAGAAGCGTAACTGAGATTTATCAAAGGTTGGGTGCAGCCAGAATGTGACTTGAGTGAAGACTGTACAGTGGATGGCTTGTCATCTGACCTGGAAGATGTGGCATACCAGGCAGTGTGTATGGTGAGCAGAGTGCTGTGGCTTCATGTTAAATCTGTTCTGGATCATCATGAAGAACACCAAGTGTACTTCTTTTATTATTGTATTATTGCCCTAATTCTAAGGGTGATCCCTTCTTTTCATTCAACCTTCAGATCATTAAAGCTCCCATCAGTTTTGATGCTATGTAATTTGGGATATGCTGTACCTGATGATTATGCTGTTCTCTTTATAATCCTTTTCATTTTCGAGTGTAGCATCAGTGAATTTAAGCAATTTAAAGTGTTTATTTATATATATATATGTAAAGACTGAATAATTCCATCTGTAAGAAGTGTGGTTGATAAGTAATATCCATCATCTGAGTTTTCTTTCATATATTCACATAATCTACTTTCAAAGATATCTCATAAATTATAATATCATATAAAATAGTTTATATCAATTATAATGGGCACTTAGCCAGCATTTTAACGTTTTCTTAAACTATGGCTGTGGAAAAAGAACCAAAAGAAATGCCTCTGTTTCAAAAATGAATGTATATACTTTAAAACTATGTGAATCAATTGGAACCAATTCAGAAATATAGGTGGAGGCATCGTGTAAATGAAAATAATATATCATTCTTCACTGCTGTAGAATATTTGTCCATAAGAGATGAAATTTTTATACTAAATTACAGTTTCTGCTGACTTCAAAAGATAACATGACCAAACTACATGGTAAGTCTCTTTCCAAGATATTTTTCTTAAAATTTATTTAAGTGAGTTGAATTATTGGCATCTTTTAGAATCAGAGCTGATTCTGGCTGCAAAATGAATACAACGCAAAGTATTCATTAGTAGTAGCGTCAAAGAACTCTGGTTATGTAAAGTTTAGGTCTTTTTTTGTTGTTATTGTTGTTGTTTTTTCTTTCTTAATGTAGACATGCCTGGTACCTTGATATAAAATAAAAGGTAAAAGCAACTCCTGGTATACTGACGTGTCTCAATACACTTCATAAACAGATATAGCTCAGTCTTAAAAGTAGTTAAATGTTCTTGTCCTTTAAGTCCTACTGGTAATCTGTTTCAGAACCTTTCCTGGTCATCAAGTCTGTGGTCACAGAAGCATTTCCAAACCAGATGAACAATAAGTCAATTTGTTAAACATGCATTGCAGGCTGATAATTATGAACACTAGTTAAACCATGCAGCTGTGTCAGGCTACATATACACACACTGAGTTACCCCAGCAGTCTAATAATTGCTTATAATCTGCGAGAAGATATTGATGCTTTTGTATAAATACTGTCTTTCTTGATTGGGGTATTATAATACCCCAACTAGTGTATTCAGCTCTTGCTATTCAACTTAGCTGATACTCTTAGAGCTTAGTCCAGCTACTCAGCAATTGGACTAAGTCTTATAACTTCTATGTTTATAAAACATGACATTCGAATTTCAGCTGTTCTTCAGTGGTGTCCATTATTTGTCATTCTAGACATTATTTGCCTTTCCATTACTAACATTTGTTGAATTCTATCCTTTTGTTCTGATCACTTTTTATGGTATTGCCCCTATCTAAGAAACATACTGACTCCATTCTTTTTTGACTGAACATTCAGGATACCCAGATGTCTTTTATTTATATCAGCTTTCCTTCTGCTATGAGGCAGGAATGCCGAAGCCTCCTTTCTCCTCTTCAAAGATGTTGCAACTTAGAACATCTGAGGGGCATAGATGAAAAGCTGTCTTCCCAAACTTCTTTCAGTAGGAACAACTTGAGCTTTTAGACCAAATTTCATCCATACTGTGGCCATGCTATTCCTCAAAGAAAGTTTTGCAGATCACTTTATTAGTGTAAGCTTCTTGGTTACTACCAAACCCTTTTCTCAGTCAAGAATCAGTAATGATCTCTTGCGTTTACAGAAATTCAAAACTGCCTCTGCATCACATTCCCTAAACTTTCCAGTCCAACTAAGTCAGGGTCTATCCTCTTCAAAATCTTGAAGCTTGCAGTAACATCCTTTCACTTATATTAAAGTGAATTGGCTTACATACATAGAACCATGGCTGCTTGTTATGATGGGGTCCGGTGACTGTAGAGGTAACCTATGTTCTTAGTTTAGGCTAGGCACATAGTTCTGCATTCAAACTACATTTAGGTCCACTGATATAATCATCATGTTCCATGTTAGTATTTTCCTCCCTCTCCCAGAAGTAAAGCCTAACATTCTACCAGCTGATACTTGTTTATCCATTTGTCCATTGCTGTCTCTACATTTTTGTTATTTTCCTCCTTTTCTGTGCCAGGAGGTGAACAAGTCCTCAAGTCCTTCCCAGCCTCCTCCCACTACATTTAACACATAAGATTCAAACAAATAGGGTCTTCCCAGAGGAAGACACAGAGAAGAAATGAAATTTAGATTTTGCATATCACTTCCATTAATGTAGATATTTTACTCTCTGCAAGCATTTTCACTTAAAATTTGTTTTGTTGTGTTGGAATGGGCAGAAAGTACAAAAAAGGGATCCTTTTTGACGGCTGTGTGCTTTAACCAGTGTCTGGTTGTCTCTACAGCTATCCCTTTAAGCTTTTCTAGGTATAAATACAGGAGTTCTAATATTTCATATAATGCATATGTAATGAAATCATAAGAAATTCCATATACACGATGAACTCACAAATTTTCTGTAATTCACTCTGCACAAAATTCCTCTCTTTAATGTCTTTTTTTTTTTTTTTGTAGAAAGTCATCAGTATTTTCTAGGAGGCCATTTTCCATCTTTTCAGTGAGTCCGTTAGAAAATCAAGCGTTCAGTAAAGTACTAACCAGTCCTTGACAGGGTTGTGTCTCCTAAGAAAAGAAAGTGCAAGGAGTTTAAATAGAACTTAAAGAATACAGTAAAATATCAGAGTTATCTTCTGGCATTGTCTTTGTTATAGACAAATGTTCTAGAAAAATAAAAATAAAAATGGAAGTATGACTAGGTGATGCATTTCCATTAAAGAGACATGTAAAACATGAACACTTGAGTACTAGAACTGCTCTGTTTTTAGCGTTCATAGTCCATAAACCAACTGAGGAAAATATACAGTATCTTGTGTTTTCTTGGATATTTTAACCTCACTCAAACTTAACAAGAAGTTCTGATAAAACTGATACAACTTTTGTATTAAGTTATAAGGAGGGTTATTACATTAAATTTGTAAGTGACTTGCATATGGAAATGACCTTTGCACACAAGAATGAAGCTAAGGTTATATTAAATGCTGAAATTAGCAGATGTCATAGATACCTTTCAGAAATAATTAAAGGTTTAACAGGCTGTTATGTTACTGTGCTCCCTAGATTGTGGTTTAACGAGATGCTGTTCTAAACCACTTTTCACACCTTCAGTGAAAAAAAATCCATTGATATTCTTTGGCTTCATATAGACTCCAGCACCCCATTTTAAAGGCTGGTGGGCTGCTGTGGTTGAGTCCTTTCCAGTTTTTGGCTCCTGGCCTTAGAAGTGTCATGTTATAATTTGCATTACTACACTCATGGATCTGCAGAGTGCCCTGTGTATTTGCCCAGGGTTGGGAAACTGTTCATTGCTGGTGTCTCCTGAGCTTTGAAGCAAAGGGTCAGGAAGTCTTTGAGTATAGTTATCACAACAAGGATGTATTTAATGTCAGTGCTAAAAAGATGCAGTTCTAGATGAAGGTGAAGAAGTATATATTGGCTTATAAGAACACTAGAGATGGTACTTCACTTTCTCTTGTTCCAGAGAATGGTGTATGACCTTACTCAGAAATAACATCAATTTTCATTTTATTGGGAATAACACCAGAAGAACAGAGACACTAAGGACTTTGACAGTGGCCAGGATTCTGGTGAGGAATAACACCCTTTTCAACAAAAGAAACCAAGACCTCCTGAAAGAAAACCATCTACACCCATTCCAAAACCTTTACATACCCTAAATTAAACTTTATCACACAGAATTGATATCAAGTGCTTTTCAGGAGTGTCTACTAAATGCCACCATAGTGTTTGAACATTACCTAGTTGCTCTTTTGCTGATTGTATTCATAATCAAATCTCTTGTCAAGACACATCTTTCTTCTTTTCCCATCTGACATCTGCTGTAATTCCCTTTTTTGCTTCTCATGCTTCTAATCATGATGCTTTGCTGCTGTTCCTGAGACATTCACATATTTCTTTCTCCCTTCTTTTCATTTCTAGATGCTGTTTCTTTCAATTGCCTGCTGTGGGAAACTCTCTGCATGTCTTACATCTGAGGGGCAGCCTTGCGCTACCTGTCATCTCTCTTTTGACTTGTCAGATTTAAAAAATAAAACCACATATTAAACCTGTGATGAGCAGTCAGAGCCTAAAACTAATTTGTCCAATACACTGCTTGAAGATAGAGCTTTCACATTATCAGATACAGTTTATAATGCAGTCTGAAATATATTTTGAATCATTTTCATCATTTCCTATGAAGAGAGACATTTTACAGTATTCTACCCAGACATTTCTTCCTGGCATCAAAAATAGCATCTAAAAAGTAAATAAACTGATTAGGAGACCCATGAAAATGCGCTGGGGGTAGTAAGGCAACAGTAATGTGAAGCAGAGGATGCTCTTAACCCCTAAGGTTCCAAATAATCATTATAAAGCTCCATTTCTTTCACAGCAGACTTTCTGCAGGAGACACAAAATAGATTTTAAGGTACAGTGAGTGCTCTCTTTTGGATGAAAGGGCCTAGACAGAGCTGCTTTGTTATTTTGTTTCAGTTTGTCCTTTAATCTTTCCACTTCTGCTGGTGGGGACTATTCTGGTGAATAATATTAATTCACCTCCTGTTGAGCTTTCCTTTGGTTTTCTAAATGGGTACTTCCTCCATTTCTTGGGCACAGGAATCATATGTCACCAAAGGAAAGACAGACATTAAATGTATGTGCAGTTCTTAATCTTCATTCTGTCCACCATCCTGTTTCTAACTCTGCCTTTGTTTCCCTCTTCCCCACCCCAAACAAAAATAAAAATAAACAAAACACAAACAAACAAAACCACAACGTAAGCAGCAGAGTAAATTTCTATCACCAACGCCTTTAATAGTTTCTGTATTTTCCTTACTTGGTCACTCTTTTAGCCTTTTCAAGATACTGTACACCATAACTTTGCAGCAGCACTTTATGGAGAAGAAAGCTTGACCATGCCATTTGTGCAGATATTCAGTTCTGGGAGAATATTTGCAGTTGTTCCAACTCAGAATTCAGTAGAAATATTTTTTCTGCACTAGAAATAGTGAAACAAACAAACAAACAAACAAACAAACAAAAACAGGTATTGCTTATTGCTTGTTCCTTTTTACCAAAGTCTCAAGGAGATAAATTTGATCAAATCCCTGATTCCTGGAAAATCTGAGGGGAGACAAAAGGCAAAAGCTAGATAGTCAGTGAACTTTTCTTCTTGTGGCCAAATGAGTGAAGACCGCTCAATAATAGAGTCTGAGCAGAGACAACCTTGCCGTTTCAAACCTACCCCTCTGTAATGACACAGAACCTGAGCGGTCCTTATGTTCACAAAAATCCTACAACTGAGGACCAGAAGTTTAGACCAAGAAGTCCCAGACACATCTCCTTTCCCCTGCTGACTGTCACATTTAAAGTTAAAAGACTTTATGTCATTAGCTGTGTCATAACACTTGGAAGACTCCTGCAGGACTTCTACCTAATCCCTGTAAGCTGAGTTTGTGTGGTGGGAGAGGTATACTCTGCACCAGTTTCCACAGAACCCCTCCACTCCTGTTAAGTGGAAGACCTACAGAAGCTTCCCACAACTATTATCCTACCATGCACCTGGATTTCTTTCCAAATAAATTGGGAGCCATGAAGGTATGATGTGTAACTAGATCTCATCTCTTGTGTAATTAAAATATGGCCAATGTGCTCTGCTAGGGACTAGTCTATTAAGGGCACCATGGGTTATAACAACTTTTAGTTCACTCGCACTGGGTGAAGTTTTCTCACTTATTTTAACTAAATGCTGTGTTGCACAGCATCTGTCATAACATGACAGAGATTACTCACAAGCCTCCTTTTCCTGTCATGAGACACTGCTGAATCCTGAATGTATGCTCTTCCATGATATTTAGGCAGTTTTTTCATACAGTCCGGCTGGCTGGGAAATGGCCTCATCAGCCAGCACAAAAGCACTCTGGAGAGATGCAAAATATAAACACCATTAGTATTTATCATAGTCCTGGAATAAACTGACCTTGGATATTAGTTCATCTGGTATGTAATAATTCACTCTGAATTAATTCATGTGATTAGTACAGGTTCAATTCAGAAAAGTGCCCTTTTCCATTTTTGGTATCCTACACTGGCACAGGGAATGAAAATCAGGAATATTGTTCCATACATTTTTTGAGTGAAATCAGAAACTTCTTTTAGTCTATACCAAGTATGCCTTTTCATGTCTTCATCAAGAGTGTTGCAGTAATCTGTCTGCCAAGAACAAACTTGTTATCTTTTGGCCAGTTGCAAAGGAGGTGTGTCCATTGTCAATTAAAAAACATTTTTCCAGATGGTTAGGAAAGCTTTTGTATCAGGTACAACTAACAGAACAGATGGATGATATCCATGGATAACTCCAAACAAAGACCAGTAGCAGTCCTAAAATGTTGCTACCTCTGATGGTCAGCCAAGATGGTTAGCCAATTTTGGAAGTTAAACTCCTGAGTTTACTGTTTATGTTGGCTGTGTGTGGCTTTTGATATTTATCTGGCAAAATGCTATGGAGCAAAACTGCATATGATGCAAAATAGAGTGCCCAAGAGAACAGGACTGGGATATCCATTCACAGTGCTGACTGCTCACCACTGTGAAAGCAACGATTTGGATTGAAGCCTGGTCATTCAGGAAAGTTTGTTCCAGAACATCTGATATGATTGCTTTTGAGGTACAGGTTGCTGTGTGGACACTTGAGCAGAAAGCCTGTAGCTCAACTGGTTTAAGAATGATTCTAGTTTTTTTTTTTTTTTTTTTTTTTTTTCCATGTCACGTTTCTGCAACCTCTTAAAAGGTGATAGATTGCAGGTAAAAGAAACTCTGTGTATTCATAAAAGTGTGTTAATGCACTAAAATACCTTTGATTTTTTTTCTCTACAAATGATTCATAAAAATAAACATGATTTTAATTTTAGATTATGTCAAATTCTTCAATAAACTGACTGACTTATGAATACTAATGTTATTTCAGATACTTTTATATAGAATAAACTTGACTCATTCCTGGTTTCATTGGCACATTCACTGATTTCCTTTGTCGTAACATGTTACTCAACATTCTATATAAGCAAAATAATCCCATACCCAAAAAGCTTTTTCTGATTCCAGATCCAGATTCACTGTGAAATACTGAAATTCATCTGCTTAGGAAGCATGTCTTCCTTCAATCTCCACCAATTTCCACAGTTCTCTTGGTATGCTAAACTTTGTCTCTCTATTCCCTTTTTTACTTCCCTCTGTCATACTCTCTGTGGTAAAAAAAAAAAAAAAAAAAAAAAAACAACAAAAAAACACTTAGCATTTCATTGCAATTAATGTTATTACTAGACAATAGCATATGATGGCACTATAAAACCAAACCAAACCAAAAAACCAACAACAACATAAAAGCAATACCAACCAAAAAAGCAAGCAACCAACCAAAAACAACAACAACAAAGCAATACAAATAAAACCACATGTACAAGAATAAAACCAAGGAGGCTTGGAGAAATTTAAAACTGCAGTAGCTTTAAAGACAGCCAATATCTAATCAGAATACAAAAAACTTATCTCAGTTCTAGAGAGCCTGGAGAATTTAGTGGCTCCAGCAAGCTGTTCTGAGTCAGTGCAAAGTATTAGCACTGGCACTACTAAAAATATATAAAGAATGAAAAGCATGACTGTGAATCACTGTTTTGAGTGAAGCGAACTAGGTTTAGTGAGTCTAGCTAGCATGCCTGTAAACCCAGCTGGTTTTGCAATGGCTGGGATATATGGCTGTCTATATTGTGACTATGAAAATAATATTCACAAACTGCATAGCATTTTTTTGAGTCTGCACATTATCCATGTAGTCTTAAGAGATATTATTTCACTTAACCTATGAAGTAATGTATAGTTCCACCATCCACGTGCATCTTACCTTACAAGTGTTGTCTGATCTTTTATCATGTGTTTCTCTAAAATCTGAAACTCTGAAATCTGTTAAAACTAACCTAGGGCAACAAGGTGCCTGTGGGCTCAGTGGGCAGCATGCTTAAAGGGATTATTTCTTTTCCACACAGCTATGTTTCATTCAAAATACAAAGAAAACTTTAAAGCTGCCATTGAGCAGTTTTAATGATGCAGATAAAGAGATGGTCTGTTAAAGACAAGGCATTAATTTGCTGAGAGAAATCTTGAGCTGTAAAATGTGAAAAGCCCAGGAAAGAAAATCTAACAAAATAAAGACAAATAACTCATCTAACACTATGACAGAATAGGAAAGGTCAGGCTTAAATTCAAAAATAAGAAAAAGGACAAGCCTTGGAGGTAAAGAAGAAAGGGAAAAAAGCGCAACCTTAAAGTTGGGGAATAAATAAATCAAAAACAACAACAAAAACTATGAAGAGTACACAACTAGAAAGCTCAACAAACAGTGGACAGAATAATCCTCTAGAAGACTTGAGACATTAATAATTACTCTTTCCATTAAATGATGGGCCTTTTAATTGGTGTACACTGTGACACTGTACCCATCTAGCAGTTCTGGCATGAACTTCCAAAGCAGCCAAACACCACTGTAAGCGAGTAATCTGTATCTAGGATTCTTCTTGAAACTGATGCTTGCCTGCATTTAAAGTTAGTGAGGAAAATGTGTCTGTGGTTCTGAAGGGGTGTCTCAATCTGGAGGAGATGAGATCTCACCCTTTTCAGAGATAATATCTTTTGGACTGAATGCTTTTCTGGGGCCATGTTGATGTCTGTGCACCACATTCCTTCTTATTCTGCCATATGGTTACCTCTGTGTGAAAAATCTGACATGCCTTTGTTATTTAACACAGAGAAGTGTAGGAGGAACTTCTTCATTCAGAGGGTGGTGAGGCACTGGTATAGGCTGCCCAGAGACACTAAGGATGCCCCATCCCTGGAGGAAGGCCAGGATGGACAAGGCCCTGGGCAACCTGATCTAGTGGGTGGCATCCCTGCCCATGGCAGGGGGGTTGGAACTGAATTTCTCTTCCAACCCAAGCCATTCTATGATTCTATGATATGATTCTGTACCACTGTGATTGTCTTCTGCTGTATCTTCTGCTGTACCAGCAGTACCAAAGTACTGCAAAGCATAGTTTTACAGTACTCCAAATCACTGGCTATAAATTGGCTATGGCTTTTTGGAACTGGGAGGAAAATAAAAAGGATGTCAAGTCTTTGTAAGCAGCAGATATCCAGATCTCTGTTTTTCCTCCAAAAAAATAACAGTAATACCAAGTAGGTCCCATATGTTGCAATGGGCTTGGTTTTGCTTATTTGTTTGTACCTTTTTGTAATGCAGCAGGAATGCTTGTGTCAATCCTAGTGACACATAGAAAGGAAATGTTACTGATACTATGCTGAAGCAAGATGGGCCTGCTTATCAGGACAAATGGCAGAGGTAGGAGAACTCCCACTTCTTGTCTTCTGAGGGAAAGCCATGACTTCTGCTCTTCAGTCCTTTCTCATTGTTCTCATTCTTGTGTGAGATGATCAGATGGAGTCTGGCTTTAGAAAAAAGTGCTTGCCTCTCAATTACCTATCCTCATTCTATAACACTTGGAGTTGGAGTTTGTTTATTCCTCACCCGTATAAGTAACTACATAAAATCACTTGCTACAGTTTTTCTCCTTCTCAAGTCATTTTCTTTTCAACAGTGATAGCTGATGAAGGTCTGACAAGTCTATAAATCAAAGTTGTCTACTGACAGAGCAGAGGAAAATAACTTGAGAGGCATTCAGATCTTCTTTACAGAATAATATCTCAGCCTGCACCTCTGATTGTTCAAGCTGGAGAATGTTCTGTAAGTTGCCTGAACATAAAGCTGGGTATAGACATGATTTTTTAAGCTCTTGCTCTGATTGCTGGAAGCAGGTTAGATGCCTTGCTTATCTTGTTCTTCAGTGTATTTAATGGAAATAAATCTGTTTGCTAAGCAAATGGCAAGTGTTTGCTTTTCGATTTAATAGGATTATTTATTTATTTATTTATTTTACCATACCTGATAAGAAAGGCAGCAAAGCACAAAGGTAAGGGGGAGAGGTTTTTTGTTTTGATATGAGCTTATGCCTTTTTAATGTAAAAAATGAAATCATCAAATCATCATGTGTTATACCACTGTCCTTGGCAGTAGCAAAGCTGTTGTCCCCTTTGTCAGCAAAACCCTCACACCTTGCCACCTTCTGGAATCCCAAACTCTGAGCTGGGTGGCTAGGGTCCTTACACAATGGACAGGAAGAGATGGCTCAAGGTGAAGGGAAGCTGCCTAAGTTGCTCAGGGAAGATGGAAATGGGTTAAAAGAACCAAGAGCTGACATTCGCACAGAGGTAACACATTGTTAGGGTGAAAGATTCAAAGTCTTTCTATTAGGCATTCAAAGTTAAGTTAATATTATGCTTCTCTTCCTCTCTGTGCTTCTCAACATCTTTTTTGAGAACAGAATGGTGCTTGCCTGTCATTAGCTTTAGATAATTACAGCCATTCAAAGCGGATATTCAAAAGGCAAAGGTGATCTGTTTCATAGCTTATTTCCACTGGTGAACCCACTCAAACTTTGAAAGCTGGCAGCAGTTTGTCCTTTATTAGAATTGCCCTAATATTGTATATTGAGGATGGCTTGGGAGCCTGGGACCATGCTGCTCAGAATGGTCTGAGAAACTGTTGCTTCTTGGAGCCTGAAGGCAGAGAATGTGCAGTGATATCCATGTGCCCTCAGGAGAGAGATTATAGAGGTGAGAACACTTCCTAGGAGCTTAATTGATGGAGATAACAGTGAACAGCTAAGCACCATATAGGTCCTTGTGTGTTCCAAAGGGATAAGATCTTAACTCACATTAGGAATCAGCTGCCCTGTAAGTGTGCTTCCATGTATGATAAAATCATGTGATTTAGACTGAAATACAAGGTATTTGAAAAATAAGTTTGTGCTCAAGAAATGCATCATACATATGAAGCACACAGCTTGTTCAGATGATTTTCTGAAGTTCAGGCAGTCATGTATTCAGAAATGCCTGTAAATATGTTGTTCTAGAGCTTAGTTTCACTGTGTTTATAGGTAGTTTTAAAAGTGAAGCCTGCATATACCTCAAACCTGCCAGATGGGTTTGAATAAGAAACTCTGCAGCCATGTAGCTTCTCTTGCAATGTTTTGGCTAAGAAATTTGGCATGGAGTTCAGTGTGCTATAATTGCCTGCAAAAGTCTGTTTAGATGTACTGAAGATATGAAAGAAAGCTGCAATAGGACTGTATGTGAGTTTAGATTTTTTTCAGTGAGGTTTTAATTATTCTTTTATTCACTGTACAAATCTTCAAGAGAGGGGAAGGAAAGGAGAGACACCAAATTACATAAATGTCCTACCAATAAGAGGACTTCATGAGTTGGGTTTTGAATGTAGTTTTCCCGTATTCCAGTTTGGTACTTTTCTTAGGGCAATATATACATGTATTGTGCCTGTCATTTTTTATTCTGGACCTTAAGCAAGCTCTGAAACTTTTCATGGGTTTGTAGATTTGGAAATAAGAAAGCTTCTGGTTTCTGTTGGGATACAGAAAGTTTATTCCTAATGTGGAAGTAACATAAGTTAACGGACTTTATCATCAGAGTTCAAAAGCTGTTTTTAACTTTTGACATTTTTTGTTTTCCTTTCTAGAATGTGTTTTAATTCTCAGTCTGACTCTAGAACCCAGCCTTCATATCCTGGTTATTTCTTGTTTCCATCTTGGCTTTTGCACTTCCGCTCATATCTGAATTGAGTCTGTTGGCAGCCCACTCTCTCACACCGGTGAAGAGACTGGCTCCAGTTCTAGTATTGCCCTGCAGGCATTTGAGAAGCACCAAGTGTTTCTTGGTGAGAGAGAGGGAAGCAGGATAGGATGTACTAAAATAAATAAATATCCCCTTTTCCCCTTTTCTGCTGTTCATAACTGAGGAGGTTAAACTCTTATCTGCTTAACCTCACATCTCATAACTCAATTAGACTCTTAGCATGTTGTCTAGAGGCCTCCAGTAAGCCCTCTGGTGTTCTCTGATCCATAATAATTATGAAGGCAGTGGTAAAGAAATAGGTGAATGGGATTGACAGTCCAATACTTTTCAGCATTCCTTTCCCAGGCTGTAGGTTTTATTTCTCAAAATCTGTCTGTCAAATTCCTGCTGATGGGAACGATCGAAAGGTGCAGGCCAGAAGTTACAAGGGACCGATTATTTCTTTGCCCAGGGAGCCTTGTAAAAGAACAACACATTAACAACAACAACAAAACAGAAATTTGCCATCTTATAGAAAAGAGACAAGCAATGAAAAGAATTGCTTACCAGAAGCAAAGGAGCAGAAGAACACAACAAAGAAAAAAATAATATTTTCTATTTTCATTTAAAGGTGAAAGAAACATTGAAAGTGCAGCTGCCTAGAAAGATATCCACAATCATCCTCAGTAGGCTTACCAGAGCACTTTAAAAGGAGGCCTTTTACAAATCCACCTCCATCATCTTCCCCCCCCCCCGCTTTTTATTAACTAAATAAGTGAACCGGAATTATCTTCAACCACTTTCATTATTTTCTTATGAGTTCAGTAAATGTTTCAATAGAAGAGAGATAAACAAATAATAGATTTTATGTAAATATCACTTGCTAATGATGCTATCAAGAGACTCAAAAGCAGGAAATGGGAGGAGTTGATAAACAGGAGAGGTTAATTGAAAGTGCTGTGCAAAGTGGGTTTAAGACATGGCTGCTGGGTGAGGAGATTGTTGTGTTCCTGCAGTTCATCCAGGCAATGAATATATTTGATTAGTTGATTAAAGGCTACTGTACATGTGAGGAATAATGCACCTAAGAGATTATGAGGAAATATACTGCAGAAAGACTTTTGTTTACTGGGATCAAGAAAATTCATAGCCAAGGAAAATATATGCAGAGAGACCTAAGCATGTGCCAGGTGACACCTGGACTTTCTTCAATGTCAGGTATGAGAAGACTGTGATGTACCACATCTTGTTCTTCCTACACAGGAGCTCTTTCAGGCCCTACCCTCCTTCCACATTTTATCATGTTCTGCATATTTTCTTTCCTCACATGACTGTGGCTCATCAACAATGATAGTAATCTCTGAGGCCCCAAACTAGAGTAAGCCTGGACCAGAACAGCATCTGACTGATTTCATTAGCAATAGATGCATTAAATGACCCAGAATTACTTGGTTTCATAGCACAAAATGGGACTTCACTATCTTCTGAAAGTAAGGCTTTTATAAATATTAATATGGAGACCAAACTATGAGAAATGAGGAAGCTGAAAGAGATTGAGAGGATTCCTAGTCCTTGACAGCTATTTCTATATTGGTCATAGAAATGTTCACTGAATCTTAGTTTCTGCAGAAGAAATATATTATCTGGCAGCTAAAATGGCAAGGGTTTTGTATTATTACTGTTTTTTAATTATTATTATTTTGTTGTTTTGTTTTGCTTTATTTTCTGTTTATTACATTACTAATGTGTAAAGAAGAAAGACATTAAGATAGCTCAAGATCAATCTATTCCAATGTTATAGGTAACCCCAGTATGACTGGTTATTTTTGCATCTCACTTGTCCTTATCAGATGTTGTCTTGGTGTAAATGTATAAATGAATGTAAAGAAAGGTCAGATCCAAAGACTATGAAAGGCAAAAGGTATTTGAGAGAGAGAATCTGCAAAGGAAATGCTGTATGAATAAGATAGGTGAGGTAGATTGCACATTTATATATACATTGAATAAAGTATAATCTAATAATTGCAATGACTGAGCTAATTAAAAATAATTCAACTGAGTCTGAGCAAATTCACAGTGGAATTAGATGAGTGGAGAAGTGCTAACATTATTGAAACCCATCCTATGTTGAAGAAAGCTGGAGCTGAATTTCTAGAAGAACTTGTGCTGTTATCAGACAAAGTAACTTTACCTGCATTATACATGTTTCTTTTGCGCTCACTCTTGACTCTCAGGTTTTTATAAGTACAGTCAGTACTGCTCAGCAGGTTCTGTTCATCCAAGATGCATTGAAAATTGCTCTACAAATGTATCTAGACCATTGTCCATATTAAAGGTAGTATTATCTTCTCTACCATTATTATTGATTCTGTTGATCATATGGACACTAGTGCTGTGTTTCAGAGTGAGGAAATAAGGATAGAATGACTCTGTAGTGAAGAAGTTGGTGGTATCTGTCTTTGGTACGTTCTAAGCATGATTTGTGTTCACATATAGACTGGTTCTGAAAATAGATGGTCAAACACCATTAATGTATTTTGTTTCTAGTTTATATCTGGTTTCTAGGAAGCAATTCAACTCCAGGAACAGAATCTGCTAATGCTATTGAACTCTCTTCCCAAGAAAAGCTTAGCCTTTCTTCCACATTTGCCTCAGCAAGCTGCTGTTTTTTGTTTGTTTGATTGTTTGTTTGTTTTTAATCCAAAGAAGTGCATAGTTGGGCCCTGCTATAATGCAGAATAGCAGTGACTGACTGGTGTTTTCAACTACCCTGTTTGACTTCTCTGAAATAAGCTAGAAAGGTTTTCACAGTCAGTTGCAACAGAGAGGTGGTGTGAGGAGCTGTTCTTACTGAACCTCAAGTATTACACCTCAAGTTCCTTGCGCTGCATGTTACTCTTCTAGCTCACCACTCCATAGCTAGTGTTTATGCTTGCCCTCAATAATTATGATTCCTTCTCACCATTGCCTCCCTCCCAGCAGATCCCAGTCTGTGACCTGGGAGGCGAAGTAGCCCGATAGTTATCCAGTAGCTGACTGCAGTGACATGAGTGTCGCTCAAGAGGCTTCTACACTTAAAACCACCCAACCACACTGCGTCCTCCCCAAGCCCAGCTTTTATTTGCATTCTAATGCGGATTTTGAGTCTATGTGAACAGTGACACTTAGTGGCAACTGCCAGAACTATGCCTTCAGGAGTGTAGCCTGTGTTTGCATTGGAAAGTTTACAAATTTTGAAATTACAACATATCTAACTGGCTGGTTCTCCTTTGAGGTAATCAGAGAGGTCAACAATAGCCATGTAACTTGGCTTGCCAGTAGATTCATTCATGTTCTAGCTAAACTCTGCTACAAATGGAAAAGCAAGAAAATAAAAGGAAAAACAACGGGGGGGGGCGGCGAGGGGGAGGGAGACACATATTTGCCTGAGTCTCAGTCACGTTAATTAATGTATGTGATGGTGTTTGCATGTGTAAATGCTCTTCTCTGTATAGTGTGATTAAAATTATTTGGTCTTAGTACTTGAAAAATCACAAAGTCCTGGTACAGAGACCAGGTTCAATTATTTCTAAATCCTTATTAGTTCTTTCTTTACTATGGACTAGTCTCATTGTTCTGTGTTTCTGGACTTTACCTGACCTTTTTTTTGCCCTTTATAGGTAGTGCTTTTATTGGCTACTCTATTTCTAGATGAGATAATAGTTGGACAAATGTATTTGACTCACTTGCATTTATGGAAATGGGAAAACACACTTAGTGCAAGCCACCTTTCATTAGTCCTCTGAAGACTTACATTTTTCTTTTCTCCCTTTCTTCTTAATTTTTTCCTATTGACTCTTGGTTTGTGTTGCTGCTTTTTCTGCATGTTGTAAAGCATTGCCATTGCTGAACATGCCAATTGCTCTCCTTTGGTAAGAAAACTATTACCTGAAATTGATAACTGCTATGTGTCTCAAATAAAATGTGCAGCTGATTACCTGTGGTTGTGATTTCTCCATGCATAAATGGAAATATCCTCGTTGTTGACTGCAGATCAGCTACAAAAAGTGCAGAATTCCTTTACACATGATGTTGCACACAAGTAAATGTTGTCTGTGCTGTCATGTGCATTATGGAGCATTGTGTCTTACTACATTGCTGCATACCTACATAGGCTGAGGGGTATAATGCTGTGAAGCCTGAGATAACTGAGGATAAGATAGAGACTTTCCATTTGGCAGATAGTGTTGCTAGATGGCTATATAGATTATTATTTTTTGTCTCTGCCATGGGTGAGATAGAGTGAACAACTACCCATAGTGGATCTGGATACTTGGCATTATTTAGGAACAATTAAGATTATGTCTCATACAGTCACTTGTTTCCCCCTCAGCACTGCATTCATCAGGGCTCAGTTTCCCTCCCTGTCAGGGAGACTGCTGTTGTTCTAGTAGGGTGGGACAGAAAGTTGTGTCAGTTTGTGCTGTGCAACTGCTTTCCTGTCTCATCTGTTTGTGACCAAGGTCCCTGGGTGTCCACAATGTATGTTCCCATGCACCTCCCTTATCTCCAGAGATTTCCCATACTTCAGGGATCTTTCTTCCACTGAGGATCTTCTCCCTTTCTCTAAGCTGCTAGCACCCAGTTTTCCCAGAATCACAAGGCATGATCATCCTCCTGATCGGTGGTACAGTTTCATGTTTGTTTTTAATTGGAGGATTCAGGATACAGCACTCCTCTCTAGACCTGATGTTATCAAAATCTCCAACCACATACAGTCTGCAGATAGCAAGCTGCACACTTGTGAGTTCAAAAGTTCAGTTTGGTACATTCACCTGCTCCTCATACATCCAATTATCTGCCACTAATAAGCATTCACAATTTAAGTTGTTTTTGTTGGTGATGTTGTTATTTGTTTTGTTTTGCCCACAACAGTTTCAAAGCACAAGTTTAATTTTATTTAGATATGCACCATCCACTTGTCTTTTAGCTGCAAGTAACTCATTTCTTGCCAGATCTTTTCAACTTCCAAAGCCTGGAGTCTGTTAGGCTCACAAGAACTTTGCGCTAAACTTCCTTTTAAATTTAGTCTGTAGTCAGTTAGTGTTGGTTGACATACACTCCTTTTTTTCCTCTGAATCTGCAACAAATTTACTGTCTCTACTGAAATCTTTGAGACAGGGCCTACTCTTCAAGAAGTTCTCTTTCTTCCAGTTCTTCTGTGCCTGAAGTTATGTCTAGATAATGTGATTAAGAGCAGGCTTAAATGTAAACTAAGGCATTTTGTCTTTCCACAGGATCTGCCTGCTTTCTGTATTGGTGACCTTAGCATAGATTTAGCTCAACAATAGATAAGATGATGGAGTCAGATTTGTCTGGTGCATAGTGGGAAAAAAAAAAAAAAAAGTGCAACAAACAAAATCTGCAACACAAGACATTCCATATAAGGAAAAAAAAAAATACCATGAGCTTTATCAGACATTGGACCAGGCTGCCCAGAGAGGCTGTGAAATTTTCTTCCTTGGAGATATTAAGAGGTCCATTACATAAAGTCCCGTTTTACCTGATTTACATGGACCTGCACTGAGCAGAGGGTTAAACCAAAAAAAAAAAAAAAAAAAAAAAAAGACCTCAATCTCAAAATCATGGTGACTCATTCTAATTACGTTACCCTGAAGCTTAAGACATGCTTGAAGAAAATGCTTATCTAAAGCCTGAAGAAGGCCAGTCAAACCTTCTTATATTTGTTGCTTGAATTTTCTGACTTGTAGTGATCATAACAGAGATAGTGAATTTATATAAATCATTCATTACCACAGTCAATATTTTGCCAACTAGAACTCCAAATAACATATTTAATGGCAGAGGCAAAGAACACAGAGGCAAGGCAGGAGGAAGGATAATCATGGTTTTTTCATAGTCTGCTTGGCCAGAATTATTTAAATAAACAAACAAAAAAGTCCACTGAATCCAAAAGAAAAGCACTATAAATTGAGCTAATTTTTAGGTGGTTACTTTCTTAATCTTTTCTAAAAATCAGGGCCTCTTTGGGTATCTCTCATAAGCACTACAACATGGAGGCACCACAAATCACTAGTTACTTTGAAAAACTAGCTTTTATATAAAAATAATTATTGTTCCAAATGAATAGCAATCAAAACAGCAGAGCTAGTTAAATGCGTTTTGAAGAAACAGTCTTCCATGGAATTACATATCTTTCTTGCAGTCACTAAGAGTAAATATATTCAGAATTTGGTATAAAAGGAAACTAAAAGATGAGTTCCATGCTACGTAGAAATGTCTTATTTATTTATTTCCTTCCCCCCCCCCATTGTTTGCTTTAAAGAAAACATGTTTAACTCATTTGGTATGAAGCCAATGTCAGTTCTAGTTGTCTCTAGCTTATATCTGGTAACCTTACATTTTAGAATCATGAAATGACATGGACTTGAGGGGACCTCTGGATGTCATTTGGTCCAGCTCACCACTTAAAGCACAGATGACTCAGATCAGGTTGCTCAAGCTTTTGTCCATTCAGATTTTGAATATCTCCAACAACCTCTCTTTGCAGACTATTCCAATATTTGACACTGTTACGGTATTTTTTTATCTATTTTTTTATTTTCTTAACATCTGATCAGAAACTCCCTTGCTATGCCTTGTGTCTTTTTCTTCTTGTTCAGCCACTGTACTCCTCTGAGGAGAATCTGGCTCCATATTCTCTATGCCCTCCCATTCAATAAAGACAGAAAAGACTGAAACACTTTGACTGAAGAAAATATTTTGATTAAAAAAATAAAATATAAATAAGAACAGATAACAAAAATGGATAGATTCTTGCCCACTTTCTATATGAACCTTTTCTGTTCTGCATGCCTTGGGATAAAAAGAATGTGTATGTGTTGTGAACTCCGAATGACTGAGTAATGAAAAGCTAGTACAAATTTTGAAACAAAACTAAACTTCTGAACTTGTGGACTTTGTTAAAAAAGGTACTAAGTTGGAAGTATGAAAGCATATTAGAGGGAAGAGCTTTACATGTAAATATTTGCATCTTAAAAATACATTTTCTGTTTCAGAATATTTATAAGAATAATCTTGGAGATGTAAAGTATAATAATATTAAAATCTTCTTTATGTATTTTTATCTCTTGATGTTATATATATTTTCACAGAATGAGTGCATTTTAATTATTCATTGCCCCTCGTTCTTTCGATGATGAGCTGTTTTGCAAGTGCAATTCTTAATAAATTTTACAAGGCAAAATCTGAGAGCTGGTTAATGTTTGGAGTGCCTGACCTCAGAAGGATCAGTGTTAGATTCTTGCTGCTCAACAACATAGCACTACTTTTCAGCTCAGAAAAGATGGTATTTATATTTTCTCTGTGTATCCTTTCACACTGAACAACACATTGCTTTCATTTCCAGGTATTCCTGTAATTGTGCCTTCCAACTGCAGCACCACAGTATCTTCCAAGTGCTCTACACAGTTTGATGTGATTGCCCGTTATGATCTCTGATTATGATGGAAGTGTGTTTCCAGCTACATCACTCCATCTCTCCTCAGTCAAATTCAATTTCAGTTGGAGGGAGCTCTGCCATCCCCTGCCCGTCATTTGCTATTGTCTTCTTTCACTGAGTTCAACCTGTTGATGTTCTGAGTGCCAAAGGCGTATCATTTGATTTTAAAAAGCCACCTCCTTGGTGAACACCTCGGGGTATTTTCAGCTCTATTTAGATTTGGGCATTGCGGCTTTAAATTGCTACTTTGGGCTCTATTAAAACAATTTAAAAAAAATAAAATGTCAGTGTGCACAAACAGGTAATTGAAAATAGCACTGCCTAGGAAAAAATACAGTTTTCCCACAGATTTCCTTAGCTTTTGTTTAAAAGCTCAGCATTAGTGTTGTTTCTTTATTATTATTATTTTTATATATTTTTTATTTAGTACAAATGTTAATCATGATAAAATGTCGTTGGCTTGGATAGCTGTATAATGGTTGTTAACATATCCATTTATGCAAGAACAAATGATCTGCAGGAGTTGTGGTACACAAAAGTGAGAAATCCCAGGTAGTTCTCCATTAACATCAGGAGTGTAGTTCCCATTAATTTATGAATGTTTGTTATTATTTTTCAACATAAAATCCTTTATTTATTCCACACACATTCAGGTTTTGGTAGTATAGTGTCTGTGAGTGGTAAAATACTCAATATCCAACATCCTATAATCATAAAATATTTTTATCCTGGAGTCACAAGAAATCTTTGAATTCTGACAAAACGTATAGACTGTATAGCTAGTATCTTGATGTCTTGTCAACTCTGAAGTCATTAATACTAGTGCAAATAGTTAGGCAACATTTTATGAACTTAGCCTTACTTTGCCTTCCTTTTGCATCTGTGTAAGTTCTATACGAAGTGCAAAATATTCATCTAGCTTCAGTGGGAGCACTACAGATGAAGACCATAGAGAGAGCTCAGATAATTGTCTGTGACAACCAAGGTTAAATTTTCTTTAACAAACATTTTAGTGAAGTGATCAGTGTTTTCAGCTCCAAAACTTCATTTAAAAAATCTATTCCAAAACATTATTTTAAATAAATAAATAAAAAAATCCATGAAGAGCAAATCAATATGTTTCATCACTAGTTTGCACTAATACTTCTCAAGCTAGCATTTTCTTACTCTAAATACTTTATTGGCAAGATATTAGTAGTGAATAAAGCATAGATTTCTATTGAATTTGGTAGACCATTTCATTTCATTTACAGATGGGTACAGATCTACTGTAAAGCATTGCAGACACTTGAAGAATTTTCTGTGTATCAACTGGTGCAATGGAGTTTTCTATACTGCATTAAACAGTGTAATTGGATGATTCCACAACCTTCTCTTCTTTTCTTCTGGTTACCTTAAGTCAGTGTCTTTCATTCAATGCAGATGTATCTGTAAATAGTGACCTGCTTTCACAGAAAGTGGTCCACACTGTTGCCTTGTGTGCTCTTGGTCCTCCATAAACATGAAAAATTTAGGTAAAGAAAAAGAACCCTGTAAAATAATCTAAAAAGCAGAAAGCATAATTAAGTTGTGAATGCTACACATGCTCCCAGGAAGGCATAAGGAAGACTGAGGGGTGGGAGGATTTTATTGACCTAAGCATTTTGGAAACCGAAGTCAAAATGACGACTTCAGTCGTCATTAGACAGGTCAACCCTGAACTGTCTTGATATCACACCAGACTGGCTTTTGGAAGGAGTTAAGCACTTTCTCTGCTGCTTGTCAGTTCCTTCCTATTGGTTTTGACATCACTTGATGTTTATGTAGTGCTATAGTGGCTTTACATTTGTTGAAATTCTAGGTCTTACAAGATTGACTGTTGGTATAAGAAAATGTGGATGTTGATCTTTCGAAGTCTGAGTTAGTGAAATTGTGCTCACTTTCAGTCAGTCTTCACTCATTCACAGATGTCTCTGAAAGAAATCAATATGCCTTTTCAATCAGTGTCTCTTTGACAATTGCTATTAGAGAAAAATCCTTGCTGATGTTGCCCACATGTCCATGAGGCAAGTCAAAAGGGACCCATATTCTATGTTATGGGCAAGTTGTAAGGGGATCTGAGCATGGAGCAACAGTTACTTTGGGGTATGTTTTACCCAGGGATATGACCCACAGCTGTTCCTGTGCCCAGCCTAGGTAAGCATTTTGCCTCGTGTGAGACCGTGACATGGAAAATCTTCCCTCTCTCAGCAGTCCTGTGATCTTGTAGTTTCTGGTGCTGGGATGTTGAGCGCAGAGCGCTGGTGATTTAAGCTGTTTGGCTTTGCTGGAGAGTGAATCAGGAGCACTTGCTTAGTCAGGCGCAGCTGACAGTCGGTTGCAGAAGCGGTCGTGTATTGCCTTCCATCTGTGACTGTCACATCTACCGTGTGGCTGACCACACAGGCTGCATACCTGCCGCAGCTGAGGCTCTCCAAGCAGCTCGGTTTGCTCTTGTGCCTTCCTTCTGAAGGTCTTCTCTAACTTTATGAGAACAGTTCAAAGCCCTTTCTTCACAAAACAAGCAGATTTT
Organism: Heteronetta atricapilla; assembly: GCA_011075105.1. Taxonomy (NCBI): domain Eukaryota; kingdom Metazoa; phylum Chordata; class Aves; order Anseriformes; family Anatidae; genus Heteronetta; species Heteronetta atricapilla. The sequence goes on along the minus strand of CM021731.1, from coordinate 137,405,654 downwards.
CCTCACAGGACAGGCAGTGAGGAGAAGTGATGGGTATGCTCACATTGTAGGCAGAGTAATGCTGGTGTATGAGGTGCCAAAACCACAGGATCATTCCATAGTCCTTGTATACTGAAATCATAAATGTTTAGAAGTGAAAAATTAATTTATAATGTGTAGGTATAGACTCTAGCACAATTAGGGGCACAAATGGGGTGTGTGTGTCTCAGAGCATCTAGATATTACTATCCTATGCGTAGTAATATCATAATTTAAGATACGATTTCTTCAGCTTTATTCCGCTCCTAAACCATTACTCATCTTGACTGCATTGTGTATTATGCATGAAGACAAACTTAGGCTTTGTGGAAAGAATGTTAGCTTGGGATTTCCCATGTCCAAAAAGTGCATGTTCTTTAATAATGTGTTTAGACAACATCAGCTTCAATCTAAAAGGATTTTCTGTTGTATTTTGTTCATAGTGTCTGTTACTCTGCTGCTTGTGACACCCTCAAGCAGAGGTACATACACATACAAATGGAACAACCTGCAGGGGAAAAAGGGAAAACCCCAGTCTTAAACAAAGATGATGAAAGCTTTTAAAAAGGCAATATTCTCAAATAAAAAAGTGGTTAAAGAGGAGCAAGAGGAAAATATTTAAATGCAACTCTATCCATTTCTACCTGCTAATAAAGAGAGTGTTTTCTGTGCCTTGTCTAATGGGAAAATAGAGCAAAAGAACTTCCTTTCACACTAGTTTCTATAGTGACAGTATCCTCAAAATCATCTTTATGCAACCAAAAATAACTTGATAGTACAGTGTAGAAATGGAGCTTAATCAGTTTTCTATCCTGCAAAAACAAAACAGTTAATGATATTGAAAATGAGAATTTAAATTGCATATAACATAAAATTCTTCTAGGTGAGTAAGTGAACGTTTGTTCCTGCTAATGAAGTGAGAGGTTGCAAAGAAAGGCCAGCCTACCAGCCTCATAACCTCAGTCAAGGTCCCCAGGGTTCACCATGCTTTTGTGTTTGGGTCCACAGTGTTACATCTACCTGTTCCTTCATTTGTCCAGGTGTAAGTGAGTTCTCTTGTTTTCCGTGGGGTCTGTGGCATTCCTTCTCAGCACAGACACTAGACAGCTGAACCTGTTTCTGTGATGGACTAGAAGCAGCACAGATCCCATCTGGTCACATGAACTGACCTTCATGCTAACACCCAAGAGGTCCAGACTCAGTCCTCTGTCGTCTCCTACCCTGCTGAATCCTTCGGTGAGGTCAGATGAGCTACTTAGCTTCCCTTTCCCTCCACTTTTCTTTTTCCCCTGTTCTAGAAGAAGCCTTCAAGACTGGCACAGATCATTCCCCAGTGGCTAGTAGGGGCATAGTGACTGAAACAGCAGAAACTGAAGGACACTTGTTCCAGAAATTAATTGTGTTAGTGCTCAGATAAAACATTTTGTTCTTCAAGGACAAACGCTTCAAATGCTAGTTGAAACAAGGAATTTGAGAAGTTTTCTCTGTCCTTCAAAGTCCAAGAGAGAGCTAAATCTCAGCAAAACAATAGCAAGTCTGCATGATCTTTTGTGCCTGAAATCCCTCATTCTTTGGGATTTTATCAGGTGGTCCAGGACACCAAAGCCCTTTCTGCAAATGGCATCTCCTGACAGTCATCACCGCTTTCTTTCTCCTCTCTGCAGTCAGTGTCTCCCCTTTTCTCACTGCCTTGCCCCCAAATTCCTTTTTTTTTGTTTGTTTGTTTGTTTGTTTGTTTGATTGTGGGGTTCATCCAAACCCTAAATATTTCAGGTAACTGGTAACTTCTGTCTTTCATTATCTGTGGGCTCATCTTCCAGACAGAGTGGGCAGTAATTTGCAAAGGACTTAGCTAGTTCACGGCTGATTCATTACACACTGAGACATTAAATATTGAGCAATTTTACATAATTAACCAGAATTCCTAAATTACATGCAGGCAGGTTCCTCAGCCAGTCGCAGCTGATTGTGCTTCAGTTACTGATGAATAGTAGCAGTAAAAAAAAAAAAAAAAAAAATCAGCTTCTTCCCAGGATTGTTTTTACAGACAAGTCTGTCTGTCATGATGTAACCATCCCAACAGCATGCTTATTTAGCTGCTTAACTGATTTTACCCTCAGAGCCACAAGGTACTGTTAGAGGAATAGTTCACAAAGTCTAATTAAAAAGAATGACACCATTATTTTTCATGTGTATCTATGTTAATGTCCTCTTGCATATCAGGCTTCATTATTCTTCATGATTACAGCTCTTTGTTTGCAAACATGCAAGTCGAGAAATAATTATGAATAATGCAGGTCACCCACAAGGTCAGAGAGGCAGAAGTGATCACTGAGTAGTTTTGTTCCTGGAAAATCAGAGAGATTGAATTGCCAGAGCATTGAAAGCCTGCAAGGCAACATATGCCTGCTGCTCAAAATGTATAAGGTGCAACCAGATGTTCAAGGGTTATGCTCAGCAAAGAGACCTCTGATGCATAACCAGTTCTGGGAGGCCTGTTGTCCAGGTGTGCTCTCCTCCATGGCTGGAGCCCGTAAGTGGAGAGACAAGGAGTGGTGCTTCATCCCTCACTCCCTCATCCCTGCAGTGCTTTGTGTGTGGGTCCTGGAGGTCACCATCTCTCTTGATGAGCAGATGCTGGCAGTGAGGAAAGCAACGGCCTTGCTGAGTTGCACTACCCACCTCTGGGACTGCATTGCAGGGCTATATAGAGGAATATGATTCCTGGCTGAAAGCTTAAAAAAAAAAGTCATTGCAAATAAATACTTTGCTTGTGCACTGCTGTTTTGAAAGCATTGATTTACTTCTGGTGAAGCTTCTGCAGGAAGCTACCCCACCTTTTGTTGGAGGGGAACAGTGAATCTTACCCTGACTTTTCACCTGCTAGCAAAATGCCAGTCTCCTGGGTTGTGCTTCCTACCTGAAGTCATCCAGCAGTGCCAGGAGCCACAATAGCTGCCACCCTTTGGCCCATCATTGTCCTTGGACACATGACATTTTCTGAGGGAGCCATTCGGAGCTATGAAAAACAACTTAAGAAACTCTGATATGGAAGAAAATACCCATAAAATCATTTGTACTAATTTCATGAATAAGCATGAAATTTAACCATTTGCATCCGGACCTAAATCTTGAGTTAACATTTTTTAATTAAAGATACATTCTGAAAAAAAGGTAAGACAGGTTGTTTTGTTTGAGTTTTACCAAATTACTTTTGTTTCTCTTGTTGTGTTTTTTTTTTGTTTTGTTTTGTTTTGTTTTTAAGGAAGTGTTGAACTTTAAAGCTTTCACTGGTGCCTATCATGATCCTGGCGTATCTTCAAATCAGAGATAAGGCAGTAGGATAAAAACAAAATGGACAGTTTTCTTGCTTTGAATATTGCAATCTATGGTATAATATTATTGCCTTTTCTTTGTTAGAGGTCTGAATTATCAATGACCCAAAAGCTTTTTTTATTCATTAAAATAATTGGTTTTACCTTTCTATTCTTCTAAGGCCAGTGAATTTAAAATTCTATAATTTTGCCTAAATGAAAACATATATTATGCGGTAGGGAAAAAGATGCATATGTGATTAGTCTATGATTATCTTGCTGTTAAAATAAATCTAAACAAATGGGATTTTTATTGTTCCAGTGCTGACTATCTGGATGGTAAATTATTCTAAATTGGTCATAAGCCACAGCCCATTCAAGTTAGTTCAGAGAGCATAAGCTAATGTGTAGCTTTCATTATTTTTGAGTATAGTTGTGTTGCTGTTTTCTTTTTTTTATCCTTGATGGCCTTCTCTGGTTATAGGTTATTAACTTCATCTATATACTACTGCTTTGTGTACCTGTTATGTCAGCATGATATTCTTTAAAGCACCAACAGTACAATTTGATTTGAATTTTTAATAACTGAGCACCTCACAGAAGCCACTCTAAGTAAATGATGGTTAAAATTAGATAGACACATAAAATGAACTTGGTGTCGATTTATCTTTGAACTCCAGAAGCCCTCTGTGAGGGGCAGCAGTGAATGATCATAGGAGAAGTAAACAGTGTATACAGATTTAACGGTGGAGACAGGTTGGTGCTTATAGAGAGAGATGTGAGTACAGTCCTGCCCAAGTTGACTTTGGGCCATCTTATTTGGTGAAGGGGGAGCAGTGAAAATGATGAGGCATCAGCTTTAGCCACCTGTGTTGGATCTGACACTGCTGCTGTGCCTTCCCACTAGCTGCTGTGCTCAGGCCTCACAAGATTCATGCATCATGTCTGAGATTCAACCGATGTGTGGTGATCTAGAGTGAAATGGATCTGCATTGCTCCTTTGTAGAGACACAGGACATTGCAGAAGCAGCAACTGCTTCTCTGTTATACAATCCGGACTCAGTGGATCCCCTTTATTCAGTTGCCAGTGTGGTAAAAACATAATATTCTGCTTTGTTTAAAAGTTGATTTGTCTTTCTTTGCAGTTGCATATATATCTGAGCTTGAAGGAGAGGCATATCTGAGGAGGTAAAGTGAGAGAGGTGACTAAAGGGGACTAAGCCCAGATCTTTTCAGGTGTTAAATAAATTAATATTGTTTAATCTAGCAGAAATAATAACTGTCTGCTGGTTAGCAGTTGCTTACTAATAATTATATTCTGAGGCATGCTATGATGCTTCTACAATCTTAAAAATTGTTATGCATTTGGTTTTCCTATTATGTAAATTAAATACATAGTTTTATTTCAGGGAGAGCTGGAAACAGCACATAGCACTTGTACACTGCTGAGCTGGAAGGAACTGTCTTGTGCAGTCTTAGAAGCTGGTTCAATTAGTGCCTCAAAGTGCTCCTCTGCTATTAGAGGAGTAAGAATAAAGGTAAATAATTTTCCCAGTTAGTAAAAGGTAATAACTCATGTTTTCCTATAAGAATTTCAAAACTTATAATTCAACCCTAAAGCACCATGCTTTGGGATTACTGCTTTCTCCGCCAAGCTATAACTGAATGGTGTGGAGATGTTATCTGCTATCAAACACTGGCATCACCTTGTGTTGATATAGCACAGTGATTTTAGTAGGCCATATGGATAAATGGGTGGTATTTTGCTCTATGATATGGAAGAAGTCAATCTTATGCTGTTCCCAGTTTTGCTATGAGTAACCTTGTAAGTTTTCCTTTCATTTACTGAACAAATAATTTAACGCCATTGCTTCCTGAGGCCAGGGAGAAAAAAATCTCATAGTAATATACTAGGAAATGTTGATTCAACTAAATTAAGACCTTAGGAGAGAATATAACATTCATTGAAAAGGGGTTTTGGCAGAATATTATTGAGATTCTCATTTCTTGACAGATTTATAATGTATCAAAATAAGATGTTTATGGATAAACAAGTTCTAGAAGGTTGAAAAAATAGTCTTGAATGATTCACTGTGTGAACAATTCTGGTATTTTAGTTTTTCTTACCGAGTCATGGTGAATACAGTGATTAATACCTTAGAGCTTTCAAAAACATGGCCAGAATTTTTGGCTAACCATGGTTAACTGTGCAATGATATTTGATAGCAGAGGCAATGACATACACCCATACCAAATATAGTTCTGAATGAAAAAGTTGAGGCTAGTCCTGATTTGATTTCCTAACTCAATGCATTTCCTTCATGGAAACAAACTGTTCCAAGATGGAAGTCTCCATGAAACTGTCCCATGGAGAGTGTTTAGACTGTGAGTAGTGTTCTGTGAACAAGCTTCATGAAGTGATGATTTTTACACAAAAATATGTTTCTGTCATAACTCAGAATCAGATAAGTCTTTACCTCAGACTAATCAGAGATCAACAACTTGCTTATATATATAAGTAGGTTATATTACATATATATATATATATAAGTAGGTTAGGAGGAAGAAATATAATTAAAGAATTTTAGACTGTGCACTTCCATTGGCAGGATATTGCTCTAGGAAGATGCTGGTAGTGTTCAAAATGTGACACAGAACCTAAGCAATTCAGACCTGTACTGCTGCATATTGCTGCAGTTCCAGCAAGTAGAGTGAAATGTTGTTTTACATTCTAAGGGAAGATTTGATGTTGGTGTTTGTTCCTTTGCCTTGGGAACTACTTTGAGGCTGGAAAATTGTTGGACTAGGCACGAATATACAACTGACCTCTTTGACTGAGGCTTTTTTTGCTTGGAAGGACATACAGTGGGGACTTGTCATGGGTTTGCAGACAAAGATTTCTTCACGCAGACCATTACCTTTCTGTAATGGACAATTCAGGTAACACAAATATGAGCTTCTGATAGCTTTCTCCCTGCTGTTGTCCTGCAGCCAGAAGCTTTCATGGGCTTCCTTCCGCAGTAAATGCTCCTACTGTGAATTCAGCTGTTCCCAATGGCCAATAAGAGTCACAGACATTTATCACAGCCAGCAGGACTTCTCCTGCCACTGAAAACCCTTCTGGGTATTCCTCCAATTGCCACTAGCTTTCTGTGCAACACTGCAATTCCATGGAGAGCAGGGGAGCTGCTTTCTGGTTCAGTTTTACTTTCCTCAGTTGGGTTCTTCCTGGCAAAGGTCAGTATTTTGTTACGTGGCCTTTTTCATGTAATACATTGCCACCTGTAAAGCATATAGAGTTCTTTGCTATTTGTTGGTCCAGTCGAGACCTGTAACACAAATTATGAAATGGCTGGATGTTTTCTAGACTTCTCTTCCTGCCCATAATCTAAATGGTGTAAAACCACCCTAAAATACATGCTCTGTACAAAAACTGAAATGACTATGTTAATTTATTGTTAAACAGAGTAAAAGATGTGAATTTGTGTGCCCAAATTTTGGCATGATGTCATATTTATGTATTCAGATGTGTAGTCCAGTCTTCAAAAGTATGCACCACCTACCTATCAGTTATCTGTAACTGCTTGTCCTGCCAGCTATTAGCTGTGCAACTCTGCCAATCAAGCACCTTAGGCAGCATAGATGTTGCTGCAGGAACTACACACAAGCAACAAAATTTGAAAAACTAATCACAAATTTATACTTAAATATTTTCCTGGAAGCATTTGGGGAAAAATATGTTTACATCAAACAGCAGTGTCTTATTCTACAAATATATCAAGAGAATATATACATGGATTTGGTTAAGCACTTGTGTAAGTAAATATCAATATTAGAATTATAATCTCAGTAATCATTCTCTCCTACAGAGTTTCACCTTAACAGTCTCTTCTTCACGTGACTTTCATGCCATTTCTAGCCAATACAAAATATCAATCAGCTTTGCAGTGTGAGTAGGTTTAGTAACTTTTCAATTCCTATCATATCAGCAGAATTTCTATATCTTTATGGATGGATCTGTATTTACATCTTTTGTGGCAATTTCAGAACACTGGTCAGGAGATGTATATTAAAAATTTTTACACACACCAAAAACAGGAAGGAGTAATATACTCTTCTTTGGTGTCTTGTAATGTTCTACCTGGGTCTTAGCTTCCTCTTCCCTGCACAGCTGGCAACTGGGGTGCTCAGGCACTCCACAGTGATGTGTTCTTCAGCTGCAAACTTAACAAGCTTAGTGCTGCTAAGGTAATAATGTACAAGGTAGTATTTCAAGGGCTTATAATTGAAAAAGGAGAACTAATTTCCACTGGGTCAGCCTTATCCATTGTGTGAACTGTTTGAAGGGAGTTTATTATAATGTCTTCCCAAATCATTCTGGAGAGGCCTGTAATAAAAACCCTGTCCTTCTTTAAATCCACAGAGGACCCATAGCTGCTACTTTGGAAGGACATTCTGGAGACTGCCTTTTGCAGCATAAGCAGCCCTTTTATGCAATTAATTGATCAATCTGATAACATTTTTTTTGGTCTGAGCTGGCACTTTTGCAACAGAGCAGTTCAAGTTCCATTTTGTGGCACTGAAGTGAATGCTTGGAGTAAACCTAACAAGCAGCATCACAAAAATATATCCAGCATGAACTGCTTTAGAGCTAACTGCTTTTGCAAATGCAGAGGTAGGCACTGCTTCAAGAATGTGGCAAATTTTTCACAAAGTGAATCAGTTCAAAATTGAGTCCCGGGTGAAGGAAAAATGATCCTGTTTGATTATGAGCTATGCATTTTGTACTTTATATAGTTATTTAGTGCCTAATGTAGCAAGTAATTTTTTCCAAATGTACTAATTGATTTGAAGATTTTAATGTCAGAAGTTATTAGGAAGTAATACTTGAAATCATTTTCTGGTTGCATCAAAAATACATAAAGAAAATGAGACAATTAGTCTGTCTCCCTTATTCTGTACCAAGCTGCCATCTTAGTAGAACTGACATTTTAAATCCTTTTCCACAACTTATAGAAGACAAATAATAATATTCTGTCATATGAAATGTCTCACTAAGTTGATATGGTCATATCACCCAAAGCAAAGGGTTACACAATCAATTAGCACAATGCACAGGCGGCATTGCTCAGTGTGTTGTTAATGTTTAACAAAACAAAAAATTGTCCTGCCTTTACTTACTGAAGACACAGAGAAATATAACATTTTGGGTATGCCCTTTAAACATTAAGGATCTTAAGTCAGTAACAAATGAAAAAACAGAGGAATAATGGAAGATGCACTGTTATTGCAAACACAAAAAGGTCTAAATCTCACTTGAGAATCAAGAAATAACAGAGACAGGAAAAAGGTAAAGGGAGGCACAGCTATGTTACTGTAAATTATACCAGAGTGTTCTTGACAATTCCTCTGACCAGCTGCAAGTGCTTTCCAAATTTAAAAAACTCCATAATTTCACTGCTTGCTTCAGGTGGCTTTTGGTCTCAAGGTCCCTCTGCTGAAGCTTCATATGACTTCTTGTGATTTGTATCAGTGTTCCTAAATTGAACATAATGTGCTTTATTTTTATTTTTTTTCATATTTGTGATGATAATATTCATGAAAACATAGCATTAACACTGGTGTGAGTCAGAGCACAGATCCTTGAATCTTATTCCTTGTGGCTCTGTCAAGCATCCTGTCAAGCAGCCTCTTGGGCTGTTCCTCCTTACCCTGCTGTTCTGCTGTTCTACCTGCTCAGGCAATCTCTGCTCTTCTCCACATCCGCCTCTCAACGGCACGTATTGAAAGCCAGCCTGTGTGGTTTCATAATAGATTGAAGGTCTGAGTTTTAATAGAATTTGAGGACACCTGAAGGCACTGTGCTCTCTCTGAATATAGTAGGGTTGGAAGGTGCACAAACCCTTTTCACAGACAAAACACTAAAACAACACTCTTTTGCTTGATCAAAGCTTGATCCTAGCACAGTGGTACGACCACCAAAGATAAAAATCTGGATTCTCTGTTAGTGTAAATTGACATAATAGCTTGTTTCACTTCAACTCATATATTAAAAAGGAAGATCTCTATCTCTAGATTTAGCTTGGGATGATTTTTATTTATTTTTAATTTTACTAGTTCTTGTTTAGGTTATGGAAAGTAGGTAAGACAAGCTTACCTTCCATACAGTGATTTACAAAATGTTTAAAAACAGACAAAAAAAATTGCTTAGTGTGTAGAAGGCAAAAAAGGTTATCACCACTCTTTGAGAACCTGAGAATAATGAAGTTTAAACAGCTTTAGATATTAAATAGAATATTTTTTTGCAGTATTCCAGAGGCAGAACATGGATACATCCATTGAATGTATTGAATGGAGCAATAGCCTGATAAAAATAGGAATCAAAGACAAGGGGTTCAGAATGAAACTTGGATTACATAGAATCATAGAGTGGTTTGGGTTGGAGGAGACCTTAAAGATCATCCAGTTCCAATGCCCCGGCTATGGGCAGGGACAACTTCCACTAGACCAGGTTGCTGAAATCCCCTCCGGCCTGGTCTTGAACACCTCCAGGGATGGGGCATCCATAGCTTCTCCGGGCATCCTCTTCCAGTGCCTCACCACCCTCATAGTAAAGAATTTCCTCCTTATATGTAATCTAAATCTACCCTCTTTTAGTTTAAAACCATTGCTCCATGACAAAGAGTCCCTTCCCAGCTTTTATGTAGGCCTCTTTAGGTATTGGAAGGCTGGTATAAGGTCTTCCTGAAGTCCTCTCTTCTCCAGGCTGAGCAACCCCAACTCCGTCATCCTGTCTTCACAGGAGAGGTTCTCCAGCCCCTTGATCATGCTCGTGGCCCTCCTCTGGACTTGTTCAAATACTTGGACTTATTCAAATACTTCCATGCCCTTCTTGTTCTGGGGCCCCTAGAGCTGAATGTAGTGCTCCAGGTGGGCTCTCATGAGGGCAGAGTAGAGAGGGAGAATCACCTCACTTGCCGTGCTGGCCACTCTGCTTTTCATGCAGCCCAAGATATGGTTGGCTTTCTGGGCTGCAAGTGCACATTGCTGGTTCATATTGAGCTTTTCATCAACCAGCACCCCCAGGTCCTTCTCATCAGAGCTGCCCTGAATGTGTTCTCCACCCAGCCTGCATTTGTGCTTGGGATTGTCCTGGCCCAGGTTCAGGACCTTGTACTTGGCCTTGTTGAACTTCTTGAGGTTTACACAAGCCCATGTCTCAAGCCTGTCCAGGTCCCTCTGGATGGCATCCCTTCCCTCCGGCGTGTGGACGGCACCACATAGCTTGGTGTCATTGGCAAACTTGCTGAGGGTGCACTAAATCACACTGTCCATGTCACCAACAAAGATGGTAAACACTGCCGGTCCCAATACAAAACCCTGATGAATGTGGTTTATCGTTGATCTTCCTCTAGACTTTGAGCAATTGACCACAACTCTTTGAGTGTGACCATCCAGCTGATTCCTTATCCACAGAGTGGTCCATCTGTCAAATCCATGTCTCTCTAATTTAGAAACAAGGATGTAATGCAGGACATTATCAAATACTTTGCACAAGTCTAGGCAGATGATGTCAGTGTCTCTACCCCTATCCACCAATGCTTTAACCTTGTTGTAGAAGACCACCAGATTTGTCAGGCATGATCTGCCCTTAGTGAAGCCATGTTGTCATTACTAAATTGTTTTTGTGGTTTTACCCTACTGAGCAGCTGAACTCCACCAAAACCTCTCTCTCACTCCCCCTCTTTAAGGGCAAGTGGGAGAAAATACGATGGAAAGGGCTCAAGAGTAGAGATAAGGACAGGGCGATCACTCAGCAATTATCAAGGGGAAAACAGACTTGGCATAGAAAGATTAATGTAATTTATTGTCTATCACTAGCGGACTAGAACAGTGAGAGACTGAAAAGAGTCCAAAGAGACTAAAAACACCTTGTCCCCATCCATCCTCTTCTACCTCCTTCCCCCCAGCAGTGAAGGGGAACAGGGAATGGGGGCTGTGGTCAGTCCCTGATGCTTCATCTCTGCTGTTCCCTCATGGTCCCTCCCTGCCCCTGCTCCCCGTGGGGTCCTTTCCACGGGATGCCGTCCTTCCCAAACTGAGCCTGCGGGGGCTGCCCACAGGCAGCAGCTCCTCAAGCACTGCTCCCACACGGCTCCGTACCACGTCCAGCATGGGTCCCCCCCGGGCTGCAGCTCCCCCCAGACCCCTGCTCCTGCGTGGGCTCCTCTCCACAAGCCGCAGGGGAACTGCTGCTCTCTTCCTGGAGCACCTCCTGCCCTCCTGCTGCACTCACCTTGGGGGCTGCAGGGCTGGTTGTCAATCCCCTCTCCCAGATGCTGTAGAACAGCATTTTTTTTTTTTCCTTCCTTAATTCTGCTGTTCCAGAGGCCCACCCAGCATTGCTCCCTGGCTCAGCTCTGGCCAGCAGCAGGTTTCATTTTGGAGTTGGCTGAAGCTGGCTCTGATCTGACATGGGGCAGCTGCTGGATTCTGCTTACAGAGGCCACCCCTGCAGCCCCCTGCTACCTAAACCGTGCCATTTAAACCAATACAATTGTGTACATAATGAAAATTCTAAATAGGTATCTTAAATTCAGTGCATTATCATCCCATTTGTATATTAGAAAAAGAAAAGTAATGTTTATTTTATGCGGACAGGGGGAGAGCAGTAAGGAAGAAAATCTGTTTGAAGTCTTGTTTTATGTGTAGCGGGACCTTCAATTGAACTTACTTATGTGGGAAATGAAGTCTCCGTAGGTTTTGCAGAAGCAAGAAAGTTTTATTAATGTCTTCAGTTGTTACTGATGTTTTAGTAACCCCCAAACAATTGTATATTTCCTGTAGGAAGTTTTTGTTGTTATAAATCCAAATTTGCTAGTTTTTCTCAGAAATCTCATGTCCAGTCTTTATCCTTCAGTGTCTAGCATTTGTCCAACCAAAGTCAATACTTCACTCTGATTTATCAGATATATCAGTTTATTGTTATATAAGTCAACATTTACCTGCAACAATACAGCAGTTTACATACATTTTGAACTATTTGTATGCATAGTCACAGTCATTTCTCTCTCTGTGCCCATATCCCACTGTAAACAGCACAGACTGAATAACCTCTGAAATACCTGGTGTGATGCAGTGCTCTTTGTGAAATTGTGTAACTCTTAAATTGATGGAAATGTATTTGGTCAAGTTCTTTTTTCCTTTATCTCTGGCACCTGGCTAGAAATGTTGCACTGAAGTCTTTCTGGGTTCTGCTGAAAGAAATACCCTCCAGCCACAGTACATATGAAAAAAAAATGGACTGGTCAGAAAAGATGGGATATTTGTTTTTCACTCTGTAAGAGAATGTGCAGGTCAGAGAAGATGGGATATTTGCTTTTTGCCCTGTAGCTTAGGCTTTGGCACCTCAGAGCAATGATTACAAAGTCCTGTTTACTTCCAACTGATAAAAATGTCTACTTTGGACAGATTTTCTGGGAAATATAGCTGCAAGAATCTAGCAAATTTCTACCAAGAGTGTACAAACTGTGATATGAATGGGGTGTTATTATTCCTTTTTTTTTTTTTTTTTTTTTTTTTTTTTAGTTTAGTTTAGTTTTCTTTAGATCACATTTGGGGCAGATTCTCAGCATACAAAAAAGATATGTTTTGTAACATAAAGCTACCCTTCTATGCAACTTTTGTGTTCTTGATCCAACTCATAAGAATGTCTCTCAAGAGTTTTCAAGAACTTCTTTGTAACTTTAAATAACATGATGTTGCTATTATAACTTAATACTCAGAAATGGCTGTACTTTTTACTGAAATAAAAACAATCATTATGAAGTCATTCTGAGTCATTTACTTGATATTGATACTGCATTTGGAATATGTACTGAAAATAGATTTCTATAATGGGACAAGTCACATACCCATATTAACTATTGACATTATAAACCTCACTTGCAAATACTAAAATGATCTTGATGTTTAAACTCTAAAGTTGCATAATAGTCATATTTACTATTAAATTTATCTAACCTGAACCTTGCTTAACTGCCAGATTTGGAACTTTTGGTGTTATCATTCTGGAGGGTATAATTTAGACCAACATTATGCTTAGTTGTCCATGCAGTTCCCGCTGTTTGTTATAATCCTTTGCTGATCCATTAATGTGTTAAGTACAAGTCACTGGGGTGTATATATGAAAGTATTTCTGGCAGGAGTGGGGGCTTGCTTGTGATTAATAGATTCAGTATTTGGGTCCCTGATAAGAATGGAGATGGTTCTTCAGGGTATTAATATACTTCCAGTGTAGATATCATTTGGGCAGCAGGTGTAACACTTTGATCATTTACTTCCATTTGCTTGCTATTCATCTTGATCAGTTTAGGCTGTTTGCCATTTGATTACTTTATCATTGATCTACTTAAGAATTCTCACCTATTCAAATGCATTTGAATATCACATCAGCTTTGTGTCTTTACTTTTCTATGTACGAAAGCTGACTGAACCATATCAAATATCAAGGTTTACTCAACTGGCTTGAACGGCTTTTTTATTTCAATCTTTGTTATGAAAAATAGATTTCTATGTATTATGTAAACTTTCAAGGGGTGGTGGAAAAGTACCCTTTTTCTGCTACATTTCTTGGTCTATTGCAACACTTGTCAAACTGAAATAAGAGGTCTTAAGAGTTGTGGTGTTCATCCCAGGCTTAAGCATTCATCACCTGTCTCTCATACTATAATCCATATGCTTGACTGCCTCCCTGTGTACCCAAACACTGGGCAAGTTCTGAGATTCATTCCCATTTCTACATTTATAATGGCACTAATATGAGTTCTGGGATACCTAAATTCACAAAAAGTACATTTTATTTGAGAAGGCATGCTTTGAATCACTGTCTTTTGCATAATCGGTAGCGCTTCTGTGAAACTGTGAATGACAGGGCCAGAAGGCACTTTCTTAGACTGGGTTGGAGGACTCAGGAGGACAAAGCTTTAGCATGTTATTTTTCTTTTAGATCCAGTATTGGTCTACTGTGAAGTGCTCATCTCCTGTTGACTTGTGTGAAGCAGTAGACCGCAGTCAGACACGCTTTTCTTCTTGTGAGCTCTGTGAAACTTATCTTTCTGGTGAAGCCTTTGAGTGGAAGGGGTGAAACCATCTAGCTACCATCTAGATCATCCTTCTTCAGCCTGTCCCCAACAATGTTCCATTCTGGGATTTGGGAGCTCAGGGTTAAAACCCCTTTGGCTATGGCCTGCTTACCTGTCACATCACTAACAAGGACTCTACTGACTTTGCTCCATGGCATTTTTTTAAGGCATTTAGGAAGTCTAGGCATTTAGGAAGCATCTCAGCAAACTTCATAAGAACTGTCCTGAGTTGTTCTCCTGAACCAAAGCTTCTAAACTTAGAAGCATAATTTAGGTACTTAAATATTTTGATGAATATCCACTCTCATTTAGATAAAGATTGTCATGCATTAGAAAAAGTCTACATTTTTTCATTTTTGTCTTCAGCTGTCATGCATTGTTAGTCTCCAGATCATTTGTCTTTGATTTTAGATGCATTCAGTAGTACTGCACTGAAAACTGTCCAGAATTTGTCTCCGAAGAACTCTAAGAACTCTTTTTTTTTTTTTTTTTTTCCTCACTGGCCTGAATTAATACTTTTGGTTTAATTTAAAAAAAAAAAACAAAAAAAAAAAAAAAAAAAAAACATAAAAGCAGGTATAACTATTCCCATCTTTGCTGTTGTGTTTGCTCAATCTCATTAATCTCTGAAGAATTCCTAAACCTCTGCATTGTAATAAGAACAAGATGAAACGAACCTCAAATGAAGGTTCAGATTCTTTAGTTTACTATTTGATCACTCATTTCTCCCAGTCTGGTAATGCCACTTTTATTATGAAGGTCACTAAACTAAAATGAGCAAAGTTGCAGCAGGTGGCCATTATGCAATCCTGATGAGTGTTCTTATGGATTTACAGAAAGACATAAATTACATTAAGTTTTGCTCATTCCAATGACAGCTGGCTTATATGTATGTATTTATCAACTAGGACAGAAGGTTGCTTTTTAAGAAATGCAAAATTAAAAATTCAGTAGTTCAACAGCTGCTTTCAAGAGTTCTTACATTCCTTAATTCATTTTTTTCATGCAATTATTGCCTCCAGAACAATTTCAACCATCTTTCTCATGGCTTTCATTCCACATTTTAAGAATGAGAAATATCTGCTTAGAACAATCTGTGCTTTGGGTCCTTTGTTTTCATTCTTGCTGTTATCCTAGTAAATTAAAAAGTAAGGATTCATGCAGGGTTCCATTAGCAAAAAACATGTCCACTTCTTTCATGTTGTTCACAATGAACTAGTTTTTGGTATTGAAACTGCTATAATAACTTTTCCCTTTCGTAGGCAATTGGAATGTGTATTATGAATTGTTTCATGAAACACTTTTAAAGCAAAACTTTACAGCTGGGCATTATAAAATATGTTTTAGACAATAACAGTGAGATAGAAAATTGCCATACAAAATAGATCTCTTTTTCCATACTGGGATAAGTTGTTGAATTAGAGCTGAGTTTTTAACTCCTGCTACATCAGCATCAAGTCTGGAGCTGCTCACATGAAGAAAACAATATGAATGGGGATTGATAACAGGTAAAAGTGAAAACTATTCTTAGCCCTTAGGCTTCCAGTTGCCTTCCTGCTGGACATCAAGTTATATGCTTCTAACAGTTCAGTTGTGGTATAGGTCATCAAAAATTTATCATATTCCTCTGGTGAAAGGAGCTTTAATAAGCTGGGTTAGTTTGAAGCAGTTAAGAAAAATTCAGAAAACTTTGTGTTTGACAGCTTATGAATTTTCAGTGGAAAATATTCAAGGGTGGAGAACCTTTAGCAGGATTCAGCAACAAATACTGTAAGATACTGAGCTTTATTTTCATATTCCTTTTGTTAAAATTGGGATAAAGCAAAACAAAACAGAAATTGAAGTAACACCCTTATCAGTTTAAGAAGGGTATTCAGAAATGAGGGAAAGGCAGACCAAAGCCAAAATACACAGTTAGATAAATGTGGCTGGGTCAATATTATTGCTTCTCTTCTGCCATTAAAATAATACAGCCAAAATTATACAAGTAAAAAGACTGCACTAAAATTAATTACCAGTGACACTCACTGTTGTGCAAAGGATCAGCCTGAGTCTGTACACCACAGAAAGTGACATACAAGCAATATGTTGACCCTATGCCTTTCCCCTGTAGCATTTCCCTGCAGAAGTGCATTTAAACAAAACAAGCAGCACTTTTGCAGCCTCTTCTCTGAGATGCATCGGTGCTCTCCCTACACCTTCCTGCGTGTAGGGAGAGCAGCACGGTGCTGAAGGAAGTCTGAGCATCCCCCAGACAGGGTTGGATGGGTGTCCAGTGGAGCCACAAGGAGATACAGGGTGGCAGAAGGGGGGCTGGTGTCAAGCAGTTACCGTAGCAATGGGGAGGGGATCAGCAGAGTGGGGCAGAGGTGGGAGTGTTTCCACAGCAAGGGATGGAGCACCACTTGGGCTGGAGATGCTGCTGTCCTTTCTTCTAATTCCTTGGTGGTGCAGCTACAACATGTAAGGTGCACCTGTGTGTGTTACTGACTTAATTTCTAGTTAGACACTGGGATGGTACAGGAGATGAAGCTTTTTTTCTCACACAAAATGCACTCATTTGAATCTCTTTTTATTAATGAGAGTATAACCCGTTCACAAGTAGTAGCAGAACCACTGCTTATTCTTTCAAATATGTTAGAAAATTACATTCCAGTATCAGTAGTTAATCCTGCAGTGCTAGCACAGATGCTGAGATAGGAAGCGAGTTTAAACTGTGATAGGGAGTGTGTTTACCATACACATCATTACATGACTATATTTCATTTTTTCTAATGATCTTTGAAAGATAGATTTTCAAAGAAAAATTAAGAAAGAAAGATAGCACCTATTTTTTCTTTAGGTGCTCTATTATTATTTTTTTTTCTGATAATATCAGGTATTGAAAATTTCTGGTAAACTCCTTTTGAATTTCCCCAGCTGGGGAGTGATAGAGTTAGTGACTATAAGGGGAATGTGTTCATATGAAACTGAACAGCCCAGACTCCTGAAATTGCTGTCATTGAATGGCCCAGTGAATGGCAATCAGCCATCTGCTATTTCATCTGTTGTCACTTTTCTCCCCCCAGACAAGGGACAATGAAGAATTACCAATGTCAATAGCTGATTTAATATGAGTCTCATATTAAAAAAAAAAAAAAAAAAAATGTACTGAAATCTAGGGGGATCTGGAATTTGATCAAATTTAGCTTGGAACGTAGGGTCTTAAAGGGAGACTAAGCTATTCTGAGTATCAAGCCACCTAACACGACAGGGCTTGGAAGGAATCCTGACTTGGGTGAGGGGAGCACAGGGCTTACCTTGGAACAGCACGCAAAACTGGACATAAAGTCCAAAAAAAAAAAAAAAAAAAAAAGAGCCCCAAAGGTGAAGACACTAAAGCAGGGATAGGCCTTCAGGTACTTGCCCTTTGGAAATGTCTCCATGCCTGTGTTGTGAAGATGAAGCCTGAAGCCATTTCTCTTCCTTATTTGACTTTGAAGAGCTAAGCTCTGATAAATGGAGTGCCCTCTGTTTGGAGACGTGGGAAGGCTAGGCTCAGCCTGCTGAAGGAAGCCAGCACAGTCTCACAGGCTATGTGTTTTGGCTATGGAGCCTCAGCCTCTGCTCTGAGCATGCCTCCCAGCAAGGCAGAAGCAGAGGAGTCTGGTTCTGCCAGAACCAGCAGTGCAGAGGGGTGCAGGCTTGTACCGGCTCCTTAGGAGGCTGAGAGCAAGCATGAAGTACTTGAGCTCAGCTGAGGCACATCGCAGAGTGTCTCTCCATGCCTCTGTGGCAAAACAGTCTTGTTCTCATTTTAAAGCAGTTAAACAAGTGCATTTCCCTCAAATGCCAATGAGGGCTTTTACAAATGTGCTTTCTCTAGCATATTGTGCGCTGTTGGCTTTTTCGTGCATCTTTTGGTTGGATGCCAATAGCATCTATTCAAATATTGCTGTGGATGCAGGACATAACTCCCTCTCTCACTCTTATTTAGTTTATTTTCCTGCTTTCTGTCATCCTTTTAGATTCTATCTATGTTGCAATGAATTTAGGCTTTGTGCCCAGGGTATGTCTATTTGTGTGAATATAAGATGGCCAGGGATCAATACTTGCCCCCAAGACTGAGTGGCACCAACTGGAATATGTCTACTTTTAGTGTGAGCTAAACCTGTGGGAGATTTGCCTGGGAAGGAATAAGGTAAGGAAGTCAGCTGGCAATGAAGCTGCTGAATGACAGGGAGTGCAGTGCTCGAGCTATGTCTCTAGTCTCTCTGTGTTCAGCTGTGTGGGTGTGTAATCATTGAGTTAGTGCTTTCTTTGAGGAAAGTCCAACAAATGCAGAACTTTATGTATTTATTTATTTTTACCCTTGAAAATGTTCAGTAATGGGTGACTGATTTCCATCAGGATGGGTTTTGAAGGACTGGGTTTTTAAATCCTTGGTGAGCTCTAGCTTTCCTGCACAGCCCTGGAGGAAATATTGATGTCATCACTATCTCAGCTTCTGAAAAAGAAAATGAAGTTTATAATTTTATTTACCTAATGAGGATGTCATAAGGATGAGTGAGTACCTTTCTGTGAAACTAGGCTACAGTAGTAGAGCAGTGTGTGGGTTCTCAAGCCTCAGGAGATACCCTAAAAATGACAGTGAAGGGGGACAGTTGGAACAGGACTTTTCTCCAACTGATTATGCCACCTTCCTTCTTACAAAGTGCTTCTTACCATCTCTTCTCTCACTCCCAATTCTACATGAGACCTGCACTTGTACCTGATCCTTCAGGCTGAGATGAGTATCTGTTTTTTCATCACTGCCCTGTCTTCTGTTTCTTTACAGCTGTTTTTGTGCTGAGTGACAACATGCATACAAATATTAGGGTAACCTCCTCTTTTCTATTTTGCCAATGGCATAAAAGACGTTTCAAAATGCTCTTCCACTTTTTCAGCCAACAGGCTTTCTCACCACCTTTAAAACAAACTCCTTTTTTAAATACAGAGATTATTTGCATAAGGTATTATTATCTGCAATCTCTGAGAGTGCATTTATTTTCAGAAACAGGGAAGTTTAGCATCTGTTTTGAATAAGCTAACACTCCAAAAGGTATGCTTATAAAGTTGATTAGTCTTTTATAATAGATGAAAAGTACTGAGTATCATTATAATTTGTTTTATGAATTTTTCAGATATCAAATATTCTTAGGAGACCTTAATAGTGTACTTTATTATATTAAATACAGTCATTAACATATGTTCACAGAATTCATTTTTTCTTTTTTTTTTTTTTTTCTGTTCAGTGATTATTCATTTTTATTTCTTTACTATTTCTACAGGAGTTAAGCTTGTCCTTGTGCACTTATCTTACTAACATCACAAGAATCACAAGTTAGTTCACAAGAAACCTTGGTTTCACAGAATGACACTTCTGGAGACTCCCCCCCAAGTAAATCCCAAACTGTTTGCTGTCTTTGTAAAACTTAAATTACAAGTCAGAGTGGTCATCCCTTTTTATAAAGGGCATATTTTGGGCATCCCTTTTTCTAAGGGGGGCCAATTTTATGTCCAGATAGTTAGGGATTATCCAGGCAGAGTTTATCATCAGGCCCTGCCTGAATCAGGTTATGAACTTTATCTCTCTTCACACACCCTGTGTTAAGTGCAGTTGTGGAGCGGTGATAACAATCAGATGTCTAAGAGAAAAAGAATTCAACAGACAAGTCCCAAAAGAAATGGTAGGCAGCAATATTCAACAAGAATGACTTGTCTTCCATCAAAAGGGATGGGTAAAGAAGAGCAGATCTACATTTGGTTTTCTAAAATAAGCAGTATTTGTTCTAATTTCATGCTTTGTTTCTGATTGTGGCATGGATGATTGAACGAGAAGAGATAATTCATCAGTGCAGAATAAAGAGGAAGCATGGAGGGATCTGTGGGAATAGGCTATGGCAAACATCTCCTGACCTTCCTTCTACTGAGTGTCAAAAGTTGTCTGGAATAAAGAGGACTAGAGCTAGCCTCCAAGGAGGCAAAATAGGTGCAGTGACACAGATAAATGTTTCCTCAGGGAGAGGAAATGTGACATGATTTTTCTTAATTGCATGTTTTGTTTTAGCGTGAGGTTGGCTGTCTGTTGCCTCATAGAACAGCAAAAAAAATCAATGAAATAATCTCCTAACACAGCTCAAAGGCAGCACTACAGTGAAGAAGATGAGCTGCCATTCTCTTTGCTCCAAGATGCCTGCTGAAGTTACAATGAGAAGAGTTTTATTTATTTATTTATTGACTCCAAGTGTTCAGCTGACAATTGTATCTGCTTCTTGAAATATTTTGCCAGTGTTAACCTAAATAGCACTGGTGGCAATCTCAAAGTTGACTTAGCTTCTTTCCTTTATATTTTCTCCATGTAACCATAATGCTTGTAGCTTTATGAAAGTGTCAAACCAAATTCTCCTGAAGGAGCAAGTTATTCAAAGCATTTCTAAACAACAACAACAAAAAAAAATAGTTTGGAAAGTTCTTGGATATGCATATTTTACTGCCAATGTAAATCTAATCATCCAGGGTTTTTGTCTGTATATTTATTTTGGAGGCCTTTTAAAGGTACTGCCTCAATGATGCTAGGGAAGATAAACTCATCAAGAGAAGAAAAAAAGCTCAGAAGTAGGAAAATGTTTCTTGAGCTCTTCCACCTCTCAGAACCTACTAATAATAACAGTGGAAGTTGGAGGTGGAGCAGGAGCATGGAGAATTGAAACAGAGCAGGTTGCAGAAGAATGAGAAGATGAGCCATAATGTCCTGTCCCTGAGGCCCTGAAACCCACTGTTGTGGGCCATGTGAAGCAAATCCCTGAAATTCAGCTCCTGAACAACTTCTGAAAACATGATAGCTCTGCACTGGCAGAGCTATTTCAGGGCAAGTTTGTGGCAGCCCTTATGGTGGGCTCCACTCCTCCCAAGCCATGCAGAAAGTGAACTTTCAGGATGTGTCTGATAAATGTTGGCCTCACAGAAAGCTTGTGTTGGTCTTGTTGATATAAAAAGGGTTTTGCATACACACTGCCAATGAAATGCGCTTGTTTATTTTACCAGGTTTTCTCCAGCAGACTTAATTTATTCCTTCCTGCATTACATGTTAAAATGGAAAAAAAAAAAAAAAGTGTTTATGGTTCAAAATTGCTTTACTGGAAAGTGTTAGGCTCCCCCTTCAGTTCCTCTCCACAGCATAACTGTGGAGAGTTTGTTACAAATTTTTGAAACTAGAATGAAAGTTGCACTCGTGATTCAAAAACAAATACTGAGGTAACACTTTAAGACTTACAGGTCTCTCCTGGAGTTGCCGTGATTCCTGGCTTTTTATAATCTCTGTACAATGCAGTCTGGGAAAGAAACACCACACATCATGCAGCAGTTGCTGTGGGAGTATTTATTTCCACCAAGATAAAATCTAGCCATGAGCACAGCCTGTTCCCCTTCAAATGATCAAAAGCCGATTCCAAAGTCTTCCCACCCAAACAGATGACAATTCTCTCCTTCTTGTGGTCTGTTTATCCAGGGCAAGATATCACAAATCAGGGAAGCTGAAGGTGGGCTGAGCACCTTGGAATTACTCTTGGTATTTTGAAATCAGGTGTGTGAATCTTCTGGTTCAGGAAAAAGAAACCACTCTTTCCTTATTTCAGGGAGCATTTCTTCTTTCATTTGTCACACAACTAAAGAGGAGACTGAATCAATCAGACAACCCTTTGCAGGGTAATCTTGGGCAATTCAGCTGTTGATTAAACTTATACCTTTCAGCAGTGAGCTTGGCTGGAAAAAAAAAAAAAAGTATTATTTTATTGAAAATGGACTTCTTCAAGTGTACCGTATTGCAGACTAAACAAACAGACATCATGAGCATCACTTCAATGTCTGGGACATTTCTTATAAAACGAAGTATCTCAAGCCTTCTTTTTGTACTTTTAATCTGAGCATGACAAGGGCATGTAGAAATAGCATTTCTGGGAGTGTTTAGTGTGTGCTGTGGCTGGATATAGGAAGAGGGAAACTCCCACCCTTCAAAGGTTTTCCTCTACTGAGAGGGTGGTGTGTTGTGCTGGGAGGACAGCAGAGCCATGTTGAATGAGAAAGAAACAAATTTCTGATGAAGACAAGGACTCAGTAAGGGGTTCAGAGAACTGAGGCTGAAAATGACCTTGA
Organism: Heteronetta atricapilla; assembly: GCA_011075105.1. Classification (NCBI taxonomy): domain Eukaryota; kingdom Metazoa; phylum Chordata; class Aves; order Anseriformes; family Anatidae; genus Heteronetta; species Heteronetta atricapilla. Next base: position 137,383,006 of record CM021731.1, on the reverse strand, counting down.
ATTATACACCAAGGCTACAGCTGTGAAGGATCTGACCAGGCTGATGTAAAGAAGTGGAAACAACAGACAAAAGTTACAGGCACTTGCTGTCACAGGAGACTGAACTCAGGCTGCTTAGTCTTCTGCTTCTAAAGGGAAGTTATAAACTACAAAGTTTCTTCTGTTTGAGCTCTGAAGTTTCCTCTCATTTCTATGTGTCTGTAATTTTTTGTAATATTGTTTATATTGTTTGAATTTATTGTTTGAATTTTAAGGACTCTACCTTTTTTCTTTTTTTTTTTTTTTTTTTTTTTGGCATACTTCATACAAAGTGGTTTGTAATGAAATGTTAAAGGGAACTTATTTATTTCCAGAAGAGTTAAAGAAGAGTTAAGAGTTAAAGACTTATGAACAGGATCCCCACTTTGGTGCAGTCAACCTTTTTTTTTTTTTTTTTTTTTTTTTTTATCCTTTACACAGTTTATTGGGCTAATTTTAAGTTTATAGGAGCAGCATCTGCAGTGTTTTGAATTATTACATAAGGGATGCAGATGACACAGAATGGTCATAATCTACATTAGACTCTAATTATTTAGATATTTTTAGTTGGTTGTGTACCAGCCTCATAGAAATCCCAGTAACAGCTTTAATCAGATAGTCTTACTCCATCAACAAACAAAACATAGTCTCAACAATGAAAAAAATAAAATAAAATTGGGGAAGAATTGAAGAAAATACTCTGAAAAGATCAGGAAAATAGACTAGCTATGAAGCCTAGAGGCTTCATATAATGTGGGCAAATAGTGTCTTGTGATGGTGCTACTTTGTTTGATAGGCAATTGTAAGGATCTGGAAAGCATCATGCAGGAAATTCTTGCATGTCTTCCAAGAACAGGACTCTTGGTTTTGTCATTGCTGTTATTGTTGTTGTAAGGAATTGTGAAAACACAGAAAATGAGAGGGCTGCAGCAGAAGCAACAAAGGCATACCATACTATTATCTATAGTCATTCAATTAGATCACCCAACCGTGACAGCCAATTAAATAGTATTTTCCAGGATTAACCCACAGCTAAAATGATATATCATGGTTGGAGAAAAGCTTCATGTATTGCCAACACATGTTAACTCCTCTATTGACTGAGAAAACAATTGAAGACCTGGATGAAAACAATGTGTTTTTCTCTGTGACTACAGATGCCTCAAACCACAGCACTTTCAAGGTGTTTCCAATCATTAGTCATTATGCACAGTTGGAGGGCAGATAATTCACTGCTGGCTAGATTTTTAGGGCACTAATGAAATCATACTAAGGATATTTGAAAATGTGAAAAATATGCTAAAATCAAGTAGAATTAATCCTATGAGTCATTATTTGCAGCTGATGATACTGGTTATGATAATATTGGTTATGTCCCTCTGCCCCCAAATCAATAGAAAAAAAGAAAAATTGTCTCTAGCTTACTGTTCTGTTCATAACCATAAAGCAAACAAACAAACAAAAAAACCCTCTAATACAATCATCATTTGATTTGGGAAAAAAAAAAAAAAGTCATTTTTTCTCATTATCTCAAGACATTTTTCTCAGCAAATGTTTCAGATCTAAAGGAGAGCTTATAAAATTTGAATGGAAATAAATATTCTCCATGAGACGATTAATTTCTGCAGTATAGGTGCAAGGCTCATAATATGTTTTCCTGGATTTCAATGTTACTTCTGAAAGTTAAGTGAGTGTTGTCAAACACTAATTTTAAAGTTCTCTATATAAAGATAATTTGTTGGACGTGCTAGAGTTTCTCAGTGACAGAGCGTTACTTTCATCGCTTTCAGATTGTACTGAATATTTCTAAATAAGTCTTAAAAGTAGAACAAATTGACTTTTTACATAATGACAAGTATAAGATAATGCAGTCACCTAAGGTTAAATTGAAAAAAAAAAAAAAAAAAAAAAGAATTGATTACAGTTTCTTTAGTCATAAGCTAGTCATCATGGGGGAAAATAAAGAAAATAGATACTTTACTCAGCTACACATTAGCTTCTAGATATGAAACTGTATTTTGATATGATCTAACAAAATAAATGGATTTAATTTTACTGAAGGGTGTTAGACTTTCCAGAAGCAATAAAAATTATTGAAAATATAAAATTTCTTAAAAAGGTCTGACGATATGAGTACAGAAATTCAACTGAGTATTCATGTGTATCAGTAGGCTACTTTTGGGAAACATGAGAATGTTCTAGTTTCACCTACTTGCTCTTTCAATTTCTTAAATTCATTTCATTTACTGTGTTGTGAACACAGCACAGAGGGAAAAAATGTTTTCCTTATGTAATCAGATCTGGGAAGATTGTAAAACCCTGCTGCAAACAGATTCCATTTTGATGAACTTTATAAGCATAAGAAATTTAAATTATAAATGTAACACACTCTGTGAAATTATTTTTAAAAGCCAAGCATAATGACATCTATTAAAGTTGATAAAGTATTTTTCTATCAATGCCTTCAAGTTTATAATTGAATTTTGCATCAGAGAACTTTTATATTATTTCAGAAATATGTGCTATACTGAAGAAAACACGATTTCCGTAGAATTTTCCTTCCTCTTAACAAGTAGACCTATTTTTCCCCATAGAGTTGTCCCTTACATCTTCTCAACAAGATCTTTTCAGAAGTGTGCCTGTGCTGGAGGATAGCTACCATTAATATATCCAGATACAGTGTGAATACATGGTATAAGCAAAAAAAAAAAAAAAATAATAATCTTAAGCTGGTTCTGGTAGCATGGCAAGATAGATGCTTGTAAAACAAGGAAACATGGCGACAGAACACTTTACTGTATGTCAACTTGGCATCATTTTTGAATAATGCTGTTTCACCTTTCTGCAATTGAAAAGCCCTATTGAAAATGTATTATTATTATTATTATTATTATTGTTAATTTCTTCCTGTGTTCATTGTAATAATCAGTGGTTGCTGCCAAAGATTAAACAGGAAAAGAAAGAAGTAGAAGGGTATTAGCAACACTTCTGGTATGGTGGTAGACAAGCACATAAAGACCATAATTAGAGCTATAGGATGTTGCTTCATCTGAAGCATCCTTTCACTGAAACCCTGACTTGCCTGAACACTCTAAGTGCAACCATCACCTTTCCTAAAGGTTTTTCTTTGAATATAGGCATTCATCTAAATGGCAGCTATTAGCTAGCAAAGGAAAAGTATTCTTTTGTTGTATTATATTGTATTGGTCTGTATGTGGGAACAACATAGAAACCTTTCTTCTGGCTGTTTCTTTTTGGATGCTGTGTGTTCAAGATCACTGTACCAGCTTTGTGCAAAGCAGTATATGCAAGCTTTTGACTTCACTGGGAACTGAGTATCTGTTTTCAGTGAAGATAAAGGTAATTTTGCTGAAGTGTGCCCAGCAACTAACTCCATTAGAAGTGAAGAACTGAGTGCCAGTCTAGAAACTGACCTTGGTCTCTTCCTTGTAGAGTGAATATCATACCCCATTATCTGCTTGGTTGAAAACTGAAGCAATTACAAAGAGTAATATAAAGGATGTACTGATCTAACATCTGCTCCTAAAAAGGATTAATGTAGAGAATATAAAATATGAAATTGAAATTCAGATATTAAATGGAAATGTGTGATATTTTGTACTGAGAAAATTTGTCTTGTAAGGGCAATTTTTTTATACATTCTGAACTAAGCATTTTAAATATTTTAAATAAAAAATAAAGGTAAAATAATGACAAAATAAATGCAACTGATTTCAAATTTTCATCAACTTTCCTTTTTGAAGGATTACTTTGCTTTTTATGACCAAGGTTTGTAAGAAGAAAAGTGTATTGCTAACAAAATAAATGCCTAAATATCTCAGAAAATCTGTGAATCATTTAATCAGAGCTGAAACATTTTTACTAACGTGCAGAGCTACAGTATCCTATTGGAGAGATATTTTGAAGAATGATAATTTCTGATGTGTTTTAATTACAATAATAAGTGAAGGAAAAGCAGAGTGGGAGTTGGGCAGTGGTGTTAGCATGGTCCTGCTTCTAGGCTAATGTAATCTGTTTCTCAGCCAGAGTAGTGTACTTGGCTAGAAGCCACACTGATGCATCTACGATGTTTCTGGTGTCCACTGTGCTCAGATCTAGCTGTAGTAGCTTTCAAGACATAGTACTACATAGCTCAGGGGCTTTATTTCCTTTGGTGTGGGAGAAATCCTAAATATTATAAATCCTAAAATCCTAAATATCATTACATATGTACAATCTACCAGAAGGGAATTATGACTAACCCTATATTTAGTAAACATTTGAGAGCCAAAATAAAGCATTCATATAAAATAACCTCAAATATGAATATCATGCAAAAACTTGTCCTGTGAAAAGACAGCACTGTCATTAGCCAGCTGTATACAAATGGTCTTTGATTCTATAAATACTGATTCTCACATGTGAGCTTAAAAAAGCAACTCTACTCACTCAGCATTTGGAGAAACCCATAGACATGTCTGGCAGAGTGTGCCAAACTAACTCTTGTCACTGGACTTTCAAGGATAAAATAATAGAGTTCAGTGTAATAAAACAAGATTAGCTCTCTGGGTAGCAATAACAGTGTGCTGTGTACAATACATTGCAGCCTTTAAGTGTGTGAAGATGTGTAACTGTGATCATCGAGATGAAAGAAGAGTCTCTTCAGATTCAGATCTGTCTGCTTCCCTGAGAAAATCAAGTTAAAACAATGAAAAACAGCAGTGACATAGGCTACAAAGAAATGTGGTCCTTAATTCATTTGGTGGCTTGGCTTTTATTCCTAAGGTGATCTATTATTTGATACTTGGATACATGCTAGCACCACTAGCATTGATCACCTATTGATCATTTGCCATTGATCACACATTGATCATTTGCCATTTAGAGATGAGAGGCCAAGAGCATATTTTGGATTAGTATTACAGTATCAGTGAGTTAGGTTTACTGGTGTTAGGTTTACTGCTGTACTGGTGTACAGCATCAGCTCTAACAGAAAGGCCTGACAAAAATTTAATAGTGCAGGAGAACCAGATGGCTCTTAACAAAAATGCTGTCCTCAGTTCAGACTACAGGCTCTTCTAACTATAAATAAAACAATATAGAATACTGTTGGTATAATAGTGTTTCTTTTTACATGTTCCCTTTTAAATGAAAAGTTTGGGAAGAGACAAATGAAAATGCAATAAAAGCAAGTTCAGAGCAGTCAAAAGCAAAGACATACTAGAGAACCTAAATTCTCCAGAGCCTAAATTCTTCTTTGTTTAGATATACCAAGAGTGCATGTACCAGGTGATTTAAGGAGTTTGCTTCCTCTGCTGTAGCTCAGCCCCTGCATTAGCCTGCATTGTAGGGCACACACTTTGCATCATGCGAGAAAATGCCATCACTCTTGTGGATGCAACCCATACTGCAACATTGAGAGGGTCTTTCTTGACATGATCAGATGTCTTCACAGGATTTGCAGATAAAACAGTCTGGAAGGATGGTGAAGAAATGGGACTAATGCAAATGTGAGCTTTCCTGTCTTCAAATGACTTCAGGTCCCAGTGCAAAACTGGTTTAGCACAGTTTCTTCCATGGGATACTAAATGCATATATTTGTGTGTTGATGTATTCTGGTATACACTTCTATCTGTATGTCTGTGTATATTTTAATTTCTGCATTGTTATACCTACTATGGCTGCTTACCTACAGTAACAAAAAAGTAAATGGGGAGTGAAAGAAAGGATGAGATTCACTTAAGCTATGATATTCATCTGTTCAGCTCTTAGCATTTTAGGGGGTCTTTAATGAAGCACAAACATGCCTTTTCAATTCTGCTGTAAAAGAGTAGTTAAACAGTTGGTAACTGTTGGTAACAAACAGTTAAACAGTTGGTAACAAACAGAATAATTAATTTATTGAATTTACACACACACACAAAAGGCATTGCCAAAGTCAGATGAATTTATCATTCCCCAGTTTACCTGTGCTGTTCTTGTTCATTTTTCACACCTCTTTCATCATTCTTCCCTATGACAAAGAAGTCTCTACAAATTGTATCTTGTAGCTATAAATTTTTAGAGAAAATGGAAAAGAATGAGCTAGTGCAGAAATTACTACGGTATAAGACAAAAGTATGAGAGAGGTTGTTTTGCTTGTTTTCTAAAGAAAAAAATAAAGTTGGTCACAACAAATAAGAAAACACAGCTCCGTTAGCCTGAATGTATCTTGCTACTTTATGTCCAGATAGGCCTTACCCAAGGTCAAATAGTAATGAGAAGTATGGAACTGATTTCAATTTGCATATCATGCTTTCATTGCAGGAATATCAAATTGATATATTTTTTGCCCAGACGTGGACAGACAGTCGTCTCCGCTTCAATAGCACCATGAAAATACTGACTCTGAACAGCAACATGGTTGGGTTGATCTGGATCCCGGACACGATATTTCGGAACTCCAAGACAGCAGAAGCTCACTGGATCACCACCCCCAACCAGCTCCTCCGGATATGGAATGATGGCAAGATCCTGTACACCCTCAGGTGAGCAGTTGGAGCTTCTCACACCGTTGGCTCCAAAGTAATTTTCAGCATTCTCCCTGTTCTGCTCTGCTGTTTTCTTCCTGATGCTTACCTGACCTTTCTTGACAAAACAGTGAAATATTCAGGTGTAAGCACTGCAGTTTAGAAGCAAAGTCTTGTCTTGTAAAAATGAAACTCTAAGTACTGGAAACAGGTCTGTGTAAATTGTAGAAGTAACTTTTTTCAGGGTTTGTAATAAAATCAGGAGCATGCAGTCCATAAAACCTGCCAGAAACCTTTCTGATCAGAGTTAGGTGCAGGACTGGATAAAATATTTCTAAATTCATGCTAATGCCAGTACTTGATTCCTCAAATAAGTCACGCTGAAAGATAGTCTGACACATCTCATCACAAGGGTGAATTGCTGCAGGAAAGGCTTTTAGAATTTTTCTAATCTTCGTGATACCATTGACTGTATGGTATTAGAAATACTGTATATATTTGCATGAAAAGAGCCTGTGGAAATCAAAATGTTTACTTACAGAAGAGATGAATTGTTCAGAAGGGAGTTCTGCCATGAGCCAGACTGCACAAGGCAAACTTTTTCAGAAACATCTTTCATGCTACATTTTCTGCACTGATTGTGTTCAGCCTTCTCAGAGCAATAGCATATTCTGGTCATACTTGCAACTGCAGTTGGGCTCCAATGTCAAGTCTTTGGCAAATAATAAGAAATGAATTAAACAATTGGAAATGCTATTGACATTTTTAGTGTACTTCCCTTCTTAGGCTTGCTCCTCAGTGACAGAGCTCTTGCTTATTTCAATAGCCATTAGCTAAAGACCTTGGTGATTAAATTGACAGCTCTCATCACCTCTTGTGTTTTTGCTTGTTTGGTTTGTTTGTATGTTTGTTTTGTAGTCTTATTTCAGTTTTTCAGGGCAAGTTGCATATCTCCCTAATGACTGTTAGACTTACATACTTATGTAAAACTATTTGTCAAATGGACTGCAAAATTTACCTAAAACAACTAAAAATGGATTACTATTTGACCAAGTTTGAATGGGCATTTTTAAACTGTGAAAGCTATTCTGAGTCCTTTTGTACACTTATGTCAGCCTCCTTTTTCTCACAGGAGAAGCTGTTAGAATGACCATTGCTCACAGATAACACTCTTTAATTCAGAAACAACTAATTTGTTTGACTTAGGTGACCACACAGAATCAGTATGGCATGGGAGCAATAACTATGGCATATCTAGGTTCTGTGATGTGTTGATAAAACATTCTGTATTCAGGAGAAAGTACAATTCTGTGTACAAGGTTCAGTCTTGCTCCTTGCCTTTCCCTCTTCTTGACTGCATACTCCTGCTGTAACACCCCATGTCCTCTTCTAGCATCAACACAAATTTCCTCATAAGTGACCTTCTCCAGGACACAGAGGTTTTCTCCATCCCATCCCAGATTTGATACACAAATCTTAACCAATTCCTTTTGTTAGATTTTGAGTAATAAAAGCAAAACAAAACAAAACAAAACCATCACCACCAACACCAACAAAAAAACATGCCTCACACTTGCTACATAAATTCAGGCATGTAATTAATGTAGTGTCTGTTTCATGAAAAACACTGGACAATAAATGAGCACTTAAATTAATCTTCTACTACTGTAGATTCACTTTGCAATCTTTCAGAATAAAGATTATCTGTTTATAATAGTCATTTTTATATCAAGTCCTTTCATAGTGTCCTTTGTGCTAGGATATCATGCAAAAAATTTTTCAAATGGGGCTGAAGGCCTTCAAGCTGATTTGTGTTTGCAACATCTGTACAGCTGAGATGTATACAAAGTTTTTATATATGTTTGAGAGATATCCCAAAATGACTGAACAAATTTTAAGTCCACACTATAATATAAATTAATTAAGGGACTATTTCCAATCCCATCAGATTCTTCATGAGATTTTAATTTTGTGGAATTGCATACAACCACATCAGCCACTTTTCTGTTATTTTTCTAATGGATAGTTGTTTCCATCTTTAATGATAAATTCTATATTAAGTTTGATAGGTTCTTTAATTGTCTTGATTAGTGTTTGTCAAGAAAAACATACGCACAGATTTCTTGGGATCAGGAAACTCTTAGTGATGTTATTGAAATTATTTTTGTTTTTAGATAATTGTTTTGGAGTAGGCATAAATAGCCAACAGACAATTTGCAAATATCACAGCTCTCTTGTATGACCACTTAAGGTTGCCCAGCTGTGCAACCTGTGTCCTCTAGCTGTGCATTCTGCTGGTGTGTAGTGACGGTTACTTGGTTTCTCCATAGGCTTACCATCAATGCTGAGTGCCAGCTGCAGCTACACAATTTCCCAATGGATGAACACTCATGTCCACTGATATTCTCTAGCTGTAAGTACTGTTTTGACTCTTTATTGTTGTGGCATGTAGAGGCATGAATTTGTTTCTGATTTCTGTTAGATTTCTCAACCATTCCAGAACAGGTATAGGAAACTTAGGTTTGCTTAATTATTCAGATGATTTTTTTTTTTCCTGTCAAGCATTCCTGGTTGATGGGATTTATACCGTGAAGTTTTCCATAGATTTACTCTTTTATTTTTGCTAGCACCAGCCTTTTTATTTGATCCTATAGTCACTTTCGTCATGAGCAGATACTCATGCCATTCCTTGCCATATTAATCTATAAAATCATATGACATCTAAATGAAAAAAGAAATTGCAGTTTTCTTGAGGAGGTGCACAGTTTAGGGATAAGCCCAGTAATCTCTGAACATGTGAATTTATAGCAAATAGCATGGTAAAGCCTCTGTTCCATGATCTAAATTAAATAGAGTAGACACTTAAAAACTCATTTCCCTTTTATTTCTTAGCTTGTCCAGTAATCCTTATGTTGTATTGTATGTACTGTTGATATATTTTAAACCTACATAGTAGGCAAAACAAACGCATTATTGAAAAGGATGGAAAACAAAAGTCAAGCAAGTTTAACTTGAGATCTAATATTACTGTGAGAGAAAGTTCATTTCATCCTGATTCATTTGAAAAATCTTGAGAGCTGTCCATAGGTACAGCTGCACAGTAGTGTAATCCAAAGTTACACAACACAAATGTTTTACAAACAATTTTAAAAAGGTCTCTACTGAAGGTTTTTCTTTTGATAAACTACAGGTCTTGATACCTGTGTTCTCCAAAAGTGAATGGGAAAAGCATTGTATTTTCCCTCTATTTAGAAAATAGTATTTTATTCATTCTCTCTTATGAGGTGATAGAAGACTAACACTGTTTAATACCTTCATAATAGATATACTGCTGTGATGGAAGAATATTGATTTCTGTTTACAAATAGTATGCAAACAGTGGTACTCAATTAGAAACTGGATCTGGGTTTCAGCTAATCCACTTTTCTTCTTCTTCCCCAGGAAAGTGTTTACCAAAAATCTGCCAGTGTAAACATCTTAATTCACCCAAACCTATTATCACTGTTTTGCTGGGTTTTATGATCTACATTGATAAGTGAGCCTGGACAAAAATACACAGTTGTGTGCTTAATTTGGATATGTACAATACATGTATACTCAAATGGACAGGAGGCAAGTACCTCCTGAATGAGCTTTCCTGCTAATGAACACTTGTCACTGAACTATATGCACCTCAGCTACATTTAGTTATTGCATAAAGCTGCTCCTGCCTTGTGGCAGACTACTGCTTATTTGTTGCAGTACTGGAGTACTGGCAAAGGAGTCCCAGTCCAGAGATACTAATTAAATGTACTACAGAAATCTGATAGGTCCTGCATTAGCAATATTCAAAGAAGAAGGTGAACGCTAACAGATAACCACTTCAAACCTTACCTTCACTAGTAGCTAGTCAGTACTGAACGCAAGTAAGAAGTAAGTCATTCTCTGAGATTTTATTAAAAAGAAAAAAAAAAAAAAAAGGAAAGAAAAAAGAGACAGGCTATCAGTGCCAAATTCAGAAGGCTCCATGGCAAAGTTTCAAATTACATCTTGATTTGAAGATACGCCCCCTAATTTAGATATATTAGCTTAGAGCTATTCTACCCTTGAAAACATACATGTGTTACCATCTAGGAGATGAAGGTTACATAGAATCAAGCAGAATCTGAATGTGTCTGGGTTTGTTCTGTACGTATTCCTTATAATCTCTTGTCAGATGGAATAACACATGGAAGAATATTTAAAATAATGTTTTATAGCTTTGATAACCTGTTTGCTCATGTTGATAAGAGCCTATTTCTTTAACTTCATTCCAAGTTTTATTCCTTTCCATGAACTCTTTTACCACTACTATTGTCGTAGGACATTCTCCTGTGTGACTGGTTTGTTTTCTTAATCTGTTATATTTTCAGTGTTACACACATTCATAGCAGTCTCAAGATACATGATACCCAGTGGGACTTTGAAAGTGAATGACTGAGTGAAAGCCTGAATGATTTATTACTGCCTGCTATGACAAGTTTCTAAGGGGACAAGCTTATTACAGATTCCAAGACATATATCCTTGGATAAAATAGAAGTGGTTGTAGAATTCACAGCGTAGCACCCCTTCCCTCTGAATCCCTTTTGTTTGTTCTCCTGCATGCAGACAAATCTTTGCAGCTTCCACTGTAAGCAAGCACAGAAAAAACACAAGTTCTGGAAAGTACTCTCTGCATCTCTACACAAACACAAACAAGATTAATTTTTTTTTTTTTTCTGGTTGGTTGGTTGTTTTTTACCTTTTGCATACATTTCCCTTGATAGTTCTAAAATATGAAACTAAGCTAAAATTGTTTCTAGAGGATTTTCCTCTAGTGCCAACAAACTTACACCCTAACCCTTTCATTGCTCTGGGGACAGTTAATATTCCTTGGGTGGGAATACTAAACTGTACTTGATCCAATTGCCAGAACAAGAAGAACAGTAGTTTATAAACAAGAGGCCATTTCAGTGTGCTAACAGGGCTAAAACCTATCCACCCCTTCCTGTTGTTTGGAACCTATTTTTAATCCTCCTTTGAAGTGATTTTTGAGTGCCTATTTTTTGGTTACATCTCATAAAAACAATTTGGAGATGGACACTAATATGGGGAGCATTTGCACAGTAACAGCTGGCCTGAGCACCTAGTCTTGTTCAAGAACCATTCCTGGAGCACTCTGATCAGTGTTGCAGTGTGGCAGATCTTTCCCAGTCTGTGAGCCAGTCTGGTCAGAATAACCACATGTCACAAGCAGGTTCCCTTAATACAGAGATGCTGCAACACTGGTGTAAATGCAAATGAATGGTATTAATGTGTGTTTGCTTGTGAATGGGTAGAAAAAGTCGATGCTGTGACTTGATCCCAATGTAGCAAGCATGTTAGATTTTTCTCTAGGTGTTCACATATTCTTTACATGCTTTTAAAGTACTATGTACTATTGCATAAAATATACTGTAAGTGTTGTTCTTCATTTACGCTAATTTATCTTTCTGAGCTGAGGGAGTCTGCTGTGATACTTCTGGCACTCAAGTATACTGTTAAACTTCCTTGGTTATATCTATTCAATGCTGGTTTGAACATTGTAGAATGTTCATCCTCATTTGAAGATACTGCCAGAAGAGGTAGTTTATTAAGGTAGTTAGGATTCACATAAATATCAGTAAGGAAAAGAGGCATTCTGTCTAAAGGACAATGCCAAAACAAGAATAAACAAATAAAACACAAGTGGAAAAATGCAGTCTGGAAACGAGAAGTTAAGTGCAATTTATAGTGAAACGTGCCACCGGATACTCTGTATGCTAAAACTGACTAAGATCCAAAACTGTTTGGTCAAATCATTGGAAGAGAAATGCATTGGTAGCTATTAAGCATAAAAAGATCGCTCTTTACAGACTGCTCAAGATTATCCTAGATTTGTGACACTCGTTCAGGAGACAGAATATGACAGCCACACCAAAATGAAGCCTTACCAGATGCAGTAATGTTGATCTACAGTGCAAGATGACAGAATAAAGATTATCACATTGAGTTGATTAATAAGGTTTTATTGCTTTTTTTTTTCTTGCTGCTGTTGTGATAAAAACCCAACAGTACTGTTCATTTTAAAAAGCCCCTTAAATTTAGGCTATAGAACTGATGGTATTTTTGTAGCCAATTTTATGTTTTACCAAATGAGAAGGTCTACAGAGTCCTGAGTGGACCATTATTACAGAACTGATGCAAGGCAGGAAGAGGTGGGCATCCCTGGAATACCATTCCTACTGCAAACACTAACATATGCACATGAGTAACCCAAATGTTTTCAGTTCAGTTGAAAATAGGGGCAAGAAAATTTGCCAGCTGTAGATGATGCGTTTGCTCAGACAGGCCTTAATGCATGTACTTTTAGCTTTCTAAAAAGTATTTTTTTTTTTTTTTTTAAAGTGACTTACAAAAGCATATAAAGTATTGCAGCAAAAAGAAAGTATGGAAATGTGAAATGCATTTAAAAAGAATCCATCAAAATCAAACACAGTGCTTGAAAAAGAAGATACCATTTTCTAAATATAAACATAGTTCAGTCAAATGTTACCCCTTTGAACATGAAACCACTTATGGATATGCAATTTAGATTATCAGTACTTTGAGCCTTATATTATTAATTTTCCAACAGAAGTAGCTGTCATCACCAATTTTAATATGTTTCTTTATTATTCCTTCTAGCCTAGAAAAGGAAATGCTGGTTTTGTGGAATTTGTTGTGCTTTATTTCATCTCGTGTATCACCAGTAGAATCATTAATAAAGTCTGAGGGCAGAATTTTACTCCTGATGAAGAACAGGCCAGAAGGAACACTATTTAATGTTCACATCTCAAGGGGAGCAGCATTAAAGATGCTGGGAAGGCTTTGCAATGCACAGAAAGAGCTTTAATCCAAATCTGAACTTGCCATATGTGCTCTCTGTAATGGGTTGAACCAGATCATGGGGTATCAATGGAATTCTTGATTAAGGTTTTGTGACAAGCATATTTTAAGCTATTGCAGCTTTTTCCTCTTCTAGGAGGACTCAATACGTTTCTCAATGCATAACAGATACTGTGTTAAGTGTCTTCTAGATTTTTATGACCCTTCATCTACTCAAGCCAAGACTCATAAAATTTTACAAGATATTTGAATTGGAATTTCTGCTAATTATCATCTAATTATTCCAATAGGATGTGCTATATATCTATGAAATTGGCCAAATTAATCCATTATATAAGTACATTCATTTTAAAGTTATACTTTCTAAATCTAATTTATGGTAGACTTATGTCAAACTAGTGCATATTGTATAAGGTATACCAGAGACATCTTTCTAAACATTTACAGTTCTGTTGTTCAGTCCTGATTCCAAATTTAAGCCCTACATTGTGATACAAGTGTATCAGACTTAAAACCATCTGATCATAGCCACTAATAAACACACAATTTCTGTTTAACAGAAAAGACACTGAAATGTTGCTGAGGTTAAGGATGCCCATTGTCTCCTAGATCAGGGATAGTTGATGGTGGTGGTTAATTAATATATTATCCCTTGCTCTTCTGGGGATTTCTGTTCCTCCCAGAGAGATAAGGTTTGGGGCTAATAGCAGACCAAACCTCTCTCTTGTTTTATAGTGACTCTTGAGATTTTTTTCCATGAGATTGAGGGCTCCTCTGGAGAGGCAGCAGCTGCCATTACTTCCAGCAAAAAAAATGAAACCCTAGTGTAAAATTACAGTGAGTGATGATTAGCAAAGCCCAAAATGCTTGACTCATGATATCCTGGCTCCAGAAAACTCTTTCTGAGATTGGATTGATGGTAGGCTACTCCAGGAAACTCATACCTACCCCAGTTTTGCAGCAGTCTTCTGAGGATCTGTGATATCTCCATTTGCCCTGCATGGCTGTCTGAGGAAGATAGGAGAACTGTGTCACAGACACAAACTCTCTAGGCAGTCTGCTGCAGAGCAAGAACAGTGTTAGCATTCCAGGATCTGATGTTCAAGGTAGGCAAGTGGATTTCATAGCTGGGATTCCCAGCTATTGTTTGACTTACTTTCAAACAAGGAAACAGCAAGTGTAGCAAGGAAACAGGGGCAATCTATTTTCCTGGAGAATCTAGTCTTCTTTCTCTATTTTTTTATAAATAAGAAATGACGAGATTTATTTATTTATTCATTTACATTTTTATTTATTTATTTATTTATCAGTACCTGAACAAGTTTGGAAAAAAAATGCCAGTGAGTAATTTCAATCAAGAATATTAATACATGGCTAATTTATATTTACAATGTCAGGGGAAAATAAGAGAAAAACTCTGAAGGAAGCCAGGTGGCTCTTCACTTGTCTGGCAGCTGAAGGTATCAGCAAAAGGCACAGGAGCCTCTGTCATGTGATAGTTATTGTTCATTCCAATGATTTTTTCACATCCCTCATTATATTCATTATTTACTTGAAGCCAAAACCTCTTTAAGCATCTTTTAATGTGCCAGTGTGAGCTTGTTTTTTTTTTAGTTTTTTAATTTTTTAATTTTTATTTTTTGACAATGTGATACCAATGCACTGGGAAAAGTTCCACAGAGAGAAAGAAAATAACTTTCACCTGGAAATGTAATGTATCAGTTATTATATTCTACATATTTATATTATTGCTATTTGCTTATTTAGGTATGTGATATCTGGTTTGAAAATGAATCTGATCTCTGTGGTAAGACTGATCCATCACTCAAACTCCTAGCAACACTGTGCTTGTAGCTTAACTTATAGAGATCATTTTGTAATATATACAGAACATGAGGAGACAGTCACATTCCTTGGCATCCTATTTTTTTTAACATAAGAAAGAATGACTGGTTTTGGCACTCTACGAGAAACAATTGCATCACAGGACAATGAGGACAATGTGGGGACATTCTGGAACAGAAAACTGCTCTGTCTCAGTTTTGGAGTCATAGCAATAAGAATTTTCTGTAAGTAAGATAAAAGTGCCCCTTTGTGGGTGTTTTATTTCAGCATAAGAAAGCAAACAGAATGGCAAGCATCACGTTGCTCTTACAGGAAATAATCAGAGATGGATCAATAGTGGGCAGTGCCCAAACTCCTAGTGATTCTGTGCACAGTTCACTCTTGTTTGAGTTATGACAGATTTTGTTCTTTATTGGTGAACTTGTTCCTTGATGAAACTTCCTAAGGCAACTTCCAAGATGCATACTCCATTGTATATACACCGGTGTTACCCCATGTTCAGAGCATACAGTTTTCTAATTACTTTAGTTGTAATGGGTGGATTTTTTATTTTATTTTTATAATTGCTTGCAATGCTCACTTCTGGAGACACCTCAGAGGCCACACTGAGGATTATTTAGTGATGCATCCGACACCTGTGTACTTGAATTCACTAGTATCATATGAGAAGTGAAGAATTACTGAAGAATTGCCCCTAAGGGTAGAGAAGCCATTTGGTACATTGAGAACCAAGTACTGCACAAATGTTAGAAGCAGGATAAATGCCAAGCAAAATCACTGGGGAGGTGAGAAAAGAAGATCAAGGAGAGACCCTAATGGGCAAGGTCGGATAACCTTCACTATGCTACAGAAGGGTTTTTGTTTGTTTGTTTGTTTTTTGTTTGTTTGTTTGTTTTTTTAAAAAAAGAAGTAGTGACGTAGTGACTATTGACTCTCAGATTAGATGTATTTTAGCTAGAATCCAGTCGATGGTTGTTACTTTCACTAAGTTTGACTGACTAATGGTGATGAGATCAGTAGAAACCATCAAAAGTGTCTAGCAGATTCAATAAACAGGGTGAAAGCATTAAGTCCTCAGGCTGGTAGTTATGTCTTGTCAGTTGTGTTTACCTTTAAGACTGCCTGGTAAACAAGTCAGCCTGGAAACATGAAACTTCCATGAGAAAAGGCCCTCCCTTTTCTTGCTTATTGATTCTGCTTCTTCAAAATTAACAGAGAAAAAAAAACATATCACCAGGGTCCGCAGAACTAAGAAAGGGAAGGAATTAATGCAGTAGTGCAGCTTTGAAAGAGGTTTTGTTATCAGTGCTAGAAACAATCATGGAAATGTCCTTTATATCTGCTCCCATTAGAAGGATGTTGCTGAGGTCTGTCCGGCTGAATCCCTTGCTGTGAAGGGATTAAAAGGCAATTAACTTTTTGTAATGGGCATGCTACAGGACAAATAATAAAACTTGAATCCTTTTTTTTTTTTTTTTTTTTGTATAGAATCATAGAATATCCCAAGTTGGAAGGGACCCATAAGAATCATCAAGTCCAACTCATAGCACCACACAGGTCTACCCAAATTTTATACCATGTGACTAAGTGCACAGTCCAATAGCTTCTGAAGTTCAGACAGCCTTGGTGCAGTGACTACTTCACTGGGGAGCCTGTTCCAGTCTGCGACCACCCTCTCGTTGAAGAACCTCTTCCTGATGTCCAGTCTAAACCTCCCCTGCCTCAGTTTAACACCGTTCCCGCAGGTCCTATCACTGGAGATTACGGAGAATAGGTCAGCGCCTGCCTCTCCACTCCCCCTTGTGAGGAAGTTGTAGACTGCAATGAGTTGTAGACTGTGATTGTAGTTGTGTAGCATATATGTCTGTCAAAATAAAATGCACAGGCATTATGTCTCTTAATATCAGAGAACCCCTCAGACAAACAAAAAATAAGATTTAGGTGGGAGAAAAGCAGTAACATAAACCGAGACATCAAATTTAACTTTATTTTTAAATATTTTTACATTCTCCCATATGCTTTAGATTTTTGTTTGATTCTTCTGTTTTTTCACAAAACACTGTACTTTTGTATAGAATCATAGAATCATTAAGATTGGAAAAGACCTTCAAGATCATCTGGTCCAACCATCACCTTACTACCAATGTCGCCCAATAACTGTGTAATGGAAATTGTTATTATGTAATGTTTGCATTAGTCATGAATATTAGTTGTTTATTTTCTCCCTAAATTTTCATATTCTGGCAGTCTTACTGCTAATGTTACAGTTCAGGAACAGCTGCCTTTCTCACAAAATCTTTCCATCAGTTATAGGAAAGAAAACATAGGGAGGCATGTAGATTGAACAGAAGGTACATGCTGATATGGTACAATTGGACAAATCAGAGAGCTTGTGCAGAAAACACTGAAGCCCCCTCCATTCCATCATCTTCTGCCTGAATTTCTTTCCCAGGGAAACCAAGTCACTATGGGGAGGGCTGTTGTGTGACTTTGTTTTCTCCTGATGGGAGTTAAGAGCTGTCTAGGGTGTGTTTTTGCATCAAGGAATTCAGAAGTTCTCCAAGCTCCACCAGCTACTACATAACTTTAAGCAGTCTGGTTTAATTAATCCGTTGCTTTGATGCCACTTTCATTGATGTCTTTTGTTGGGCACCGCTAAGCAAAGTTAGCTGCACCTCTTCTTGGTCAGTCCTGAGTGCATCAGTTTAGGAACATCCCAATTAATGCCCCCCCCCCCCCCCCTTTTTTTTTTTTCTTTACTCTGGCAGCTTGATTAGACATCTGTGTTTCTTTCTTTTGGAAAACCACCACCAGTGAAAAAATACAAGCCTCATTATAAACAAATTTGATTATCAGGAAGTGAAGTGAATTGAAATTCACAGTATTTAGGTGCTCTCGTCAATATATTTCTATTTTTGTCTTTAGCAACACAGGTTATTAGTAAACTACATTAGAGTTGTTGCATGGCTGATATAGCCCTCTCATAGAAAGAAAAGATTAACAAAGTTTCTGGCCTGGGTCTCTAAGTTCAAGACATTCTATACCATGTCCCACAAGAAGCCTACAAAATTCCTAATTAAAAGTATTACTCCACTGGAGCAGAAGATAGGCATAAATGTGGAAGGTTGATATGAAGGTAGTCCTTATTTGTAGATGATTATATTAGAAAAAAACACCCAAACTGATGTCTCCATCTGCTCCAGTTTCGTCCTTAGTAAAAAGTCAAGGAATATAACAACTACAAACCTGCACAAATAATCTCTTTTAATCTTTCTCTCTCTCATGGGCATGCATAATTCTGCACGATTACTCTCACATACACAAACCCTGAAGAATGAAAAAGGATAAGAAAAGAGATTGATAAGAATAAAAAGCTTTCAATCTGTTTATTACTGGCAGGTGCTCAGCTAATAAGGCAATAAGCAATATGCAAGAAGCTGCCTAGAGTAAAACAGAATGAAGCAAAAAGAGGAACAAATCCTATTGCAAATCCTCTGAAACAGACAAACTGAATGCACTTTAGCTGTTCGTAAGGGAATTTGAAGTAAATATTCACTTGTAGTCTTGAGACGCTGTGATGCTGCTATGCTTATAAGTCTCTCTCTTATCTGTACTAATTGATTTGACACTTGAAAGCACATTTCCTATAATGGTGCTTAAAAAAATATAAAAAAATAGGGAATATTATTGTCTAGGTAAATTGCAATAGTATACTCTGCGTTGAGCATGCCATTTGAACAGGTGAAGAAAATGTTAGAACTGAGGAGGAATTTTCACAGATTTTTTTTTTCTTTGGGAAATTATTCCTGTGAGATATAAACATAACCTATTGATGAGTATATATTTTATCTTTCTGAAATATTTTAGGAATATTTGGTCTTCAACAGAAAGAAGGATGCACCCTATGATATCCTGAACCACCTTAATCCTGAATACATAATGCTTAATTTCAAATATTGTCTGAAAAAGACAATGGATAGATTCTCTATTTACTTTTAAATTTTGCTTGTAAATGGCTTGATCACATACTGGCTATTTGACTTTTTTTAAATTATCTCTGACTCTGATTTTTTCACTGCAGAAGGTTTTATGTGAAGAACATGTGCTTAATGTATTTCAAAATATAAAACATAAGGGAAGAATAATAGCTATTTTACACTGACAGTAGTTCCTATGCATTTGTCTGAAATAAAACAGAAAAGCCACCTAATTTAGGAGGAAAAAAAAAGTAATTATTTAGAGCAAACAGTCAGCGTTGTCCCCTTTTAAATTCTGTAAGCTCTGTTGCCCTTTTCAAGTTAAAAAGGAAAGAAAGAAGCAAGGTTCATGTTTGTACCTTACAGGTACTTTCTTCCTGTATTGACTGACTTTAAATGAAGCTACTAGACCACATGAGCATGGAGAAGTTTGCCTGATAGTGATGACTTGAAACAGAAGGGAACTTTGTGATCTGAACAGCGTATTTGTTCACAGCAGTTGTCTGAAAATCAACATTTCAATAAGACAACATTGCTTGCCTCTGGCAGCCAGAGAAGGCAGCTGCAAACTCTTGGATAAATGTCTCTTATGATTAAAAGGAAACTGAGATACCCAAGTGTTTCATAACATGGTTTCTCCTTTCTTTCTTTTTGTCCCCAAAACCTTTCCCCAAAGTCCAGAGTTGAAATCTTTAAAGGTTTTCTTGTCTAACCTACACAAGACTGCAGAGAGGAAGATAAAAGGCTGCTCCCAGAAACCTGCAAACCTCAAAGTTGTTTGGGGGATTTGTACTGTAGGCTTCTATTGATTTATGTGCAAAATATAGCAGTATTTACTATGTCAGGGCTTAGCAAAATTGACAGCCAAAAATCCTTGTCTGTGATACTATCAGATTTCAAAAGTTAAGCAAGCTGAGACTAATCACTACTCATTTGGGAGTTTCAGAAGGAAAACTCAGGTGTTTCTGTGATTCCAAAGTGACAGCTGCACATTTATTTATAATCCTTTTTTCTGTGATTCATTACACCCACAAAAAGGTGTCTTCCAGCAAGTATTTTACCTAACTGTATATACCAAAGGAAAACACAAACCAGTGGATGATGTAGTAATCTTTAATGTTTAGACACTACACTAACACGAACAGCAGTATAATGAGATAATGGTCATTAATTGAAGAAAGGGAGGTTCTGACTTGGTAAAAGAAAAAAATTACCAATGGCAGTCAAGCATTGGAGCAGGTTGTCCAAGAGCAATGTGCAGTCTCCGTTATTAGAGGCTTTAAAGACACAAGTGGATAAAGCCCTGAAACACCTGACCTGAATTCAGTGTCGACCCTATTTTGAGCAGGAGGTTGAACTAGAGACTTACCAAAGTGCCTTCCAAACTGTGAGAGTCTATGATACAGCTTTTCTTTACATTGAAAATAAGATTTTTTGGGAAAATAGTCAATCTTCCTTATAAATCAATTTGATCGTATTCAGAGTTATAAATTTGCGTTTGTGAAAACCATCTTTCCCTGTCAATTTTTTAAGACAATCAGTTTTCAATGTTGGCTTTCATAAGGAACCAAAAAAAGGGGAATGAATGAGGGAGTGCAAAGAATGAAAAGTTGTTGCAGCTTCCTGTAGTCAGTTTATTTTTTCTGGATGACTGATTGTATGTCCTAGTAGAAATGGTAATGCTGTTTCTGTATGTTTTTATTTTTTGATGGTTATTACCACCGGCAATCATATATTATTAGCAAGCAAGGTAAACTTTGGCTGATCAAAGCCTTTGATTCTTCCAAAGACTAATATAATCAGGTAATATGTTCAAAAGTCAGGGAGGATATAGAATTTATCCTTTGATTTCCCTAGAGCTCTTCCCACTCTCTGCAGATTCTGGGAATTGATTTTTACATCGCTGGCATACTGCTGTGAGAGTTCATTTTTCCACCCATTGGCTATCAACATTTCACACCACACCAGTATGCAATAACTCTGACACTGACTCCAGCAGTTGTTTCCACTCTGCCCACATTACACACTAATTCCAGTTCTTGTCACAGGTCATGTACATGAGATCTGTTTGCTTACTCTCTTTTCTGACATCTAGTCAGTCCCCACAGAATCACTTTTTACCTTTCACAACTGTTTTCAGTTGTCTTCTAGGTGTTACAATCCTTTCATTTTCTCCCCCCCCCCCTTTTTTTTTCTTTATTTTTCCTTACATCCTCCACACACACCCCATGACCTTTCTTCTCTTTTGCCTTTTTTTATCTCCTTCCCTGCTTTTTTCCCTTCATTCCATTGTCTTCTCCCCATGACTATTTCCTCTTTCCACCTACCCTATGTTTCTTTGCATTCCTGCATGGACTGGCTGTGGCCAGAATTCCCTCCCTATGTCTAGTCTGGTGAGGAAAGATGTTCCTTCCAGCTTCTTCCTTCATTGGCAAGGAACGGAAAGGAGTTGAGAGGCTGAGATCCACCTGCGAAACCACAGTGGTAAACCCTAGAGAGCCTCCCTGCTTGGAAGGTCAGAGTGGCCTCTGCATATGAATGGCAAGTCTCAAGTGACATACAGCTGGATAAGTAAAATGGAGGGGGAATGAAAATGCTGAAGGAAGAAAACCAAGAACAAGAAGAAGATTTAAGGACTAGAGAATCTTCTCATAATACAGATGTTGACAGAGGGGAAAATAGATAATTGTGTACGTACTTAAAGGGACAGGTCCAGAAAATTAAGGAGAGAAGGAAAAAACCTAGAGAGAAGTAGAATAATTATAAGAAAAAGTCTGGATAAGTAACAAGAAGCTTGGAATTAGGAAGCAGAGAGAGAAGGCAGAAAGCTAGTACACAAAGTAGACCAAGACCAACAGAAAAAATAAAATGTATAATTATATTACTGATTAGGGCTTAAACATAAAAAGAGAGAAAACATGCTTATTGAAGAATTCATATAGTTTCTTTGGTCTTGTTTTTCTAAATTCTATTTCATAAAAATCAGTTCAAATCAGTTCAGATCAGTTCAACTGAGCTGAAATTTTTGTTCTTTACTGAAACAAACTGGCCAGCTTTTGCATTTCTCTAAACAAATAAATAAATAAATAAAATCTCAACACTTTTCCGTTCTATAGTTTTTTTATATATTTTTTATATTCTTTTTTTCATTTTGATCAGAACTTGGAGCAGAAGTGCTGAAATACTGTAAAAACGTTCTCTTAGTGTTTCTCAGATGAAAAGGAAGGGTACATCAGAAATCCCTGTTTTACCTCTGTAGGATTTCTGGACAATTGTGATAACTGAACGTGAGACTGAAATATTGCTCAGATAGACAATCACTTCTCTGTGATTATCAAAACAAAACCTTTTGAAGTTCTGGAAAGAACTCATAATACAAATACTATCATGAATGACTGCACTTCCAAATCTGCTTCATCATTTTCATCTTAACTTCAGCTTAAAACCAATATCCATCACAGGATTAAAGAACTTTTGAAACCATAAGAAAACCTAATACCTGCAATAGTCAGAAAGTTTTTATCTCCTTAAAGTTAGAGAAACAAGGTTTCAGGTATCTTTCAGAGAGGTTTTTGTAAGTTCTCTGAAATAGTATTTAGTGTATCCTTACCCCTCAAGTCAGGTGAATTAATTGCTACTTTCCCAACTATAAAAGGCCTTTAGAAACTGAAGAGACTTTCAAGAACTGACCTAAAATATTTGTCTAATCTATCAAGTGTCATTATTTTCAAACTTTTTTTTTTCAATAGCCTATAATGCTTATTTTTTCAATAACCATTCTCTCTTTGTATGACTTTCATTTTCAGCTCTGAAGGATTTTAAAGCACTCAGTATCAAAGTTAGAGCAATTTTACACCTACAAAACTTATTACAGTTGCAAGAACGAACTTACACCTTACAAGTATTAGTGACTGCACAAGATATACTGCAGTCACATTTATAGAACAGTAACATGAAATGAATATTGCTGATCTGTCTCAATTAAAAGAGAAGTAACGGAAGTTTCTTCTCACAGCTCCTTATCTTTAATTTTTAATGTATAAGATATTTAAAGAGAGACTTATTTATTTTGTATGGAAAGCCAGAAACTGAACAGTTGGTGTGACTTTCCTCATTTAGCTGTTAAACCTTTCAGGTGATGTCTTACATAGAATAGCTTTTGACAGAGACCATCACTTTCTGGGTCTGGGTCTTTTTTTTTTTTTTTTTTACTTTCTTAAAGATTGCCTGTTCTTTTGTTCTTATACCACTGTGAATGGGATGTGATCTATCTTATAAATGAAGAGAGCAACAGACCTACTTAAAAACACTGAGCAGATCTAGCAAAATGTACATGAATTAATTAAGATGTTGTAAGTAGTATTATCTGCACTTTTATACTTTTATTTTTGGTAAGGATAACTACTTGAGCATTAACCTCAGGTATATTTAGTGTTATCCCAGGTTTAATGTGTTCAGTGTTTATGCAAAAGTAAATAACCCTTGATGTCTTTAATGGATTTATAAGATGTCAGTGTTTTAGTTTGGACAGCTGTACTGCACTCTGATACTGTAAGAAATCTACTGTAAGAAATCTACAGGTGTCCGTAATGCTAATAGATTGATGCCAGGAAGACTTCAGGTTATTGTCTTGGAGGAGGAGAGACTTCTATGCCATGGTATGTTGCAAACCAAACACTAACTCATGTGCTGTGATAGCATAGAGACCTAAAATTCATATGCCATGATGGCATAGAGATGGATCAGAAGAAGTTTAGAGCTGTGGATATCCTCTTGGCAGTATGGCATAGGAGATCTGCTAAAGATTTATGAATGCAAAACAAGATGGTCCATGGACCTGTGCAGAGGTGTCACCAAACACATAGTGCTTGTAATGCTTGATTAGTTTGCTGTGCATTGCTAATAGCAAATGTACGAACATTGTGCCAGGTGCCCAAACTATCAGATGAGAGGGGCCATTCCAGAGGATTTCTGTACTCACTGAGACTTATTTTCAGTTATCTGTCTGCAACTGTGAGACTTGCAAATTTCATTTTAAAATGCCAGCCTAGAATATGTATATTTTCGTTGCTTATAGGCATTGAGTCTTTAAGTGAAACAGCAGATCTACCAAGACGCTTTTTATATAGCATGTAGTAGCATGTAGCTGGATAGTAAAGGAAAACTACAGGACATCTTGAATCTCTGGCTTTGGTGTTTATTTCCTTAATTTGTTGGGTTTTGTTGTTTTTAAGAGGGGGATTAAGTATTTTAGTCAGAGAAAAATGTCTCACACAATTACCATTTTTCTTCTCTGTTGTCCCAGCCTATGATTCCTCTAAATTTCACTTCTGCCCACATGCTATATAGACTATCAATTCATTCTAGAATATAACAGTATATAACTTGATATAAACTACTGGCCTATTCAATAAGGAACTGTCTGGTTTTGGCTGTGCTAGAGTTAGTTTTCTTTACAGAGGCTTGAATGTGGCTGTGTTTTGGATTTTTGCTGAAGGTAGTAGTGATAACACAGTGATGTTTTTGGTTGCTGCAGAGCAGTGCTTTCATGGAGTCAAGGACTTTTATACTTCTCATGTTGCGCTGCCAGTGGGGAGGCTGGGGGGTTTGTAGGGAGATGGGGGGGACACAGCCTGGACAGGTTATGTAAGCTGACCAAAAGGATGTCCCATCCCATATGACATCATGCTCAGCAATAAAAGCTGGGGTGAAGAAGGATGGGGTGTGGGGTGTGTATGTGTGTGTGTTGGGGGGAGGGGGGGCAAGGGGGGAGGATGTCAGAGCTTAAGAGAGCTCATTGGCCTTCAAGGACAGCCTTTTCAGGTATGATGAATCAACAGACTCCTCCAAGGGAAGTAGGCTAAGAGGAGATGGGTGAGAATGAGGAGCTCAAAGTAGGATGTAATGAATGAACTCCAATTTTTGTAAAGAAAGATGAAATTATCTTGGCAAAAAGGGGATTGGAGGATGACCTTTGTATCAGGTATACGGCTGTACCAGCGGATCATCAGGATATGGTTTTGTAAACAGCCACCCTTGAGATAATTAGTAGAGAGCAATGTTTTCCTGAGCTAGCCAGACCAGTATGGGGGGGTGGAGAAGCATGTATGTTATTTAACCCAACATAAACACTGAACAAGTAACAAAATGTGCTTTTAAGAGAGCAAAGGGCTTGAGCTGGCTTTAACCCAGCTATTCTTTCCCAGTGTCTGGGGAAGCTCAGTATTATGATGGTAGAGTGTACAGAGATCGGTAATGGGAATCACATTTGTATAGCAATTCGAATGTGTATTGCAATTGCTATATTGTACTTGTCATTTCAGTACATTGCCATAGCACCCTGCTAAACCAAAATTCTATGTAATGTCAAATACCTACAAATAAGTAAGTTTAATATAAAATGTTAAGCCCTCATCATGTGGAGGATCAAAAAGAATCTGGTCAGAGAGTAATGTATTCTGACATCAGGGCAAAAGAACAGTCTGCTCCAGTCTGCATGAAGTCAAACAAATGGGACAGAAGGCCTGCATGGATGAAAGGAAACTCCTGACTGATCTCAAATGCAGAAAGAAAGTATACAGAAGGTAGAAGCAGGAAGAAGTTACCTGGAAGGAATATAGAGATGATGCTGAAGCATGCAGAAATTGTTAGGAAAGCCAAAGAGTAGCTAAACATGAAACTAGCAAGTGATGCAATAGCAACAGGAGGAGTTTGTACAAGAACATTGGCAGCAAAAGGGAGGCTAAGGCAAAAGTGGGCCTGTTGCTCCGTGGGGCAATGTTCCTAGCGACAAAGGGCATTGACAAAAATAGAGGTACTTAATGCCTTTTTTCCTCATTTGTTTCTAGTATGGACTGTTCCCAGGTCCCCAAGCATATTGGCAGAGTCTGCAAAGTAAAAGTAGAAGTAGAAAGCACTTACACTAGCTGGACATACACAATTCCATTAGACTAAGTGAAGTGCATCCAGAAGAGCTGAGAGAGCTGGCCAATGTCATTGCAAAGACACTTTGTTATCACCTTTGAGAGATCACAATGATTAAGGTAGATTATTGATGACTGTTAAAAGGCAGTGTCACACCTATCTCGAAGAAGGAGAATCCAGGTAACTACAGTCCAGTAAACATAACCTCAGTCCTTTGGAACATTATGAAGCAAGTTCTTCTTGAAGCTGTTTTCAAGCATGGGAAGGAAATTAAATCTTTTATTTATCCATGCAATATCCAGCATGTATTTATCATGGTCAAATCAGACCAACTTGATTGCCCTCTGTGAAGAGATGATTGGCTTTGTTTATAAGGGGAGAATGGTGGATGTTGTATGAAGCATTTGCATGGTCTCCCATAGAATTCTTGTAGCCAAATTAGTGAGCTATGGATTAGATAAATGAATTGCAAGTCATTTGGAAAATTATCTGAGCTGCTAGCTTAAGGGATCAGTTGTACAAAAACTAGCTGATGGACAGTTACTTGTGGCATCCCTCAGACATCAGTGCTGCTTAATATCTTTTTTAATGATCTGGATGATGGGACAGCATGACCTCTCAGCAAGCTTGAGGGTAATGCCAAACTGGAAGGGTGGAGGGAATGGAGGGGAGTTAGTTGCAGTACACTGGAGGCCAAGGCTGCCACACATAGGGACCTTAAACAAGCTGAGGAAATGGAATGACAGGAACCTTATGAAGCTTAACAAAGAGAAATGCAATTTTTTGTATCTGGAGTGGACTAATCCCATGTGAGAGGTGGTTACTGGCTGGGGGTTCACTAGCTAGAAAGCAGCCTTGCAAAAAAAAAGTACCTAGGTGTCCTGGGGGACTTTCTGCAGACGAGGAACAACTCTGTGAAAACATCATGTGTCAGTAGGAACACAGAGATTAAATAATTTGCAAAATATAGCAAAGGGGGAGAAAAGCCATAGATCTCAGATTTTTTTGAAGGAAGCATTTTTTAATAAATTAAAATCAAGGAATGTTATTTCAAGTGCCAGCATATGAATGGAATATTTGACAAGAAATACCAGAGAAACAGGTAAGGGTGGGCAATGCAATACATACATATATATATATGTTTATACAAATATATACATATGTTTATACAAATATATATATGTTTGTAAATGAACTTAAATTTGGATAACAAGTTAGATTTACTTTTGCCTCTTTCAAAAATAAAATTATATATATATAATTTTATTTATATATAATATATA
>CM021731.1:137329587-137341130 GCA_011075105.1 Heteronetta atricapilla | reverse complement strand
TTTCACAAATAAAATACATTTTTGTGGTTTCAATCTAAATCCAAATATATATGTTAACAGGTCAATTGTAGCCATCGGTAGAACTGTGCAAGAGACATTTTTCCTCTGAAGGAAATTCATGACTGATTTTTCTGGTTTTGTTGCTGTGGAAATCGGTGTGTTTCTGCAGAGAAATTCAGTTCATTGACAGTGTCTTTTCTGACAGGAAAAGGTTCAGGTGGAAAATTTTTAGTGAGATCAAGTATTACCACTTATAGAAAGTATCTTTATGAGCAAGATAAATCTTATTTTAGCCTGAATCAATATTTTAGCTGTGTCTAGATTTCAGGGTAGGTGCTTTCTGTAATTTGACCCCTAATTGCATCCAGTCTGAGGGTACTTATTTGCTCCTTTCTCTGTGCACAAAGTCACAGTACTTCCTTCTGAGAGTCACAGAGGTAGATATTGTCACCTGGGCTAGGCTGTGCAGCAGCATGAGGGAAGGGAGAAGTGTAAGTGATTCCCTAGTTTACTTTTAAGACTCACCAATATTTGAATTATCTTATTGCATTTCAACCTCTTCCAAGGAAAATCCGGCAATTTGACAGGTGGTGCATCCATTTTTTCTACTACTTCTACTTCTACTAATACTTCTACTTCTACTTCTACTTTCTAAGGAAAGAATGTGTTGTTTACTGGAACTAGAAGCATCACGTGATGAATTATGAATTATATTTTAAGATTGAAACTATTTTATGTATAACAGAAGTCTAACAAATGTTCTATAGCTGAATATTTGCATTGGTATGTTTGGAATGCTGAAGTTTCCAGTGGAAACTGGCACTTAAAGCTGTGATACTGAGTATGTAAAGATATCAGTGGCTTGATACTGAGTATGTAAAGATATCAGTGGCTTGCCTTCTTTGGGAAACCAACAATAAGGTTAGGTCATGGCAGATTTACAAAGTGAATTCTTTACAAAGATTGATTATAAAGACAGGAATTATTAGAAGGCATTATTTGACAGTCAAAAGTGCTGTCATCTTTTGCAACATTTTAAAGGCCAGGTTCTTGATTCGTAGGACTCTGTAGAAAAGACCTTTTTCAAATGTTAGGCACCAAAATGGGATGATAAGAGCAAGATGCAAGTGCATGATCTCAAATTAGAGATTAATGCTCTGTTATGAAGGAGTCTTTGGAAAAGATCAGCAAAAGGAAATGCCATTTTATAATTCTACAAAATTTCTTATCTGATTTATATATACCTTTTTTTTTTTTCTTTCTTTAAGTAGTTGCCTTTAAGACTATTCTGCATAGCCCAGTACTGTATCTCTCACCCTTATAATGTTTTCTGTGCACTAGTCTTTCCTGCACAGGAGTAAAAAGGCACAAACAGAGCATTCCTCTGTTGCCTTAAGTATTCCACTTAAAATATGGTCCTTATTCATGCTATATTTCTGAGTTCTGTGCAAAAGAATCAATTGTTTTACTTAGCCTCCCTTCAGTTATTAAACTATATGGTGTCTTTTATTAGTAATGACAACTTAGATGAAGTACATGTTGAAAATGTCCTATGATCTCTACACAGCATTACTCTTCTGTTCTTTCATTACTACAGCCTTTCTAAATGTTTGCAGGTATGAGGTATATACATATATTTGATATGTAGGAAAGATGAAGGAGGAAAATAGGGAGATTTCAATCATCTAACTGAACTACTAAACATCTGAGTGAAGGCTTTCAAGGTAGTCAATGAAGAAGGTTTGGGTTTTTAACAGGATGATTCAGAATACCTGAGCTATACAGCTGCTTTGAGAGCTTACAAGTCAGACGTTTTAAGTTAGATGCTATAAATAATCATTCCTCCACCTCCATGTGTTAAATTTCCCGTATGTCCAAATGTAGATTCATGTCTGGATAGTTGTAAATTAAAATTCTATCATAATCTTAATGTATTTCTACTAAGTATTGTTGAGATAGCAACTCAATTAGTTATTATTCATCTGGTAACCTCTACCCAAATATAATAATCTATTTACCCTCTTGTCTCACAGAATGCAAACAGGCAGAGTTATTACTACTACTAATAATAATAATAAATTAATAGTATTTCTATCTATTATTTTAAAAGTGACACATGCCACTGGGATATTATGGAACTGAACTGGTGGAGAGCTACAGGAAGTACTGCTCTGTGGTCATGTTCTGCCCTTACTTTCATTTGTTCCCTGTTTCTCCATGTGCAATTCTTAACAGAATTCAATCTTCATACTTTTGGTGGTAGTTGTCTTTATCTCCTGTTTGTTACTATTGTGCACCTGCTTTAATGAACAGTGAAAAAAATCTGCTAGAAACAAAGAAACTCAATTTTTCTGCTAAGGTTCTTGGGTGTGGTGGATTACACACACATTCACTGCAAAAGCAAAAAGAATTATCACTACATTCATCAGGGCCTTGACTTTATTTTCAAACAGAAGTATATGGGCCACTGTAAAACTCTGGGTCAAACATATGAATTTTGTTGCCTTACAGCTTCAAACTGAGTATGCTTTTCTGTTGTTTCAGGCTTCATGTTGCTCATATTAACCAAATGTACTCGTGGATGTGGACAAGGGTCTCTACTAATTGGAGGCTAACTAAGAATTAAGCACATGTTGCTGTAGAGATTGATAGCTGTGACATGAAATTCTATCTATTCAAAGCTTTCAATAAGATGTCTAACAAGAAATATTGGTCTGCTTGTTAAATCACTTATAGTAGAAAACCATGTTAAATGAATTCAAAGACTGTTACAGAATAATTTAATTTAGACTAATGCAATGGAGCATAATAAATAAAATAATAATGCATTCAACAGATGTAAGTCTACTACAGGTGTATAGAAGATTTAGTAAAGGACAGATCATACTTTGAGTAACATAATTATAGAGATTCAAATACTGTTCAGATGACCTTGCAAGCTTGGCTAATTTGAAAACATAATAACAGAGAGGGGTCACAAAATTGCTGCTGATTTTCAGTATATAGTGGTAGTCTGAATTTGCTATTTTTCTGCCTATTTAAACATGAGAATACATGGTTTAAAGGATTATTTCTGCAACACTATTCCATCTGCTAATATAGGCATCTGAGACATTACATTAAATTTGTCCAAAAGGTACTAGTGCAATTGTATTTGAATTTTGGACATGCTGCAGTTCTTCCATAAAAAGTTCTCAGTGGAGTGCATGAGCTGTGATCTAAAAAATGACACACTTTGTTATGTTGCATTGGAAGTTTCTTTCAAGTTCTTGTATAAATACATGTATATAAACAGTCTGTAATATTTGAAAGATATTTTCTCTTTATTTGCTAGAATGTTTTGGAAAAAAAGGCCAAATTTGAGGAATGTCCTTGATCACTTGAGTCACAATGTACTACTTTCAAAATGCAAAATTTGCTATTTGAAAAGTAAAGTAACAATGTTCTTTTCAAATCCGAAATATATTAAGTCAGCACACTATCTTTACTTTTAAATAATCCAATATAAAATAATAATCAAATTAGGGATGAAATTTGTTATATAACTGAGAAAGTTGCATGTTCTGTCTTTGCCTGAAATACTTGTCTGTATGAGAAAGTGGTTCTTGGAAGATAAATGCTTCTAAGGACGTGTAATAAATTTTGATGGATTTATCATTAGTTCAGATAGAACTTTTCATCACTGCTTCAGCATACCTTGCTGTTATGAAGGCCTCAAATGTTATAGTCCTGCAGAACATGTAGTTTTATTTTAGTCATTTTCCCAACATTGACTCATACAGAACTGTGGATCAAAGTCTGTGTATCCTCCATTACGCAGAATCATGAAAACCTTGGAGCTGTGGCTAAATGATCTTAAGTAAGAGCAACCCATAATAAACCTTGATCTGAATATTCTCCTCAGCTTGGTTTGACATAGTAATTCAGTTTTACACTGTTGTTATATTTTCAAGGGACCATAGCTTGTGTCCTGGAATGTTTAAGGAGAAATTTCAGGTATAACAAGCCTTGGTCCTCTCACTGGTTAAAAGAAAGACAGGGGTAAGAGCAAGAAATTACATGTATATTAAAAAAGATATATTTCACTGTGTGTTCTAGATAAGATAATTATGTAAGTCAACATCATATACTAAGCAGTTATCAAATAAAAAAGAAAAGCTATTATTTTGGCAAGTTCAATGTTTAAAGAATATTTTAATAAAAATCTTCATTTATTCCTCATCAGGTTATTATCATAAAATGCAATAACCAATAACAATATGTTGCAGTATTTACAAACAAAACAAACCAACCAAAGTAAAAACTTGTTAATAGGAATGTGTTAGACAAATTAACCACAGTGATACATTTAGTTGGTCTATTTTCTCAGGTGAAAAAGCGATAGTATGTAAACAACCTCAAGTTGCACGTGGGGAGGTTTAGATTGGACATTAGGAAGAATTTCTTCACAGACAGGCTTGTCAAGCATTGGAACAGGCTCCCCAGGGAAGTGATGGACTCCCCATCCCTGGAGGTGTTTTAGAGATGTGTGGATGTGGCACTAAGGGACATGGTTTAGGGATGGGACTGGTTAGGTCAGGTTGATGGTTGGACTTGATGACCCTGAAGGTCTTTTCCAATCTAGATGATTCTATGATTCTATAAATACCTGCTCTTATGGATTAACTTCAACTGCAATGAGGGACAATTATTACTGAGGGAAGTTTCTTAACAGGAATAACTAGATGAGCTAAACTGAATCAGGTACAGACACTATTTCCTTTCAGTTTTGATGTCTGGCTTGGGAGTCTGGGAGTTTGATCAATTTTGCTGTACCACAACCCAATCATATATGTGTAATAAACACTTGTTAACAGTGGAGTAATCCAATAAAACTGAATTATTTTTAGTATACAATAATTTTTAGCTCTCAAATAAATAAATAAATAAATTTAGCATATTTAAAAATATTTCCAGAACAGGAACATCATAGCAATAGACATTTCCTCTGTAGGCATTTTTTAATTTTTTTTTTTTTTTTTTTTTTTTTTTTTTAGTCAGGGGTTACAGATAGTCTAGTTAAATGTAGCAAACTTTAAGCATATTTGAGGCAAAATGTTTTCTTATAGTAAGGCTTCTGGAAAATTTTGTGGAGATCAGATTTTAAGAGGTTGTAAATAAAGCAGAATATTTCATAAGAAAATGTTTGGAACATTGTCCACCCATTTGTCCATATACTACACAATATTAAGCTAATTAAGATCTAATTAAAGCATATATATTTGCAGATAGGTAAATAAGGACTCCCCTTTGTCAAATTTCATTGCAACTGTGCCAACTCATAGCTTCATAGTTTAAAGATTAGGAAAGGACAGTGAGCATAAGTATATAGAATAAAGATAAATCTAACTGCCTTTATAAGTGGGGATTTTGTAGACAAAGGTGATGTAACGTGGAACATTAGATTTATGTAAAACCCACTGTCATTCATTACTGTATAATTTTTTTAAAAAATAATAAATCGAAAAACATATGATTATCCCAAGTATGATTTTAAGCTGTCTATGAAATGCAATTGAAATGCTTGGATAAGGGTTTATGCATTGTTTAAACAAATATAAAGAATACACTAATTCCTCCACTGCAGCAGTTTGAAAGTTTCAAGGAAGGGACACACTGTATTATTTGTTCATCTTTTCAAACAGAGGTTTCAGAAATATATACTTCAGCCAAATTATTTTTAGGAAACCTTTAAAAACTTTTTTTCTTTGTTGAATTAACTATCATGACTAGTAGTAGTAGTGAGTAGTAGTAGTAGTAATGAGTGCTGTCAGTAGGTTTCTTAAGCTGCAGAATTACAGTACCACTGAGGTCATGATTCAGTATTGTGGGACTATTGTAAGCATGTCTAATCTTAGAACAAAAAAATGTGATTTTTGATTTTTGCATGTAGAATAGAATCTTGTATTTAGCTATGTGCTTCCTTGGCTAGTGTTCTTTTAACCTCACTTCAATCCCTTCCAATTTTAATGAACTAAGAAGCTAGCAAGAACAAATAAGAATAGATCAATCGAACCATAAATTTTATTTTCTCATGTAGTTTCATTTATACAGCTAAAAAATACATGGTTATGAAGGTTGAGTTAGTGCTTATTTGAATAAATATATTTCTGTTTGAAATGATAAAGCATTTTAGTTCCCCATCATATGGAATGTGCCCCTAGGTTTAACTTTATTTCTTTTTTATGTATTTTGAGTTATATCTGATAGGAATTTAATAACCACCTTAGTAGATTTTCCTACTGAATGTAATACTAGTGCAATTCAAACATCCTTTGATATTTTATCAGCTGCCTCAGAGAAAGATCTTTCACAGAACTAGAATGTCAGTTCTAATGTGTGTTTTTAAAATAATCTTTTTGAGCTTTGCATCTTTTCGCTAGACAAACTGTAAGTTTCCCAAGCATACAGCAAAATGCATTAATCACAGCTCTTTGAGTATTCTAATCACCAATCCATGCTTAATATACAAATTTGCAGAAAGACAATTAGATAACTAATTTCAATTCCTGTGCAAAAGGATGAACTATAATAAGCTTTAAGTAAATATTAAGTGGAAAAGATTAACATTTCATGAAGCTAAGCCTTAAGCAATTAAAACTCCATGTATGATTGTTGAATTTATACCAGTAGTCTAATCATTTACCCAAAAGTATGTCAACACTGTGACAAGATGGTAGAATGAGGATAAGATTGCCTTCTAATGCCTTGGTTTATCTTATGTCCTGAAGTGGAAGTGTCTCCCCTGTTAGAAGGAATTAGGGAACTCCCTAATTGAAATCTTGGTTGCAAGGCACTCATATGCCTAACCAACCTCGTCTCCTTCTATGACCAGGTGATTCAGCTGGTGGATGAGGGAAAGGCAGTTGATGTAGTCTACCTAGACTTCAGCAAGCCTTTGACACAGTCTCCCACAATATTCTCCTGGAGAAGCTGGCAGCCCATGGCTTGGACAGGTACACTCTAGGTTAAAAACTTGGACAGGTACACTGGGTTAAAAACTGGCTGGATGACCCAGAGAATAGTGGTGAGCAGAGTAAAATCCAGATGGGGACCGATCACCAGTGATGTTCCCCAGGGATCGGTGTTGGGGCCCATTTTCTTTAATATCTTTACTGATGATTTGGATGAAGGAATTGATTGCACCCTCAGTAAGCTCGCAGATGACACCAAGTTGGGGGGAAGTGTTGGTCTGCTGGAAGAGGGTGGGAAGGCCCTGCAGAGGGACCTGGACAGGTTGGATCGATGGGCAGAGGCCAATGGGATGAGGTTCAACATGGCTAAGTGCTGGGTCCTGCACTTGGGGCACAATAATCCCATGCAATGCTACTGGCTTGGGGCAGGGTGGCTGGAAAGCTCTGCAGAGGAAAAGGATCTGGGAGTGTCAGTCGATGCTCGCCTGAACATGAGCCAGCAGTGTGCCCAGGTGGCCAAGAGGGCCAGCGGCTTCCTGGCTTTTATCAGGAATAGTGTAGCCAGCAGGACCAGGAAGGTGATCATCACCAAGGGCCTGGAACACAAGTCCTATGAGGAGTGGCTAAGAGAACTGGGGTTGTTTAGTCTGGAGAAGAGGAGGCTCAGGGCAGACCTTATTGCTCTCTACAACTACCTGAAAGGAAGGGGCGTGGAGCTGGGGATCAGCCTCTTCTCACGGGTAACTAGTGATAGGACTAGAGGGAATGGCCTCAAGTTGCACCAGGGGAGGTTCAGGTTGTACATGAGGAGACATTTCTTCTCAGAAAGAGCAGTCAGGCATTGGAATGGGTTACCATTTAGGTGGTAGTGTCACAGTCCTGGAGATGTTTAAGGAATGGTTGGACCTGGTGCTTAGGGCCATGGTTTAGTGGATTACATTGGTGGTAGGGGGATGGTTGAGCCAGATGATCTTGGAGGACTTTTCCAACCTTAATGATTCTGTGATGATTCAATAAATGATTCAATTATGTAGCACATAATTGAATCACAACACAACACTGTGTTTTGAACTTCCGAAAACAAAGCTTAATCGTATATAAATAGTAACAAAGAACAATATGGTATTTTATCCCAATGTGTCATAATGGTTTTAAGTGCATTTACCATATTTATTTTTCAGTGTTCATGGACATTAATGATACTAATATGATGCTATTTTCATAACTGTAACCAAGAACTCCCTTCTCTTTTTCAGTGTTTCATAGCCTAAATTTTAGTTTGCTCATGGGTGGGGGCTGTATTCTGCTGTATATATAAAGGTGTTCTGTAAATGCTCAAAAGTAACTGCCACATGTGAAAATGCTACATTTCAGAGGGTGGGAAACAAATAATAAACCTAACAGTTTATACATAAATATATATATATAATATTGGACAACATATTAGAATATTGGACATAGTGGTGGAAAAATGACCATTTCTGAATAACTACAATGCATGTGTCAAGTTTTCATGAACTATAACTGAACCATAGGTTATGACAGAAGATGAGAGAAGGTTAGATCCTTGCACAGGATTGTTTCTAGTGAATTTTGGAGATTACATAAATGAAAAGATTCTGGATTCAACTGTCACAGTGTTGTCAGACTAGCTACATGCTGGTTAAGGAAGAGTGAAAGGTGGCATATCATCAGAAGGGCTTTATTCACTGGAAATAATGAAAAGCATGCACATGACTTCAATATGACCCTTCAGCTGACAAATGTGACTTGTGCTTTATTCATGCATTTATATGGAAAAGTATTGTGAAAGGGCAGTGTCCTCCATATCCTGGTTTTCAGGAACCTTCTCTCTGAGAACTTTGTCAAAGGAAAAGCTACAGGAAGACTGAAGAAGCACAAAATAAAAAGCTGAGGTACCAAAAAAAAAAAATAATACAGATCTGTGAATATAGCTTTTTTTTTTTCTTTTTTCTTTTTTCTTTTTTTTTCCTACAGTGATGACATTTCTGTTCTCATTGCCTCCCAAGTGAATAAAGAATCAAAAGGGTCAAATTCTTCCCTCTTATGTTCGTATGGCTCCTCTTGACCTTAGTACAAGCCATGTTATCACAGAGAATCATAGAATCACAGAATACTTTGGATAGGAAGGGACCTTAAACATCATCCAGTTCCAACCCCCCACACCCCTCCATGGCTAGGGACACCTTTCACTAGACCAGGTTGCTCAAAGTCCCATGCAACCTGGTCTTAAATTCTTCCAGGGAGGGGGCATCCACTGGGGATGTGAAAAATTCCTCATCTGACACAGGGCACAACTGAAAGCCCTCTGAAGTGGGTATCAGGTGCAGGTAAAATACATGTATATACATATATATACATATATACACATATATATACAGGTATCACTGACAACTCAGATTTCCCATAATACCATGGTGCCTGCAATACCACCCAGGCCACATGCCTGCACACATCTTGTAGGTGAGCTAAGTGACACTTTCACACTATGAGACCAAGGGCAAACAAAACCAGAGTAAGAATTTTCACACTCTTCCACTTCTAAGATGCTTGCAATTTCTTCCTGTCTCCAACACAACATACTGACCTCTCTCTTGGTGCACAGGTGCTGGCTTACCTCACTGGTCAGGTCCAGAGTGCAGATTTGCCAGCAATTGCTTCTGCACAGCTAAGGAGGAGTAAAAGTTGAGGAGAAAGTGAAAGAAAAGGCAAGAAACAGGCTTTGCCTGTGCTGGGGAAACCAAAGCATATACATTTTCTGTGACTATATCTCTGGTACTCTGCTGCGGATTAGTCTATGGAAGCAGCCTAAATAAATAATGTGTGC
This sequence comes from Heteronetta atricapilla, assembly GCA_011075105.1. Taxonomy (NCBI): domain Eukaryota; kingdom Metazoa; phylum Chordata; class Aves; order Anseriformes; family Anatidae; genus Heteronetta; species Heteronetta atricapilla. The sequence goes on along the minus strand of CM021731.1, from coordinate 137,331,329 downwards.
TGGATTTAAATGTTGATTTTATTATTTCAAAGTACCATTCTATTTATTCTGGTTCTGAAGATATTTAAATTATATTTGTGTCTGTGAATATTATGTGTACTGGAAGGCAGAAAAATGCTTCAGCAGTTAAGCAGAGAGGAGGTGTTCTGAAAAAGGCCAAATCATTCTGGCAATAATTTCACTAATTAGGAACTTTTATTTTGTTGAAGTTTTGCAGAAATGCAAAACTGAACCCTTGTCAGGTAAAACTGATTCTATGACCTCAGAAAAATGATTATCTTCTCTCCAGATTATCCATCATTCAATACATGCTTCATTTCTAGTCAAACTGAGTAGAAGCTGGAAAAAAAAAAAAAAAAAAGAACGTTTTTAATCTAATAATGCAATATTTTAATCTGAGATGCAAGCAGATCAGAATTAGTTTCCCTAAAATCTTGGCTAGGGTGATCTGACAGATTTTTTTCAATTAACTAAGTACAAATAATATTTAATTTCTTCAATAAAGGGCTTATGTTCAGATTTAGAATACATTTTGATAAAGCTATTTTGTTCAATGTACAACATATTTGAGGTATTTTTATTGAAACATTTTTTATTGAAACAATTCTAAATGCCAGTTTTGTTTACTTAAAATAGAACTGAATTTCCCTTTAAATACAGCTTGATAAAAATCACAAGTAAAATACGAAGTGTGCCCAGCAGACTGTTTACTCAAGCTTTATATTTAGTATATTATATCATAGCCTGCAGCAAAAGTGAATCCCTGCCAATGTATTTGGACCTTTGAAGTCAGCAGCTCAGAGTCAGATTTGATCTGGCTTCTGTAACCAGTGACGAGAGAATAGTATAAGAAAAGACCATTTCTTCTTTGTCCCATGTCTGCTGAACAAAAAAAACCACATGCACACCCAGACATCATACATCCTGAAGAGTGACTGCTGTTCTCAACCTGTTTGAAGTGCTCTGCCTTCAGTCAGACTCCATCACCCACCTAGGTACACTACTCTAATGACTCTGATAAAAGCCACAGTGCACCCAGTTGTATAGCAGCAGGGACACCTCTTGGTCTGGAGGTAAGTAAGAAAAAGAAGTGATCATGCTGATTTTTATTTGGTGACTTTTAGCTTTACTAATCCTTGGAAATTCCAGAAAAGTCTTCATTTTTGAACCATGGTCTCTTGGGACCAAAAGACAATATGGCATTTCATTCACAGAATATTAGGGCACTTTACAAATTTCATTTCCATAGGAATGCTCATGGTTATCCTAAACTTAAACACTGCACTCAAACATAAAACATGCAAAGCTGAAAGACTGAATGCTCAGGTTTCCTTTTTTAAGTCCTTAGCTTTAATATTTATTTATAAAGCAATGTTCATTCTCCCAAATATTGATCTGAAATCAATGTTAGCACTAAATCATGAGTGGTGTATGAGCTCTTGTGCCTTGATGTTTTCAGCATCACATCTCAACTTCAAGGATGCTTCTCATGAAGCATACCTAACCCTCAAGAAGGGTTAGGTTCTTTCACAGTTCAGTCTCCCTGGTGTTTGGTAAAGATGAGGCTAACAAAATGATAGTGTTTATACTTCAAATACTGGTCTGTTGCTCCCTGCAGAGTCCAGGTTTAGAAGTAAGTTAGTGACAGCATAGGGTATGAGTATGGTCCCCAACATTACCTCATTACTTTTAGGGGCAGAGGGGAAAAAAAAAAAAAAAAAAAAAAAAAAAAAAAAAAAAAA
>CM021731.1:137298504-137329487 GCA_011075105.1 Heteronetta atricapilla | reverse complement strand
AAAAAAAAAAAAAAAAAAAAAAAAAAAAAAAAAAAAAGAGTTTTTTTGGCCTTCATTTTGAAGGAAAGGAAACCAGGCCTTAAGACTGGAGAGAAACCATGCCATGCCTCAGTAGACCTGCATGTCCAGAGGATGGGCAACACCTGTCCACCTCACACCTATCCAACATTCAGATACTGCCATCTTCATCAGCACCTTTTCCAGGACTGAACTGACATGTAGGCCTCAGAAAGGGAGTGTGAGGAGTGGTAACATCTGAAGAATAATAAGAATAGCACCGTGGAGACTTCACAGTATAGTGGAATGTGAAGTGCCAATTCATTTTCTGTTACTGTTGCTGTCTTAAACTTATGCCTTTCAGCAAAGAAATGACAAGAACAGTTTGTTCCCCTCCCCCTTTACCTTATAACAAGTTTTTGTTTGTGTTTTTTTTTTTTTTTTTTTTTTTCAAGTTTTTTTTTCTTAAACATGTATAACATATAAAGAAGCAGCCCATTTCCAGTTAATTACTCTCCACAGCACTGAGCAGGGAACTGGCTACTCTCAAGACCTTCCATGGGAAGGCTATATTTCCTTCTAGACAAGAAACAACATGACAGGTGTAAACTAACCACAGCTCTGAGTTGCAGTAGAAAATGGAGGTGGAGGAAGCCTGGGAGGTCCAAGCAAGGACTAGCCAGGTGTATGTATGGTGTCCCCATGAATACACCCCATGCCTGTTCTTCAGAGCTGCCAGCCTGCCAGCTGTGAAGGCTGGAACCAGCCTGCCTAGGCAGGCTGTACTTGTGCTGTACTTGCATTACTTGCATTTCACTGTCCTTACCACTATGTTTTATCCATTTTGTCTGTTTTTTTTTTTTTTTTTTTTTTTTTTTTTTACCTGAATGAATTCATCTCATACAATTTAAATCCATTACTCTTTGTTCCTCTCATACAGGAGATGTCCATTTATGAAGCTGAAAAAATTACCTAGGTTTCTTATGACCGCTATAATATTCTCTAGTCTAAACAGACAGTTTTAGTTCTTGTATTTAGATAAATGATAAATAGTTAATTCCCTCTCTCTAATCACTTTCCACTTTTTTTTTTTTTTTTTTTTTAAGTTGAATTAAATGGAAAACTTACATCACAAATTCAATATCTGTGTTTCTTCCTATTGAACTATATATTGTGTTATCCTTAAGGCATTTCCCTAGTCTGCCTGGTTTGTTTTGAACTTGATGTCATTGGAAAGTTTAATTTTGGTTTATTTCATTTCTACTAGTAAAAATATTGAGAAACACTGGATCCAGGACAGACTTCTGTGGAACTGTACCTTCTGTTTTGGCATCAAAGCACTGCTAAGTGCCATTGAAAGATGAAGTGTGTACTAACCTTGCATTTATTTTTCTTTTGGAGAATCAGCACATTAGCACAATATTGGGCTAAAACTATTTCAGTCTTGGAGCTTTGCACAAGCAGGTATCTTATCATATTGCAGAGTCTGCTATCATACCAGCTGTCCTGTTTTTATATGGGATAGAGTTTTTTTTTTTTTTTTTCCTAGTAGCTTGTATGGTGCTGTGTTTTGGATTTAAGAGGAAAATAATGCTGATAACACACTTGATTGGTGCTTACACTAAGTCAAGAACTTTTCAGCTTCTCATGCTGCCTTGCCATCATGGAGGCTGGGGTTACACAAGAAACTGGGAGGGAACAGAACCAGGACAGCTGACCCAAACTGGCCAAAGGGATATTTCATACCATATGGCATTGTTCTGAACAATAAAACCAGTGGAATTGGCCAGGGGATGCTACTGCTACTCAGGGACTGTCTGTCATCATCCATCTGGTGAGCAATTGTTTTGTGTATCACTTGCTTTGTATATTCCTCTTCCCCCAGCCACACACACTTTTCTTTCCCATTAAACTGTCTCTGTGTCAATGCCTGAGTTTTACTTTTTTCCCAATTCTCTTCTCCATCCCACTGTGCAGGAAGGGATTTGGGGCGAGGGCAGTGAGCAAACAACTGTGTGGTCCTTAGCTGCCTGCCGGGTTAACTTGCAACATCAGCTCAAACTGCTATTTGTTTACTGTGTTCAGGCACAGGACTTTGTAATAGAAAGTAGATCAGAAAGAAATATCAGAAAGAAAATGATATTTTGCAAATATTTTTTTAACAAAAATTCTGTGCTAGAACTTAAACGTTTTTTCATGACTGTTACGATAGATGAAAATATGCATGAGCTAAGACAGAATTAATGTACTTATAATTAAGCTGCTCTCAAAGTCATTAGATATTTTAAGCTGTTGAGCCATTTTTCTAGCCCATTAACTTTATTTAGGCATAATTACATTTTTTAACATGTTATTCCAGATAACGGCTTGATTGTGGTTTTACATATGCCACAGTGCAATGAACATACTGCACAAAACTATCTTTATTTTGTCTTTCTTTTATGGTCCCAGTTATCTGATTGTTTTTCTTTGTTTGTTTGTTTGGTTTTTGGGTTTTGTTTTTTTTTTGAGGGGGAGTGGGCAATGGGAGCGGAGCTGCTTTGAGGGGGTGGTGTGGTTTGGTTTTGTTTGATATTTGCATTCTTCTCAGGAGTTTTTACATTCTTCATCAAGGCTGTGATTGCTTCTCTGATTGTTGCTCCTTTTCCTTTCAAGACTACTGTAATTACACCCTAGCTCTTGTTTCACAGTTGGCATCCTATTTGCCATGGATGATGGTATTACATGGAACCATTCTAGAATAAGGAGAATCTATGTTTTACTAAGTTTGTGGAATTATTGTGGAATTTAAAGCTTTATTTGCTAACTGGCTTCTGGTGGCCTGAAAAGTATTAACCAAGAAGAAATAAATTGGCCAAGTATTTCTCCCTGCACAGAGGTAGCCCTCAAACATTCAGCCAGGAATGTCCTTGTTTGATGGATGGAGATTGTTTGGTGAAATTGAAATATGTGCTTCACATTTTAAGGAAAAGGAACAGTGCCTTTTGGGAAGTTGTTAGGAAATCTCAGTCCATGAAACAGGAGTCTCTAAGGAAGGTTAAGCTGCTATTTTTGGAGAGTTCAGGGAGAGAAAGATTCAGGGACAGTTTCATTAATTCCCTTTTGCTTTGTGAACATTTTTGCTTCTGACAGAGGAGCATGCCCTGTCCAGGTATCAATGCTATGTTCTGTTACATAGTTAACAAGGCATATTAAATCAAGCAGACAGTCTGCATTAGATCCAGTGGCACGCTCATGATTTTAAAATGAAGAAGTTTATCCCCACGGAGGAATTCATAGCACAGCCAGGCAGTCTGTCCCTGCCATAGTGGGGGAAGTTTGGCACGGGCTGCTGGGATTCCCACAGGCTGGTACTCAGAGCTTGAAGCTGCTTAGAGATAGGTGCTAGACAAAGTAAGGACAGGGATGCTTAATGACCTTTTCTCTTTCCAGCCCTTAGATGTCTAGTGAGAGCTTCAGAAAACTGTCTGCTACTGTTGCCCTGGAGTCTCTTTTGAGTCAGGTCTACAGAATCTAATATAGGGCTTGTGAAAATGGTATAGAACAGTATTTTCATCCCTATTAGGTAGCAGCTTTTGCCCTACACATAAGAGAACAGTCATTCTCTTTGTAATTTCCAAGGGGTTTAAATCACTACATAATGCTGACAGTGGAAAAATACAAAAATAGACGTGGGAACATGGACTAAGTCTGTCCTAACCATAGGTCATGCCATTGATTAATTAACCCAGTGAATCTTGGTTTATATTTGGCCTGTACCTTACCAGACAGCATGGAATCCTAATCCATCCAACCTTGTATACAATGTGAGATACTCCTATATTTAGTAGATCATGTAGATTTGAATCCCCAGAGACTGAGGGGGATTTTTTTTTTTTTTTACATTTTTTCATATCTTCTAGGCTAATATTCAGTGAATATCACCTCTCTGTTGTCTCACCTAAACGTAGTGTGAATCTGACAGTCTCAGTTAGTGTCTTTTAGGTGTAATCTGAAAATGCCCACCAAAATAAGCTCTTGAGAGTGGAGATGTTCCCCTGCAGAGGTTTGGGGCTCTAATCAGGTCTTCTTAGTCTGAACCACATTCTGGTCACATACAGCCTTATAATATGAATTAAAGTCAAGTTGAGAAGCACCTCATGAATTCCAGTGCTTTGTGTATCAAAGAGAGATAAGAGAAGTTTTTGTGGGGGTTAGAAGTGGAAACGGATGCACTTCCATTCTGTTTTATCACTTCAGTGGATTTTGTTATTTATGATTAAAGTGAAACAAATCATCTCAGCTATAAGGACTGTGTAAAGAGGTACAACTCACTGTTGAAAAGGGGGTAAAGTATAGTATTTAATTAACGGGTTTAATTACTGTATCTAATCATTGTGTTTAATTAATTACTGTGTTTAATTAAGATAACATTAGCCATGAATAAGCTTTTTTGGTCTAGGTGGAAAACCACCTCTCCACTACCAATCTCCCGGGGACAATCTGCCATTACACACTGACTACCATTTTCTTGGCATATGACTTTTTCCTCCCAAAGAAGCATTCTGGGGGGGGGGGGCGCCCCCCGCCGCGAGCCTGAGCTTTAACTACAGTTATTTAAGGCTTGTGCTGCTTTACACCTTTGTCTCTCTCTCCCTTGTTTGTGGATTATAACTTCACTCAGCTATGACAATTTCGCTGCTGGACTTCAAAGGTAGCCACATCCCAGAAGTAGGGAGTCTGGATTAAGTACTTGAGAGCAAGGCATTGTACACATGAAAGGTACTGTACAAATTTCAGTCACTTCAGAGTTGCATAATAGTTCTTTACATTTCTTTTTGATCTTTATAATTTTCTGTACTGTGGTGCTGTGTCTGTAAACATGAGTAATATTTTCTGAAGGGTGTTTTTCTTTGATATCAGCATTGAATGGGTCTGTGTTGCAGACTACCAAAATGATATTTATAGAGATTGCAATGGAGCGTTTATGGTCCATGATCTGGATTTTCATGGGAATGTATGGGGAATATCTGAGGATGTAATGTGCCAGGATGGAGACACATTTCCACCGTGTAACAAGGAAAGGAACAAACCTGGCTTACATTTATCCATACCTTCTTTTAGGAGTGGTCCCTGAAGTGAATCAAATCCAAAAGAGTAATGGATCTTCATCTCAGAGAAGTTAGAAGTTTTACTTCAAAGGCGTGTTTTGAAATAAATACTTATAATAGGGACAATCAGGGATCCAGGAAATGGGAGCTAACTAGAGAACTTAGTTAACTGCCAGTAAATGTGCACTGAAATTCTCCAAGTCTTCTGTTAATGTGACAGCTTGTTGCTAGATGCTGGTTTCAGTTTCCCATTTCTACACCTGCAAATCTCCATGGCTGCCCTGCAGACAGTTCAGCTGCATGACAATTGAGATAGTGGCTCATTGTGAATTTGAGGGTTTAGGGAACCTTGATTTCTTAAGACTTGCTTGTTTTGTTTGTTTCCTGGATGATTTCTTTTGACATCAGTTGTGCTTTTCCTTGAAAACTAATGCTTTGTTTTTCAGGGATGGCTGTTGTAGGTGTTCTTCTTATTAGAACCATCTATCCAAATGAAGTACCTGCTGTGTGCGTAAACTGAATTACCTGTATAGCACTTCTGCTAGCAAAATATATGAATATTTACAACTTTAATAATTCCAGCATCTATGGAAGTCTGCTACCTTTACAGTTAGAAGACTCATCTCCCCTTTTGAATCTCCAGAAACAATGCGAGGCTCATCTGTATATGTAGTTTGGACAAAGATGGAAACATACATCTCTGTTCTTTTTGTAAACAATGAATACGCTCTCTTTTGTCTCACTTTTACATAAGACTAATTATGCATCCTTCAGCTGATAGGCTTCTGAAGGCGAGTATATTACTTTCTGCTTTTGTTCCAGGAAAACATAGATCGTGTCCATGTGGAAAGAGGTCATTAGTTTTCAGAGGAAACAATCTTTTTTTTCTGGTATTTCACAAAGCTTTAAAGACTGCCAGATGTTTTCAGAGGTTTATCAGGTGAAGAACAGCTGACTGAAGTAAGTTGGTAGTTGTTATTTCATGACGTTCTTTAGAGTTTCTACAGTAGATTCTCTTACTCTGTTATTTTCTGTAAAGTCCAGGATACAGTTGAGTAAATGATGTGAAGAAATAGAATGCGCAAAACCTGAATTTCTCTCAAACAGAGAACACTCCCAGAGGAATTGTATGGTTTGAATAGAATAGGTATAAAGAATGCTAAAAATACTATGGTTCATTTGTTTATTACACACGACCTGTTTTTGAACAAAGCAATATATATATATTGCTGATGATTTAGTCTAACAATTTAGACTAATGAAATTGGTTTTCACTTATTTTTACAATGACTTGCAGTTTTCGCTTACAACCCTGTGAGTATAAAGTCACTGTTTCAGCTCATACTATTGTTTATAGTGTTTTGTTTCTTTTCTAAATATCTAAAGGATTTCTTGTATTGAATTCTAAGGGAAATAAATGAACAGTTCCAGTGGTATTATATTTCTTGGCTTTTCTTGGCTGATTTGCATCCTAAACAAATGCAAAACTTCTTCCTGAAAGCAAATTGCAGGAACACCATGCACAAAACATTCATTAAGAGTCACAATAGTGACAGGAACCAAATTAGAACAAGAACACTGCCATTACTATGCATGTCCAAACTTGATGGGCAATGAGAATAAACAGAAACACAAATACAGTGAATTAAAGTGAATGTCTTTACTTGCAGAGAGATAGCTAAAACACGAAAAACACATTTTATTCCCTTGTATTTACAGTAGGGAGAAAAGAATCACTGTCTCTTGGCCTTTACAGTCAATTGTGCTTTAAGGTGAACCACTGCTGATACCAATTGCAACATAAGGTCAGAGATACAGTCGAAGCTATTTCCCTTGTAAGTGGATAAGAAGTGGCTTCTAAGGCACAGAGTCGTTCACTGACTGGTAGAGGTGAGAGAGACAGAGGGCAGGCAAAGAACATAACCATAGAGTCAGTACCAGCACAGGGGATATAATACTTCCAGATGTGTATTTGGAGCTTGTGTCTTGTGCTGCTACTCAAATTAACTCTGGATTTTCAGCTGAAGGCTTTGTTCTCTACCACTGCTCTGCGGAAGTGTAGATATCTGAGGATCTGGTCAATTAGCTTTCAAGGGGGTGTAAGAAATTATATATGAAATCCATTAAATTTTCATTTTCTGTTATTTGCAGAAATAACAGAATATTCTTTTTCTTTTGTGCATAGGAACTTGCATCCAGTCTTCCTGTGGTGACTTCACACTGATGGCTAGCTCAACTCCCCCACACTGCTCTCTCGCACTTCCAATCCTCAAAGGAACTGAGGGAGAAAATATAATGAAAAAAGGTCTCAAGGGTTGAGATGAGGACAGGGAGATCACTCACCAGGTACTCTCAGGGGAAAAACAGATTCAGCATAGGGAGATTAATATAATTTATTGCCTGTTGATAGCAGAGTAGAGAAGTGAAAACTAAAAGCAAACTAAAAACACCTTCCTTCCCCATCCTTCTACCTCCTCCGCCCAAGCAGCGCAGGGTAACAGGGAATGGGGGCTACGGTCAGCCCCTCACACTTCATCTCCACCACTCCCTCACGGTCCCTCCCTGTCCCTGCTCCCTGTGGGGTCCCTCCCACAGATGCCGTCCTACCCGAACTGAGCCTGCGGGGGCTGCCCACAGGCAGCAGCTCTCCAGGAACTGCTCCCACATGGCTCCGTACCACGGGGTCCATCCCCCAGGAGCAAACTGCTCCAGCACGGGTCCCCCATGGGTGGCAGCTCCCCACAGACCCCTGCTCCTGCGTGGGCTCCTCTCCATGGGCTGCAGCTCCGGCCCGGGGCCTGCTCCTGCAGGAGATGCCTCCTTGCTTTGGCTCCTCTGGTTTGGCTGTCAGTTGAAAAATCATCACATTGAGGTCAATGGTAACAAGATTCACCTCTCATCAACTGTTGAGAGCTAGAGCTATTTCAGTTGTGAAGTTGCCAAGAAATTCAGCCCAACACAGGCCTTAGGTCCCAATGGCACAACAAAACCTCCCTGTTTAGAGTAACGGTGGAACAAGCAAAAGAAAATTAAATATAAAACATGGAGCCTTTATCAGTAATGGCGATAGAGTTTGGAGCTGGAACTGGCAAAAGATGATGAAGAAGCAAGAATAATCTGTAGAAAGAGTACCAAGCTCCCTCCCTCCTCCATATTTTATGTTTCTTCTCTCTTTTAGACTTCAACTCTTTGGGGTAGTATCTTCTGCTGCCCTGCGACCATATTCACTACAGCTAGCTATTTTTATATCTTTATTTTGATATTTAATACCTCTTGATGTATTTTTTTTTCAATGTCTAGAAGCATGGCTAAGTGCTTTTTGAACCATTTATATTTTTAGTCTTCATAGCTCTGTGACAAAGAGTGTAAAATTAAATTGCATGACATATAAGGGAAAGTAAAGCTATCTGTTTATAGAAAACCTGCCTTCTAACCTCTTCACTTGATGGTCCCCAGTTCTCAAGTTATTAAGAAATGCAAAGTAATTTTTTTTTCCTTCTTTTTTTTCTTTTTTTTTCCTCCTTCTTTGTGTCACTGATAATTTAATACACTCTACGTAATCCATTCAACACTGTCATGACAACTTTCCAGAGCATTTGGCTTTTATATTTTTAAGCTTGAAAACTTTGGTGGCATACACAAATTCTTTCCCCTCATTCCATCTCCTTTTCCAGATCATTTATAAATACGGTGAACAGCAGAGCTCCTTCTGAGACCCCCACTTCTGCTGTTGTGATGTTTCATTTTTTTTTTTCTTCCTACTTCTTAGACTCCAGTAATAGCCACATTTCTGTTTTGCATCTAGCTTGTCTTCCATACTTCAGTTTAATCCTGAATTGATTTCTAGGAAACACTTTCAGAATTTTTTACCTAAAAAATTCCACAAAGTTTTCTGTTAGTATATCTTATGACTGGAAGAGAAAATTAGAGTGGGAACCTGAAATGAAGTACTATTTTGTTTCATTTGCTTAAGTCTCTTTTTTTCCTTCTAATTGTAGATGTCAAAGTGCTGCACTGACAAGGTCCACAAGTTAAGTAACTAACATAATAAAGACTGAGAGATACTGAGGCAAATAGCAGTAGGAATATCTCTGTTTAATATTTGTGCCTGTTTTTGTGTTTGAAAAACAACTTTGAGATAAGTGGACTGGTTTGGAGTCCAGGTATTTTTGTGCCTTTTTTTTGCATTTGGCGTATATTAAAAGGCATCAGAGCAACAGCTGGGAGGCTGATGATTAATCACAGAAGGAGCTAAGTTTAACTCCCTTGTAGGACCAGCTTCTCTTAACACATAACCTTGTTCATGCTGAGTAGGATTTTGCTGCTGTGAATCATTCCTCTGAGATTAATGTTGCTGTTAGTTTCAAAAAGGAAGCCCCACTGAAGACAGTGAGGTTTGCCAAGCACTTAATCTAAAGACAACGGAATTATATATTTAGCAGTGAAAGTACACTGAAGTCTATCCTAGACTATGAGTGGCAATAGTCAATTGTAAGATAGAAAATTAAATTCACAATTTTCAGTCATTCTGATGTTCCTTGTTGCTGCTTCCATTCCTTCTATCCCTGATTTGGACTCATCTTGGTATACATGGATGAAAAGTTAATTGGTGCATTATTCCTAATATAATAATAATTATTCCCTAATTCAGCTAGTTATTCCCTGGTGCCTTCACTGCAAAACTCCTCTTTTCAGTACACACAGATCTTTTTTTTTTTAATTATTATTATTATTTTTTTATTATTATTCCTTGTATGTCTCAGCTCATCCCTTCTTTCAGTTCAGGAAATCACCAAATCTTTCAGTTCAGGAAATCACCAAATCTTTATCCACATATTCAAGAAGTTCTTCACCAAGGTGCTTAAGTATGTGTGACTGGTGTCAGCAGGGCTACTGAGGTGCTTTATAGCACAGACTTAACACCTTGATGAAGTTTCCAAATTTGTGGATAAACAATCTATAGAAGTTCAGAACTTCAATTAAGCTGAAACCAGAATGAGCAGAAGAACAGAGTTTATATCTGCATTGTAACAACAAACAAATGTGGGACAAAACATATTTGAGAACTTAGTCTGTCTACTTCAAAATTATGGATGAGGTGTATGGTATTACTGAGACATAAAATATGTGAGACTTCTATGGGGCTAATTTTAGTCTGATTTCCAAGGAAATCAGCTATTCTGTTGTCTGTCTGCATGTCATCTTCTTCCCCATTGATATATAAACCAACAGGCCAGCTTCAATCAAATATATATATTTATATATTTATTTTAAAAAAAGAAATCCCAAAGATCTGAAGTTTTCACAGGTTTCCTGAGCCAGTAGTAGCTACAGCTCCTTGGCTATCTGAGCCCTGTGCACACAAAGTAAATCTGCGTCCCCTGTTGTCTGATGAACATGCCCTAGGATTTGGGGCACACGCTGAGGATACTGTAGGTGTTGGGGACAAAGTGTGTTGGAAATGGGGTTTTATTATCTCCATGTCTCATTGGAACAATTTGTTATCATAGATGTCAGAACAGGCTGCACTTAAACAACATGGGCAGTTGCTAAAATATAACTAGCATCCCAAGTACACTTGTTACGGAGAGCAAAAGACTGATTTAAAGCACTCCTTTTTTTTTTCCTCCTTCATCATGGACTTAATGGACTACAATACAATTTTTCCAAGAGTAGAAGCTACTTTAAGGATTTAGATACACATTTTCTGTTCCAGCTAAAAGAAACCTGGCATAAAATTGGTATTCACTCGGCTTTGTCAGTGAGTTAGTCATGCTGGAAGAGTGGCTTAGAAAAGACATGCTCATTTGACATTGTAAGATTCTGTAACCCTCCTGATTGCCTGTAATTCTTTCTGGTGGAAGGTTGAGCAGTACCATTCTATGATGTAGTCTGCTGGTAGTGAATCAGTTTCTTAATGCTTTATCTAATCTAGTAATAAGTGCTCTCTGCTTCCAGTGCAGTCATTCACAGCTATTCTATGTCACAAATACATGTACTAAGACAGCCTCACACTTCAAAAGCAAATGCAAAATCGGACAGCTCAAGTTCTAGCTCAGAAAAACAAACAAAAAACAAACAAACAAAACTACCACCTTAACCTATTTTAACGTTTGGTTACATACTATTATTCTGGCTACTTTGGTTCCTCAGCAGGAATATCTTACTTGGAAATCACCTCTTGTGGTATTACCCTGTGGAACACTAATATCAGACATTAAAAAATATTTGCTCATTATCACACTGTAGATTAACATCCTTCAGGGGGTTCTGTAGAGAGAAACAGCAAGCAAGCAATTGCCTTTCATTAAATTATACCTAAAAGATTAATGTATTATGAAGGAGAAAGAGACTACATGCATTTACTAACTTCAGAATCACCCAGAGGATGCCTGTTGAGCTGGGGTATGAACATAATGATAGACATTATTTTAACCACCCCACCCCACCCGCAACCCCCCCCCCCTCAAAAAAAAAAAAAAAAAAAAAAAGATTATTCAGCTTTTCCCAAAATGTAAACTATAATGTGGGCAGATGGTACCCCCAAAGTAGACATATTTATATTCATATGCTGTTATATTTGTATTTACAAATGGTTTTAGTATTAAAAATCACTCTAATTTTCAAATTCTACCCATGTGAATTGCAGATTGCACGATATGCCAAGTACCTCCAAATGAAGAAAGCACTACACAGAAAGCTTTACAGTTATTATTTATGCTTGCAGTTCTGGAAGATGGAAAAAATGAGGAATTCCTTGACAATCCATTTATAACTCTCAATAACTGTTAGGCAGCTTCTCTTGTAACTCTGCATTTGAGACCAGTCAGGCTGTCAAGGCTGTACTGAAAAATCTCTGCTAGACATCAGTGACAGTCCTGCCACTGAAATTTTGGCAAGGAAAAGGCAGAACACATGGCTCCATCAAATGCAATCCAGTGGTCTAATTATATAAAGATATCCACTCATAATAACCTAACAGTTACTAGAACAAATATGGAGAAAGACAAAAAGAAAGAAAACAGACAAAAAATAAATAAAACAAATTGGTCTCTTTTAAAAGCCATTCTTCTCCTTCCTTTTTTTCTTTCTTCTTTTTTTTTTTTTTCATTTTTCTTTTTGGAATAAAACATGTATGTATTCACACACTTGTACAAAGAAGAAAATGGCAAAAATAGAACAGGGTAGAACTGAATACAAAGTGAAAGGTGTCCTCTGTTGCACCTACAAGGCAGAGCTTGCTCTACAGTTTTCATCTGAAATGTCATTTATCAATGACATTTGTGTTTATGAAATACAAATAGGACTGCAAAAAGATAAAGGATATCCCAATTCACATATATGTCATGCTGATAAACATATTAATGAATATCTTTCCTGGAAACAACAGTTCAGTATATATATTAGTAATCATAAAGTACTCAAGGTCCAGAAACAAACAAACAACAACAACAACAAAACACATTATGTAAATTTGCCACAGTGATGGGAATTATCTTTTTATTCTCAACTTACTTTCATCTCAAAGTGGCTCAAGTACTCTACTTCACCACATAGTTTAACAAATAAGCAATCATATATTTACCAGGCTAATGTAACAATTTAAATTGATTAATGCTGAGTAGTTAGACTGGCTTTAGAAAATATAACCAGTATCTCCAATAATGAAATGTGACAGGCAAAATGTCAGTAAGACATCTTCAGATAACATTCCTTACACAGCTGATAGGTGAAGGAAGACTGGATTTACTCTCATTCTTTAGAGCAAGCACAGAAAACATGGTATAGCAGGTATTTTTATCTTTTTTCCCCCAACGTTAACTTTCTCTAAGAGACGTTGCTTTCAATTTCAGGAGTAAACAAATGATTCAGTTTTGCTAAAGGGAATGTGAAGGGAAACAAACAAACAAACAAACAAACAAAACCTCTCTCCCTGATTTCTGTTAAAAACAGCTTCAAGTCTTTAATGTAGTAGGAAGACTAGGGTATTAGTTTTCCATGGCAATCTCTCTACCAAGTCAGCAAGAACCATCATCAGCTAATAAATGATCCAAGAAAGGTAACCATAATCCTCAGGGGAAAAATAAATACCTAGATAGAACAGTCCTTTGGGAGGTAACAGTAAATAACTGAAAACAGAACATCTCTACTTTAAATTAAACCGTAATTCTTGGCTGATTCCAAGTGGATGAACCTGGGGGACAGTGAGAAATCCAAACAACCAAAACCTATCAGTCATATTTTGTCACAGCACATAAAAGAAATTGTAACAGTACTCATTTATTCTGTCTAACAAATAAAATATACATAGCTCTTCAAATATATGACAGATGAGGTGGGGGATTCTCAAGCCATACTGATGATTTCCAGCAGTTGCTGCAGATCTAAGAAGTGTTGAACTCTCCCAGAAGAATGCAGGTGCACATCACACATGGAACAGGACAATGTTTTGGGCTTATGTGGCAAGGTTTTGGTAGCATGGGGATGCAGAGGCTGCAGAGCCCAGCAGCTGCCCCATGTCAGATCAGAGCCAGCTCCAGCCAGCTAAAAAGGGACCTCCTGCTGGCCAGAACAGAGCCAGGGAGTGATAGTAGGTGGGCCCTTGGGACAGCAGATTTAGGGAAAACCAAACAAACCAACCAACCAAACAAAAAAACAACAACAACAAAACAAACAGCTGCTGGGCAACAGCAACTGGCAGAGTGAGGAATGATGAACAGTCCTGCAGCCCCCGAGGTCAGTGCAGCAGGAGGGCAGGAGGTGCTCCAGGCAGGCAGCAGCAGTTCCCCTGCGGGCTGTGGAGAGGCCCCTGGTGGAGCAGGCTGTCCCCCTGCAGCCCATGGGTCCCACATGGAGCAGATCTCCACGCTGCAGCCCGTGGAGGAGCCCCCGGTGGAGCAGGTGGATGTGGCCTGGAGGAGGCTGCGGCCCATGGAGAGCCCCCACAGGAGCAGGCCCCGGGCCGGAGCTGCAGCCCTTGGAGAGGAGCCCACGCGGGAGCAGGGGTCTGTGGGGAGCTGCCGCCCGTGGGGGACCCGTGCTGGAGCAGTTTGCTCCTGGGGGATGGACCCCGTGGTACGGAGCCGTGTGGGAGCAGTTCTTGAAGAGCTGCTGCCTGTGGGCAGCCCCCGCAGGCTCAGTTCGGGAAGGACGGCATCCCGTGGGAGGGACCCTACGGGGAGCAGGGCAGGGGGAGGGACCGTGAGGGAGCGGCGGTGATGAAGTGTGAGGGGCTGACCGCAGCCCCCATTCCCCCCATTCCTCTGTATTCCCCCCGCTCGAGGGAGAGGAAGTGGAAGAGGGTGGATGTGGGGAAGGTGCTTTTGCTTTCTTTCCTTTGTTTCTCACTTCTCTAGCTTGTTAGTAATAAGCAGTAAATTTTACTATCTCCCTACTCTGGTTGTGTTTTGCCCATGATGATAATTGTTGAGCGATCTCCCTGTCCTTATCTCAACCCTTGAGCGCCTTGCATCATATTTTCTCCCCCTTTCCCTTTGAACAGGGGGAGTGAGAGAGAGCGGCTGTGGTAGAGCTCAGCTGCCCACCCGAGTACAACCACCACAAGGTGGGGATGTATTGTGTGCCCACCTTTCTGAATAAGATGGCATTCACTTTTGTAGGGAGCATCACACATTTTTTTAAACATACTAGCAAACATTTTTGGAAAAGATCACTGTCACAGGCTTTCTAAGTTTGTAGAAATTTCTTTGCTCACAAAGTTGCTTCTCCCAGTTATTAGTGACTGAGTTCTGCACCTTTTGAACTTATGACACTAATTAGGGAATGCTGATTTTGTATTCCACTATGTTGTCTGCTGGATCCACCTCCCTGGACTCCCTGGAGAGTGTACCAGCAAGAAGCAGTATAGCATCCTTAGTCACTGCCTTGGTTATCTAGAGAATAGAAGAGCCCTGAAATCAAATCCCTTTTCAGTTTAAGGGAAGTTCCCTAGACCCTACCTACTAGGGGGTGTCCCTGAACTATTTCAGGGACTTTCACTATCTTGGCTGTCATTGTGCCATTTTCCCTGTTGTTAATTCTGCATTTCTTAT
Source organism: Heteronetta atricapilla (assembly GCA_011075105.1). NCBI lineage: Eukaryota > Metazoa > Chordata > Aves > Anseriformes > Anatidae > Heteronetta > Heteronetta atricapilla. The sequence continues at coordinate 137,314,348 of CM021731.1, read as the reverse complement.
AAGTGCAACAAGAATAACTTAATACCATAGATGTAAACTTCCGTTTCCAAAAGTTCCAATAGAAAAGTTAGAGCAAATTCAGTTCCAGCATTTGTTCAGGTTTTGTTCCTTAGTGAATATGTATTTGGTCTAAAGAACAGAGAAAAAGTTTGTCAGCCTACCACGGGAGTAAGTTAACATGGATCTATCTATTCAGCAAGGCAGAAGAACCCACATTTCCTACATCTTTGTGGAATAATAGCCCCTCAGCAACTGCTGAGCAGAAGCTTCCATCCCAAAAGCTTATGATAAAAAAATTGTTTATTATATGGAAAAAAAAGTATGGGTACTCTCAGTCTTTCAGAGGAAACTAAGTGAAGAGGGAGGTGGGCTTTGTTGTTGTTGTTGTTGGTTGGTTGGTATGTTGGTTGTTGTTGTTTTCAGAAGGGAAGGACTGAACATCTGTCTTCTCTGCAGGATCTCATGTTGTCTGACCTTGGTGGTTCTCCAATCACTATTACTTTAAATGAACTGTGTAAGATAAAGATTTTTCTGTCATTCTGTGACAGGTTCCTATGCTATATTTTTAGATATGGATATGGATTAAGAGGGTTAGTAGAGTTCAGTGGAGAAACCTAAGCATTTCCATTCTATGTCTATATTTATTCTTGGACATGCTTCAAATACAAATAGACAAGAAGCTGAAAATGCAAGGTAGAGAGCTGAACATGCAATGACATATGGAAGACAACAATTCTCTTCATTTTGATGATAAGCCTATCATTTTATTGTTGGCAACCACTGAATTCAGTTCATTTTTTATAATCTGCAGTGAAAAAAAAAAAAAGTGATGAAACACTAAAATTGGTCACTGAGTTTGGTGTTATGGGAAGAAATCCAGTTAAACTGTACACAAAACTCCAGTTTTAAATGAACTGTGTAAGCTAAAGATCTATGCTCTCTTTATATTGCAATGACGTACCTCAGACTCCCTGTGTTAGAAGTTCCTGCTGACTTGTGGAAGGTTTTTAGAGACAGGCTGCTCCTGATTTTATTCTCAAGAAGCTGTTTTACTGTGTATATAGCTATCCAGTTTATCATATGACATTTGTAACCTCTTTTGAGCCTGGAGTTGTCAATTTTGATGGGCTGCTGCTCTTACGATGCTGCATGCTCTGTGTTTAATCACTGTGGTAAGCAGTTTTATCATTCAGCTGAATTGCTCTCTTAGCTTTAAAAAAATTGATTACAGTGATTACCAGTGTTACTGCTATGCAGTGACAGAGCATTCTTTTTTAGACTTTAAAGCTGCAGGCAACTTCCCCTCAAATACCTGGATTTTTCTTTAACCTTTTCCTGAAAAAAATACACAATGTGCATATGTATCATATAATGGGGCTCCACTCTGCATTTAGTGTGGGTTCTAGACTTCAAAACTTCCAAAAGCTTCCTGGCAATTGTTAGCCTTTTTTCACAGCTAATTTCTTTCCAATATGTTTGATCAACTGCGACATTCTGCCATTGACAAAGTACATGTCCTGCTGCTGTATTATATGTCCAGTGCAAGGGGAGCTGAGGGAGCACAGCTTGGAGAGATGAGGGAATGCAGCAGGCCCACATGCTGTGGTGTCTGACAATGTCATGCCAAGAGACGGACCAGCTCAAGCACTACAAGAGTAGAAATCATGAAATGCAGCAATGCTTTCAGAACATTCTTTGGAGTATGGTGACTTGCTGAAAGAACTTGTAACTACAATGGGAAGGTGAAATTCATTCACTCATTTGCTATTAATTATTCACTGAGTTCTCATCTCCACTTAGTAGGAAATTGAACTAAACCTAGTGACCTTCGGAACAATTTCATTAATGCCTAACTGCTTTGCAAAATGTTTTCAAACCTGATTTACTGAAGTAATATTCTCTGTTCTTGTTTAGAGAGTGTGTCAGAGGTCTGTTTTTAATAAAGGATTACAGAGCTCTTGGAGATAAAACCAGAACATGCAGTATGTGAAGAACTTTCAAAGGGTATATTTAGAGTAATCACGTTATGTAGTTGTTTTTAATGGATGTTATCAGTCAACTGCAGTGATTTTCACTAGACTTTCACTTGTGATCTTTCTTGGGAAAGAAGAAAACCTGTCCCCCGTAAGTAGGGATATTTCACAGAATTGGAGCTTCTCTTCAAGGGGTATATGTCAGAGTGGATGCATTCCCATGTTTACTTCCCAGATGTTATCTACTAAATATGTTCTGAAATAAATGTGCTCCAAAAATTCAAACACAGAAGAACACAAATTAATCTGGTGCTTAACAGAACAGTAACAGAGTTTAAAAGTTAATTTTGTAATTTCTATTACCCAACTGTAAAGTTAAATTGACAACAAGTAAATTAAGACTTTTTGCAAGAACCAGCAAAAATTCTAGGTTGGTGGATCATATGTGAGGCCTGTCTGTTATATATTATTCCAGTTTTATGCTGCTGTAAGGTGATTAAAATCAACATACCAAAAAAGAATATTGTTTTTAGTCAAAATATCAGAACAGATGTATGAATGAGGCTCCAAACTTGTTTCCAGGAGTAAAATTTCAGTACATATATTTTCTGAAGTATACTTGCTAAGTCTGCTTAACAATGACACTAAAGCTCAGCTAGAGACCTTTCAGACTGAGTAATGTAGTAATATAAAAATATAGTAATAATGTTTGTGAGGCAGGAAATACTTAACATGAGCCCACAATACAAATGGATACTGAAGATAAAAAGGTAAATAGTTCGCTAGTTATTATTAGAGCTTTTGTTTATTCAGGAGATGTTTTGCCACCAGGTTTTCCAGTTACCACGGCAACACTGCCCAACTGTGAGAGCAGTATAAGGTATTGTTACTCAGGTGAACACAAAATCTGGTCAGCTGGCTACATGGGGACTGGCACATGGGGGCACTCCCTTCAATAGCACAGCCTGAATATCCCTCCAGGGATTAGTGACCAGAGTAGTACAAACCAGCAGTTCTTGCCTTCAGTGCAATTACACCACATCTCTTATGAAACTGGAATTATCCCCAGGATGTTTTCTTCCTGTTAGAAAGATTTCACTGCAGAGATGGAGAGGAAAAAATACTTTATTAAAAAATCAGAACTTTCCTAAGCTTTTTTCCCATTGCAAATTCTTGCTGTTTTAATACTCAAATAGTGAATGTCTAGCCAAGAATAATAATAATAAAAAGATATTAACAATAAAATAGCAGTGGTCTGGCTACTTATGAAAGAGAGAGAGTTATTTACTTGACTTCAGTAATGAAGCTGATTCAAATCCCCAAGATCTGCTGGCAGAAGAGCACTGACAGTAACCCTCCAAACAAATATTCTCCTTTGATTCGGTACCTTATGAATGGTGTTGGTATTTAGGAACTCTTTGTTCACTATGGAAAACCCGTATCAGCCTGATTATGCTCAAATGGACACTTGAAAATACAGATTTTCCTCTTACCATTGTTATGAATGAACTTACCTCAGAGGCAAGGCAAAAAATGTGACATTTTTTAAGTGGCAACTTCTAAAGGGACTGTACCTGTTCCAGATGTCTATGTTCGAGGAATGCCACGTTCTCATAGCTGGAGAGGAGTGTTTCTTATGCCCTGGAGACTTTCACAGTGAATTCTTTTTTTAAAGGTAGTGGTGCTTCACATCATTAAAGCACAGAAATGTAAAGCTGGAGAAAATTTCAAGAGGTCATCTAATACCTTTTGCACTGAGAGAGGGTCAAGGACACCAACATCAACCCTACTGAAAGCTCATTTTATCAGCTGTAAATAAATAAATAAATAAATAAACAAATAAAAACCCTCAAGAGGGAATTCTACAGTGTAAACAAATTTTCCTTTACTTAAGCTTTAGTCTTTTAGTGTTTTCTTTTTTTTTTTTTTCCCAAAACTAAGCATTTAGTTTTGATCAGATTTTTTCCATCCTGTCTTCATGCACCCTGTATCTGTTTTCACTCTTCTTGTCTGAAGAATTTTCTGCAGCTTTTCTGCATTTCTCATAAAGGTTGGCACGTTGTGTAAGTAGACATAAACCTTGAATGATGTTTGTGTGTTTATCTGCGAAGATGTTGAACAGCCATTGTGCAGCTACACAGTTAATATGTTTATAACAAGCTGCATCTTGTTGATTTTTGACCCTATTGACCCTACTTCCAATTTATCCAGATCATTTAACTCTGATCCAGTCCTCCAGAATGTTTGTAGTTCTTCTGAAAGCTGATGTTATTTTTCTGAATTGCCTGACAAAAGAAGGAACAGCTTACACAAGTTCCTAAATTGCATTTAGTTATCATCCTCTTCTCACAGAATGGAAGCAAAGAACAGCTAAAACCCCAAATAAGTGAAAAGCTCAGAAGTACTTTGGCAGTCTACTATTGAATCCACTTGACTGAGATTCTTGATCCTGCATAATTTGGGCACTCACATCACAGAACCATGGGACTTTTCTTTTTAATAAGCAGACTTTTATATGTCATAAATAAAAAAAAAAAAAAGAAGAATTGCTAGTGCTTTATGAAGTACCTACACATGCCCACAAAGACAGGACATCGAGGCTAGCATGTAATAATAAATTTACATAATAAATAATGCATTACCAGTTGGTCTATCAGCAGTTATATATTGCACAGAAATTTGAAAAGTTAGTAGGAGGCTTTTTAAAAGCAAAGTTTTGAAAGTAGAGAGAAAGGCAAAACAAAATTGACCTGAAACAAGGTTACCTGGTTTCAAAGACATAATCCCCAGTAGCACATCAGAAGTTCTGTTATTATTTTAAAACTGATTTTAAGTGAAAGTTTGACCAAGTCTCAATAAATTTGTGATTCCTTAGTACTTACATTATACCAGGAAAGATTGCCATGTCATCCTGTAAACTTTTGCAAACATAGATCAACCTAAGTGGTAGTTTTGTTTGTTTGCTTGTTTGTTTTCCTTGTATTTAGTTTGTGGGTTTTTTTTGTTGTTGTTGTTTGTTTGTTTGTTTTTGTTTTTGTTTTTTTGGTTGGTTGGTTGGTTGCTTGCTTTAAAGAAAGCTTTGCAACTTCCAGCCCAGAGTCCCTATAGCCAAATAAATCAGTTCATTTTTCTATATAGAGTATTTCTTTCTTTTATAACTCTATAATGTGTATTCTGCATTTTTGTCAGAATTATTCCTTACGAATCTTTTCTTCATACAGCTTCATGACATGTATACTAAAATAAACACATGGTGATTGAACCGTTCAATAGGGAGAGTTACTACAGGGCTTTTCTACGGTAACTCTGTTATCCAACAGGATAAATGTGTGTTTGATGTAGTTGATTGACTTCCTAGAGGTGGAAGAAGATTCAGAGCAGAAAATTCTGTGCAGAATCTTAAATCTCACAGATATGCTATTTATGACATATAGCTTATATGTACACAATTGGCCATAAAATATGATATATACAGGTCTTGGAATATCTTTCTGAATAGTTTGAGCTCTAGAATTACAGCTTTATTTTTCCTGTTATCACTGCTGTACTATAGTTGGCAACTCACATGTGAACGTAAGATCAGCTGTGCACGGTCAGTCTAGAGTTCTAGCTCTGTATCCATTCCTAGCAGTAGCCAGGTGCAGATGCTTAGAAAAGAGTACAAAATCAGGAAAGTGTCTAGCCTTTCCTCTTTTGTGCATTCTCCTGTCCTCTATATGCCTTCTCACAAGGATGTCTTGAGCTAAAGATGATATCTTTGTGTTTTCATCTGTTTTCATTTTCCATCCATAATATTTCTTGTTGCCTTTTAAACTTTATACTATCTTTGGGTATCTACAACATCTTGTGCCAATGACTTCCATCATTGTACCATGTTTTGGGGAATAAATATCACCTTCAGTTTGTTTTGGAACTGTCAACTGCTAGTTTAATTTAAAACCTCCCTGTATATGTGTGTAAGATCTATATGTGGGATGGCAATCAGATAAACAATCAGCAAACAGTCATTCCAGGTGCTCTTGGAAAATATTTTGAAACCTTGCTGAATCTCACTGATAGCTGAGTGCTTGAAGATGCTGTTGAAAAAGGGCATCTTGTTTCTGTCAACATACATAAAGGAACCTTTACCAGCCACTTAAGGGGCAAAAATGAGTCATGATGCAGAAGCAACATAGCTCTGGTTCTTCCTGAAGCAGAGCTAAGAGGTAGTTAAGGCAGCACAGGCATGTAACTACAGAAGATAACAGGATTCAGACAGCCTAGAATTACAAAGGCTTAGACAAATATCTTCTTGTGAATATTGCTGAGTTTTTATTTTTTTTTATTTTTTTTTTTTTTTAAATCTTAATGGCTGCCCTTCTAATTGCAGTTTAAGTGAGTACATTACATATTTAAGCTACGTGGCTAATAAGTCTAACTTCCTTATACTTCCCTGTTTCTGGTGTGGTTATATCCAGAAGAGAAGTGATATGGGAGATATGGGGAGAAAAATCATCAACTCCATCACTGTAATTCTCCATCAGATATCTCTGAGTATCTTTAGAGATTGGATTTACAAGTTGGCAAGAAATCTTGCATTGACAAGAAGCCTTAAGAGATGTTATCAGGAACCCTGTTACTCACCCTGTGTCCCCATTCATGTGGCCTTGGTTATCCCTGGCTCTGTGGGCTACAGGACTGTTCTGGTTGTTACTGTGATAGAGTTAATTTTCTTCAGAGTAGCTGGTATAGCACCATGTTTGGATTTAGCAGAAAAAAAAAAAAAATAATAATGTTGATAACACACTGATGTTTCAGTTCTGCAGAGCAGTGCTGACTTTTTGACTCTTCACACTGCCCTGCCAATGTGGAGGGAAGGGGTGCACAAGGAGCTGGGAAGGGACAGAACCAGGACAGCTGACCCAAACTGGCCAAAGGGGTATCCCATAACACAGAGCATCATGATGAACAATGAAAATGGGAGGAGTTGGCCAGGGAGTTTGACATTGCTTGGGAGTTGGCTGAGCTTCATTTGGCTGGTGGTGAGCAATTGCATTGTGCATCACTTGTTTTGTGTATTTTATTATTATTAATAATTATTATTATTCCTTCCTTTTCAGTTCTATTAAACTATCTTTATCTCAGCCCATGAGTTTTACTGTTTTTCTGATTCTCTTCCCTATCCCATGAGGGGGAGTGAGCAAATAGCTGTATGGTGCTTAGCTGCCTAGTGGGTTAAACTACAAGTCCCAACAGCACTTCCTACAGGGTTTGCTTGCAATTTAATTCCAGTACAATGCCTTGCTCTGACAAGACACAGATAGAAGTTTCCCCTAAAAAAAAATATATATATATATTTAAATTGGTTAAAACTATTCTGAAACTGAAGGTATGGTGGAAGATCAAGGGACCAGGAACATTTAGACTGGGCATAGACTTAAGTTGCAGCTCTGCAGAGAAGGACCTGGCTATCCTGGTGGACAGAAAGTTAAATGTGATTTATCAGTGCACTCTTGTAATAACTGCACACTGGGAAATATTGAGAAAAGCAAAGTCAACAGATTTTTGAAAGGTGGTTATTCCTTCCTCTTCCTCTCTGGTAAGACCAGTTCTGTGCACCTTGATACAAGACAGATATCAATAAACTGGACAGAGTCCAGCTGAATGCCATTATGGTGTCTGGGGAGAGGCTGATGGACCTGTGTTCACTCAGCCTGGAAAAGGGAAGGCTAAGGGGGAATGTGGTTTCTGGGGCTAAACTCTCAAAAACACACTGCAGAAGACTGCAAAGCAATGATGACTGATGTTGCAGGAAAGGAAATCCTGGAAAGGCATAAGTTAAAATAAATAAATAAATAAATAAAAGACATCAGAGTAGCTAAGTACAGGAAAAAATGCCCAAAGGGGCTGTGGAGTCACCTTCCTTGGAGATTTTGAAAATTCAGCTGGACGTAGCCTGAAATTGGCTTTGAAATTGGCCCAGCTTTGAACAAAAAAGGGGCTTGAACAAAAAGACTTCCAGAGGTCCCTTCTAATATTAATTTTGCTGTGTTTCTATGAATGTAACTTCTTTGAAGTTACAATTTCCTCTTGTCATTGTGTGGCCTGCAGTGAGGTTGCTCTATTTCATATTAAATGAAAGGGGAATAGTCTCTATTCCTAACACTCAAGAATCCTGCTGCAGTTAATGTGAGCTGAGGGAAAATCTCAGGATACTCTAAGTAAGGAAGTAAGGAATCTTAGCCACAATATGGAGGACTTTTCCATATAAAAATTGTACTTTTTTTTTTTTTTTGTGAAGGGTTTATGTTATTTATGCTTGTTTGCTTGTTTGTCTTTCAGTATGATATGATATGACAAAGGAGAAAGTAGTTTCATGTATAGCTCATGAACCATAAAGCAAATAGCATACTCATTTGCTCTGAGATTTCAGCCCAGACTCATAATCAGATAAAGCCCTACCATCTCAAGAAGTTTTGTGTGTTTTCTTTCTTTTGGCAGCCATTTTAAAGCATTTTTAATATAAGGGTAAGAGAAAAAAGTCTGTTCATAAGCAGTGCCCCTTCACTAATGCATTCTATTATGTGAAACAACACAGTGATCCATTGTAAAAATGACATCTGTGTTGTCAAAGAGATGTTGTGAGTGTGACATAACTCTTTAAATGTAGAAAGCTCAAAGAAAAACTCTTGTCTTCTTGTTCCCAATGAAGGTTAAAAGTATCATTAACTCTACAGGTATGAATGCCTCTAAAACTGTTGAGCAGTCTTTGACAGACCTGCTAGCTTGTCAAAGTACTGAATTCCTCATGTCATTAACATAAAAGGTTTAAAACAAAATTTTGGTCTAGGAAATGTCCAGGAAAATATAATGCAAGAGGCTGTCATGTGTATTACAATGGCAGTAGCACACAATTTTCAAATTAAAATATATTTTCTTTCCATTTCAAAATTTGCAATTTAATCTTGGCATCAGAAGAAAAAAAAAATATTTCATGCCTTTCTTATTCTCTCCAGAAATGCTTTTTCCAAAAATACTGTTTTGCAGTATGATTGAGAAATTGAGCTGGAAACTGCTAAATTATTTTGCTGCTCATGGTAGAAAACCCAGCTCTATCCTTTCTGTGTGAGCTTTACTGTGCTCACATAGAACATGCATTATTAAAAAGTTATTTATCAGTAAAGCCAATGGAATTTAGTTTGAATTCTCATGAGGACTGTACCTGTTAAGCAATAAAGGGCTTTCCTTGTCTGGTCTTTTAACACAGTAGCATCACACACTGAATCTAGTGAAAAGCACTACTCACTCATTTTTTTTTAAATATGAGAGTGCTGTCTGTAAGAGGTAACTGCATACTTAATGCAAGTAGAGACTTAGGTCTACCCTTAGATGAAGTTCATTTATGAACAAGGCACTCTGAAGCTTATTATACAATGAGTCTAGATGCTTCAAAGAATATTACTTCTAAAAATCAGTGTACTGACACACATCCAAACCTCTGCAGTCTTTGGAGTGGCTGTTCAAGCTTCCTTTTCCACTTTGAACTCACATTTTCACTGAAGAAGCTCAGTTCATGTGAAAGAGCAAGCTTCTCTTTCAACTCAGATATTCCCTTTTCAGAGTACAGCTGAAAAAGTGTGTTTTCGATCTGACTGCCACAAAAAACACTGCCATGACAACATTTCTGCACAATGATCTTCCCTTCTCCCACCAAGCACACACATTTCAGTAAGTTTCTGAGTGTTCTTAAAGTACACTCTTAGCTGGTATTTAAATCATTAATGGAGGTGGCTTGTCAACTGAAACAGTTAGCAAGAGTTGGCAGACAATAACAGAAAAATACTGGGTTTGCTGGGTGCATTGATTCAAAAATTTCATGGAAGCAGAGAAGTCAGAGAAAAAACCTTGTATGAAAGTTCTTGTATGAACCTATGAGGTTTTTATCTTCCTCAGTGTAACAGTCTAAAACAGTGAAGATGCAGTCATTATCTTGCAGGACATTTTGTGTAGCACATTGGTGCATTTAATTGCATCTTTTTTTTTAATACTCTGGAAAAAAAACAAAACAAAACAAAACAAAAAAAAAAACAATGACTGGTAATACTCTTCATATTTGCTATATATCTGTGTGGTATTTGGTATACTAAAAGATAGTTTTTTGCAGGCACATATATTTAGTCATGTAACTGTAACACCATCAACAAATACAAATATGAAATCTGTAATATTTTATAAAGTCTAATTTCACAAAACTCATCTCAGACTTAGCTTGAGTTTGACTCAAGTTGATGATTTAGCATTAACACATTCAACGTAGTGATTCTTTATGTTTTGTATGTGCTTTTTCATTTCTCCATCCTTTTGGATTATAAAAAAAAAAAAAAAGAGAAAGTGATTGTACATGATCAAGAAGAACTTTGCTTGATATTTCATCAGCCCTGGTTGTGTTCACCAAGTAACTCAACACAAGGAGGAAATTGCTACTTTTAATCTTTCTTTGACAGCTTGTATATCAAAATAGTGACATGTAGGATTGTGACTGATCACTAGCTTATCATAAGCTCAGTTGATTCCTGTGCTAAATCTGGGTGAATATTTATACTGATCAAAGAGCAATTATTCTGATCAGTTTAACTTTCTTAGATGTCATCTCATTACTATGTCCCAATAAAATGTGACCTGTGAAGTAATGTTCATGAGAAACATATCGTAGATCTGCATTTTTTATATCTGACACTTCTAAGCTCCAGCTTAGATAACAACTCAATAGTACTCAATAACAGGAAGTGTCAAAACGTATATCTGGCATATAGATGGGTTTATACATCCTGCAGCATTCACCACAGGCAGGTTTACCAGTGGTTCTACAGAGTTACCTTCTCTGAATGCAATGTATCTGTAGCGTGAACGAAAGTCAGATTGGCTTCTTGATCTGACACAGAGCAGAAAATATTAAGATTTTAACTTGGTGAACAAAAAGTCATCCTCTTCCACCAAACAATGATTCATTCCACTGTACATAGTTTAAATCTAATTTAAAATCAAATTGTCTTTCACCAGTGTGAGCCTCTGACAACATTCTTCTTTTCCTAACCCTTCCTCCTCCTCTTTTTTCTCCTCTGCAGACTGAAGATCTCCCATTCTACTTTCTAGCAGTAAAGGTGTTGAATGTAGACAAGTGAATGTAAGCAGGATTACTGAAATAAAGCATTAAATGATGTATTGAAGAGCTGAGTATAGAAGGTATAGAAGAGAATCCATGTATAGAAGAGATTCTACACATGGATTGTTCTTCTTTGGCTTTTCTACTAAAATCAGACATAGTGCTAATTAAAAAAAAAAAAAATTGCAATTTTTTTAACAAAATAAATAACCAGAGAATAAGGACAGCAGAAATAAAAGTGTAACAGAAAACCCACTATAAAGGTGACACAGAACATGCACCTTCTGTCCCTTCTGTTTTCCTGCTAATTAAAAACAGAAGCAGGAAACATGTTAAATGTACCAAGTCTCTTCTGTGTGGAATTCTGAAACCAGACAAGGCATGCATATCTTCTGCAAAGAAGTACACGATGGGTACCATCTAATGGATCTTTAGGTCCTTCATCCCCTCGCTATAGAGCTGTGGGACAATGCAATACTGAACTAATAGGTGTGTATATACTGTTAGCTTCTTTTGCTCCTTTTTTTTTTTTTTTTTTTTGCTCCATGGTTCTAATTTGCCCACCACTCTATATTTATGGACATCAGACTTCTCTGTGGGCTTTAGTCTGGAGTACACAAAGTTGCTATAAAGTTGGGAGAAGCCCAACAACAACAACAAAAAACTAGGTGAATATTTACTGTAGGGTCTCTTCTCCCTACCAGTTGTATTGAACTTGAGGAAGTCCACACCTGTAGACCAGGTTCCATTCCTTGACACCAAAACAAGATCTTTTTACCAGTATAGATGTATATAAATGCATCTGAGTTGCATTCTATGTATTGCATTCTGTTCATTTAACTCCTGTCCTATGAATCAACAGCACAGGTAGATCTAGCATGAAAATACATCAACTAATATATTTGAAACTATTTTTTTAACCATCTTTGAATTTTTGGCCTCTGAGAATGGGGTCCCTCTCACCTACTGAAGAGTGTTCCCATGGTCTTTCATAAATGAATGAAAATATGTACCTCCAGAATGTGATTCACTTGATACATGTAAGAAAACTCTTAGGATATGCTGAATCACCATCTAAGGACATGCACACAAAGATTGTCTGGATAGTCTCAGATGACTAGCTGAGCATATATACTAGATACCTAAACTGGGGGAGATGAGTCTGAATAATATTATATTGGGAGATCCTAGAATTTACACTTTCAATTATTTTCTTACTTCTCTTTCTTAAGGCAGAAGTAGCTTATTCAGTATAAGTGCTAAATCCTTTATATAGTGCTAAATCCTTTCTGAAGATCATATTCTGAAAGCAGACCCATCTAGCAATTTCAAAATTATTTTCTGTCCTTCCTGCAATGTATCTGGGTACTAAACATGAGTTACATGTTCTACATTTCAATTATTTTCTGAGAAGATGAGCTTGCAACAAATGGTTACCAGCAACAAGGTTAAGATGCTCCCAGTTTTGGTAAAGTTGTGTAAACAAACAAACAAACAAAGTAGAAAAATCTTTTTTTTTTTTCTTTTTTTTTTTTTTTTTTTTTTTCATACAACGTAGTGAAATAATGCAAAACTGGAATTCTGGGCGGAAATTATTCTTTTAAAACTGAAATCTGCTGGAAAGCTGTATTTTAATAAAACTGGAAAAAGTTCTGGTTGTAAGAAGTGACTGCTATACCTCCCATATTGTCTGACATGTTACTGGCTGCATGGAAGACCTGAAGCTGAAAACATGAACTCTTGTACCTCATACTACACCCCACTTTAGGCTCAGAGAAGATACTGTTGACGCTTTGGCTATTGACACTTTGGTAAACTCTGCACCAATTATGATTTTTAGTATAGGCAGATTCCAGGTTACACAAATGATCATAGTATTATTAAAAGGTAATTTTCCATCATATAGATGAGCTCAGGATCCACATTAAAATCTATTTTACTTGCTTTTAGTTAGAGGTTCTAGATTTCTTACCAGGGTTTCCCAGAAAGAAATGCATCCAAACACCATGAACCATCCATGCCATTCTCTAGCACACTATGAAAACATGCACACACATTTCTCTTGATCTCCAGTGAGATCAAAAGGTGAAATCCTTAAATCCTTAAATATGAAATTTAATGCTCCTCAGTTTCTTGACTGATTCTTAGCTTTAAAAGGTTAAAACATTTTAAAGTCTAAAAGATAAATTTTCTCTTCATTTTTCACCCACACCAATCCCAGGTAAGTTCCAGGGAAAAAAGAAAAAAAAAAGGTAGATGATAAAATGAAAATCAGAAAGCTTTGGTAGACCCTGAAGGCTAGATCTTGTCAATTCTTCTGCAAGTACAAGAGCCTGCTGCGTTAGAGCTGACAATGTCAGGGCAAGGTAAAGCTGTAGCTCTCACTTCTCAATATAAGGTGAGACTCGCTACCTCAAAGTACAGGTACCAAACCTGATTGAGGGGAGGAGAGCAGATCTCTGAAGAGGAAGGCTGTTGAAAGAAGTTGGCTGATGCTAGTGAGACAAGTAAACCACACCTTTCAGTGACGTGCAATAAGAAGATTATTTATTTGCATGGTTGGAAAACCCTCTCTGCAGTTAGAGGACTCCCTTATGACAGGCCAGGAATCTATAGTACAATTGATTCATGTGCTAAAGACCTTGATATATAGCCTGCAGTACAATAAACTTTAGACTTATTTATGGAGCATGTAAATTCATAGAGTATTTCCTGTCTAACTTTCCAGCTGTTCTTCCAAATTGCAAATGCAAATAGAGTACATAACACATCATTCTCTGAATGTTTACAGTCATGATAGTCTTTTCATTTACTGTTGTGTGTATCTTTCATGGTCAATTGAAGTCAAGTACAACAAACAATTCATGGGTTGGCCACTGTCATTATCAGTGTACTGCTGATGTTAGTCTTTGCAGATTACAGCACTCTGGAAAGGAGAAGCTGTTGCTCTGTAATAACAGTGGGAAAAAGAAAAAAAAAAAAAAAAAAAGAAAAGAAAAAAAAAGGAACTTCATCTGCAGAAGAGTGTTGATGTCCAAGATGCACACAGAAACTGGGGCCAATCCAAAAAACTTTGAAATTTTGTGTGCCTGGCACACGAAATTGACAAAATACTTATGTTCTTGACTAAATTCTGAATAAAATATGAAGCTAGAGGTGTTCAGAATTTGGAAGAATCTGTTTCAAAGCCTTACAATATGTGTCAGTTTCCATTTTTTTACTTGCTGTTTTAAGGCCTCTCTCAGGGATGTTGTTGCTCATCAGAAAAGTTTTAGAGTGTTATTCCTCGGGTATTTCATTTTGTTGTTGTGCAGTTTGTTATTGGTCTTCAGGATGTTTAGCCCAGGAAATGATTTGAAGCAATTGCACAGTAAAAAATATTCTAGATGTGCCTGTCTGGGAGCACATAGTTTTAGGTAAGAAATAGAAAGATATAGAAACTTCTAGCATATGCTAGACTCTGATCTGCTGTAGATGGTTTTTGTGTTTTTGTTTTTTAAAAAGTTCATGGTTGCAAAAATAATCTTATAGGAATATTTGGGGATCTGGACTGGAAGATTTGCGGAACCCTGGACTGGAAGTTTACAGAAGTCCTGAGCTCCCTTTCAAGTGCACTCTGCACTGCACTGCTTAGATGATTTCTGTGATTTGGTGAGATCAAGTTATATGTATATTTAAATAAAAATAGGTGATATATGTTTCTTTATGACACAGAGTTATAGTCCTGCCACTGAATGCCAGCCAGAATGAGGGGTGTATACCCAAGTACGTACAGCTGCTAAGCTCTCCCATTCAGACTGTAGTTATGTCTGCCCCAAATGTTGTCTTCTGATTTTGTTTTGGAGTTCAGCACCTGGGATCCAGAGGATCCCCTTTTCAGTTCTACCTTGGAATGGGAAAAAGATAGTCCATGAAGTACAAATAATCATTTTTGTATTGCTGTTTTTGTATAAAGTCGTCTTCTGTACCTGAGTCTCTCAAGCCGTCTAAAAACAACTCAATATGTAATATGTCTGAGTGTTAATTTTAAAGTACACTTTCCTGATTACTTTTTCCACACTAACAATTGATTCCCCGCATTTTTTTTTTCTCCTGTAGCAGGTGTCATCTTACAAAAGTCTCTGCAGCAGTTTATGAAACAGTGGAATATTCTGGGAGTTGTAGTCTTTCAAACAGAGCTTTGCAAGGACATACCTGTATTGGAACACTACAGCTCCCTGAACTTCCTCGCAGCACTGCCTGTGAAACGTCCTGCAACATCACTAGTTTGGGGGGGGTGGTACTCAAGGACTTCCAGCACCATGCGTCTGAGTATGGGAGCAATTGGGAGACGGAATGGACACCTGTGAACCAGTGCATGTTTAGGGTGGGGAATGGATAAAGAAGATAAGTATGTTGTGAGGAGACATTGTCATCAGAAACATTTCACTTTTGAAAAATATTCAACCCAAATTGATCCTTTACCACAGAGTTTTGCAGGAGCATAGCCACTTGGACACTCTCCAGACACCTACATTTTGGTTAAATAATGTTGAACTTAGATGCTTTTTACACTTTTATTTGGTCTAAATAGATGCTGGTACTAGCTGTTTTCTTACCACCTGTGGACCATGTTCTGGGAATAGTCTGTCTCTCTGCAGTCCATGAACAGATGAAAAGTCTCTGGGGCCACTGCAGTACTTCCAACACCAACTCCTCCATTCCTAAAAAAAAAAAAAAAAAAAAAAAA